>CM060444.1:85875433-87075433 GCA_030545235.1 Helianthus tuberosus
GTTAGAAATCAAATGTTATAGTTAGTGGTTTATGGTGTGTTATTAAATGTATATTGTGTTAGGGTGTTCGGGGACCCTAACTAGCTTAGAAAAATTGAAACAATGTGTTTAACAATATTTTTGTGTTTCGGGTAATGTCCGGTTGTTCGGTTAAGTACCGGTTCGTTAAAGTGCTAAATTGCACCGTTTAGTGTCCTTCAAGTATCTTTTTGTAACCCTTTCAATTCCCAACACTTGGGGAAGTATTCTGGATAATGAAACATAAATTCTGCATGATATTTATATGTTTAAAAGCTGATTTGAGCTGAATTTAATAAAATTCTGCACTTAAAGTGCGTTTCGGGTGCTTTTTAGTGCGTATTTTAGCTTCCGGAATGTCTATATGTTAACCATTGTATGTACTCTTGGGTTTTAATGTATTCTTGTCATTGGACCTACACCTAGGCTCCAATTCTATTGTCTAACTGCTTTCTGCAGGATTGTTGACACAATGTATTTTACCGGTGAGTTTACTAATATTTTTGATGCAACGCTATCATAAAGTAATTCTTGTAGTATAAAACGTGCATGAATTCACTTGCATGGAATTCAGAAATTCATTTGTCTGGTAGTGATGCCAATTCTGTTCTGTGTATCATTAGAACTATCTCGTTTTGCATGTAGCAACGAATAAAGTCTTGTATCATGAAATTCCATTGTATGTATATAACGGTAATCAATAATTCATTTGTCTTTAAACTAGATCATGCATAACTATTTACGCACAGATTACTGTTCAATTAGTGTACGGAATGTACGGAAAAGTGACGGTTATCACAACAAAGTTAAGACTAAGGGAGCAGTTGATGCTTTAAGTCATAAGTTTCATAAGAAGCCGAAACAAGTACGTGCTCTTAGATTAAAGTACGAATAGATTTAATGAAACAATTAAATAATACCCAAGAACACAGCAACCAAAAATGACGCTGAAGGATTACAAAGAAATAATGAAGGAATCAGAAAAAAGAATTAATGGAATTTGGAGATTCCATAAGAAAAGAATTTGGGTACTAATCAAGGAAACCTATGAGAAGGAATTCTCGAAGGAGCTCATAAAACTAAGTATTTGTTGCATCGTGTAAGTGATATGAGGTATCAAGAGTTTTATAAGAATTACTGATAGATAGCAAGTTATGCCTCTAAGTATTTAATCTGTTAGCAAGTTAAAGCTGAACGTTAGAAACCTTTAGGTTGACTTCAATGATTAAAAGTGTCAGTATGAAAAGGGGATTGATAACAAATGGATATTGTTACCAAATTACCCAACATAAGAAAATGTAACGACACAGTCAGGGAGATTGTGGATCGATTAACCAAGTCTGCTCAATCCCTACCAATAAAGGAAACCCTTTAGTATAAGACACTTAGTTAAGTTATATGAGGACGAAATAGTCTCATTACATAGAATCCCGTTATCTATTGCATCAAATCAAGATAGTCACATTACTTCTCATTTCTGGGGAAATTTTAACCCGACTTATTTTGAGCAGTATGAAGGAACACAGCAAACATAGAAAGACATGCTAAGTGCATGCGCGATAAATAGGACTATCATTTATCACTCATAAGATTCTTCAATAATTGGCCTACAAGTATTAGTGTTACCCGTTTAAAACACTTTATGGATGATAGTATCATCCAGTATGTTAGACATATATATAAGAAAAGCAACTATCAGGCCATGAGATCGGCAAACCATTAGAATTTAAATCAGAGAAAGGATACCACTAAAAGTTTCTTTGTGTTTAGTCCAAGAATTACCAGAAGAAATGATAGGAATACATGATGTGTCTCATGTATGCAACTTAAGGAATGCCTAGCTGATAAATCTTTAGTTGTGCCTCTTTAAGATATAGAGGTAAATGCAACTTTAAGTCCATTGAAAGACCTTACAAGTCAAATATGAGAATTCCAAAGCATGCGAGATTAGTTCTGGTCAAGGTGAAGTGAAATTTAAAACATGGACAAGAATATACTTGGGAAACGAAGTTAAGACGGAAGTAACCACACTTGTTCCATAAAAACTCAAGGACGAGATTTAAAACAAGGTGGGGAGGATGTAACGACCCTCGGAAAGATCATCCGAAGTGTGCACGATAAAGTTTGAAAAACCTGATGGTTGATGAACCAACCCGCACAAAAGTACCTTTATTAGACTCGCAATTATAAACCAAATCAACTGGAATCAAGACCCAAACATACGCGATAAGTATCGGCACGAAAATCGAGGAAAACGCACGATTGGACGAGAAGGGCGGCCAAGGACACGCGTCACGACACTTCGACACGTGTCAGGCCTACGTGGGACACGTGGCGACCAAAGCCAGGTCAACCATCGTCGCGCCACGCGCCGGGACCATGTGGGTCTAGCGCGACGTGCGAGGGGACCCAAAATTCAAGTATATAAGTGTAACACCTGTGTCATTTCAACCATCAATCAAATGCCAAACCAACGAAATATAGTATTTCATACTTGGGATTTGTAAAAATATGTGTATCGTTTACACATATCAATTCTTGTTCGATTTCAAGCTTTAAATCGCTTTCTGGAAGGTTATACGCGCACTAATGCGTAAATATAACCAGTTTAATGCAACAAACACTCCGGAATAGTGAAATAGGTTTAACATACCTTAAATAACCTTTACATAACTTAGATATAAGTTTTGAAGGCTTTGGTATGGCAAAATCTAGTTAAATCGCTTACAGGAACTAAAGTTGACAAACTGCGAAAGTATGCCAATTTGAACTGTAACAGACATTCCGGAGCATGACCATAAGTTAAACATACCATAAATACCCTTCACATAGCTTAGAAATAGGCTTTGAGGTGTTCGGTATGCTAAAATAAACTTTTGGGTCATTCAGGGACTAAAAGTGTCAAAAAGTGCACAAGTTTGCATTTTCGCGCATAACTTACGTTCTGAATACATCTGGACATCCAAAAATTTATGTGAGCATGACTACATTATATTTTAGTGTTCGCCATAAGAAAAATCCATTCGTCGCGTCATTTGGTTCGTTTTTCGCGCTTATGCGCATTCCGTCGTAATTAAGCGAACATCGCGTTCGTACGACCAAACGAACCATCATCCGGCATATTTTTGAGTATGTTTTGAGTTCCCTATACTTTAACTTCATTTTAGAGCCTTGAAATGAGGTTAACGGGGTTCAAACGCATCGAAAAAGGCCTTAAACACGTGCAGGGACCATTCCTGCCACTTTTGAAACTTTTCTGAAACTGGGGGGTCAGTGGCGTAGCGCGACTGCCTAGGCCCTCACCGTCGCGCTACGCGACTGCCTAGTCTGGGGCAGAAACATGCAGAAAACTCATTTTTCGCATTTTCGGGACCGGATTCGATGTATTGACAGCTGTTTACAGTTGTTATCCACTCCCAAATCCCTTGCCAAGTGTTGATTCCCTATGGTTAGTGGCAATTTAGGCACCATAACATTCCGACACTTGTACGGACATGATTAAGGCACGATTTTCGTCAGACGATCCTAACGGTTCGGGTATTCCTATAAATACCCAACCCACACAACATCAAAACCCACTAGAATTCTGATTTTGAGAGCTCTAAGTTGAAACCATTGTTTCATACCTGAGTTCTTGGATCGGGATTAGCATTCGGGGACCCTTCGTAAGTATTCTTTCGTTCTTTTCCTTATTTTATTGCTTTTCGAGTCCGAAAGTCAAACTTCGTTTGACTTTCAGCGTTGACCAGTAATGGTCAATGCGAAGTTCTTTTGAACTTCGCAACGTGAGTGTAATCACGTTGGTCATAGTCCCTTGGGACTATGCCCACTGATTACCACGTTGTCTAGGGTCGTAGGGTAAGCGATCTAATGAATCGCTTATACCTCGAACCCGACCCAGTTTGGTCGATCATTAGGATCCGACCAAACACATTAGGTGACCATAGTAGGTAGGGAATAACCTTCCGAGGTTATACCCTATGGTCACATCGTTTAAGTAGTTGTATGATAGGTAGTTTATATGCCTTAGGTAAATTACCAGAATACCCTTTTCATGTATAATTGGTAATTAAGCATATGTAACCTAAACCTTTGTCACATAACTGATTATGTAATATGTTTAGGCATATAACACTTGTCATAGGGCTAGTTAGGCGGTCCGAACGCGTTTCACGCGAACGACGCGTTAAAGTAGCATAAGCTACCTAAACGGGTCGTAATGGGTCGTAGACACTTAGGTTAAGTTTCATTTAGTATGTAGGCTTTGTTAAACCAAATGACACGAGTCTCTACACTCGTTTGGTTTACAAACCCTAATGCTACCCGATCTTCCGATCTAGGTCCGGTTTATTAACATAGTTACCTATACTAGGTGCCGTTTGATATCCGCGATCTCTAGCATTGTTTAGTTGTTACTCAAGGACTACTGAGCAATCTCAAGTGAGTACATAGACCCCTCTTTTACTGTTTTCCAAACTGTTTTGGGGTGGAACACATGTGCCTACTTGTTACTTTCAAGCTTTCCTGTTTTCACATTATATACTTGCTATGTTCATTAGTACATTATAGTACATGATTTCATTACATTTCATACTAGGTGTGCCATTGTGTGCATTACTTGGTACATTGTTTTACATTACATCACATGCTACGTATGTCTATTGTTGCATACTTAGTACAGGTCGCATGCTACGTATGTCTGTTGTTGCATACTTAGTACAGGTCGCATGCTACGTATGTCTGCTGTTGCATACTTAGTACAGTTCACATGCTATGTATGTTCAATCGTTGCATTGTTCTTCATACTTAGTACATTTGTTATTCATCACATACTTACATTTTGGACGCATATTACATGATTTACATCTTGACATAAACATTTTGACATATTATTCAATACATTTGGGCATGAACATTACTTTGGTGGTTTGGTTTGATTAAGTGATTAAGTAACGATGCGTGTGTAATATGATACAAGCATGGTGGATACGCCGTTGGTACTTCCTATATATAAGTGTTTGTATGGTATTACATATTGTAGCGTTATCTGAATCATTTCAAGTTGAGACATAGAACATTTTATACAAATAACATATTTTTCACAAGACATTGATTTACAAACAATTTATCTAATACAAACTCATTTTACATGGTTATTCATTTAACCATACATTATTTATACATATCATCTGATCTTATCGATTTTCAAATGATTTACAAAACAAAGCAAATAACAAGGTTCATGACTAAACATTTTCTCAAACATAAGTCATGAAACCTATTTTCACAAAACCTATGTATCTCACCGGCATTTTTATGCTGACGTACCTATTTTCACATGTGTTTTTCAGGAGCTGTTGCATAAGATGATCAAGATACACATAGGCAGACTTGGGCTTTAGTGACAATAAAAGATGCAAGACTAGTTAATTATGTTGTATTTCCTTGTTTGTTAAGACATTGTAACACTTTTAATCAATAAAACGAAACTTCAATTGCCATGGATTTGAAACAATTAATTATGTTACAACACTCCCCGACATTTCCGCCACGTTTTGTATGTTCCACGTGGTCGGGGTGTGACAATAAGGGCAGCAGTGGGACTTGAATTCCTGCACCAGTTCGATCGAATTTTGACGAACTTACTCTCTCGTATCTCCGTTTCTTTTCACAACACCCCTAAACCCTAAAACTCTGCTCGTTATCAGGGTAATAACTCTACGGACACAGTACTATATCCGATTGATTGAACTGATCCAACGGATGTTTAAGTGCTGCCAGTATATGGCTATACTTTGTCATTCGTTGTAAGTTTTGATCTCGTGATTATCGTTAAAGTTGAATTGAGTTAATACACTAATACGAGTTCCATTGTGTCTAGAAATTAGAACTCGTAATCAGGGAGCTGCTAGAATACTTAGCAACTAAGTGAACTTAATAGTTAAGTAAACTTAGTAGTTAAATAAACTTAGTAAACTTACTAATTACGTACACTTAGTTGTTAAGGAAACTTAGCAGTTAAGCTAGTTGAGTAGATTAATTAATCTGCTAATTAAGTTAAGTAATCGACTAAGCAAATTATAAGAGTTAAGATAAATTAATTAGTTAGTTAAGTAGTTAATTAATTAATTAAGTTAAGAAAGATTAATTAAGATTAATTAATCAGTTAAGTAAGATTAATTAGATAGTGAGACCCGATCTTCAAAAACACATGATCACGACATATGCCATGAAATGGAGAGAACTGACAGAAAGGAAATTCTGCCTGCTTCATAAAAAGGAACAAATGGAAACGATGACTCCTGGGGGTTTGCAAGCCAACCGGAGAAGTGACCACAAGGAGGCAAGACAGACCAGCCGATAAAGTTCGTCTTTGTGAGGAAAGCTGCGAGTTATGCACGGAAGTAAGACATAGCGTATATGGTCTCGGAGTTCATTAACACTAGAGGCATGGAACTAAAAGATATTCCGAACGATGTTTCCCAGAGGATCTACTTAGACTATCACCCGATCGTGAGGAAAAACTCAGAATTCGTCTGAGACTAGAAACAACACCGCTTGTTATATCACAAATGTCACACCCTGTCTTTTGCGGAAGCGTATGATGTGTGACTGGTTTAATATCATTGCATTCAATCGTAATAAACAACTACATGATCAAAACGATGTTCATCCATTCATAAAATTTGAGTATTACAAACACTTGTTATTTAAGTTTTAAAACACAACCTCCGTCTAGGTTACAAATCAACAAAAGTGGATGACATCCAAACTTGGAGTTTACTTCTAGTTACGACACTTGCGCCCAAGATCCATCCTGTTACCTGAAATACATGTAATTTTGGAAAACATCAACATAAAGTTGAGCGAGTTCATGCGTTTTGTTTGTATATCGTAATTCTTGTAAATCTTTGAGAGACTCCTTTGTAAACAGGTATGAAAAGTGTGTATGAACATGAATGTTTTACAAGAACTTTAAGGCACAGGGAGCACTCCTAATGGCTCCTTTAAGGCATGTGAGGACATAGGGAGTACTTGTTATGACTCCTTGAGGACATGGGGAGTACTTGTTATGACTCCTTGAGGACATGGGGAGTACTTGTTATGACTCCTTGACTGTGTCGATTACCCTCAACTGTGTCAATTTCCCTCGACTGTGTCGATTAACCTCGACTGTGTCGATTAACCTCGACTGGGACTCCGAAGCACTACTAGGTACTAGTTGTGACCATGAGTGGGGTTCGGTCGTACCCGTTAGATCTAACCCTCGTCCCTAATTATGTATTAATGGCATTTCTGTATTTAGTCTATGCTCACATGATCTAGTATTTCATAGGCATTTCTTAAAACGCATCATACTTGGTACTCGTTCTCACCAAGGGTGCTTCTTGTTTTTGTATCATACCATTTGTAAATATTGTAACATTTGTAACATGTATTTCACCCCCGAGAGTTATAAAACCAAGAACAGTTAAAGAAAAAGGGGGAGCATGAACTCACAACTTTGCGTTCCTGCGTCGTAAACTTCACCGGATTTGCTTATCTAGCGTCGTGACCTAAACGTGTTTTATTAACGTTAGTCACTAGACTTGTATCGCACAAGTACAAGTCACTATCTTTTGTATATGTTTTCTTGTGTTAAAAATAATTTATATTTTTAACTATGTATTTTACTTATATCATTTTCTCAAAAATAAATATAAGTATCTTGTATTTTGCACCCGAATTATGTATTTTGTCCAAGTAATATATTTTCATAAATATATCCTCTTGTATGTGTCTAAGCACGTTGTATGTGTATTTTTGTATTCTTACTCTTAGAAGTATTTGGTGTATTTTCAAGTCCTAATACACTATCACGTATAATACATACTTCATACACTTAGCACAAAATTTGGTGATCGATAAATATATATATTTTTCTCAAACATATACATACTTAGTATCAATTTTATTCTTGAAGAAATCATCATTTCTTAATACAAAAATTAGGGAAACCTTGGTAAATGTTTTTAGACACATTTTTAGGGAATAAGTTTCTCAAAACTTATATTTTTCTAAGTGTCAAAATTTATAAAAATTTTGGCAGAGTTTCCCCTAAAAATGGAGGTTTCCCATGTTCTCAAAACATGTGTTTATTTTCTTTTAAAACATCATCAACAATCAACAATCACACTCTAAACAATATTTCACTTATCACGTGTATAAACTATACACTTTACTTAATAACATGAACTTGATATTTCAAGAAAATGCGTAGTAACTTGGCAAGGTGTTTAGTGGATTTAGTTAACCTCCAAAGTGTGTTTACTTTTGTTAAAATCTCATTTTCGGAATTTTTAGATGTTCACAACCTGTGAGCATATTTTACAAAAATATCTATTTACAATATTTTCATGTTTCACTAGCATCCATATACTTAGTTTATTTTAAAGATGGTGTAAGTATATGTAAGAATCATACTTTTTCAAAAACCGTCTTTTAAACTTGGTTTTCTAAGAGAACTCATACACAAGTCTTGAGTTTACAAGTTTACTAGTCTACTAGGTTTATTACTTTATAAGAAAATCACTTTTATTATCAAGTTCATGCTCTAACAAGAAGATGATTATTTTATGTACACATAATCATCCCTAACTTGTTAAGTCATGTTTTTAATCATAACTTAACAAGCTTCATATGATGATCAAACATCATATTGCTAGTAATCATCAAAATATCAACAACATAACTACAACAACTTCATTTTATCAAGTTTCCTTCTTATTTCATCATCAAGTTAGTTTATGTTCATGCTTTCTTCATATGCTTCATTAATGTTCTTAATGTTTTTGTTCATGATACACCATTAACCACTTAAATAAGATGAAAAATGAAAGGATCTAAGTTCTTACCACTAGCTCAAGGCTAGGGGAGTTCAAGTGATGAAATGTGGTGGATAAAAGAAGATGAGAGAGGTCATTGAGCTTCCGAACACACCGAGCTTCGTTGTATGATCTCTAACACCCTTGGATGCTCTTAGAATGGTTGAAAGTGATCAAGTGATGGTGATGGTGGTTGTGTGTGGGTTCGGCCGAACAAGCAAAGAGAGGAGGAGAGAAGTTTGTTTGAAGTTGTGTGTTGAAATGAAATGTGATAATCCCATGTGCCACTTTATAAACCATCTTCTCCATTTAACCCTTATGCAATATGCTTCTAAATCCCCAACATAATCATATTAAAATATTGAACAAATCCATGGGTGGGGACACCCATGGTAACCGTCTCTAAGGGGGGGGGGGTATAGGGTTGGGTTTCAATGTTTAGTTACTAGTTTAGTTAGAAATCAAATGTTATAGTTAGTGTGTTATTAAATGTATAGTGTGTTAGGGTGTTCGGGGACCCTAACTAGCTTAGAAAAATAGAAACAATGTGTTTAACAATATTTTTGTGTTCCGGGTAATGTCCGGTTGTTCGGTTAAGTACCGGTTCGTTAAAGTGCTAAATTGCACCGTTTAGTGTCCTTCAAGTATCTTTTTGTAACCCTTTCAATTCCCAACACTTGGGGAAGTATTCTGGATAATGAAACGTAAATTCTGCATGATATTTATATGTTTAAAAGCTGGTTTGAGCTGAATTTAATAAAATTATGCACTTAAAGTGCGTTTCGGGTGCTTTTTAGTGCGTATTTTAGCTTCCGGAATGTCTATATGTTAACCATTGTATGTACTCTTGGGTTTTAATGTATTCTTGTCGTTGGACCTACACCTAGGCTCCAATTCTATTGTCTAGCTGCTTTCTGCAGGATTGTTGACACAATGTATCTTACCGGTGAGTTTACTAATATTTTTGACGCAACGCTATCATAAAGTAATTCTTGTAGTATAAAACGTGCATGAATTCACTTGCATGGAATTCAGAAATTCATTTGTCTGGTAGCAGTGCCAATTATGTTCTGTGTATCATTAGAACTATCTCGTTTTGCATGTAGCAACAAATAAAGTCTTGTATCATGAAATGCCATTGTATGTATATAACGGTAATCAATAATTCATTTGTCTTGTAAACTAGATCATGCACAACTATTTACACACAGATTACTGTTCAATTAGTGTACGGAATGTACGGAAAAGTGACGGTTGTCACAGTCTCCCCCCGTTAAAAGAATTTCGTCCCGAAATTCAAGCGATGCCATCGGTCGCAGGGGAGTTGTGAGTCAAATGTGGTCACTTATGTTTAAAATTTGTCTTCATGTTCCCATGTAATCTCTGGGTTATGTTATGAATTTCTATCGTACTCAAGTAAATCAATCATGTCTTTTCTATATCTTGTGGTCTCTTGGTCCGTAACCTTAACAGGTTTCTATAGTGTTGTGGACTCTTGGTCCAAAACCTTATCAGGTTCTATAGTAATTCTTGTCGTTTGTCATTGACGTGAATCTTATTTATGGGAACAATGACTGTTCCTTGAGTCAGACTCCTCTAGACACATGGAATGTGTCGCGATCACTACTGATCTTTTTCTGGAAGTTTCACCTTGTGCGCAATGGTTCTGATCCCTACATCGGGAATTCAACCTTTACGTTTTCCAAATCACACTACACATTCTCTAGGCGAGGCTCTCATTTTAGTCATACTTCTTGTCTCAAATTCTTACGATTTCTGCCGCGCATCGGCGCAATCTTTCTATATCAGGCGGGCTGCCTTGATATGTTCACATATCTAAACGGTTTGCCTCTAGTTTTCCTGAACCCACTCGAGCTAGTAGACTGTTTGTTCCTGGTTTCTGATCATGCGGCGGGGATCGACTTATTATGTTTCATCTAAAGCTTCACTCGAAGCTGTTTAAACGGCGGTGTGATAAATACTGTTGTAGGAAAACTCTACTAAGGGCAAGTGAGTGTCCCAACTTTTTAACAAAGTTTATTACACAAGCACGTATTGTTTTCATATAGTCTGCATCATTCAGTAGCTTAGTCCATCTATGTTAATATTCAAGCTTTTACGATCAAAGGTGTGCTGCAACCCTTGTGTTCAGTAAAGGTCGTGTAGCGTTTTCTTTTAGGTAGTGACGTCAAGTTTGCGGCGCGCAATTATTGTATCTAGCTCAAGGTTTCTTCTTATGATTCCTTAATCAATGTGCCGCATATGCAATGTTGTGGTATCGTTTCATCGACGTACAATCGAGACTTTCTCGAGAAGCGTCACATAATTCCAACTCTAGCTCCTTAGCTCTTGGTTGCAGGGTTGGCAGGATTTTTGTTCTTATCCACCATGTATCTTAAAGTTCTCATTTCTTGAATTCGAAATCCGCTTTTCGTCATCATAGCACATAACTGTTCTTTTCTCTAAGATTTGCAAGGTAAATTGCAGCTGTTGCTCACGACCTTCCTTGGTCGTTGGCCATATAAGAATGTAGTCAATTAGTATAATCATGACTTATCCAGGTATGGCTTACATGTTCGATTCATGAGGTCCATGAACATTGTCGATGCATGTGTTAAGCCAAATGATATGACAAGGAACTCGTAATGCTCGAAGCGAGTCCTAAAGGTCGTTTTAGGGATATTTCCTTCTGTCTAGCAGCTCTAGCAGTTGTATCGGAAGCTCATGCTTCGCGGACGAAGCTAGTTGGTAAGGCGTCATTCGGTACTGGTGCCGCTCCTGGCACGAGATTTATCCTAGACTCCTCTTGACGTTGTGGAGGGGCGTTCGTGGCAAGTCTTTAGAAATGGCTTCTTGAATTTCTTCCATACGGGGATGTTTTCACGCTCTATACCTGGATTTCCAATCCATGCTGACTATCATATTATGACTTCTCAAGTTAATGGTAACAGAGGGTTTCGACCTTCCGAGTTCCTAAATACAATCCTTATTCGCTTCGTCTGCTTAAATTAGCCTTCTATATGCCCATTTCTAAAGAATACGGGACGTCTATTTTACTCGAAACTAGGCCAAGCAGTTTCTCAAGTTCTAAGCATGCAAGATTAAAGTTGATGCCAGTATTAATAAAAAATGGATGCATAAGGTTGGTTAATAGGGAACGTACCCGTAACCGCATCCGGATCCTGGCGTGCTTCACGAGTTTCGATCGTGAAAACCCTTCCTTGCTTGTTTCTTCCCAGGGCAATCTTTCCTAAAGTGCCCTGCTTCACCACATCTGTAGCAACCTGGTATTCTCCTATTTCTTCCATCTGGGTCCTTCGCCCAAAAGGCGTCCTTGTTGTGCCCTTCTTTTCCACACTTTCCGCACTTAGGCCTCAGACATCGACCTTCATGGTGAAAATTGCATTCCCAGCACCTCGACTTGGTCCCCGAGTAAATTTTACTACCAGCCGTATTAGTGGCTCCATCAGCTTTCCTGCCATGCGGCGGGTTCACTTTCTTTCTTTTGTTTGCTTTAGAGCTTCCATAGCCGACTTGTATGCCCACCTTTAGGTTCGAAGACTTCCTTTTCTTATTGCCTGATGACTCCACATGAGTCTCTTTCTTGTTATCCTCAGATTCCAAAAATTTTCCCGCATGTAGAGCTTCTTCAGTAAGCGTAACGCTTAAATCGATAGCCTTTGCGATGGTTGGAGGCCTTGAGGTAGTCACCAAGCTCCTAATTGGAGGTGCAAGTCCCCAAATGAATCGTTCAATCCTTTTGAATTCCGGTTTGACTAAGTAGGGGATGACCCTAGACAAGTCGTGAAATCGCTGGACATATTCAGGAATCTTCGGTGCGTCCATTTTCAAATTCCAGAACTCCACCTCAAGCTTCTGGATTTCAGCCCTAGAACAGTATTTCTTTTCCATCATTTCCTTGAGCTCGTCCTAGCTCAGTACATAGGCAGTATCTGCACCAAGGGTCTGAACCTGAAGGTTCCACCAGGAGAGTGCGCCATCCAAAAATAACCCTGAGATATAGGTAACACTCTGTTGGGGCGAACAGTTACTCATTCTTAGAATGGAGTCAGTCTTTTCTGACCAACGAACAAATGCAACGGCACCTCCCGTGCCATCAAAATTCAATGGCTTGCAGTCCAGGAATTGTTTATAGGTGCAGCCAGTTGGAGGGTTATTTCTGGAAGTGCCACCGCTGTGTTCAGTGCGGAGGGCTTCATGTCGTGCAATTGCCTGTGAGATTCGTTCTTGAAGCTCAGCTTTTGTTCTTGGTAACGTACTGGTGTTTGTGTCTCGTCTGGGCGTCATTCTCTTCTGTCAAAAGGTATGAAGTAGGTTAGACAATATTCCATAATTGTCTATGAGGTACATAGCACCATAAGCCATCATGTAATCACCCAATTTCACATGTATATATAATCAATGTATGAGCGAGGAGACAATTACTGAGCCTTCACATAGGCTTACCAACTTGGCTTATTGTTTGTATTGGGGAAAATAAAATGAACTCGAGGCTATATCGCCTTGGTCATTCAAGCTTTATGAAATGGTAGTTGTTCACGCAGGGGTGATAGAGAGAGTGTCGTCACTGATTCTTTCTGAATGTCTCCCATCTTCACTTGTTTAAATGTTGTTTTCTCAAACGTCTCTTATACAGGTAGAAGTGTTAGTCACGAAGTAGGCTAAGACACGCTTCCTACTTTATAAAGTGCTAAAGCACTGATCTATGTATTGTTCTACCAGATGAAGGTGTGAACACCTATAAATTAATTTTGTGTGGTTTCATTAGCTCGACCCGCAGAGTCCATCAGGATTTCTGTGCACTACAAGTCGTTATTACATGGGCCCCCGTAATAATAAATTGTCTTCCACAGTTACCCCAATTTTCTCTCGTCCAAGCGGATGATCAGTCAAGGAGGGGACACTACTGTCCTTATACCTCTGTCATGGAAAAGACCTTTACGATGGTCCACGCGCTAACACTCGTTATCGTTACGCGCGTATAGGCACGATGATTAGATGGAATAGGAATAGAGAGAATTCCTAGTAGTTGGATGGGCACTTTCAAGATGAATACTTCATCTTCCTTTTGCAGTGATTAAGTCTTTGCTAATCTTTAATTACTGGCAGTATGTGGGGGTTTTGTGCACATTACTACTAACGATTTATCACTTTAGGTGGGCGAGCCTAATTAGTGATATGTCCACAGTCATAGATTCAGTCGAGTGACAGCTGAACCAGCTAATTATATGATAGGGGCAAATATAAAAACCCTTAATGCTGTAAATTATAACAAAGTTATAATTGCAGTGATTAAGTCTTTGCCAATCTTGAAAGAGCAAATGTAAAAACTCCTAATGCTGTAAATTATAACAATGTGTCGTTTTGTACAAAAATGAATGAACTCACCAGTATTTCCTGCTGACCAAACCTTTTTAAAATGTGTTTCAGGTAAATGACAGTAGATTGGAATAAGAGTGATGATACGGCAACAAAAGGCTTAAAGAAGTGGCTTATTTTATCAATTGAATTAAATTAAGAAAACATGGTTTCATATATTCGGCTTTATCCCTTATTAAAGCTACCTTTGTAAAACATGGGTTTTATCCCATCTATTTAATAAATAAAATCCGGTGTTTTCTAAACTCTGATATTTTTCCTAACTCACGGTCCTGATGAACATTTCTGCTGCAATATTTTTAAAATAAACACCGGTACCACTTGACGGCTCGTGGCTCCCGTCCAGGGTGTGGATGGGGGTCGTGACAGAGGTGGTATCAGAGCCACTGGTTTAAGCAATTGGGTGTTGTAATAATACCTAAGCTTGAACGATAGAGTTAGGAAAGTGTTATTAACTGGTAGCACCCAGGATAGTATTTAGCCTTGAACCTAAGAAAGATGCCTTAGTATTAGCTTCGAGATAAGCTAATTACTTGCTTTGATAAAATGGATTGGGTATTGGTATGCCGTGAGGATGATGACTAGAACGTTGCAAGTATGGTAAATAAGCAATAACACTTGGCCACTGTTATTTCTTATTTATTGGTACCATGGTTGTAAAAGTCCCGCCTAGGCTCCGAGTACTCCCCGAGTACTCGCTACAAGGTAGGCTGCCGAGGCACGAGTACTGGTCTCCCAGGCCAATTACTCCCCGAGTAATCTCCGCCTAAGCCGAGTACTCCCGAATCCGACTAAGGAGCGCCTAGCGACTTTTGCAACCATGATTGGTACTACTGGGTTCTAGAATATGATCCGTCATGGGAATGCTAATTTCCTTGTTGAAAGCTATAATAAAAGGTTCATTTTTAAATCGTGATTTAAGAAAGATCTATTTATGGGAAATTCAAATTACCTCTCCGGCAAGACTGGGCATGGTGTAGCAGACTCTCCAGCTTGTCCGGGTAAGATGGGGTTACCTCTCCGGCAAGAACCGGGTAAGATGAGGGTATAATATGTCAAACAAGTGACAAAATTCCCTAAATTGTATCATGACCTGATATCTGACTTGTTTTTGGAAATATGAATATGTTAAATACATTGACCTTATAAATGGTATATATATTACAATATGTGAAAAATATGATTATATAGATATGTATATCTATAAGGAAATCCAAAAACCATAAGGATTGACAATTTAGCATAAATCACGAGCATGTGTGTCAATGGTAATTCTAGAATTCTTTATCAGGAATCTCTCGTATACATCTATAATTCCGATATCAAACACTATTTCGTTTTATTATCAGTAACTCGTGCGACAAAATGAATGATAGGAATCCTTTAAATTGGGACGCCCTCAAAAGTATAAGAATTCCTTTTGTGTTACCTTAGATTATTAATGCATTAGGAAACCTGTCGCTAAAGTTGTGCTAGGCATAAAACGTCTAAGAACTTACACTAATAAGAGTAATTCTACTTTCTTTAAGAACTCTTGCAAAGATAAGAGTAACCACAACTAGGTGCACTTGCCAAGACTCTTCATGTAACACCCTTGTTATTATTTTAAGGTTTTCGTATAGTTTACGAAAATAAACAAGTAATTTTGATTACATGTACTTTGAAAAATACGGTTAATTTAAAACTTTTACAAATGAAGATTTATATACATCGTAATGCATTTGAGTTCGTTGTTTAAGAGTTAGGACGAAACGTCGTGCGGAAGCTTTAACTTTATCGTGTTCGGTTCTTCTTCGAGCTTGATCTTCATCCGGGCACTCTTGGCTATCACATATGATCAAAACCAACTTAAAAGTTAGCTTTGATAGTTAAATAACAAGTTTAAACAAGTTATATGGGTCAAACAAACAAAAATTAAACAATTTTCTAAATCAGGGGGCTAGACGCTACACCTAGGGGCTAGACGCTACACCTAGCCCCCTTTTTGACAGCAAGTTGCTTAATTGCTGCTGCAAAATTCCCAGCCAACCCAAGTTTCATTAAAACGGACATAACTCATTCGTTATTGATCCGTTTTACACGATTCTTTTTCCTATGCGTCTGTAATTTAATTCTTCATCACATGGAGTTAAAATCCGACATCTGAATTTATAAAATTTTAGATTTCAAGCTCTCGACTTGAAATAAATTATTACTCTTTTTGACCCATTCACGATTTTATCAAACAACTTGTGTGCAAACCATTTTAAAACCCTGGTTTACTAGTTATTTCAAATCCTTGGCGCGTAAACATAGCTTTTATGAAATATGTGACTATTACACAAGCTATACGCATAACCCATATTGACCCGTTTAGGAAATTTAACAATTTAACCTAACACTTGCTCTTTTCTTTTGACACTTCAAGATTTCATATTAAATTAACTACATATATTCCACCACAACTATTTTGTGGTGGATTTAACATAATGAACCCCTTCTTCTCAATTTTACCCTTCGGCTAGTCCTTTTTCGCAAATGTCTATTTCTAGGCATCCGACCCACCGATGTTATTGCCTAGAACTTTTATACGCATCTAAGGGTTACGAAATCATAATATAAGTTTCTAAACAACCTCTAAGGGTTGTTTACCCGGTTTACCCATCAAGGGCTTAATGGTCATTTTTAATCCTTCATTTTTTTTTTTACGATGAAGGACTTCACAATTATTCGACCTTACTTGCACTTTCAACTATAAATTCATATAAGCATACCTGGCCCGGGTCAACAAATAGACCCGATTTATACCTCGCTTTAATTATCACAAAATCTATGGCGACGCAATTATCCGACTTGCTAATCGCTCCTGTTAACATAAGACTTGACAACCACATTAGTCGATATTGTCAAATGGTGTTATCACCACCATTCGACCCGTTTGGCCTATATGCCCGACGTTACCTATTTAATCAAAAACATGGTTTTTGATTTCCAATTCATACATCCATCCCATCCCGGATTTTATTACCAAATTCTTTTTCTCTTAAACACTTTTCTTACAAATTCAACCCATTTCGGCTTACGCCATGGGTATCCTTTTAACCACGATTTACATTAGTAGACACTTGACTAATTTCCATTTTTACCCTCTTTCCACATTATTAGATTACACTACAAGGTAATCTTAACAAAAATCCATAATTTCGGTATTATCGTTATCGCATTTATAACGTATAGAATAAACAAGTAATCTACATAAGTGTGTAAATTTCACTTACCTCTCATCCGGTTTACGCTTCTCTTTTCGTACTTGATTTATTTGGCCGCTTCTTTCCCAAGCCTCCACCTAGCTCGTTTAAGCGTCAAACTATTGTCAATCATTTACAAGGCGGATAAATTAGTCATTAACAATCACGACTCTTCCACCTCACTTATTTTCTATGTCGAAGCTACTATTCGACTTCATGATTAGTTAACTTAGTTTATCAAAGTTAACTACTTTAAATCACATGGTTTACAACATTAAGTCTAAATCAACATAATAATTAGAACCCTTATCACTTCATATTACGCGTAATTTCCATATCATTCAAATACACGTTCACTCTAATCTCAACACTTTAGTTCTCATTTAGGCATTTTAACAAACACCTAATGTGCATAATTTGTATTCTTCTTTTATCAAGTTCATGGTTATTGTTTTAACCAAGTTTTAACATCAATTAACACGTTTGTCTCAATTTTTCGCATCTACAACATCAGAATTTACTTACGAAAATTCAAATTACACTAGAACAACTATCAATTTCTAGTGTTTAACATGTTCATACAAAAACCCACTTATCACCTTCAATGGTGATCATGAATTCACAAGAATTAGGCCTAACTTCATCATATACTTGTCTAGGGTTTACTCCTAGACACTACAATGTTCCTATTTCATCATATAACAAGCAAGCAACCATCTAATTCGAATTCTCTAGGTTTGCTCAGAAATTCAACTAGAGATTTCTCATGAAATTTACACACCTCGTGACTCCTTTTTCAGTGGAGATCACTAATTCGTACTCGGATTTTGATTTAGACTTGATTTGGACCTTCAATTTGAGAGATTTGTTGAATTTAGGGCTAGAGCTCCATGGAAGCTTTCTCCTGGCCATCCCCACGCACGCACACACACACTTAAAGTGTGTGTTGTGTTGTTTTTTTTTATTAAAACCATTTTCAAGATATCTTAGTTTGGTCCCTCATGTTTGGTTAGTTATTAAGTAGGCCACAATCTAACTATTTCTAACACTATTCCCACTTATTAACTAGGTTAAATATTCCTAGTTAACTTAGTGGGTTCGGGGAAATTATGACTCAGTTTATTTTAAGTCCCGTTAATTCAGGCTTCTTATAAACTTTATTTCCTTAAAAGCATTTATTCACGTTTTATTAAATATTAGGTTTATTTATTTTAAATCCTAATATTTACCGGGTTACCTTTACCGCTAACGGTATTTTACCCGTGTATTAGTATTAACGGGGTTTGATTACCAAACCCGTTTTCGGGGTGTTACACTTCACCTATAATCCTACTAAGATTACCAGTAATAAAAGATTTGCTACAACAATACATGGGCTTAAAGGACTGAAGTGTCATAACCATTAGTATATATGTTAAGAAGAATGAAGTAAGGTATGCTTCAAAATTTAGACATTTAGATAGTGAGACCCGATCTTCAAAAACACATGATCACGACATATGCCATGAAATGGAGAGAACTGACAGAAAGGGAATTCTGCCTGCTTCATAAAAAGGAACAAATGGAAACGATGACTCCTGGGGGTTTGCAAGCCAACTGGAGAAGTGACCACAAGGAGGCAAGACAGACCAGCCGACAAAGTTCGTCTTTGTGAGGAAAGCTGCGAGTTATGCACGGAAGTAAGACATAGCGTATATGGTCTCGGAGTTCATTAACACTAGAGGCATGGAACTAAAAGATATTCCGAACGATGTTTCCCAGAGGATCTACTTAGACTATCACCCGATCGTGAGGAAAAACTCAGAATTCGTCTGAGACTAGAAACAACACCGCTTGTTATATCACAAATGTCACACCCTGTCTTTTGCGGAAGCGTATGATGTGTGACTGGTTTAATATCATTGCATTCAATCGTAATAAACAACTACATGATCAAAACGATGTTCATCCATTCATAAAATTTGAGTATTACAAACACTTGTTATTTAAGTTTTAAAACACAACCTCCGTCTAGGTTACAAATCAACAAAAGTGGATGACATCCAAACTTGGAGTTTACTTCTAGTTACGACACTTGCGCCCAAGATCCATCCTGTTACCTGAAATACATGTAATTTTGGAAAACATCAACATAAAGTTGAGCGAGTTCATGCGTTTTGTTTGTATATCGTAATTCTTGTAAATCTTTGAGAGACTCCTTTGTAAACAGGTATGAAAAGTGTGTATGAACATGAATGTTTTACAAGAACTTTAAGGCATAGGGAGCACTCCTAATGGCTCCTTTAAGGCATGTGAGGACATATGGAGTACTTGTTATGACTCCTTGAGGACATGGGGAGTACTTGTTATGACTCCTTGAGGATATGGGGAGTACTTGTTATGACTCCTTGACTGTGTCGATTACCCTCAACTGTGTCAATTTCCCTCGACTGTGTCGATTAACCTCGACTGTGTCGATTAACCTCGACTGGGACTCCGAAGCACTACTAGGTACTAGTTGTGACCATGAGTGGGGTTCGGTCGTACCCGTTAGATCTAACACTCGTCCCTAATTATGTATTAATGGCATTTCTGTATTTAGTCTATGCTCACATGATCTAGTATTTCATAGGCATTTCTCAAAACGCATCATACTTGGTACTCGTTCTCACCAAGGGTGCTTCTTGTTTTTGTATTATACCATTTGTAAATATTGTAACATTTGTAACATGTATTTCACCCCCGAGAGTTATAAAACCAAGAACAGTTAAAGAAAAGGGGGAGCATGAACTCACAACTTTGCGTTCCTGCGTCGTAAACTTCACTGGATTTGCTTATCTAGCGTCGTGACCTAAACGTGTTTTATTAACGTTAGTCACTAGACTTGTATCGCACAAGTACAAGTCACTATCTTTTGTATATGTTTTCTTGTGTTAAAAATAATTTATATTTTTAACTATGTATTTTACTTATATCATTTTCTCAAAAATAAATATAAGTATCTTGTATTTTGCACCCGAATTATGTATTTTGTCCAAGTAATATATTTTCATAAATATATCCTCTTGTATGTGTCTAAGCACGTTGTATGTGTATTTTTGTATTCTTACTCTTAGAAGTATTTGGTGTATTTTCAAGTCCTAATACACTATCACGTATAATACATACTTCATACACTTAGCACAAAATTTGGTGATCGATAAATATATATATTTTTCTCAAACATATACATACTTAGTATCAATTTTATTGTTGAAGAAATCATCATTTCTTAATACAAAAATTAGGGAAACCTTGGTAAATGTTTTTAGACACATTTTTAGGGAATAAGTTTCTCAAAACTTATATTTTTCTAAGTGTCAAAATTTATAAAAATTTTGGCAGAGTTTCCCCTAAAAATGGAGGTTTCCCATGTTCTCAAAACATGTGTTTATTTTCTTTTAAAACATCATCAACAATCAACAATCACACTCTAAACAATATTTCACTTATCACGTGTATAAACTATACACTTTACTTAATAACATGAACTTGATATTTCAAGAAAATGCGTAGTAACTTGGCAAGGTGTTTAGTGGATTTAGTTAACCTCCAAAGTGTGTTTACTTTTGTTAAAATCTCATTTTCGGAATTTTTAGATGTTCACAACCTGTGAGCATATTTTACAAAAATATCTATTTACAATATTTTCATGTTTCACTAGCATCCATATACTTAGTTTATTTTAAAGATGGTGTAAGTATATGTAAGAATCATACTTTTTCAAAAACCGTCTTTTAAACTTGGTTTTCTAAGAGAACTCATACACAAGTCTTGAGTTTACAAGTTTACTAGTCTACTAGGTTTATTACTTTATAAGAAAATCACTTTTATTATCAAGTTCATGCTCTAACAAGAAGATGATTATTTTATGTACACATAATCATCCCTAACTTGTTAAGTCATGTTTTTAATCATAACTTAACAAGCTTCATATGATGATCAAACATCATATTGCTAGTAATCATCAAAATATCAACAACATAACTACAACAACTTCATTTTATCATGTTTCCTTCTTATTTCATCATCAAGTTAGTTTATGTTCATGCTTTCTTCATATGCTTCATTAATGTTCTTAATGTTTTTGTTCATGATACACCATTAACCACTTAAATAAGATTAAAAATGAAAGGATCTAAGTTCTTACCACTAGCTCAAGGCTAGGGGAGTTCAAGTGATGAAATGTGGTGGATAAAAGAAGATGAGAGACGTCATTGAGCTTCCGAACACACCGAGCTTCGTTGTATGATCTCTAACACCCTTGGATGCTCTTAGAATGGTTGAAAGTGATCAAGTGATGGTGATGGTGGTTGTGTGTGGGTTCGGCCGAACAAGCAAAGAGAGGAGGAGAGAAGTTTGTTTGAAGTTGTGTGTTGAAATGAAATGTGATAATCCCATGTGCCACTTTATAAACCATCTTCTCCATTTAACCCTTATGCAATATGCTTCTAAATCACCAACATAATCATATTAAAATATTGAACAAATCCATGGGTGGGGACACCCATGGTAACCGTCTCCAAGGGGGGGGGGGTATAGGGTTGGGTTTCAATGTTTAGTTACTAGTTTAGTTAGAAATCAAATGTTATAGTTAGTGTGTTATTAAATGTATAGTGTGTTAGGGTGTTCGGGGACCCTAACTAGCTTAGAAAAATAGAAACAATGTGTTTAACAATATTTTTGTGTTCCGGGTAATGTCCGGTTGTTCGGTTAAGTACCGGTTCGTTAAAGTGCTAAATTGCACCGTTTAGTGTCCTTCAAGTATCTTTTTGTAACCCTTTCAATTCCCAACACTTGGGGAAGTATTCTGGATAATGAAACGTAAATTCTGCATGATATTTATATGTTTAAAAGCTGGTTTGAGCTAAATTTAATAAAATTATGCACTTAAAGTGCGTTTCGGGTGCTTTTTAGTGCGTATTTTAGCTTCCGGAATGTCTATATGTTAACCATTGTATGTACTCTTGGGTTTTAATGTATTCTTGTCATTGGACCTACACCTAGGCTCCAATTCTATTGTCTAGCTGCTTTCTGCAGGATTGTTGACACAATGTATCTTACCGGTGAGTTTACTAATATTTTTGACACAACGCTATCATAAAGTAATTCTTGTATTATAAAACGTGCATGAATTCACTTGCATGGAATTCAGAAATTCATTTGTCTGGTAGCAGTGCCAATTCTGTTCTGTGTATCATTAGAACTATCTCGTTTTGCATGTAGCAACAAATAAAGTCTTGTATCATGAAATGCCATTGTATGTATATAACGGTAATCAATAATTCATTTGTCTTGTAAACTAGATCATGCACAACTATTTACACACAGATTACTGTTCAATTAGTGTACGGAATGTACGGAAAAGTGACGGTTGTCACAGTCTCCCCCCGTTAAAAGAATTTCGTCCCGAAATTCAAGCGATGCCATCGGTCGCAGGGGAGTTGTGAGTCAAATGTGGTCACTTATGTTTAAAATTTGTCTTCATGTTCCCATGTAATCTCTGGGTTATGTTATGAATTTCTATCGTACTCAAGTAAATCAATCATGTCTTTTCTGTATCTTGTGGTCTCTTGGTCCGTAACCTTAACAAGTTTCTATAGTGTTGTGGACTCTTGGTCCAAAACCTTATCAGGTTCTATAGTAATTCTTGTCGTTTGTCATTGACGTGAATCTTATTTATGGGAACAATGACTGTTCCTTGAGTCAGACTCCTCTAGACACATGGAATGTGTCGCGATCACTACTGATCTTTTTCTGGAAGTTTCACCTTGTGCGCAATGGTTCTGATCCCTACATCAGGGATTTAACCTTTACGTTTTCCAAATCACACTACACATTCTCTAGGCGAGGCTCTCATTTTAGTTATACTTCTTGTCTCAAATTCTTACGATTTCTGCCGCGCATCGGCGCAATCTTTCTATATCATTCGGGCTACCTTGATATGTTCACATATCTAAACGGTTTGCCTCTAGTTTTCCTGAACCCACTCGGGCCAGTAGACTGTTTGTTCCTGGTTTCTGATCATGCGGCGGGGATCGACTTATTATGTTTCATCTAAAGCTTCACTCGAAGCTGTTTAAACGGCGGTGTGATAAATACTGTTGTAGGAAAACTCTACTAAGGGCAAGTGAGTGTCCCAACTTTTTATCAAAGTTTATTACACAAGCACGTATTGTTTTCATACAGTCTGCATCATTCAGTAGCTTAGTCCATTTATGTTAATATTCAAGCTTTTACGATCAAAGGTGTGCTGCAACCCTTGTGTTCAGTAAAGGTCGTCCAGCGTTTTCTTTTAGGTAGTGACGTCAAGTTTGCGGTGCGCAATTATTGTATCTAGCTCAAGGTTTCTTCTTATGATTCCTTGATCAATGTGCCGCGTATGCAATGTTGTGGTATCGTTTCATCGACGTACAATCGAGACTTTGTCGAGAAGCGTCACATAATTGCAACTCTAGCTCCTTAGCTCTTGGTTGCAGGGTTGGCATGATTTTTGTTCTTATCCACCATGTATCTTAAAGTTCTCATTTCTTGAATTCGAAATCCGCTTTTCGTCATCATAGCACATAACTGTTCTTTTCTCTAAGATTTGCAAGGTAAATTGCAGCTGTTGCTCACGACCTTCCTTGGTCGTTGGCCATATAAGAATGTAGTCAATTAGTATAATCATGACTTATCCAGGTATGGCTTACATGTTTGATTCATGAGGTCCATGAACATTGTCGATGCATGTGTTAAGCCAAATGATACGACAAGGAACTCGTAATGCTCGAAGCGAGTCCTAAAGGTCGTTTTAGGGATATTTCCTTCTGTCTAGCAGCTCTAGCAGTTGTATCGGAAGCTCATGCTTCGCGGACAAAGCTAGTTGGTAAGGCGTCATTCGGTACTGGTGCCGCTCCTGGCACGAGATTTATCCTAGACTCCTCTTGACATTGTGGAGGGGCGTTCGTGGCAAGTCTTTAGAAATGGCTTCTGGAATTTCTTCCATACGGGGATGTTTTCAGGCTCTATACCTGGATTTCCAATCCATGCTGACTATCATATTATGACTTCTCAAGTTAATGGTAACAGAGGGTTTCGACCTTCTGAGTTCCTAAATACAATCCTTATTCGCTTCGTCTGCTTAAATTAGCCTTCTATATGCCCATTTCTAAAGAATACGGGACGTCTATTTTACTCGAAACTAGGCCAAGCAGTTTCTCAAGTTCTAAGCACGCAAGGTTAAATTTGATGCCAGTATTAATAAAAAATGGATGCATAAGGTTGGTTAATAGGGAACGTACCCGTAACCGCATCCGGATCCTGGCGTGCTTCACGAGTTTCGATCGTGAAAACCCTTCCTTGCTTGTTTCTTCCCAGGGAAATCTTTCCTAAAGTGCCCTGCTTCACCACATCTGTAGCAACCTGGTATTCTCCTATTTCTTCCATCTGGGTCCTTCGCCCAACAGGCGTCCTTGTTGTGCCCTTGTTTTCCACACTTTCCGCACTTAGGCCTCAGACATCGACCTTCATGGTGAAAATTGCATTCCCAGCACCTCGGCTTGGTCCCCGAGTAAATTTTACCACCAGCCGTATTAGTGGCTCCATCAGCTTTCCTGCCATGCGGCGGGTTCACTTTCTTTCTTTTGTTTGCTTTAGAGCTTCCATAGCCGACTTGTATGCCCACCTTTAGGTTCGAAGACTTCCTTTTCTTATTGCCTGATGACTCCACATCAGTCTCTTTCTTGTTATCCTCAGATTCCAAAAATTTTCCCGCATGTAGAGCTTCTTCAGTAAGCGTAACGCTTAAATCGATAGCCTTTGCGATGGTTGGAGGCCTTGAGGTAGTCACCAAGCTCCTAATTTGAGGTGCAAGTCCCCAAATGAATCGTTCAATCCTTTTGAATTCCGGTTTGACTAAGTAGGGGATGACCCTAGACAAGTCGTGAAATCGCTGGACATATTCAGGAATCTTCAGTGCGTCCATTTTCAAATTCCAGAACTCCACCTCAAGCTTCTGGATTTCAGCCCTAGAACAGTATTTCTTTTCCATCATTTCCTTGAGCTCGTCCTAGCTCAGTACATAGGTAGTATCTGCACCAAGGGTCTGAACCTGAAGGTTCCACCAGGAGAGTGCGCCATCCAAAAACAACCCTGAGATATAGGTAACACTCTGTTGGGGCGAATAGTTACTCATTCTTAGAATGGAGTCAGTCTTTTCTGACCAATGAACAAATGCAACGGCACCTCCTGTGCCATCAAAATTCAATGGCTTGCAGTCCAGGAATTGTTTATAGGTGCAGCCAGTTGGAGGGTTATTTCTGGAAGTGCCACCGCTGTGTTCAGTGCGGAGGGCTTCATGTCGTGCAATTGCCTGTGAGATTCGTTCTTGAAGCTCAGCTTTTGTTCTTGGTAACGTACTGGTGTTTGTGTCTCGTCTGGGCGTCATTCTCTTCTATCAAAAGGTATGAAGTAGGTTAGACAATATTCCATAATTGTCTATGAGGTACATAGCACCATAAGCCATCATGTAATCACCCAATTTCACATGTATATATAATCAATGTATGAGCGAGGAGACAATTACTGAGCCTTCACATAGGCTTACCAACTTGGCTTATTGTTTGTATTGGGGAAAATAAAATGAACCTGAGGCTACATCGCCTTGGTCATTCAAGCTTTATGAAATGGTAGTTGTTCACGCAGGGGTGATAGAGAGAGTGTCGTCACTGATTCTTTCTGAATGTCTCCCATCTTCACTTGTTTAAATGTTGTTTTCTCAAACGTCTCTTATACAGGTAGAAGTGTCAGTCACGAAGTAGGCTAAGACATGCTTCCTACTTTATAAAGTGCTAAAGCACTGATCTATGTATTGTTCTACTAGATGAAGGTGTGAACACCTATAGATTAATTTTGTGTGGTTTCATTAGCTCGACCCGCAGAGTCCATCAGGATTTCTGTGCACTACAAGTCGTTATTACATGGGCCCCCGTAATAATAAATTGTCTTGCACAGTTACCCCAATTTTCTCTCGTCCAAGCGGATGATCAGTCAAGGAGGGGACACTACTGTCCTTATACCTCTGTCATGGAAAAGACCTTTACGATGGTCCACGTGCTAACACTCGTTATCGTTACGCGCGTATAGGCACGATGATTAGATGGAATAGGAATAGAGAGAATTCCTAGTAGTTGGAGGGGCACCTTCAAGATGAATACTTCATCTTCCTTTTCTGGTCAAGTATGTCTTCAATCTCGCTTCACAAAAGCCGCAGGGATCTCGTCCTGCTGATTAAGAATTCATTCAAGGTTGCCGCCTCTGCCTCGTCATCATCACCGTAGTCAGGCACCTTCACGTTCGAGAGGGAAGAGCAGCCATCTCCTACGGAAGCAAGCTCAGAATCTTGTTTGGTAATTACTCTAGCTATGAGCCTTGCAATGAACACGAGGTTGATAACTTCATCGTGCGAGTTACGTACAATTATAGGAGTCGGATTCGAAGGTATCTTGTTCACGTCAATAATCATTCCGTACACTTATTTGTATGTATTTACATCAATATTTTTTCCGTACACTTATTCGTATGTATGTATGTATCGATAAACAAATATGTTACTTAGCATAAACAGGCATTTCGATGCATCACATCATGTATAACTCTCGTTTTTTGGGGGGTCATTTTTCTAGTTGTCGATTCATGACAGAAACACTACTTGGTACTAGTTGTCACCAAGAGTGTATTTTATCTTTGGAAAGTCTAACTTGTGTAGACTATGCCTTAATTGGTACCTTATCTTGAGGGTATTCCTTACTAATGTCCTTGCCTTGTCTCTTCTTTGAAAAGTGTTTGACTCGTGGATCTTGGCGCTTACGTGAATGCAATGAAAAACCTTTTTGTAAAATGTTTTTGTGAGAGAACTCTAGTGATTGTAGTCTAGACTCGAGAAGGTGTCCTAGTTCACTACAATCGAAGCTCTGATACCAAACTGTCACACCCTGTCTTTTGCGGAAGCGTATGATGTGTGACTGGTTTAATATCATTGCATTCAATCGTAATAAACAACTACATGATCAAAACGATGTTCATCCATTCATAAAATTTGAGTATTACAAACACTTGTTATTTAAGTTTTAAAACACAACCTCCGTCTAGGTTACAAATCAACAAAAGTGGATGACATCCAAACTTGGAGTTTACTTCTAGTTACGACACTTGCGTCCAAGATCCATCATGTTACCTGAAATACATGTAATTTTGGAAAACATCAACATAAAGTTGAGCGAGTTCATGCGTTTTGTTTGTATATCGTATTTCTTGTAAATCATTGAGAGACTCCTTTGTAAACAGGTATGAAAAGTGTGTATGAACATGAATGTTTTACAAGAACTTTAAGGCACAGGGAGCACTCCTAATGGCTCCTTTAAGGCATGTGAGGACATAGGGAGTACTTGTTATGACTCCTTGAGGACATGGGGAGTACTTGTTATGACTCCTTGAGGACATGGGGAGTACTTGTTATGACTCCTTGACTGTGTCGATTACCCTCAACTGTGTCAATTTCCCTCGACTGTGTCGATTAACCTCGACTGTGTCGATTAACCTCGACTGGGACTCCGAAGCACTACTAGGTACTAGTTGTGACCATGAGTGGGGTTCGGTCGTACTAGTTGGTACTAGTTGTGAGCATGAACTCACAACTTTGCATTCCTGCGTCGTAAACTTCACCGGATTTGCTTATCTAGCGTCGTGACCTAAACGTGTTTTATTAACGTTAGTCACTAGACTTGTATCGTACAAGTACAAGTCACTATCTTTTGTATATGTTTTCTTGTGTTAAAAATAATTTATATTTTTAACTATGTATTTTACTTATATCATTTTCTCAAAAATAAATATAAGTATCTTGTATTTTGCACCCGAATTATGTATTTTGTCCAAGTAATATATTTTCATAAATATATCCTCTTGTATGTGTCTAAGCACGTTGTATGTGTATTTTTGTATTCTTGCACTTAGAAGTATTTGGTGTATTTTCAAGTCCTAATACACTATCACGTATAATACATATACTTCATACACTTAGCACAAAATTTGGTGATCGATAAATATATATATTTTTCTCAAAAATATACATACTTAGTATCAATTTTATTCTTGAAGAAATCATCATTTCTTAATACAAAAATTAGGGAAACCTTGGTAAATGTTTTTAGACACATTTTTAGGGAATAAGTTTCTCAAAACTTATATTTTTCTAAGTGTCAAAATTTATAAAAATTTTGGCAGAGTTTCCCCTAAAAATGGAGGTTTCCCATGTTCTCAAAACATGTGTTTATTTTCTTTTAAAACATCATCAACAATCAACAATCACACTCTAAACAATATTTCACTTATCAAGTGTATAAACTATACACTTTACTTAATAACATGAACTTGATATTTCACGAAAACGCGTAGTAACTTGGCAAGGTGTTTAGTGGATTTAGTTACCCTCCAAAGTGTGTTTACTTTTGTTAAAATCTCATTTTCGGAATTTTTAGATGTTCACAACTTGTGAGCATATTTTACAAAAATATCTATTGACAATATTTTCATGTTTCACTAGCATCCATATACTTAGTTTATTTTAAAGATGGTGTAAGTATATGTAAGAATCATACTTTTTCAAAAACCGTCTTTTAAACTTGGTTTTCTAAGAGAACTCATACACAAGTCTTGAGTTTACAAGTTTACTAGTCTACTAGGTTTATTACTTTATAAGAAAATCACTTTTATTATCAAGTTCATGCTCTAACAAGAAGATGATTATTTTATGTACACATAATCATCCCTAACTTGTTAAGTCATGTTTTTAATCATAACTTAACAAGCTTCATATGATGATCAAACATCATATTGCTAGTAATCATCAAAATATCAACAACATAACTACAACAACTTCATTTTATCAAGTTTCCTTCTTATTTCATCATTAAGTTAGTTTATGTTCATGCTTTCTTCATATGCTTCATTAATGTTCTTAATGTTTTTGTTCATGATACACCATTAACCACTTAAATAAGATGAAAAATGAAAGGATCTAAGTTCTTACCACTAGCTCAAGGCTAGGGGAGTTCAAGTGATGAAATATGGTGGATAAAAGAAGATGAGAGAGGTCCTTGAGCTTCCGAACACACCGAGCTTCGTTGTATGATCTCTAACACCCTTGGATGCTCTTAGAATGGTTGAAAGTGATCAAGTGATGGTGATGGTGGTTGTGTGTGGGTTCGGCCGAACAAGCAAAGAGAGGAGGAGAGAAGTTTGTTTGAAGTTGTGTGTTGAAATGAAATGTGATAATCCCATGTGCCACTTTATAAACCATCTTCTCCATTTAACCCTTGTGCAATACGCTTCTAAATCCCCAACATAATCATATTAAAATATTGAACAAATCCATGGGTTGGGACACCCATGGTAACCGTCTCCAAGGGGGGGGGGGGGGGGTATAGGGTTGGGTTTCAATGTTTAGTTACTAGTTTAGTTAGAAATCAAATGTTATAGTTAGTGGTTTATGGTGTGTTATTAAATGTATATTGTGTTAGGGTGTTCGGGGACCCTAACTAGCTTAGAAAAATTGAAACAATGTGTTTAACAATATTTTTGTGTTTCGGGTAATGTCCGGTTGTTCGGTTAAGTACCGGTTCGTTAAAGTGCTAAATTGCACCGTTTAGTGTCCTTCAAGTATCTTTTTGTAACCCTTTCAATTCCCAACACTTGGGGAAGTATTCTGGATAATGAAACATAAATTCTGCATGATATTTATATGTTTAAAAGCTGATTTGAGCTGAATTTAATAAAATTCTGCACTTAAAGTGCGTTTCGGGTGCTTTTTAGTGCGTATTTTAGCTTCCGGAATGTCTATATGTTAACCATTGTATGTACTCTTGGGTTTTAATGTATTCTTGTCATTGGACCTACACCTAGGCTCCAATTCTATTGTCTAACTGCTTTCTGCAGGATTGTTGACACAATGTATTTTACCGGTGAGTTTACTAATATTTTTGATGCAACGCTATCATAAAGTAATTCTTGTAGTATAAAACGTGCATGAATTCACTTGCATGGAATTCAGAAATTCATTTGTCTGGTAGTGATGCCAATTCTGTTCTGTGTATCATTAGAACTATCTCGTTTTGCATGTAGCAACGAATAAAGTCTTGTATCATGAAATTCCATTGTATGTATATAACGGTAATCAATAATTCATTTGTCTTTAAACTAGATCATGCATAACTATTTACGCACAGATTACTGTTCAATTAGTGTACGGAATGTACGGAAAAGTGACGGTTATCACAACAAAGTTAAGACTAAGGGAGCAGTTGATGCTTTAAGTCATAAGTTTCATAAGAAGCCGAAACAAGTACGTGCTCTTAGATTAAAGTACGAATAGATTTAATGAAACAATTAAATAATACCCAAGAACACAGCAACCAAAAATGACGCTGAAGGATTACAAAGAAATAATGAAGGAATCAGAAAAAAGAATTAATGGAATTTGGAGATTCCATAAGAAAAGAATTTGGGTACTAATCAAGGAAACCTATGAGAAGGAATTCTCGAAGGAGCTCATAAAACTAAGTATTTGTTGCATCGTGTAAGTGATATGAGGTATCAAGAGTTTTATAAGAATTACTGATAGATAGCAAGTTATGCCTCTAAGTATTTAATCTGTTAGCAAGTTAAAGCTGAACGTTAGAAACCTTTAGGTTGACTTCAATGATTAAAAGTGTCAGTATGAAAAGGGGATTGATAACAAATGGATATTGTTACCAAATTACCCAACATAAGAAAATGTAACGACACAGTCAGGGAGATTGTGGATCGATTAACCAAGTCTGCTCAATCCCTACCAATAAAGGAAACCCTTTAGTATAAGACACTTAGTTAAGTTATATGAGGACGAAATAGTCTCATTACATAGAATCCCGTTATCTATTGCATCAAATCAAGATAGTCACATTACTTCTCATTTCTGGGGAAATTTTAACCCGACTTATTTTGAGCAGTATGAAGGAACACAGCAAACATAGAAAGACATGCTAAGTGCATGCGCGATAAATAGGACTATCATTTATCACTCATAAGATTCTTCAATAATTGGCCTACAAGTATTAGTGTTACCCGTTTAAAACACTTTATGGATGATAGTATCATCCAGTATGTTAGACATATATATAAGAAAAGCAACTATCAGGCCATGAGATCGGCAAACCATTAGAATTTAAATCAGAGAAAGGATACCACTAAAAGTTTCTTTGTGTTTAGTCCAAGAATTACCAGAAGAAATGATAGGAATACATGATGTGTCTCATGTATGCAACTTAAGGAATGCCTAGCTGATAAATCTTTAGTTGTGCCTCTTTAAGATATAGAGGTAAATGCAACTTTAAGTCCATTGAAAGACCTTACAAGTCAAATATGAGAATTCCAAAGCATGCGAGATTAGTTCTGGTCAAGGTGAAGTGAAATTTAAAACATGGACAAGAATATACTTGGGAAACGAAGTTAAGACGGAAGTAACCACACTTGTTCCATAAAAACTCAAGGACGAGATTTAAAACAAGGTGGGGAGGATGTAACGACCCTCGGAAAGATCATCCGAAGTGTGCACGATAAAGTTTGAAAAACCTGATGGTTGATGAACCAACCCGCACAAAAGTACCTTTATTAGACTCGCAATTATAAACCAAATCAACTGGAATCAAGACCCAAACATACGCGATAAGTATCGGCACGAAAATCGAGGAAAACGCACGATTGGACGAGAAGGGCGGCCAAGGACACGCGTCACGACACTTCGACACGTGTCAGGCCTACGTGGGACACGTGGCGACCAAATCCAGGTCAACCATCGTCGCGCCACGCGCCGGGACCATGTGGGTCTAGCGCGACGTGCGAGGGGACCCAAAATTCAAGTATATAAGTGTAACACCTGTGTCATTTCAACCATCAATCAAATGCCAAACCAACGAAATATAGTATTTCATACTTGGGATTTGTAAAAATATGTGTATCGTTTACACATATCAATTCTTGTTCGATTTCAAGCTTTAAATCGCTTTCTGGAAGGTTATACGCGCACTAATGCGTAAATATAACCAGTTTAATGCAACAAACACTCCGGAATAGTGAAATAGGTTTAACATACCTTAAATAACCTTTACATAACTTAGATATAAGTTTTGAAGGCTTTGGTATGGCAAAATCTAGTTAAATCGCTTACAGGAACTAAAGTTGACAAACTGCGAAAGTATGCCAATTTGAACTGTAACAGACATTCCGGAGCATGACCATAAGTTAAACATACCATAAATACCCTTCACATAGCTTAGAAATAGGCTTTGAGGTGTTCGGTATGCTAAAATAAACTTTTGGGTCATTCAGGGACTAAAAGTGTCAAAAAGTGCACAAGTTTGCATTTTCGCGCATAACTTACGTTCTGAATACATCTGGACATCCAAAAATTTATGTGAGCATGACTACATTATATTTTAGTGTTCGCCATAAGAAAAATCCATTCGTCGCGTCATTTGGTTCGTTTTTCGCGCTTATGCGCATTCCGTCGTAATTAAGCGAACATCGCGTTCGTACGACCAAACGAACCATCATCCGGCATATTTTTGAGTATGTTTTGAGTTCCCTATACTTTAACTTCATTTTAGAGCCTTGAAATGAGGTTAACGGGGTTCAAACGCATCGAAAAAGGCCTTAAACACGTGCAGGGACCATTCCTGCCACTTTTGAAACTTTTCTGAAACTGGGGGGTCAGTGGCGTAGCGCGACTGCCTAGGCCCTCACCGTCGCGCTACGCGACTTCCTAGTCTGGGGCAGAAACATGCAGAAAACTCATTTTTCGCATTTTCGGGACCGGATTCGATGTATTGACAGCTGTTTACAGTTGTTATCCACTCCCAAATCCCTTGCCAAGTGTTGATTCCCTATGGTTAGTGGCAATTTAGGCACCATAACATTCCGACACTTGTACGGACATGATTAAGGCACGATTTTCGTCAGACGATCCTAACGGTTCGGGTATTCCTATAAATACCCAACCCACACAACATCAAAACCCACTAGAATTCTGATTTTGAGAGCTCTAAGTTGAAACCATTGTTTCATACCTGAGTTCTTGGATCGGGATTAGCATTCGGGGACCCTTCGTAAGTATTCTTTCGTTCTTTTCCTTATTTTATTGCTTTTCGAGTCCGAAAGTCAAACTTCGTTTGACTTTCAGCGTTGACCAGTAATGGTCAATGCGAAGTTCTTTTGAACTTCGCAACGTGAGTGTAATCACGTTGGTCATAGTCCCTTGGGACTATGCCCACTGATTACCACGTTGTCTAGGGTCGTAGGGTAAGCGATCTAATGAATCGCTTATACCTCGAACCCGACCCAGTTTGGTCGATCATTAGGATCCGACCAAACACATTAGGTGACCATAGTAGGTAGGGAATAACCTTCCGAGGTTATACCCTATGGTCACATCGTTTAAGTAGTTGTATGATAGGTAGTTTATATGCCTTAGGTAAATTACCAGAATACCCTTTTCATGTATAATTGGTAATTAAGCATATGTAACCTAAACCTTTGTCACATAACTGATTATGTAATATGTTTAGGCATATAACACTTGTCATAGGGCTAGTTAGGCGGTCCGAACGCGTTTCACGCGAACGACGCGTTAAAGTAGCATAAGCTACCTAAACGGGTCGTAATGGGTCGTAGACACTTAGGTTAAGTTTCATTTAGTATGTAGGCTTTGTTAAACCAAATGACACGAGTCTCTACACTCGTTTGGTTTACAAACCCTAATGCTACCCGATCTTCCGATCTAGGTCCGGTTTATTAACATAGTTACCTATACTAGGTGCCGTTTGATATCCGCGATCTCTAGCATTGTTTAGTTGTTACTCAAGGACTACTGAGCAATCTCAAGTGAGTACATAGACCCCTCTTTTACTGTTTTCCAAACTGTTTTGGGGTGGAACACATGTGCCTACTTGTTACTTTCAAGCTTTCCTGTTTTCACATTATATACTTGCTATGTTCATTAGTACATTATAGTACATGATTTCATTACATTTCATACTAGGTGTGCCATTGTGTGCATTACTTGGTACATTGTTTTACATTACATCACATGCTACGTATGTCTATTGTTGCATACTTAGTACAGGTCGCATGCTACGTATGTCTGTTGTTGCATACTTAGTACAGGTCGCATGCTACGTATGTCTGCTGTTGCATACTTAGTACAGTTCACATGCTATGTATGTTCAATCGTTGCATTGTTCTTCATACTTAGTACATTTGTTATTCATCACATACTTACATTTTGGACGCATATTACATGATTTACATCTTGACATAAACATTTTGACATATTATTCAATACATTTGGGCATGAACATTACTTTGGTGGTTTGGTTTGATTAAGTGATTAAGTAACGATGCGTGTGTAATATGATACAAGCATGGTGGATACGCCGTTGGTACTTCCTATATATAAGTGTTTGTATGGTATTACATATTGTAGCGTTATCTGAATCATTTCAAGTTGAGACATAGAACATTTTATACAAATAACATATTTTTCACAAGACATTGATTTACAAACAATTTATCTAATACAAACTCATTTTACATGGTTATTCATTTAACCATACATTATTTATACATATCATCTGATCTTATCGATTTTCAAATGATTTACAAAACAAAGCAAATAACAAGGTTCATGACTAAACATTTTCTCAAACATAAGTCATGAAACCTATTTTCACAAAACCTATGTATCTCACCGGCATTTTTATGCTGACGTACCTATTTTCACATGTGTTTTTCAGGAGCTGTTGCATAAGATGATCAAGATACACATAGGCAGACTTGGGCTTTAGTGACAATAAAAGATGCAAGACTAGTTAATTATGTTGTATTTCCTTGTTTGTTAAGACATTGTAACACTTTTAATCAATAAAACGAAACTTCAATTGCCATGGATTTGAAACAATTAATTATGTTACAACACTCCCCGACATTTCCGCCACGTTTTGTATGTTCCACGTGGTCGGGGTGTGACAATAAGGGCAGCAGTGGGACTTGAATTCCTGCACCAGTTCGATCGAATTTTGACGAACTTACTCTCTCGTATCTCCGTTTCTTTTCACAACACCCCTAAACCCTAAAACTCTGCTCGTTATCAGGGTAATAACTCTACGGACACAGTACTATATCCGATTGATTGAACTGATCCAACGGATGTTTAAGTGCTGCCAGTATATGGCTATACTTTGTCATTCGTTGTAAGTTTTGATCTCGTGATTATCGTTAAAGTTGAATTGAGTTAATACACTAATACGAGTTCCATTGTGTCTAGAAATTAGAACTCGTAATCAGGGAGCTGCTAGAATACTTAGCAACTAAGTGAACTTAATAGTTAAGTAAACTTAGTAGTTAAATAAACTTAGTAAACTTACTAATTACGTACACTTAGTTGTTAAGGAAACTTAGCAGTTAAGCTAGTTGAGTAGATTAATTAATCTGCTAATTAAGTTAAGTAATCGACTAAGCAAATTATAAGAGTTAAGATAAATTAATTAGTTAGTTAAGTAGTTAATTAATTAATTAAGTTAAGAAAGATTAATTAAGATTAATTAATCAGTTAAGTAAGATTAATTAAGCTAAGCAAGGTTAATTAAGCTAAGCAAGATTAATTAAGCTAAGCAAGATTAATTAAGCTAAGTAAGATTAATTAATCAGCTAAGTAAGTTAATTAGTTAAATGGTTAAGGAAACTTAATGGTTAAGGAAACTTAATGGTTAAGGAAACTTAATGATTAAGTAAACTTAGTAGTTAAGACAACTTAACAGTTAAGTAAACTTAGTAGTTAAGAAACCTTAATGATTAAGAAAACTTAATGGTTAAGTAAACTTAATGGTTATATAAAACTTAACAGTTAAGTAAGCTAAGTAAGTTAATCAGCTAATTAAGTTAATTAAATAATCGGCTGAGTAAATTACTTAATTAAACAGTTAGGAAAAATTAATCGGTTAAACAACTAAGTGGGATAATCCGTTAAAAAGCCAAGTAAACTTGATAGCTAAAACAATTAAGTAAACTTAATAGAAGGTAAACTTAATAGGTAAGAAAACTTAATTAGTAAGAAAAACTTAATAAATAAAGGAAACTTAATAATTAAGAAAACTTCCTAGCTAAGAAAGGAATCTGCCTTACCTATAAATAGGAGCCTAGGATTTCATTCTTCCTTGCTCATTTCTTTTCTTCTTCTCTCTATACGTTGGTGTTCTAACCAATAATCACCGATACGATATTCTGTCCGATCGATTCGGGAACCAACTAACGAATGCCAAAGTGCTGTCTAAACAAGACTATACTTTGTGAATTTCGTTCTGAAACGAATGCCAAAGTGTTGTCTAAACAAGACTATACCTTGTGAATTTCGTTAAGGTTCTGATCTCGTGACCGTCGTTAGGTTTGATGTGGTTTAACACTAATACGTATTCCACTCTGTTAAACTAAATGTTTAACTACGCAAAACTCTACACCATATACTTACAATTAAAATGGATGCTTAATCATCAGAAGATTCAGAACTATAAAGTAGATGCTTGTTTAATCAAGACTATATGCTAACAAGGTGAGTCATTCTCTTTTTATCAAATTGCTTTACAAAACCCTAAATGTTTTCCAGTTATATTTTGCAGTGATTAAGTCTTTGCTAATCTTTAATTATTGGCAGTATGTGGGGGTTTTGTGCACATTACTACTAACGATTTATCACTTTATGTGGGCGAGCCTAATTAGTGATATGTCCACAGTCATAGATTCAGTCGAGTGACAGCTGAACCAGCTAATTATATGATAGGGGCAAATATAAAAACCCTTAATGCTATAAATTATAACAAAGTTATAATTGCAGTGATTAAGTATTTGCCAATCTTGAAAGAGCAAATGTAAAAACTCCCAATGCTGTAAATTATAACAATGTATCGTTTTGTACAAAAATGAATGAACTCACCAGTATTTCCTGCTGACCAAACCTTTTTAAAACGCGTTTCAGGTAAATGACAGTAGATTGGAATAAGAGTGATGATACGGCACCAAAAGGCTTAAAAAGTGGCTTATTTTATCAATTGAATTAAATTAAGAAAACATGGTTTCATATATTCGGGTTTATCCCTTATTAAAGCTACCTTTGTAAAACATGGGTTTTATCCCATCTATTTAATAAATAAAATCCGGTGGTTTCTAAACTCTGATATTTTTCCTAACTCACGGTCCTGATGAACATTTCTGCTGCAATATTTTTAAAATAAACACCGGTACCACTTGACGGCTCGCGGCTCCCGTCCAGGGTGTGGATGGGGTTCGTGACAATTACAACAACCATTGTATCAATATGTTGCAAATTATACAACTATACAAACCATAATTCATGGGTTACAACAACGCAAAACAAAACAAAATGTGAGATGTGGAAATGTGGCCATGGCCTATGAGTACAACTAATTATGCATATACAACAAAATATGAGATAAGGAAATGTGGCTATGGGTACAACTAGTTATGCATAACATACCACCCTCAATGCAACATATAAATAATTATGGATAACATACCACCCTCGATGCATATATATGTTGCAAATTTATAGTATGTAATTTATCTATACTATATTATATTGCATGGGGAGGGGTATTTTAAGATACCCAAAAAATAAGAAGTTTTCCCTCATTTATTTATAGAAAGACCCCTAAAATGAGGGTAGTTTGGTCTTTTAAACACTATTTATTTTTTAGCCCCTAAACTTATTACACTTAAATCCCTGAAATTTTAACAAAATTATAGATAATTAGTTACAATTCACCCCTCCACAACAAACTTATAATTTTTTTTACGTATTCTTGGCATATCTTATAAACTATATTGTTTAAATTTTTTTTTTAAGATAGCATGATGACCTACACATTTTTGTCGACGTTTCGGTAGTTGTCTTGTTCAGTATCGACGCACGGATTAAAAGGTACAAGTCGATAATGTTTTAATGTACAAGTGATTAAAGAAGAATATAACAACTAATCTATACTATATAAGCATTTAATGAGTTAAATAATAGGTTCTATAACATTTTCATTTCTAAAATTTTAAAAACTAAAACTATTGTCAAATAATTGATTAAACAATTTCTTTATACTTTAGTCAAATTTTAACAAAACTTCCTAATTTTAAGGAATTAGTCAAATGTGAAATGTCAACATAAACTAATAAAAATTAAATTTAAAAGGTTATTCAAATTTCAAAAGAAACTAACAATACTATCCATCACCATGACCTCCTGCTTATTCTCCCTCTCATAGTTAGTTAGTTACACAAAGACACAATATAAAGAAAGAGAAAGAGAGAGCACGGATGAGAGAAGCACAAAAACTCAAGATTTGAGCAAGTCGTATCTTCCGAGGTTCTGTTCTTGAACAACTAAGGTTTTAATAAACCAATTCATATCTTTTAGTTCCTAAGATGGGGTTTTTAGGATTATAAGTTTTCCATTTTTCAGGATCCGATTTCTGTTCTTGCTCCGATTATGATATTTATCACCGGAGAGAGGATTCCGAGAGAGAGGAGAAGAGAGAATATTGTTGGAAATCTAACCTCTGGCTGCAATAGATGGTGAACGGACCACAGTTTCTGCCACGACAGAGTCAGAGTCACCGCCTTTAATTCGTTGGCTTCTTCGTCATTTCTCCTTTGACGTCAAAGTGTACTTCACAACCGAATCAAGGTTTTTTTATGTTTTATGTTAAATTAGGATATCCATGCGCTGATATGAATAAGATATTGCAGTGTACTGAAACTTTTGTCTAGACAGAGTTTTTGTGTTTGAAAATGATGATATAAGCTTGTTTCCAAACTTTTGTCTAGACAAAGTTTTGTATATGATGATATAAGCTTATTTTCCTTATCCATATGTTACTGTATTGCATCAATGGTTTCTTGAAACATTGTCAGGTTAAATGCTAAATTTATTAGTTACTAGACATGTGTAATGCTTATTACGTCTATCCAATCACAACGAAGCTACAATAAATATTATATGAAAAAGAAAACTACCAGAAACGAGGGTCGCAATACAAGGTGTCGCTCCCGCCGCATCGCGCGGGCACTAGACTAGTAGTATATAATATTTGAGATGTACAACTCACATGTACATACACTAAGGTGCTGTTTGTTTTTTGGCCAGAAGTACTTCTGGCCACTTATGTCTGCGCGACGCAGACGCGCGCAGACGTTTGATGTCTGCAGCTTGTTTGTTTTCTCGCAGACCTTTCATTAAAAAAGGTCTGCGAGACCTCTTCTTGGAGCAGAAATGGACCCAAGTCTTCTCCTCGCAGACGTTTACCTCTTCTTGGCACCACCTCCACCTCCACCCCTGCTCCGCCACCACCACCCCTGCTCCGACACCACTGCTCCGCCACCACCACCCCTGCTCCGCCACCATCATCATCATCATCATCACCTCCACCCCTGCTCCGCCACTACCACCCCTGCTCCGACACCACTGCTCCGCCACCACCACCCCTGCTCCGCCACCATCATCATCACCACCCCTGCTCCGCCACCATCATCATCATCATCGATGGGAAACAAAACCCCCAAATCGATCGGAAACAAACCCCCCCAAATCGATCACATCTGTTATCATCATCATCGACACCACCTCCACCTCCGAAACCCCCACCTCCGCCGACACCCATCGACCTCCACCTCCGAAACCCTAAATCGATGGCAAACAAAACACCCCAAATCGATCAGAAACAAAACCCCCAAATCGTCATCGATCTGTTACATCATCATCATCATCGATCTGTTAGAGAGAGATCAGTGTGTGGCGGTGATGATGATGGCGGTGGTGAAGTGGTGGTGATGATGGCGGTGGTGATGATGACGGTGGTGAAGTGGTGGAGGTGGTGAAGTGGTGGCGGTGATGATGATGGCGGTGGTGCAGATTGTAGAGAGAGAGTAGAGAGAGATCAGTGTGTTGTGTGTGTGTTTTAAAATGGTGAAGAGGTTTTATATAAAAAAAAAACAAACCCTTTTCTCCTTGCAGACTGCAGACATTTGGTCCACCTCTTCTCTTGCAGATGTGGTCCGCAGACTGCAGACCTTTTCCAACAGAAAAAACAAACAACACCTATATAAATTTGGTCCTTCGTATCATATGCTCTGCCAAAAGGAACATGGATAGTGGGCCTTGTTTCATCGCGTACCTCAAAAAGTTACAATATTCCTTAATTATCAAATAGTGAAAACACGGCATCCTCTCTACAACAACTTATAACAATATCGGCTATGCTAATTGAATATTCGCATATACTTAATATTAAAACGTTTACATTTTTAACTTACAAAATTTATAATGGGACAACAAAAAATTATTAGCCAACGTGGATTTGGCACATGCATTGTTGCAGAAATCGGTCTAGGCGGCCGATTAATCGGCGCCTAGGCGCTAGTCGGCTACTAATCGCCTAATTTTGAGCAAATCGGCCAATTAATCGGTCCAGGTCAAAATCGGTCCTAGTCGGTCAAAAGTCGGTCCTAGTCGGTCAAAAGTCGAACTAATCGGTCAAAAGTCGGACTAATCGGACCATGGGTTTTTTGGTCAAAATCGGTCCTGGTCGGCAAAAATCGGTCCTGGTCGGTAAAAATCGGTCCTAGTCGGTCTACTTGGTCAAAAGTTGGTTAATTTTTGAATTTTTATGTGAATTTTGAAGTATTTATGTGAATTTTGAAGTATTATTTTTATATTATTGTGTATATATATATATAAATTTGAAAAATTACATATATAAATTCCCATTCCGATTAATCCCGATTAATCCCTATTAATCCCGATTAATCCCTAGGCGGTACCTCACCGCCCGACTAGCGCCTTCTACAACATTGGGCACATGTATGATAAAATGTTTCTATGAAGACCTTCAAGAATTAGATAATTCAACTTACCTACCCTAAACTTTAATGGTTGTAATTCCTTTTACTTCGATGACATCCAAAAATCTAAATGTTTAATAGCATAGCTTTACCGTAGTCTTTAAAATTGCTAAAGCGCAAATACCTTGCTTGTAATGTTTTGACGAACGACCCATGCTAGATAACATCATGCAGATTTCATTATATGCGATAATTAAATGTATTTATCAATGATACAAGTTCAAAAATAGAGGTATCGTAATCGAGGTATCAACATACTTAGGCCAGGTTGTGTGGAATAAAGCCCCTAAGAACTTTATCGTGCCACTTAAGTGTCACGTCAGCGCCAACTGGATAGGGGGCTCCATTGTTAACTAGTTTGAAGTGTGATAAAGCCCCATAAAGCCTCTGTCATTGTTACTCAGTTATTTTTTTATTTAAATTTATTTTTAATTTAATAAATATTATATAAAAAAATAAGTATCAAAACAATATAAAAATTAAAGCGTTTTATTAAACTAGAATAAAAAAGATTACAACCCAACTTAAATTAAAAACAATACATAAAAAGTTAATTAAAGTAAACAGCTTAATTAATAAAATGGGCACACAAAATTATCCAAGCCGCAAGATGACGGAGGCTTCTATTCTGATGTAGTTGGTAGTCGGCATGGGCTGCCTCAGTCACTTGATTTTCAGTGATGCCCCACGGTTGAGAGCATTGATAAAGAGCCTCACAAAAAGCTCACGAGTTACTCGCATTAAAATAAACTTTTCAGTATGTGATTCAAATTATGGCTGTTTGCACTCACTTGTTGACGAAAGTGCGTCAAAATCGCATTCCAAGTAGCAGCATGATCTGGTGGGTGCCTTTGCTCCGGAACATGCACCCAACTCGTAGCCAATGCGATGTCCTCTTCCTTAGTCAATCGGTTCGCCATAAAAATTGTTGAAAATATGATAAAGATGATTGAAATTGTAGTGTGAATGGTGGTAAGTTGTGGTAAAATAATGGTAAAAATTTGGGATTTATATAGGGGATAGACGGGGTGTTCAAAACCGAATATCCGAAAATTTCGGATAGTTAATTTCACTATCCGAATTTTCGATCTGAAATTTCGGATATCCTTTTATCGGATATAGATTGGGATAGTAAATGGATATCCGAAACTCTAAAAAAATTGTTCCTCAATTGCCCAAATCTGATGAGATTCAAGACCAGATTAATTGTGATTGAACGCTTTTGTTCTTTAATGCTAAATAAATGTTAATTCTCTTTTCCTTAAAATTCTGTATGTACTTTTTTTGGGTTTTGGGAACAACTACTCACAGTGAAGATGGTTATAAACATCAACACCAATACACCATCCATCATCTTCGGTAATTGATTGTTTAAAGGTAACTTCAGACAGAACCCTTCGACCCTCGTTCAGTCGTCACTTCAAGCAAAATCGTCACTTCGACCTTCAACCTTCGTTCAATCGTGAGTTCGTGAGATGGGCAACAAAGAAAGTGAGGATGTTTGTGAGGCGGGTGACAAAGAAAGTTAGAACTAGCTTATGCAGGATACTAGAATTAGGGGTTTTAATTGATTTAATGTTATTTAATTAAATATAAAAAATGAAAGAATTTAAAATTTCGGACATCGGATATCCGAAAAATTTCATAATCAATGTCCGAATCCGAATTTTCGGATATCCGAGATTCGGATACATGAAATTTTGGATTCCAAAAAATCGAATAATTCGGATTCGGTTTCGGATTTTTTACACACCCCTAATAGTGGGGATAAATATGGAAAAAATCTTTTTTTAATTATTATCGTTCAACAACGGTCAAAAGAAACAATAAATGCACCAACACCCGCTGGCGATCACCAAATGCCTCACGAAGCATCCGATAACGCCCCCTTTAGTGAGATCGGGATGGTGTTTGGGTGCCTTGTACCAATGTAGCCCCACAAACGGCCAGTCTTTGTAAATGGTTAAACTAGGCTTACAACAATACAACTACACAAGAAAAGTATTATACAAGTCATGTTTGATCAATTTAAATTACCATGTAAATTTCTTAAATAAATCTAATAATGAATTTTAATAATCTCAATTATTTGTCATTGGCTGGCAATAGTCCCAATTACAAAAATAACCACTGGTGGTCCCATCTTATAACATATTGTCTGTCAATGGATATTTTGTAGCTGAAGTCTAACCCAGTTAACCACCACCACCATCACCTCACCTCCACCACCACCACCAACATTGAAGCATGTTCCCCTTCCTTCTTAAAGCATGTTTGAAGCTGCAACTAGTCTCCCATGGCCAAATACTTCATGAACATCTCACAAAAACAAGGTTCAATTCAGATATATACACCGCAACAACACTTACAGACATGTATATGAAGTTTAAATTTCAGTTTCTATATAGTGCATTCAAGGTGTTCGACGAAATTACTAAACCAAATACGACTTCAATTAACATTGTGAAGAAACAAGGAACTAATTTTAGGGTTAATTAGTTGGGTTTATGTTCCTTTCATAATGGTTAATCTCCTTTTAACTTTCTGAGCTCCAATTCGATCTGATCTTCCTGTAAAACAAAGCACCGTTAGCTCGTTAAGAGGGGAATATGCGGGTTTCCCTCTTAACCAGACTCCGGTGTGAGAATAAGTATTTGCTTTGAGGAAATAATTGCGTGTTAAGAGTGAGAGAAGAGGAAATGGAATGATTAACCTGTGCATGGAGGTCTCTATTTATAGCCGGAGAGGTGTAAGGGGAGATGGGCTGATGGGCCTTGGGCCGGAAGGCGACAACTGGAGAATATGCTCCTTGTCTCACTGGTATCGACCGTTAGTGTCTTCTAGAAGATCTCCGGTGCTGGTGCGCCGTGATTGGAGCCACGTGTCTCGGTTGTCGGCCTTGCTGTCCCTCTGCTATCAGCAGGTAAGTGGAGATCATGGGGCAGGTGTCGCCGCCCCCTGATTAGTGCCACATAAGCGTCCTTGTGTACTTCTTGTCTCTTGCACGTCAGACGATTGTGGAGCACGATAGAGCACAGCCTGGAGGATGCTGATTGGCTTGCCCTTCTGCCACTTGTACCTTTAGTACCTTCTAAAGTGGCCTTGCTCTTTGACTCCTGCGCGACCCTTGCTGAGCACGTTAGCAGCCCGCGCTGGGTTGCAGGAGGTGAAGGCTCCTATTCAGAACACTAAGTATGGAATTTGATGTTATCTCTTGTTTGGATCTCGCGCGAGACCATGCTCTGCTTAAGCATCCCGCGCGGGGTCTAATGATTGATAACCAAAGTGATTAAGGAGTATGGTCCAAAGCGCAACCAGAAAAGGTCTGCGCGGCATTTTTTGGGACCATACCCCTTCAAGTCCCCCCCAGTCCAGTGCTGCATCACGCGCGAAGTGTGTGGTTGGAGCTCTGGACTTAGAAAAAAGGAAGTGTTGGGTTAGAAGAATGCCTGCTGGATCTTGGTGAGTCGCGCACGTGTAACTGCTTGTCAGTTACTATGGCGCGACTACCAGATTTCTCTGTTGGAAATTCTCTGCTTTTGAATGTAAGCGCGCAGGTGCATTGGATACTCGTGAAGGCTGCGCGGCTTGAGTAACTTGTGCATGAAGTTTGTAGTAGATTTGAGCGGGAAAACCCTCGATTTTTGAATTCTGACAGGTTGGTGAGAAATGTCGTTGATGGCGACGTTTGAGTTGACTGCTGGCACGTCCGTCATCAAGTTGTCCCTGACAGTTCGGCTTTCCGTCTGTCAAGTGAGGCCCACGCGCGCGTGGTAACCGTCACTCCAGGAATTACGACGTACGTGGCAGTTACTGGTTGGATACGCGCGCGGTGAATTCGGCACATCTACTCATCGCATTAAATACGATGAGTGTATATAGTCGATGAGAAGAAAGATGAAAATCATAATCCTTTCTTCTGTTTCTCTTTTCTCTCTGATTCTTCCTTGAATCTTCTTTGCATCTTCAAATCTTCAAAGAAGCAGTAGCAGATCTTCAAGTTCAAATCTTCAAATATTCAAGTTTTTCCAGAAAATATTCAAAGTTTCTCTTGATCTCTATGGCTGAAGAAGAGTCTCATCATGAAGAAGGCCCCCTCCCCGTCCTCAAGTGGCATCAGGGGTTATTCGAGCAAATCACTAGGGGTTTCCGGTTTCCACCGGAATGGGATGCACAATATCCCGGCCAGAATCAAACAGCCGCCGACGTGCCGCCGGGTTATATTACTCTCTTCGAGGACTTCTTTTTATAGGGCAACTTCCGGTTGCCGGCAACGGAGTTCATGGCCTATATTCTACATCATTATGGGTTTCATATCTCACAAATAAGTCCACCCGGCATGGTGAGGGTGCGACATTTCGAGTTCTTGTGTCGATCACATGATATAGAGCCTAATGTGGACAAGTTTAGGGCATTTTATCAGCTGATCAAGAACATAGGGTTCTATTCTTTTGGTAATCGGGGCTCTGCCAAGAAGATTCTACTAAATCCTCCGAAGAGTTTCCATGATTGGAAACAAAATTTTTTCTTCATTAGAGAGGAGGTTATCCCTATCACCATGATCTTCCGTGCGCCGGACACCATATAGAAAGAGGAGATGCCGATTCCAAAGGGAGCTGATTGGTACTTAAAGCTTACTGCGACGCCAAACCGGATCTTTGGTGAGAATGTTTTAGTTGCGGCGCAGATAAGTGACCAATGGCCGGAAGATAGCGAGGAGGTGCTAGTTTTGAAGTTTCAAGAAATAGGTTAGTTACTTCTTTGATTACTTACTGTTTTTATGATATGGTCACGCTTAATTGTTGACTTTGAATGTAGAGGCGCATCTTTATCAAGCTGCTTTCCCCACCTTTGGTGGATCTATGGGTGTGCGCCCGCTGAGACCAGGGGAGCAATACTGGTATGAGAAGATCAAAGCACGCTTTCTGTACCCTCCTACTGGATCATTTGCTAATCCTCCGACTGCAACCGAAGGTGCGCATCTACCCAATCCCAGGCCCTTGCGAGTCGTGACCTCTGCTGGAAAAGAGATTCTTTATCTTTCAAGCAAGGAGTCTGTAGGGTCTTCGAATGGGGAGTTAAGTTCCTGGTCTAACATCTTTGCAGGTGTGTTGCGCGACCTTGGCATTGATCCAGAGGAAAAGAAGAAGAAACCGATCAAGAAGAAGAAGGAGGAGGCAACTGCTGAGGCAGGGGCGACCAGCAAGAAGGGCGGGAGTAGCCGTGCGACTGCTGGTGCTTCTGATAGAGGTACTCCTCGATTCCGGAAGTGTAACCTGGATGATTATGTTGCTGTCAGTGACTCACTTAATGGTTTGTCCCGTATAGGTGAGAAGAAGACTAGCGTCGCTGGTTCAAAGAGTTCGGGAAGCGCGGGTTAAAGGAACCCAGATGTTGGCGTTATTCCTTCTTCTATCGCTCTGGATGAGGAGGAAGAGGAAGAACAAGAGGAAGAACAAGAGGAAGAGCCTGCTCTCAAGCTGGTGAGCCGGAAGAGAAGCAGGGAAGAAGTTGCTGTTGATCCTAAGGTGGCGCAGAAAGTTGGTGAAGTCCCTGTGATAGGGAAATGGAGCAGTCTGTGCTCTCTCTACAAATTTTCTCCAGGTTAGTTGTGTGACTTCATATTTTTCTTTAATGAAATTCTTTTTAACACTTGATTTCTGCAGAGAACAAGAAGAAGACCCCTGAAAAGAAAGACGTTGAATTTAAAGACCCCCAAGATCCGGCGCAGAAAAGAACCAGGGTTGTGATCAAGCCCTTTAAATCTGCTGGGTTGGAGGCTGAGAAGGAGAAAAAGAAGGCTGCTGATAAGCCTGTTGAGAAGGTTGTTGAGAAGGAGAAGGAGAGAGAGAAAAAGAAGGCTGCTGAAAAGCCCGAGGTCGATAAACCTAAGGAGACCGGGACCGCTGCTACAATTGCACATGAGAAGGCTCAGGGTCCGGAGGTCGTCCATGTTACGGGGCTTGACCAGCCCCTTCATGAGAAAAAGATGGAAATTCATCGAGGGAAAGGACCTGAGGTTGTGAAGCCCACCGAGCCTGCGCAGGTTGATGCCCCCACCCAAACCGTGCAAGTGACTTCCTCTGCTGGGGGGTCAGCTGTTGCTGCGCATAAAGAGACAACCGCTGCTGCAGGTGGTGCGAGCGCTGGTGGTGCTGGAGGGTCTGTGCCTCAAGCTGCTATCGGTCCTAAGGATACCTTAGGAGGTATCTATTAAAAACTTACACCGAGGAGGCTCGAGGCGATGCTCCCCACCGAGCTCCATGAGGCTTGAAGCAGAAAGATACCTTCTTGGAGTTCGCCCCTTGCCGTGACTGGTTCCTAAATTCCTTCCCTCCCGGGGAAGTTAACCGGCAGAGGGCGCGATCCCATGACGCCTTGTACCATGCTTATGTTGTTGGAGAAGCCAACACCCGCGCTGCTAACCACCAAATCGTGTGCGGGTGGCGTACGATGGTTAAAGAGCGGGGTGATTGGGAAAAATATCGAGAGCGTGTGCTAAGGCAGGTCAATGATTTTGAGAAGCTTAAGGCTGCATTTGCTGAAGAGAAGGCCAAGTTCAAATCAGAGAAGAAATCTGAAGAGTGGGGCCGCGAGGGCTTGAAGAGTAAATTGCAAGCTGCTAAGGATCTTTTGACCAAAGAGAGTGCGGAGTGGAAAAAGATATGTGAAAAAGATAATCAGCGTATGTATGCGGCTCGCACCAAGATTACCGACCTTGAGGCCCAAAATTCCAAATTAACGAAAAGGTTGAGGATCTTGAAGCTGATAAAGAACGCGTTGAGGTTCCACCAAATTCAGCCCTTTCTTCTTTGTTGTTTCTTATTTGTCGAAATATTATTTAAGTCGTTATCTCATCCTTCGCAGGGTGAGTTTAAGGTGCAGGTGGCCAGCAAGGACAAGGACTTAGCCGCTAAGGACGTCGAAATTGCAGAGTTGAAACGTCGTTTGCACGAGCAAACAGACAAAAATGAGTCCTTAGAGATTGACCTTGAGGCTGAGAGAGTAAAAGCTGCTACTGCTGAGGAGGCCAAACAGAAGGCCGAAGAGGCGTGAGATATCAGTACCACTGCTCTCAACGTAGCACAGAATAATTACTCTGAAGCCCAAGGCATCGTTGATACGCTGGTCTCCGAGGCTGAATGGATGCGTGGTAGGGGGTAGTTCTGGTAAGGATCCCCTTTCTTTACTTGCGTTTTATTTGTGTTGCCTTGGTTCTTATCCCTTGCTTTTCTTGTAGCTGGCCAACTCTATCCTGAATGCTTCTGAATTGGATGCGGCTGTTGCCGCTCTCATAGATGCCTCACGCGCGGTTGGTCATCATGGAGGTTATCTGGAGTGTGCGCAACATGTTGAAGAGACTTTAGGACAGGAGTTTGATGTTAGTCATTGCTCAGTGACCGATCAGGCTGATGCTGCATTAGCCCGCGCTGAAAAAGTCTATGACCATTTATCACTGCCTGTGATGGATTTGGTCGCAGAGGCGCTGAAGCATGACGACTGGTATCAACGCCTAAAGACTATTCTGGACCCTCCACAGACCGTGGAGTTATCTGATGAAGAGGAACCAGCCGGTGGTGATGGCGATGGCGATGGGAATGATGACGATGATGGTGATGGTTATGAGTAGATAATGTTGATAGGCTTTGCGCCTTGTAATTTTCTTTTAGATATTAGGTGTAACTTATCGCGCAGTCGCGCTTGTTGAATTGATATGATGATGTTTTGCTACTTTAATGTAATTATTGCGCTGTTGCGCTTTTTGGAATGTGACGACTACGCTTGTTTTCTTGTGTCGAGTTACAATTATTGCACTGTTGTTAAAAACTTTGGTTAAGTTAGCGCGAATAAATGTAAGTGTGGCTCGCATATGAGTGTAACCCTGTCTCGCGTTATGATCGCTGAGGACCTTGGAGGCATGGCTCTAGAGCTCGTAATTTACTGAAGTGTTTTCGTGCTAATCAAAAGTTTAACATGCATTTGTAACGTAGAAGTCATGATGCTAAAAGCAAAAGGCATAGTCAATTCTTTCATTAAGTAGCTTTGAAACAGGCGCGAGGCCAACATACATACTTAAAATAGAGGGGCGTAAAGCCACACAAGTAATTAAAAAGGCGCGTGGCCGACATAAGTAGATAGGAGGCGCATGGCCGAGAGTAGTCACATGTAACATTTACGCAATTGCTGCGCGTTCCACGTGCGCGGGATGATGTATCCATCCAGGGTGCACAGCTTGTATGCCCCTTTCCCTAGCACCTCATGTATTAAGTATGGGCCTTCCTATTTGGGTGCTAGCTTCCCGGGGCGTTCAGCATTGGAGGCTTCATTGTCTCTGAAGACATATTCCCCTGGAGTGAAGGTACAAATGCGCACTCTTGCATTGTAGTACCTCTTCAACTGTGACTTGTACTTGGCCTCTTTGATTCGTGCTATCTTGCGCCTCTCTTCGAGTAGGTCCAAGTCTAGACGGCGCTCCGCCTCGTTATCGATTTTGTTGACCGCTGTCAAGCGCGGCGAGGGGAGGCCAATTTCAGCTGGGATAACCGCCTCTGAGCCGTAGACTAGGCTAAAGGGGGTTTCGCCAGTGCTCATTTTCGGCATGGTTCGATGAGCCCACAGGATGCTCGGGAGCTCATCTACCCAGCCTCTTCTCTTGGTGCCCAGTCGGGCTTTTATCCCTTCAACGATACTCTTGTTGACACTTTCTACTTGGCCGTTGCCCTGAGGGTGCGCAACGGAAGAAAAAGTGTGCTCGATATTCATCTCTTTCATCAATTCTTGAAGGTCTTCGAAAGCAAAATTGGTGCCATTATCTGTTACAATCTTAAGTGGGAGACCAAATCTACAAATGATGTGCTCCCATATGAACTTGCGCACCATCATTGCAGTAGTTGATGCGAGAGCTTTGGCCTCCACCCACTTGGTGAAATAATCGATAGCAATGATTATAAACTTCACAGTACCTGGAGCTTCAGGGAAAGGTCCCACCATATCAATCCCCCACTGCTGGAAAGGCCAGGCAGTGGACACAAGGATAAGATCATTTTTTGGGCGCAGGGTTTTCGGGGTGTGCCTTTGACAGGAGTCGCATTTGCGCAATTCCTTTAGAGCGTCGACGTGCATTCCTTGCCAATAGTAACCAACGATCATTATCTTCGCGACAACCATGCGGGGGCCCGCATGAATGCCGCAGATGCCTTCATGAATCTCCCTGATCAGGTAATTTGCATCTTGAGGGTCCACACAGCGCAGAAGTGGCCCCAAGAAGGATCTTCGATACAAGATTCCACCACTCATCTCATAGAACAATGCTTTGTTCTGTATCTTCCTTACCTCTGCTTTGTTTTCAGGGAGTATTCCTTCTTGCAAATACTGGATGATAGGGGTCATCCAAGATGGTTGCCCTATCTCGACCACATTCACTTGACGCAACAAAACCGACGGGTTTTTTAAGACTTCAATTCTTACATCTTTGGCGAGATGTTGAAAAGCTGTAGAAGCGAGCTTGCTCAAAGCGTCTGCTGGTTTGTTCTCTGACCGATTGATGTGAACAACCTTGTATGATTTGAACTGCTGAAGCAACTCTTTCTCCTGCTCTAAGTACAAAACCGTCACTTCCCCCTTTGCATCATACAACCCATTAAACCTACTACTGTCAGACAGGCCATCGAATTGTCTGCTACCCTGAATGAATCCCAGATCAAGAAAGGTAAGCTTTTTCGAAAGGGCGACCCGAAACCATCTGACAAGTCTGCACAAGAAGAACCAAAGGATAAACAGGTCGAGACATCCAAGAAGAAGAAGCGCAGGGTTTCACAAAACTGCGCAATAACTGCTCAGAATAATCAGGTTGCACTAAACCAGCCAGCACAACCTCATGCAAGGAAAAATTATGTTGGTACCGCACCTTTATGCAACAAATGCAACCGTCATCATCTGGATCAAGTACAGTGTCACAAATGTACCCACTGTGGGCGATTGGGATATTTGGTCAACACCTGCCGTTATGTAAATCAAGCTGCTGCAAATCCTGTTGCTGAGCAAGCACAGTTTCCTCCTGGGTCGTGTTATAACTGTGGTGACCATACTCACTACCGAAACAATTGCCCAATACTTGTTAACGCAAATCCAGCGCGTGGACGAGTGTTTAACATAAACGAGGCAAACGCAAACGACAATGCAGCAGTGAACAATTAGTCTTTTGTATTTCCTTGTTTGTTATCCTTTGACGATTGGAACAATTCAACTGTTATATAAATAAAATTTGTTGTTTCAAGTTTATTTTTTGAAACTGATGCAATTATGTGATTATGTGCTTATGTGATTTCTTTATGTCTTGTGTTTTTGTGTAATCCGAATATTCATTATCCAAATTCTCGTAGAATCTTCCATATCTCCATATGGGGGATTCATAGTAGGATATCCAAAGGTACTACCTTAAATCCTTAATGGGCTTCTACGTAATAGTTAATACCCTTGGATTATGAAGTACTATTCTGTAATTGGACCCCTTGAGTGGTCTAGTTAAAAAGATTGATTCAAAAATCTGGTTAGAAATATCATGTGATGATATAACTGAAAAGATCCCTTAAGTAGTCTATTTAAGGAGATCGTACGACGGTCTAGTTAAAGAGATCATGTGTTGATCTAGTTAAAAAGATCGTTCGTTGATCTAGTTAAAAAGATCCTTTGGTGGTCTAGTCAAGTCACTTCATGTCTATTCGATTGATTTTTCCCCTACGCATTATGAAATGAACTGTGCGGACTGTGCAATGAATTACATAATTATGGATGCATACATAATTATGGAATTCAGTGCACAGAAACCACTGCAAGTTTTGTTATATGTTAAGACCATTAGTAATGAGAATAACGAAGCGGGAACAATGTAGAAAGGAGCATGGTGGATACATCGCTGGTACTTCCTATATATAAGTGTTCCTTATTACATTGTGAACGTAGCGCTATTTTAGTTACTAGAAATCCTGGACCTTGACCAATGTTATTTTATCTTACAATCTCCGACTCTGATTTTCGAGCACACACAAGTTTCCTATGAAAGTCTTCATAGGAAACATTCTTCTTTCCGTAGTTCAAAACTCCATGTTTTGTTACTACAAGGACATCACTTTGACGGTTGGCAAATTCGCTAAGAATCCAAACATGGCCCAGAATTTTACTTGGGTACGAAGGATTCATTCGAAAGCGAAACAATCACAGTTGCCTTCACAGGTTTCCTCAAAAATTAAATTTCGGGACGAAATTTCCTAAAGTAGGGGAGACTGTGACACCTGTGTCACTACGACCATCATACAAATGCCAAACCAATGAAATATTGTATTTCATACTTGGGATTTGTATAAATATGTGTAGCATTTGCACATATCAATTCTTGTTTGATTTCGAGCTCTAAATCGCTTTCAGGAAAGTTATACGCGAACTGATGCGTAAACGTAATCAGTTTAATGCGAAAAACACTATGGAATAGTGAAAAAGGATTAACATACCTTAAATAACCTTTACATAACTTAGAAATAAGTTTTGGAAGGTTTGGTGTGTCGAAATCAAGTTTATTCGCTTACTGGGACTAATTTCGACAAACTGCGAAAGTATGCCGATTCGTACTGTAACAAACATTCCAGAACATGATCATAAGTTAAACATACCCTAAATATCCTTTACATAGCTTAGAAATAGGCTTTGAGGTGTTTGTTGCGCAAAAATAAACTTTAGATCAAACAGGGACTAAAAGCGTCAAAAAGTGCATAAGTTTGCATTTTCGCACATATCTTACGTTCTAAATATATCCGGACATCCAAAAATTTATGTAATCATTAAAATATTTTATTTTAGTAATTGGTATGATAAAATTCCATTCGTCGCGTAATTTGGATCGTTTTTCGCGTCCGTTTGTGTTTCGTCGTAATTAACCAAACAACGCAACTGTACGACCAAACGAACCGACATCCGAGATATTTTTGAGCATGTTTTATGTTCCCTATACTTTAACTTCATTTTAGAGCCTTGAAATGGGGTTAACGGGGCTTAAACGTGTCAAAAATGCATCGAAAACCAAGATTTACAACTTTAGGGACCTAAACTACAAATCTGCCAAACATGGGCTCAGGAGGGGCGCGTAAGACTCCCTTGAATCTTACGCGGTGCGCGAGAGATCCGCAGATCTGCAAAATCTTGTTTCCAGCTTGATCCAGCTGTTCCCATGTGTTGCAAATGGTTTTAAACAGTCTATGGGCTTGTTTAGGGGTGCCCATGGTATTCTAAAATAAGGGGTACACTTGTAAGGCTAAGATCGAAGCTCGTTTATCGATGAATGATCCTAACGGTGGCCCAAAAACTATATATACCAACATGATTTTCAATTGAAACTCACACTTTGATCTGAATTCACTCTAAGTTGGGGTTCAAAACCTCATACCTGAGTATTTTTAGATCAAAACTCCAATGCTTGGACCCTTTGTAAGTATTCTTTCGTTCTTTTATGCGTTTTTAAGCACGAAAGTCAAACAGAGTTTGACTTTCTGCTTTGACCGGTCAATGGTCAACACGAAGTTCGTTTGAACTTCGTAACGTGAGCGTAATCACGATGGTTATAGTCTCTAGTGACTATACCTACTGATTACCACGTTATTTAGGCTTAGTGACGAGTCATAGTTTCGGTCAAAATACGCGTTTATGCGTATTTTGCAACCAAACTATTCCTAGGTATCAAGACCCTTTGTTTTGATACCAAACTTGTTTGCAAACCTTGTTAAACATGTTTTGACATGTTTAACTCGTCACTTTTAGATTTGTGCTTATATAGGGTTGTAAGATAAGCGGTCTAAACAACCGCTTAGACTTTCGAACCCGACCCGTTTGGTCGATCAATAGGATCCGACCAAGCATGTTTAGTAACCATAGTTGTATAGGGAATAACCTTCTGAGGTTATACCTTATGGTCACTTAGGTTTAATTAGTTGTATGATAGGTAGTTTATATGCCTTAGGTAAATGACCAAAATGCCCTTTTCATGCATAATTGGTATTTAAGCATGTGAAACCCAAACTTTTGTCACTTAGCTGATTATGCAACATCTTTAAACACGTTTAGGCATATAATACTTGTCATAGGACTAGTTAGGCGTTCTGAACGCGTTTTACGTGAACGATGCGTTAAAGTAGCGTAAGCTACCTAAACGGGTCGTAATGGGTCGTAAGCACTTAGGTTAGGTTTCGATTTAGTATGTAGGCTTTGTTAAACCATATCATATGAGTTCCAACACTCATTTGGTTTACGAAACCTCATCCTATCCGATCTTCCGATTTAGGTCCGGTTTATTAATGTAGTTACCTATACTAGGTGCCGATTGATTTTCGTGATCCCTCTAGCTTTGCTTGGTTGTTATTCAAGACTTCTAAGCATCCTCAAGTGAGTACATAGTCCCCTCTTTTACTGTTTTCAAATGTTTTAGGGTGAAACATGTGTACCTATTTGTTATTTTCATGATTTCAAAGTATTACGCCCCGCTTGCGGTATGCTCATATAATGTATATATGCGTGGGCGCTCGGGGGGCAAAAGTGAAAGTGCACTAATTTTAACGTTATTTTACTAATTTCGTGAAAATAACGTTAAAAGAGGGGGATGGTTAATCATGCATCATGTGGTGGCGTTGATAGCCAAAAGACAAGGGGGTACATGCACTAATCGGCGTTTGTCTCAATTGCTGAGTGTTATGTGCCTTATGTCCAAGGCTTGATGCAAAACTACAATCGAGCCGGGGGTCTCATTGGAAGCAGCCTCTCTATTCCTACGGGGTAGAGGTAAGGCTGTCTACATCTCACCCTCCTCAGACCCTACCTTAGCTTTGCTATTGGTGGGATATACTGAGTATGATGATGATGATGATGATGATTTCAAAGTATAAATTGATTATACATGCTAGTACTTATCTTTTGAGAAACTGAATGATTATCTATGGTTTAAACACTAAATTTTCAAAGATTATAAAACAAATTGTTGGGTTGTACTTATTTTATACATTCACCAAACCGATTGGTGATATGATATAGCGCTATAGGACTAGACACCCTATTCCTGTTGTATGGAATGTCAGAAACCAAATTTTATCCAAATAGAAGTTGCCTTTGTGGTATTTCTATAGTTTCTAAGGTGTAGTATGATACACTAAAGTTTGAATGAATTCTAAATCATATTTTCTTTTGTATATTTTGATATACTTCCAAAGTATAGTTTGATATGCTCCCATATGTGATATTGTTTACCAAAGTATAATTTGATATACTATGTACAAAACCAACAAATATTTTGTTATTTACTAAAGTATAGTTGATATGCTATTTTTCAAACTAGAACATAGTTGATATGTTATTTTCAAAACCAAAGCATAGTTTGATATGTTATTTACAAAACCAAAGTATATTTATGATATACTACCGAAAACTATTATTTTAACAACTAAAGTATATTTGATATACTATCTGTTTAACTATTTTGGAACTGAAATATATTTTAATATATTACTTATCCGACTTTCTTAAAACCAAGGTATATTTTTATATATACTACAAACCTTTTTATCAAAACATTGTTTTACAAACAACACATTTTATACAAACTCATTTTACTTGGTTATTTAATTGTCTATGCATTATTCTGTTATATCATCTGATTTCTTATCAATTTTTGTATGATTTATAAAAGAAAATATTTCAAGGTTCATGACTATTTTTGTTAAACATTTTTCTCTAAACTTACAAGTCATGAATCATATTCAAATAAAACCTATGTATCTCACAGGCATTTTTAGGCTGACGTACCTATTTTTACATATGTTTCAGGTGCTGTTAAGTGATTATTGTTGATGCATGCTATACATAGGATGGACTCATGCCTTAGCGACTTTAAAACTTGAAAAACAATATTTGTATTTATCTGATTTGTAATAAAACAATGAGTTCAATAATTCAATAAAACAAAACTATTTAATCCATGGTTGTGAAACAATGATTCTGTTACGACACTCCCCGACGTTTCCGCCACGATTTGTTGTTTTACGTGGTCGGGGTGTGACAGAAAAGTTGGTATCAGAGCCAATGATTCTACACTCCGTCTCTTTCTACCAACAATACCGACCCAACTGCCTTGTCCGAAGAAGACAAGTACAGAATGAGTGGTTCCTTCTCGAATGGCGCGGTTAGTGTAGGGAGCTTGATCGAAGATGTGCACGATGCTAGAAGCTCACAAACTCATGAAACATGGATGCAAGGCATATATGGTATACGCAAGTGAATCGGAGAAAGAATCCCTCAAAATCGAAGATGTGCCAGTGGTATGCGATTATGAAGATGTGTTCCCGGAAGACTTACCGGGAATACCATCAGAACGGGAGGTAGAGCTCGGAATCGAATTGATTCCGGGCGCAAAACCTGTGGCGAAGACGCCGTATCGGCTCGCGTCGTCGGAGCTACAAGAATTGATGTCTCAAATCCAAGAATTGCTCGACAAAGGATTTATCTGACCAAGTGTGTCCCCGTGGGGCGCACCAGTACTATTCGTAAAGAAGAAGGACGGTAGTATGCGTATGTGTATCGACTACCGGGAGTTAAACAAACTCACGGTGAAAAATCAATACCCACTTCCAAGAATTGATGACTTGTTTGACCAGCTACAAGTTGTGAGTTGGTTCTCAAAGATTGATCTCAGATAGGGTTATCACCAATTGAAAGTCAAGGAGGAAGACGTACCGAAGACGGCCTTTCGTACGCGGTACGGACATTATGAGTTCCTTGTGATGCCCTTCGGGTTGACTAATGCACCCGCGGCTTTCATGGATCTCATGAACCGGGTTTGCAAACCTATGCTGGATAAGTTGGTAATCGTATTTATCGATGACATTTTAGTGTATTCGAAGAATGAAGCCGAGCATGTTTACCATTTGCAAGAAGTGTTAGAGACACTCAGACGAGAAAAGCTGTATGCAAAATTTTCAAAAGTGCGCTTTCTGGTTACGAGAGGTGCAGTTTCTCGGGCATATCATTAGTGCCGACGGGGTACTAGTGGATCCGTCAAAAATAGAAGCCGTGTCAAAATAGAACACTCCAAGGAATCCCTCGGAAATCCGAAGCTTTTTAGGGCTCGCGGGATATTATCGGAGATTCATACAAGATTTCTCCAAAATTGCCTTACCATTGACCAAATTGACTCGCAAGGAGGAAAAGTTTATATGGGGCATCGAACAAGAGGAAGCCTTCCAAACACTAAAGAAAAGTTAACTCACGCTCCGGTGCTAACGTTATCGGAAGGAGTTGATGACATGGTGGTTTACTCGGATGCGTCGCATTCGGGGCTCGGATGTGTTTTAATGCAACGAGGCAAGGTCATAACCTACGCCTCGAGACAACTGAAGATCCATGAAAAGTAATACCCGACTCGTGATTTGGAGTTAGCAGCAGTAGTATTCGCCTTAAAAATATGGAGACATTATTTGTATGGGGTAAAATGTACAATCTTCACTGACCATAAAAGTCTGAAATATTTCTTCGATCAGAAGGAATTAAACATGAGGCAAAGGCGGTAGTTGGAAACGGTCAAGGATTACGATTGTGAAATACATTACCACCCCGGGAAAGCCAATGTAGTAGCAGACGCATTAAGTCGAAAGACAGATTATGCCCTGATAAAGGTACAATCAATGCAGCTTATTGTGACCTCGGGCTTACTAGAACGAATCCGAGAAGCACAAGTTGAAGCAGCGAAGGTAGAAAACTGGAAAAAGGAGAGAATTTTCGGCCAATTTAAAGATCTTGAAGAAGGCAATCATGGTTTGAAAGCACGTTTCAACAGAATCTGGGTTCCTAACACATGTGGAGTTAAAAAGCTTCTACTAGAAGAAGCTCACAAATCCCGTTACTCCATCCATCCGGGAGCGACCAAGATATATAACGACTTGAAACAAAACTATTGATGGCCCGGAATGAAAAGAGATGTAGTGAAATACGTGGAGAAGTGCCTGAGATGCCTACAAGTCAAGGCGGAACACCAAAAACCATACGGTAAGCTTCAACCGTTGGAAATTCCGGTTTGGAAATGGGAACATATTACAATGGACCTGTTAACCAAACTACCGAGGACGAACCGCGGATTTGATGCAATATGGGTAGTTGTTAATCAGGTTTCGGGGACGAAACCCCTTTTAAGGGGGGTGGACTTGTAACACCTCGAAATCTATAAAACTTTATATTAGAATCATATAAAGTACAAATAAGCGAGAGTGAACTAATTAGGAAATAAACAACCTAGTTAGTTAGTTAACTTGTTTTAAAGCATGAATGAATCTAAAGTGTCAAAATATAAACTAAATAAAAGTGGAGGGACTTATGTTGTATAACTTGAAACTTAATTTAATTAAAACAAGTTAAAACACACCAAACACACAAGGAGTGTGTCTGGTCGACCAGGAAACGCAGGAGGGGTGACACAAGCTCCTCACCAAACCCTAGCTTCCACAAAATTGACAAATTGAAGGTCATAATCAAGTCCAAATCAATTTTCAAGCACAAATTAATGATCACCTAGTTGAAGGGATCATAAGGTATGTAAAATCTTGATGTTTTGATTCATCTCAAATTCTTGGTTAATTGTGAAGAACTGAAATTGAGCTTGATTATGTCTTGCATGGGTGAAATTAGAAGTAATATGGTGTCTAGGGATAAACCCTAGATGATTTCTTATCAAAATCTTGCATGAGGCTTGTAAGGTTTATAATCACCAATGTAGGTGACTAATAAGTTTGTAGAAACTTGATGAACACTAGGATTGTGATTCTTGTTTTAGTGTAATCTGAATTCCAAGAGGTAAATTCTGAAATATAGAAGTTAAAATATGTGTAAATATGCATAATTGAAGTTGGTTTAGATAAAAATTACAAGCCATGAACTTGGTTATGAATATATAAAAATCTGACCCGCTAGGTGTTTGATAAAACGCCTAAGTGAGGATTAAAATGTAAAAGTTGGGTGAAAACGCAGATTCGATTGTTATAGAGAATTGTGCGTTAGGGCGTATGAAAGAGTTCTAAATTTATTTTGAATTGAACTCTTTAGGCAAGGAATCCGGATCGTCAAGCGGACACGCCGGATGGGATACGCGTTTGAAAGGTGTGCACTATAGGTACGCGACTTATTGTTCGCTACATTATGTTTAATTGTTAGTCTTATTTTATTATATTGAAATTTGGAAAACAAGTAAAACCGCTAAGTCACGGGTGTGACAAAGTGCCATAGACAAGTAAAACGGGTCAAAACACGTGCTAGAAATAGAGTTTGGATGTGTCTAGTAATGGTGACACCAATTCGGCATCCAAACGGGTCAAAACAAGTTGTCTTACAAACATAGAAATTAATAACCATCATTTGTGATTGGTTATATATCAAGCGTAAGTCGAGTATCGGACACGCAAAACCGTTGCAAAAGCATGAGCCCTTGTAAAGGGATTATAGTTCAGAACGTTCGCTTGTCAAATGATTCCGAAAGGCATGGTCAAATTCTTGGAAATAAGAGTGATGGCTATTGCATAATCAACCCTAGGGAGGGGAGCAAAAGCTCATATTTGGTAAATGTAGAAACGGGTGCATTGGCCTAAAGTTATGATGATAAAAATACATGAATGGTACTTGTAGACAAATGGGTCAAATAAACAAGAGACGAGTTATAGAACAATTGTTTTTGAAATGATATTTTTATGAAAATTGTGTTGATAAACGTGTCCGTAATTAAATTACAGTCGCGTAGGAAAAAGAATCAGCTAAAACGGACGCCCGAGTCAAAAGTTATGCCGATTTAAAGTTTAGAACTAAGATAAATGGTGCTGGGCTGAATTAGCAGCAACAAACAACAACAGTCTGTCGAAATCCTTGCTGGCGCCGCGCCACGGCCGGAGGCACCCACCGTCGCGCGACGCGACGGTGGTGGCGCTGCGCGACGGCCGCCCCTCTTCTTCCTCGCGCGACGCCAGCACCCCAGAACCGAGATTTTTTTTTTTTTTTTTTTTTGATACTTTTGAGTATGGAACTTGCTTATTCTTGATTATTAAAGAGTCAAAACTAATTATTTCCATGGTTTTGACCGTAGGTGAAGATGGACCTAACCCGGGTGGTGATCAAGCTATTATCAAGAACCGAACGCACTAAACAAAGCTTCCGCACTTGATCCATTTTGTTTAGAAATATGTAGATACTTGAACTATGTTTTCAAACGTTATCTAGTAGACACCTGAACTTGAATATTGGGATCACATAGGATCTTAAAAATCCTGGAAGCTTTTGTAAACTCGATATTTTACTACTAAATCCTTATTTTGCATCATTAATCTCGTTATTTAAGCTGGGTCTTTCAAGTTGGTATCAGAGCTAAGGGTTGTCAATAAAGTGTGTTCAGTTCAAGCTTGATCAAACATCCGGTAAGTGTTAATTTTTTTAAATAGATTTTGAGAATATAAAAATGAAACATGAATAGATATGCACGAAAAGAGTGTGTAGATTCACTCAAACACCGGAAATGCATGAAACTAGAACGGTCGAATCAAGTTATGAACTTGATTAAACCAAAACAAGTAAATCATATATTATAAATGAAATGTTTAACGGTCAATGTAAACATTTCTGTATTAAAGATGGCGGATGAAGGTAACGGTAATGCGGTGCCGAGAGTCACCGAGCAAATAAGAGAAGTGATTGCCAAGGAGGTTGGAAAGGCAATCGAAAATAGTTTGTCGGGTTTCATCGATAAGATCCAGAACACGGTACTATCAGTGGTTGAGGAAAGAATCAAGAAATTGGAGGATAATGCCAATTTAGCAAAGGAAAAGTCCGGAGGACGAAAGCCTTGTACATACAAGGAGTTCATGGCATGCAAACCGCTAGTCTATAATGGGGAGGTTGACCCAATTCTATGCCAGCGATGGCTAAGCGATATCGAAGGGGTATTCGAGAGGACCCATTGTGATGAAGATGACTACATAGCTTATGGTATGGGTCAATTAAGGGGTCAAGCGAAAGACTGGTGGGATAACAAAAAGAAAGAATTTGGAAGCGAAGCAGCCAAGACTATGACATGGGATGAATTTAAGACGCTGTTTCTTAAACACCACAGTCCCAAGGCGGTCATAAATCGAATCAAGGAAGAGTTCATGCAACTCAGACACAAGGGTGAGTCCATAGACAAGATCACGGGAACGTTTATGGATAAAATGAAGTTTTGTGATGAACAGATAACAAACGAAGAACCGAAGATATATTATTATTATTACAATATGTTGAGCGCTGAGTATAGGGAGTTTATGACTCCTTCAAAATACGAGACCCTTACCGAGATCATAAATGTTGCTCGGGAACGGGAGATCGAATTGAGAAAGCAGGTTGAACGAGGTGAACGGAAGGCTCAAAATGTCAATTCGAACCCTACCAAGAAAGCGCGAATGAACGAAACAGGGAAGAAATCAGATGTAAAAGGCGGGTCACCAAATTGCAAAATTTGTGGAAAGGGTCATAGGGGCGAATGTCGCTTCAAGGATAAGCCTTACCCCGTATGTCGGAAAACGGGGCATATGGCTTCATCATGACCGAAAAAAGTGACGGTTTGCTACAATTGTTATCGACCGGGTCACAAGAAATCGGAATGCTCGGAATTAGTGGGAAAGAAAGACGGGCAAGACACGAAAGGTGAAGCCCCGAAAGCAAAGGCTAGATCTTTCCACTTGACAGCCGTAGAAGCAAAAGTTGAACCCGAAGTGGTTTCAGGTATATTTGCTGTAAACTCGATTCCTGCACGTATATTATTTGATACGGGTGCGAATAAATCCTTTATTTCATATGGGTTTATTCGACATCCTTCATTTGTTCTAACAAAATTACCTATGCCTTTAGAAGTAGAGATAGGTAATACCAAGAGTTTTATCGTCTGTGATGTATGTGAAAATTGTAAATTGAGCATTGACGACGAAGAATACACAATAGACTTGATCCCAATGTCGATGGGAGAATTTCAAGTAATCGTGGGTATGGATTGGTTGTCCCGATACCACGCAAAGGTGGCATGTTTCCGAAAGGAAATAAAACTGACATCTCCTAGCGGAAAGCACGTTATGATATACGGTGAAAAAGGGGGTAACCTGGTGATATGCACGATGCTAGAAGCTCACAAACTCATGAAACATGGATGCAAGGCATATATGGTATACGCAAGTGCATCGGAGAAAGAATCCCTCAAAATCGAAGATGTGCCAGTGGTATGCGATTATGAAGATGTGTTCCCGGAAGACTTACCGGGAATACCACCAGTGTTGGATCGTTCGGTGACCCTAAACAGTCAATCTGAGTAGTTCATCATCATTTGCAAAGGCAGAATCAATGTAAATGACGTCAAACAGCTTGTTTCCTTTTAATCTTTATCTATTGATGATTTCTTGAGCTTTTACAGTTCTGATTACAATTCGGCAGCACCTCGGCTCTCAAACACACACTAGTAATTCCGTATGAAATGAACAATGCACAACCCTATATATAGGCAACATGATTTCGCTTGAGGATGGCACAGCCCTATTCAAGCGAAATCACATGTGTTGATTTCGCTTGAATATGTCCATGTCACTCTTCAAGCGAAATTACATACTAACATGCAATCTAACCCTAATTTCCACTCTGTTGTGCACTCGTTTATCCTATCTAGACATAGGACTCGATTAAGATGAAGTTAACAGACAGTAGATGCACCAATACCTAAATATAAAATATAAGATATATGACAATAACAGTTTCAATCCAAACTTACCTTTTAACCTTCAGTGTTAAGCAATCCACTTAAGTATTCAGGTCCAAACTAATGACCCTGATTACTCAATTAATCTACCAAGTCCAACTTAATGACCTTGGTTGATCTGAGATAAATCACACTGACATTTAGTTCAATCATTTTCTAAAAATTACAAGTTTCAAATTAATGAACTTGCTTTAACTTTTCAACTTTCACAAACTTATCATGTTAAGCTCACAACTCATCCTCCAGCCCAGAAACTTCCTGCATCTGCTTCAATTCGAATCTGAAGATCAGCTTTCCACTTTGGTTTGTCGGAAAATAAAGCAGAAATGTAAAATCTTTTTGGATTTTTAATAAAGCTTCTAAACTAGAAATGAAATACAGAAATAAAATGTAGTAAATGAAAACTATTTACAAACATATTTTTGGTTGAGCGTGTTAGGGAATCATATCAGCTATTCGACAAGTCACAAGTACCGTTAAGCTTTGATTTCATACTCAGAATTAAACAATTCACTTAGATTGTCGATATACTGATCCACTTAAATTTTCACACACATTTCAATCTGTCCAGGATACGGATTTAGTGTTTTAAAGACTTAAACTTATTCATGTGTCCCACCTCTTGAAAATACTCCCGTATCCAGATCCCAATATTCAGTCTTACAGGTGAGTATACCACAGATGATATCTGTAAGGGAATAAATTATGAAACAGTACGAAACCGTGAGAGCTCAGGTCAGAACTACCGTTCAGCAGAGAGATCACGATTCGACTTGGGTGTGTCCCCTTTAGAGGATCTTTTTTACAACAGTATTGATTAGCAATTTTATTGTCTCATCATTTATGCTGAGGGCAGCGCTATATTTCAAGCATGCGGTAAAGTATTCTCCGGGGACTAGGCCATTGCTCCCGCAAAATCAGAAGTCCCGGGATAATACCCCAGATATCACTGAGCATAAAGACCTAGTATCTCAGAAAGATGGATCTTTCAAACAAGATTTCAGGGGTTACCTATATATCCAAGTAGTGTTCCCCACAAAATAAGTAAGTAAAGATTTAGGTTTATATCCCGAACAAACCTACTAAATGTGTAAAAACCTATCGGCACATCATCAGGGAGACTGTTTAACGCATTTAAACTTTACATTTCTTTAGCATACCGTAATAGTCAAGCCAATGTACTATCATTTTCCTTTTTTACACAAGCTCTTTTCTGGTTTTCTATTGTTTTTGGATTTTGAAAATATCTCATGTTTTTGTATTTTTGACATTTTTTATTGTTTTTGTATTTTCAGAAAATATTACCCTATACTCTCCCCCTAAATACCAAAACAAGTAAAAAATCGACAAACCATTGCAGATTGCTTCTCAACATCATCTACAATGTCCCATTCATCAACGCCAAGAATCTCTTCCAACACCGATAAAAGCTTCATACCATTCAATTTTAGCAAATATTGAAAACGTGTTTTATCAAATGCTTTGGTATGTAAATCAGCTTTTTGCTCGTCAGTGTGGATTTTCTCAATTCGTATTAACTTCTTCTCGAAACAATCGCGAATGAAGTGATGACGAATTTCAATGTGTTTAGTTTTAGCGTGATGAACTGGATTTTTAGTAATATTAATTGCGGCCTCATTATCAACAAAGATAGGGGTGTTTAGAAATTGCAAACCGTAGTCGCGCATCTGTTGCTGGATCCACAAGATCTGAGAACAACAACTGCTCGCAAAAACATATTCAGCTTCACAAGTGGATAAAGCCACAGAGGTCTGCTTTTTGCATTTCCAGGTGACCAATCGTGGTCCGAAAAACTGGCACCCCGCTGTTGTTGATTTAGCGTTAACTTTGCAGCATCCGAAATCTGAATCGGAATACCCTTCGAGCGTGAAATCGCCTTCTCTTGGATACCACAACCCCAGTGATGGAGTTTCCTTCAGGTAGCGTAATACCCTTTTCACAATCACCATATGCGAAGCTCTCGGGTTAGATTGAAATCTTGCTGCGAGGCAGGTTGGATACATAATATCGGGTCTTGAAGCTGTCAAATACATCAGCGATCCGATCATGGAACGATACAGCGTTTCATCTACCTTCTCTCCGGTGAGATCAGGGTTTATCCCATGGTTCGTCGCTAATGGGGTGGAAGATGGAGTAGAACTTGGCATCCCGAATTTCTCCAAGATATCATGAATGTACTTCGTCTGATGTATGAAAATTCCTTTGGGTAGTTGATCAACCTGCAGTCCCAAAAAGAATTTCATCTCACCCATCGATGACATTTCAAATTTCTGCTTCATAACTCTTTCAAAATCTTTGCACAGATTTTCATTCGTTGACCCAAATATGATGTCGTCCACGTATATCTGAACTATCAGAAGATGTCCGTCGACCTCTTTGGTGAATAGAGTGGCATCTACTTTTCCTCGGATGAAGCTGTTGGCTAGTAGGTGTTGAGACAATGTCTCGTACCAAGCTCTCGGGGCCTGGTGTAAACCATACAGCGCTTTATCTAGTAAATAGACCTTGTCTTTGTGGATTGGATCGGTAAAGCCCGGTGGCTGACCGACATATACCTCCTCTTTTACCTTCCCGTAGAGAAACGCCGATTTCACATCTAGCTGATAAACTTTGAAGTTTTTCCAAGATGCAAATGCTAGGAAGATTCTGATCGCTTCTAGTCTAGCCACTGGAGCATACACTTCGGTGAAATCTATACCCTCCTGCTGACTAAAGCCCTGGACTACGAGTCGAGCTTTGTTACGAACAACAACCCCTCTATCATCCCTCTTGCACTTAAACACCCACTTAGTGTTTATCTTCCTCTGACCATCAGGCAAGTCTACTAACTTCCACACGCCTAACTTCTCGAATTGGCTCAGTTCCTCCTGCATTGCATTGACCCAAGAATCTTCAGTAAGCGCCTCTTTATAAGTCCTTAGCTTAATCTGCGAAATAAAACAACTCAATGAGAATTCAGTTTGTAAAGGAGCAACTTTTGAATAAAAACATGTAAGCCCTTGATCAAGTTGTCTTCTAGTGCGGACGCCTGACTGCAATTCTCCGATTATCAGTTCCTCTGGATGGTATGAAAGTGTTCTTGGCATCACCTCGCCTGGAACATCTACCTCACCTTCCAAATTTGTGATATTCTGATTTGCACCTTGTTCATCGACTGGAACTGTTTGACTTGAAATCTAGATTTGCTCCCCCTCAGAATCTGAATCACCATGATCAAACACTGGTCTAGCATCAGATTCTTGATTATCGTTGACTGTCGTCTGATTGTCAAGAGATTCCTGAATATCATCATGTTCACCAGCATTACTTGGACCTGCTTCATCATCGTTTGAAGCTTTTTGTTGTCGAACAAAAGTTTCTGCTGGGAATCTTTCCTGCGATCCTTCTTCATACTCTCTCAAAATATCCAACTCGTCATAGAAATCCTGTTCTTCTTCAATGTCAAACGAATCCCACAATTTATCATAACTAAAACGCCATGAGTCACCGGGATTCTGAGGCGGCATAGTATACCCCTGACACTCAACATGTTGTGCTTCGATGATCTGCTTCAAGCTTGGAACAAATACTCGTTTCAATGGACTAGTATAACCCACGAAAATTCCTTCAAAGCTCTTTGTACCAAACTTTCCAGAAGGTTCTAGAACTGTGCAGGGAGACCCAAACGGTTCTAAATACTTCAGGTTCGGTTTCCGATTCTTGATCAGCTCGAAACATGTCTTGTTGAATTTCTTCAATGTGAGAACCCAGTTGAGTGTATAGCAAACGACTGATACTGCTTCTGCCCAAAAATTAACTGGTAGTTTTGAATCAGCAAGCATCGTCCAGGCCATTTCAATTAGCGTCCTGTTCTTTCTTTCAGCTACTCCATTTTGCTGCGGAGTGTAAGGAGCACTAAATTCTTGCATTATACCTCTCTCATCACAATATTCTTCCATCATGTTGTTCTTGAACTCAGTACCATTATCACATCTGATTCTTCTAATTCGAGTTTGGTACAAGTTTTCAATTTTTCTGAACAACGCCATCAAACTTTCAAACGTCTCATCTTTAGACTTTAAGAATGATACCCACGAAAATCTGGAATAATCATCAGTTACCACAAGACAGTAGAGATCCCCTGTAATACTTTTGACGTTTACTGGACCAAACAGATCCATATGAAGTCTCTCTAACGGTCTGGAAACTGAATTGACTTTCTTTTGAGGATGTGATTTCTTCTTTTGCTTGCCTTTGACGCAACTAATGCACTCCCCTTCCAGATGAAAACCTTTCACATGAACACCAGTAACTAAGTCGTTATGTACCAGGTGATTCATTTTTCGTAAATGAATATGGCCCATCTTTCGATGCCATAACTTGGATTCTTTTTTCGTTGTTCTTGACACAAAACAATGTGCTTGACCCGTGGTTGTAGTTGTTACGCTCACATCCAACACGTATAGATCATTCACTCTAGGTGCCCTCATGATAATCCACTCTTCGAGAACAACAAATCCTGGTTTCAAGATCAAACATTCTTTGTCTGTGAAGTGCGTTGTATACATCCTATCACAGATTTGCGATATGCTCAGAAGATTATTCTCAAGCTCAGCAATGTAGTTAACTCTTTCAAACGTGACAATGCCATTGGATAAAGTTCCTTCACCAATTATTCGACCACCCTGATTGCCTGCGAATCCCACATATCCTCCGTTAAACCCTCTAACATCATACAATAGGGTCTTCTTCCCTATCATGTGCCAAGAAGCTCCACTATCCATAATCCATCGTGAAACGGATCTTGGAAGCTCCTGCACATATCACAAACATTTAGTGAGATTTTGTTGCCACCCAAGCCTCTTTTGTCTCGGGTAACTTGACATTAATGTGAGATTTTCCAATGTAAAGTGGTGGAAAATTTTTATCATTCATCTTCAAGCTTTCTTCTGATCCAACCTCAACCTTTTTGTACAAGAAAAACTCATCTTTCTTAGGTTGACCAGTTGGTTGATCTTTCTTTTGAACATTCTTCTTATCTGGTGGAGTAGAAGATTGTTTCTCCAATTGTTCATAATAATCCAAAGGAACATCCATCTTTACCGAAGTGGTAGAAGACGATTGTTTTTCTGACTCTGAAACCTTTGGTTTAGATGAACTTTCTTTCTTGTCAACAGTTTTTGGCTTCCATGTTTGTTGAGATGAAGCAACCCGTTTATAGAATTTGTCATTTTTCGTTACCACATTCTTAACAGGTTCAATTTTGACTTTTGTTTTCTCATTTTTCAAAATTTTCTCAACAACCATTGGAGCTTTTCCTTTTGCATCAACCTTCTTCTTTTGACTCTCCACAACTTCAGACTTAGGCTTAAAGTTGGTACACTTTCGCGCAATATGCCCAACTTTGTTACACTTGAAGCATGTACGAGTATCAACTACTCGACTTGTGCCTTCAGTCTGAGGTTGTGAGGCCTTTTCCACAAAGAACTCTTCATTTGATTTTGAAAAAATCTCAGACTCTTGCTCGGAATGAGAACGCGAGCTCTTGACAAACACCTTTTTCTCAGCAAACTTTTTGTTTTGAAAATTCTTTCTCTGATATTTCTTATCACCCTGATAACCACCCGACCATCTGTTTCGATTGTTGTTATAAAAACGCGGTGGAACAACAGGTTTCTTGTAGTAAGCTTTATCTTTTTCAAAATTCATTTGCCTCTTCGTATGTTTTAGACCTTCAATCTCAGACCGATCAATTTCAACCAATTTGAACACATTTGTCAATTTTGCAACATTAACATTCTCCAGTGGAAACTCAGAATCCGAATACAAATTATCCGATCCCGACATCTTGTACATGACAAGAGTAGGTTCTTCATTTAAGTTGTTTTTGGACTTTAGTTTCGGAATGTATTTGTTTGGGAAAACACTCTTCATCCTCAACTGAATCACTATCAGACTTCAAAACACTTTCAGCCATACCTTTCACAATCTCAGTTTGAACACTATCATCAGATGAAGAAAAAATAACATCAATTGACTCTGGAAGTTTTATTTCATTTGTTTCATCTTCATCATTAACCAACCCAGATGTTTTCTTTGAAAACTTGTTTAACACTGGCGGTGGAATCTGATGATACCCAACCCCAGTTCCATCCGAGTAAACATCTTCGCCTGCTTTGTTTTCCCGATGGGTTTAGGAACAATGTGTTGTAAAACAAAGCTTGCGGAGTTGTAACTGGTTAATTTCAGATTGATACGCTCATTCTCAATCTTAGCTTCTTCAAACTGAAGCTTCAATTTAGCAATCTCATCTAGTTGTTGGTTGATTTGCTCTTCTTTGTGTCTCAGAACAACAGTTAAATGCTCATTTTCTTTATTGGTTTTACCGCTTCTTTCATCAGAATCCTTTACCGTTCGTTTTAGCTTGTCAAAATTTTCTGATATTTTACGATTTTCAAGAACCAATTTTTCATTTTCTTTCTTAATTCTTTCTACTTCAATTTTATCATTTTCTATTTTCTCAGTTAAATTTTTAGCTCGATCATTTGAAGCTTTTAGCATTTTATCACGGTCTAGAATCTGATCTTCAACTTTTCTGACTCTTGTTGTTAGTTCTTCAACCTTAGTATCACTAAGGTAAGCGAGTGTACTACAAAACTTGCAGTTTTTCATGCAACTTTTGCAGTCACTATCACCTTTGACTTTCTTACCTGTCTCACTTGTTGAACTGTTTGGACTGACCTTGCTTTTAGACTCAGTTTCAAACTTAGAGTCTACCTCAAGTTCTTTTGCAGCAAGCACTTTGTCAGCCATCTTTCCCAAGTTTTCAGCTGTGAGTTCTTGAGAAGTATCGATAATCCCATCATCAATCTTCTTAGATTGCAACTTCTTCTCTGCTTCTTTTTCTTTTTCTTCTTTCTCTACAACTTTCTCTTCTTCACCTCCCCACCATTTTCTCTGTCTGGCATCTTCTTCTTCAGCAAATTCCTCAATGAAAGCTTCTATACTAAGAGTTTTCGCATCAATAGCAATTTTCCTTGAGGATCAAGATAACACTCTCTATCAGCATCACATCTCTTTGCTCTCTTAGCCTCACTGAACACTCTAGATAATCTCATCATCTTGAATTCTGCTTTCTGCTTTGGTATTTTTGATCTTCAGTTCTTGTGTCTTTGAAAGGAACTTCTTCTGCTATAAACGCATATCCTACTGCATCTTCCTCCGGTAGCACATCACTCCAATCATATCCCTCATCATCATGAATGACAGCAAGAGCTCTTGATTTTTCTTTGGGGGTATCTTCAAGCTGCTTCATTCTGGGGGGTTCAGATTTGTTTTGATGGTAGATTGCTCTTTTGTAGTAATCTTCACGGAATGGATTTGCAGTATCATCAGCAGGAGCATTACGACACTCACGTTTAAAGTGTCATTTTTGTTTACATCGGAAACACGTGACCTTTGATTTGTCAAAGCCCAATTTGGTGGAAGGTCCGCCAATTGAATGTCTCCCAGTAATCTCCATAAATCGTTGCTCTCTCCGGACTGCATTGGCCATACACCACCTAATATCGATCAGTTCCATCTCTTCAGGATCTAGTTGATCATAGTCCTCTTTAGTCAGGTTGGTGTTTCCAATCTTGCCCGCCACGAGGCTCTCGTACCATTCTAACACCGACGCTAAGAACACCATCTGCTGTTTTGCTGACTCTTCACTGAAGTTTTGAGCGTTCTTCAAATCCACAGCAATGTTACACTGGAACAGATTCTTTGATGCAGATTGACTTGAAGTTGTTGAAGAAGAACCACAATGAAAACCACTGTGAGGGGTTTCTTGATTCACATTTTTTGAACTCTCTGCAGAAAATGCTGTTCTTGGAGAACCAGTCTTTGGTAGATTTCCTCTGTAGTATAACTCCACATTCTGCTGATAAGATGAGTTGTTGACTTTACTAGATTTCTTGATCTTCAACTCGTGACTCTCCAGTCTTTCGATAAGCAGATCCACTGTCAACTCTTCAGACTTAATTGTATTCTTCAGCATTAATGCAAAGTACTGCCAATCTTGTTCATTCGGCAGCGAATCGAACTTCTTGGGTATACACAATTTTGTGTCTTGCCAGCTCCAATTTCAGATGCCCGAATCTCTCAATCATCTTGGAAACAGACTCGTTCTTTAAGCAACCAAATAGATCAAACTCTTTTCTTAACAGTTTCTTTTTGTTTTTTACTATCTCAGCACTGCCTACACACTTTACCCTCAGTTTCTCCCAAAGATCTTTTGAATTTTCATATTCAATCAATGAAATTATATCATCTCTCACAGACTGATGAATCAACGCGATGCACTTCTGTTCAGCAATATATCTCTCAATATCATCAGTATCTGTCAAACTTTCACCAAAATGTTCTCCTCTAATGTAACCAATCTTTAAACTTTTCCAGCTTTGATATGCAAAGGCTTGAAGCCACTCGTCAAACCTTGTAGCCCACCTATTATAATCTTCTATTGCCAACAACTTTGGAGGTTTGTTATATGTTCCATACGCACTTTCAACACTTAAAGTATCCGAAATAGTCTTTCTCGCACTCGTAGCTTTATCATTTGTATTATTTGTCGTGTCGTTCGAATTATCATCTCCACCGTTTCCAGCAAAAGCAAAGATATCACAGAACGGATTCGTGTAATCATCCATTTTTACGTACCTGAAATGATCAACAAACACTTAGAAAATTCTTGGTTTTGAAAAATGACAAATTCAAACGGAATCCGTTCAAGCGGAATTGCTCAAACGAGATTAGCTCCTCAAGCGAAATCAGATGTTGAAACAAAATATCTAATTTCGTTTGAAACTTTGTGGCAGTTTCAAACGGAATAAGTCCCTTGAAGCGAAATCACTAATATTGTTTGGCTTTCAAGCGAAATCACAAATATGTGTATTCTTCAAGCGAAATCACTCAAAACTTTCAAGCGAAATTGGTTTGATTGTACTTTTCAAGCGAGACTACCAAGGTATTTCAAGCGAGATTAGTATGATGTCATCATTTTTTCGAACAGTTTCAAGTGGAATAAAAGGTTTGATCAAGTTTTAATCTGAATTTTAGTCTAATTCTTTCAAGGATTAGTTAACACTCTGTTTTGCTTGGTATGTGAGAGTTTTAATCCATTTCAACCGTGAAAACTTGTTCAAATCAGAAAAGAAAGGGTATAAGTGATAGAATCCGGTAAAATCAAGCTGAATTGGTATGAACTCCTCGTCCTGAGCTCTGATACCACTTGTTGGATCGTTCGGTGACCCTAAACAGTCATTCTGAGTAGTTCATCATCATTTGCAAAGGGGGAATCAATGTAAATGACGTCAAACAGCTTGTTTCCTTTTAATCTTTATCTATTGATGATTTCCTGAGCTTTTACAGTTCTGATTACAATTCGGCAGCACCTCGGCTCTCAAACACACACTAGTAATTCCGTATGAAATGAACAATGCACAACCCTATATATAGGCAACATGATTTCGCTTGAGGATGTCACAGCCCTGTTCAAGCGAAATCACACGTGTTGATTTCACTTGAACATGTCCATGTCACTCTTCAAGCGAAATTACATACTAATATGCAATCTAACCCTAATTTCCACTATGTTGTGCACTCGTTTATCCTATCTAGACATAAGACTCGATTAAGACGAAGTTAACAGACAGTAGATGCACCAACAACCAGAACGGGTGGTAGAGTTCGGAATCGAATTGATTCCGGGCGCAAAACCTGTGGCGAAGGCACCGTATCGGCTCGCGCCATCGGAGCTACAAGAATTGATGTCTCAAATCCAAGAATTGCTCAATAAAGGATTTATCTGACCGAGTGTGTCCCCGTGGGGCGCACCAGTACTATTCGTAAAGAAGAAGGACGGTAGTATGCATATGTGTATCGACTACCGGGAGTTAAACAAACTCACGGTGAAAAATCGATATCCACTTCCAAGAATTGATGACATGTTTGACCAGCTACAAGGAGCGAGTTGGTTCTCAAAGATTGATCTCAGATCGGGTTATCACCAATTGAAAGTCAAGGAGGAAGACGTACTGAAGACGGCCTTTCGTACGCGGTACGGGCGTTATGAGTTCCTTGTGATGCCCTTTGGGTTGACTAATGCACCCGTGGCTTTCATGGATCTCATGAACCGGGTTTGCAAACCTATGCTGGATAAGTCGGTAATCGTATTTATCGATGACATTTTAGTGTTTTCAAAGAATGAAGCCGAGCATGTTTACCATTTGCAAGAAGTGTTAGAGACACTCAGACAAGAAAAGTTGTATGCAAAATTTTCAAAGTGCGCTTTCTGGTTACGAGAGGTGCAGTTTCTAGGGCATATCATTAGTGCCGACGGGGTACTAGTGGATCCGTCAAAAGTAGCAGCCGTGTCAAAATGGAACACTCCAAGGAATCCCTTGGAAATCTGAAGCTTTTTAGGGCTCGCGGGATATTATCGGAGATTCATACAAGATTTCTCCAAAATTGCCTTACCATTGACCAAATTGACTCGCAAGGAGGAAAAGTTTGTATGGGGCATCGAACAAGAGGAAGCCTTCCAAACACTCAAAGAAAAGTTAACTCACGCTCCGGTGCTAACGTTACCAGAAGGAGTTGATGACATGGTGGTTTACTCGGATGCGTCGCATTCGGGGCTCGGATGTGTTTTAATGCAACGAGGCAAGGTCATAGCCTACGCCTCGAGACAACTGAAGATCCATGAAAAGAAATACCTGACTCATAATTTGGAGTTAGCAGTAGTAGTATTCGCCTTAAAAATATGGAGACATTATTTGTATGGGGTAAAATGTACAATCTTCACTGACCATAAAAGTCTGAAATATTTCTTCGATCAGAAGGAATTAAACATGAGGCAAAGGCGGTGGTTGGAAACGGTCAAGGATTACGATTGTGAAATACATTACCACCCCGGGAAAGCCAATGTAGTAGCAGACGCATTAAGTCGAAAGACAGATCACGCCCCGATAAAGGTACAATCAATGCAGCTTATTGTGACCTCGGGCTTACTAGAACGAATCCGAGAAGCACAAGTTGAAGCAGCGAAGGTAGAAAACTGGAAAAAGGAAATAATTGTCGGCCAATTTAAAGATCTTGAAGAAGGCAATCATGGTTTAAAAACACGTTTCAACAGAATCTGGATTCCTAACACATGTGGAGTTAAAAAGCTTCTACTAGATGAAGCTCACAAATCCCGTTACTCCATCCATCCGGGAGCGACCAAGATGTATAACGACTTGAAACAAAACTATTGGTGGCCCGGAATGAAAAGAGATGTAGTGAAATATGTGGAGAAGTGCCTGACATGCCTACAAGTCAAGGCGGAACACCAAAAACCATACGGTAAGCTTCAACCGTTGGAAATTCCGGTTTGGAAATGGGAACATATTACAATGGACCTGTTAACCAAACTACCGAGGACGAACCGCGGATTTGATGCAATATGGGTAGTTGTTGATAGACTGAAAAAGAGTGCTCACTTTATTCCAATACGTGAGACTTATACGTCAGAAAAGATGTCGGAGGTTTACACTAATGAGATAGTGGCACGCCACGGAGTACCGGTATCCATCGTGTCCGATAGGGATACCCGGTTCACTTCAAATTTCTGGCTAGATTTCCAAGAGCAAATGAGAACAAAATTGTTCATTAGCTCTGCGTACCATCCTCAAACGGATGGACAGAGTGAAAGAACGATACAAACATTGGAAGACATGCTACGGGCATGTATAATCGACTTCGGAGGCAGTTGGGATGTTTATCTACCATTGGTCGAATTTTCATATAAGAACAGCTACCATGCTAGTATCGGAATGACACCGTATGAAATGCTTTACGGTAGGAAGTGCCGGACCCCGGTGTGTTGGGGTGAGGTGGGTCCACGTGAACTCGCTCACAAAGATATAGTTCGAGCCACTAATGAAAAGATTGAGGTGGTTCGAGCAAACTTGAAAGCGGCACAAGATAGACAAAAGTCGTACGCGGAAAAAAGGCGAAGACCGATCGAGTTTCAGGTTGGCAACAAGGTCATGCTCAAGGTATCCCCATGGAAGGGGGTTATTCGATTTAAAAAGAGAGGAAATTAAGACCAAGATTTATTGGTCCATTTACAATTGTCGAACGAGTGGGGAAGGTAGCATACCTCCTCGAATTACCGGAAGAATTAAGCAGAATTCATAGCACATTTCATGTGTCACATCTTCGGAAATGTTTAGCGGATGAAACAACCTATATCCACTACGATGACATCAAGGTGGATGATAGACTTAACTATGTGATGAAGCCCATTGCAATTATGGACCGCAAAGTAAAAATATTAAGGAATAAAGAAATCAATCAAGTAAAAGTCAAATGGGAACACCGGAAAGGTTCGGATACCACATGGGAATCCGAGGAGGAGATGCAACGACTCTACCCTACGTTATTCGGTACGTAATCAGGTTTCGGGGACGAAACCCCTTTTAAGGGGGTGGACTTGTAACACCCCGAAATCTATAAAACTTTATATTAGAATCATATAAAGTACAAATAAGCGAGAATGAGCTAATTAGGAAATAAACAACCTAGTTAGTTAGTTAGTTAGTTAACTTGTTTTAAAGCATGAATGAATCTAAAGTGTCAAAATATAAACTAAATAAAAGTGGAGGGACTTATGCTGTATAACTTGAAACTTAATTTAATTAAAACAAGTTAAAACACACCAAACACACAAGAAGTGTGTCTGGTCGACCAGGAAACGCAGGAGGGGTGACACAAGCTCCTCACCAAACCCTAGCTTCCACAAAATTGACAAATTGAAGGTCATAATCAAGTCCAAATCGATTTTCAAGCACAAATTAATGATCACCTAGTTGAAGGGATTATAAGGTATGTAAAATCTTGATGTTTTGATTCATCTCAAATTCTTGGTTAATTGTGAAGAACTGAAATTGAGCTTGATTATGTCTTGCATGGGTGAAATTAGAAGTAATATGGTGTCTAGGGATAAACCCTAGATGATTTCTTATCAAAATCTTGCATGAGGCTTGTAAGGTTTAAATCACCAATGTAGGTGACTAATAAGTTTGTAGAAACTTGATGAACACTAGGATTGTGATTCTTGTTTTAGTGTAATCTGAATTCCAAGAGGTAAATTCTGAAATATAGAAGTTAAAACATGTGTAAATATGCTTAATTGAAGTTGGTTTAGATAAAAATTACAAGCCATGAACTTGGTTATGATTATGTAAAAATATGACTCGCTAGGTGTTTGATAAAACGCCTAAGTGAGGATTAAAATGTAAAAGTTGGGCGAAAACGCAGATTCGATTGTTATAGAGAATTGTGCGTTAGGGCGTATGAAAGAGTTCTAAATTTATTTTGAATTGAACTCTTTAGGCAAGGAATCCGGATCGTCAAGCGGACACGCCGGAGGGGATACAATTTTGAAAGGTGTGCACTAAAGGTACGCGACTTATTGTTCGCTACATTATGTTTAATTGTTAGTCTTATTTTATTATATTGAAATTTGGAAAACAAGTAAAACCGCTAAGTCACGGGAGTGACAAAGTGCCATAGACAAGTAAAACGGGTCAAAACACGTGCTAGAAATAGAGTTTGGATGTGTCTAGTAATGGTGACACCCATCCGGCATCCAAACGGGTCAAAACAAGTTGTCTTACAAACATAGAAATTAATAACGATCATTTGTGATTGGTTATATATCAAGCGTAAGTCGAGTATCGGACACGCAAAACCGTTGCAAAAGCATGAGCCCTTGTAGAGGGATTATAGTTCTGAACGTTCGCTTGTCAAATGATTCCGAAAGGCATTCTTGGAAATAAGCGTGATGGCTATTGCATAATCAACCCTCGGGAGGGGAGCAAAAGGTCATATTTGGTAAACGTAGAAACGGGTGCATTGGCCTAAAGTTATGATGATAAAAATACATGAATGGTACTTGTAGACAAATGGGTCAAATAAACAAGAGACGAGTTATAGAACAATTGTTTTTGAAATGATATTTTTATGCAAATTGTGTAAATAAACGTGTCCGTAATTAAATTACGGTCGCGTAGAAAAAAGAATCAGCTAAAACGGAAGCCCGAGTCAAAAGTTATGCCGATTTAAAGTTTAGAACTTAGATAAATGGTGCTGGGCTGAATTAGCAGCAACAAACAACAACAGTCTGTCGAAAATCCTTGCTGGCGCCGCGCCACGGCCGAAGGCACCCACCGTCGCGCGACGCGACGACGTTGGCGCTGCGCGACGGCCGCCCCTCTTCTTCCTCGCGCGACGCCAGCACCCCAGAACCGAGATTTTTTGTTTTTGTTTTTTTTTTTTTTTTGATACTTTTGAGTATGGAACTTGCTTATTCTTGATTATTAAAGAGTTAAAACTAATTATTTCCATGGTTTTGACCGTAGGTGAAGATGGACCTAACCCGGGTGGTGATCAAGCTATTATCAAGAACCGAACGCACTAAACAAAGCTTCCGCACTTGATCCATTTTGTTTAGAAATATGTAGATACTTGAACTATGTTTTCAAACGTTATCTAGTAGACACCTGAAGTTATGTTTTGTATGTTTAATGGATAAATTGCTTTCAACTTGAATATTGGGATCACATAGGATCTTAAAATCCTGAAAGCTTTTGTAAACTCGATATTTTAGTACTAAATCCTTATTTTGCATCATTAATCTCGTTATTTAAGCTAGGTCTTACAATCGTCAATGTAAACCTCGATATGTTTACCGATGTCGTCAGCGAATATCGTATCTATCAGGCGTTGATAGGTTGCGCCAGCGTTTTTGAGACCGAATGGCATCTTTGTGTAACAGAAGATTCCGATATCGGTACGAAAAGCTGTCTTGTCTTCATCTTCCAGCTTCATCTGAACTTGGTGATATCCGTTGTAACAGTCCAGAAAACATTTCCACCTGTACGGCGCAAGAGAGTCTATCTTTTTGTCGATCTCGGGCAAAGAATAACAATCTTTGGGGCACGCCTTGTTGAGATCGGTATAATCGACATACATTCGCCATCCTCCATTAGACTTCTCCACCATAACAGGGTTTGCAACCCAACTTTGGTACCGCACCTCTCTCAGTATACCTGCTTTTAGCAATTCACAGACTTGCTCATTCATGGCTTTAGTCTTATCCGCCCCTAGGCTGCGTCTTCTTTGCACTTTTGGCTCGACGGAGGGATAAGTGTTCAAACAATGTTCAGTGACGTCGCGCAGGACACCGGTCATGTCTGCCGGTGTCCAGGCGAAAATGTCCATGTTTCTAAACAAAAGTTGCTTTAGGTGCGTTCTGATGTTTGGTGAGATTGCGTGGCCTATCATCACCATTTGTTCTGGGTATTTGCGGTTCAAAACCTATTTTTCTGGTTCGGTCGTTGAAATTTTTGCTGCTTTTTCTGGGCGTGCATCCTCTGCTGACATCACTTCTTTCTTTGCATAGATAATCGCCACCCCCGTCTCGGTTGGGTACTCGATGGCTGAGTGGGGTGTGGAGGTTACCATGTTTAGCTCTCCTTGGGTTTCTCTCCCAATTAAAACATCATGCCTTGATTTGACTGGCATCACCATGAAATTGACATTTGTGGTTCTTGAATGTTTCCCGTCAGATAACGTGACAGGGAAACTGATCTGGTCTAGTGGGAAGACCATTTCGTTGCAAAATCCTGATAGAGGATAATCAACCGGCTCTAGTCTCGCTTTATCTTCATCATCAAATTGATTGAAGCATTGCTCGTAGATGATATCAGCTGTACTTCCTGGATCAATAAATATGTATTCTGTTTCATAATGACCGATAATACCGGTGATGACGACGGGGCGCGTGGCGCGTGGTCCCCCGCGTACTACCAGAAAGATGACCTGTTGCTCTTGCCATGCAGGTTTGAATGGGCGCTTGACTTTATCTCTCGCGCTGTATCTTGGTCCGTTGACCATGTGTGTTTCCAGTCGCCTGACTTTCTTCTGGTTTCCATCATCGTTGCGCTGAATCTGTCGCGTCTCCTTGCGCACATTCTTTACCAGATGGCTTAACTTTCCACTTTTCAGTGCTCTTTCAATTTCTTGCCTTAAACTGATACAGTCATCTGTCAGATGACCTGTATCCTTATGAAAATCGCAGTAAAGGTTCGGGTCTTGCCCCTTCTTGTTGGTCATAGGCTTTGGTGCCTTGAAATCGTGGTTCTCCGTCATGAGTACTTCTTTGGGTGTTTTAATGAGCGGAGTCCAGTGCTTTTCTCGATTCTCGTTTCTTACTGCCTTCGATATCTGATTCTATCAATCGTTTCTCGCGCGTCTTCTTTGTAGCGCGGTCTTTCCTCATAATTGATGGATTGTCCTGACTTCCATCCAGGGTTTCTGTTCTTGTTGCGCTTGCTATAGTCGCACGAATTGCCTTTTGAAAATCGATCCTCGGTGTAGGAGCTCTTGGTTCCAGTCAAGGATTCTTCGGTCTGCGCTACAATCTTTGCAGCCGCCATCAGTTTGTCCCATTCCTTGGGCATACCATCTTTTCCGGTGATAGTTCTGATGAGACTATCACATCGAATAGCTTTCTTGAAGTGAGCGCACATGAGTTGTTTACTTACACCACCGATTTCCAAACACTCCTTATTGAAGCGAGTGATGAAGTCTACTAAACCTTCGTTTTCTCTGCCCCAGGTATTTGTTACTTCGGACGTATCGCGCTGATACCATCTTTGCTGGCTGAAATGGTTTACAAATTGTGTTCTGAAATCGACCCATGAGGTGATTGTACCGGGTGGAAGGCTGTCGAACCAGGCGCGAGCAGCCCCTGTGAAAGTCTGAATGAACAGATGGCACCACATGGGCATGTTCCATCCTCCCATTACACCAACGCTTGTAAATACTTGAACATGATCGTCAGGGTCGGTGAGACCGTTGAACTTTCCCAATGTTGGAGGTAGCTTCTCTCTTGTCAGTGGGGCTAGAGCAATCTTTGGAATGGACTTTAAGTGTTCCGCAGCCTCTGCTGGCCTATAGGCTAGGCTGAAATCTCTTTCTGCTTATTCGCTGTATGCGATGCGCTGCCTTGGCTTGTAAGACTCGTGGTTTCTCTGTAGACGGTTAAAGACTGACGAGCCCTCGTCATCTTGCCAAGTAGGATCATTCGGATATGTGTCTTCCCATTCGTTATTGATGTTGTGCGGCCCCAGCCGGCTGTGAACTGGGCCTCTTTGGACGTTTGACGTATGATCATAATAACTGCCTGTCTCACCATGTGTATCGCGCGTGTCAAGCACGCTTTGCCTTCTTTGGGGAGGAGGTCTATTGATTCTTTCTTGAAAGGCTTGCTGTGGGGGTATCTGGCGCGCCCCCTGACTTGGACCCGGAGGGGTAACCAAGGATGGTTCTGCTTGCAAAATTGCTTGTTGCGCGCTCAAAGACTGATACGCGGTGTTAATAGTAGCAATTTGTTTGACGTACCAGGAAGCTAAGGTTTCGCCTTCTGGTAGCCCTAATAGCGCTGAAATGTTCGGGTTTGGAGTTGGGTTTGAAGGACCAGCGACATGACTTGCTGGGGTTCCCGTTTGGGTGATGCGAGTGAAGCTCACGCGGGGTCCCCCAGTGTTCGTAACTTCAATTTCACCTATCTCCTCGGCAAGTTGGATTTGGACATTCGGATTGTCCTCCCCCAATCCTGCGTTAGAGTTCATGCCAAAACCGAAATCAGGAATCATTCCTTGTCCAGCCATGATCGAAGGAACAAAAACTTAGAAAAAACTCAGAAAAAGAATATGGGTGTGATTGTGAAAATCGGTGGGCGCCAATGAAGAAACACGGAACTAATTTTAGGGTTAATTAGTTGGGTTTATGTTCCTTTCATAATGGTTAATCTCCTTTTAACTTTCTGAGCTCCAATTCGATCTGATCTTCCTGCAAAACAAAGCACGGTTAGCTCGTTAAGAGGGGAATATGGGGGTTTCCCTCTTAACCAGACTTCGGTGTGAGAATAAATATTTTCTTTGAGGGTATAATTGCGTGTTAAGAGTGAGAGTATAGGGAATGGAATGATTAACCTGTGCATGGAGGTCTCTATTTATAGCCGAAGAGGTGTAAGGGGAGATGGGCTGATGGGCCTTGGGCCGGAAGGCGACAACTGGAGAATATGCTCCTTGTCTCAGAATAAGTGTTATGAGAAAGGTTTGATGTATTTAAACAGTTTAGAGAGTATAAGCTTAAGCCCGATTTGGTTACAATTGCTAGCTTGTTGTCAGGTTGTGACGTTGTGGTTAAAGATGGTCATCAGGTTCACTACCGGGCTGTTAAGATTGGTGTTGTAACAGACATTTATGTAGCAACCTCGCTCGTTACACTTTACTTTTACTGCAAACAACCTTTGATTTCATTAGTTGTTTTTGAACGAATTGGTCGTAAAATTGTAGCTTGCTGTAACGCGTTTCAGACTGGTTTGTTGCAAGTTCGAATTGTTGAACCCGTGTTTGAAGTATTTAAAGAAATGTTGTAGCGGTCTGCTGATGACTCGAATAAAGTAATGTTTGTTTCTGTGATGTCTTCTTGTTCTAATATTAAGAATTTGAAATTTGGTGGTGGCTGATGGTGGTGGTGGAGGTGAGGTGGTGGTGGTGGTGGTGGTGGATGTGGAGGTGAGGTGGAGTGGGTGGCGGCGAGCGGTGGTGGTGGTGATGGCTGATGGTAGTGGTGGTGGTGGTAGAGAATGTGGTAAGGTGGATGTGAGGTGGTGATGAGAGTGCTACATTGTTGGGTTATGTAAGATATGCTGATGATTAAAGCCAAAACCCATGGGAAACCATCGCCATGCCTGATAGAATAAGTTAGATTACGACTCAATATCAAGAAGTTTACTCCCTTGAAATTTATCCAAACAATCACCTCAACTATTGGAGCAAAGAATAGATGCCCTAAAGATACAAGACAATAAGTATAAGTGCTGGAATGAAAAGTGCTAGGTCAACTAGTCAATAGTCAAAGTTAGCAAATTGAAGACGGAAGAACAGAAGACCAAGTTAACAAGTCAAAGAAAGACCAAAAGTATTGGATTCCAAAAGTGCTAGATTATACCAGTAGTTTTGGAATCTCAGTTGTTTACTTGTATTTTATAGCAATTTCTGTTTTATATGTTTATTCCTTAATTGTCCAGTAGTTTTGCACAATTGCTGGGTGGCAGTTACACATTTAATGGGTTTGGGTCACTTTCATGGTGATATTACCGGTGGTTCTCTCCTCTACAATAGTACCGTCTATAATCTGAAAATGTAACTCTAAAAGCTGAAAAGTAGAAGAACTTAGAGAGAGTTCGCATAGTGAGGGCGCATAGTGAGGGGGAGTACTATTGTACAATTGATCTTAATTTGACATTTGAATAATATATGAATCATTGGCAATTATTCCCAAATCCAGTAGTGTCTATGATGATGTGTTTATTATTAGTGTTTGGATTACTTATTAACTAGGAAATGTTTAATAAAAACACATTTAATTCACTAACTCTCAGATCCAATACACATAAGCACCCACCTCATCAAATAACAAAGATTTGTGTCACGTCAGTGTCCATATCACCAAAAAACTAACTGGGTTAGCCCTTAGTTAGAAAATATATGTTGGTGGACAATAGGTTAAAATGTGAGACCATGAGTGCCTATTATTGTAGTTGGGACTGTTGCCAGCCAATAACAAATAGTTGGGATATTAAAATCTATTATTCCTATAAATAATTGATTCCTTTAGTAGGCTTAATAAACCTTTAACAGTAGAATAATAGTCTAGGTATTTAATAAATACGATTTGAAAGTTATCGTATGCTATAACCACTCAATTTTTAACTAATTCTCACTAATTTTTTTTTCAAATCATACAAGGTTTTCATTATTTGTTTTTAAACCGAGGGAGTTCAAAAAACTCTCGGGATCCGATACTTTTAAGTGATTTGGTTTTATAGATATCAAGATTATCACCTATTATTAAGTTACACTAATCAAATATTCGGTACTTATTGGATAAGAACTTTTCTTTGAACAGGGACTAGAAGTGTTATATTGAAGTTATTTAAGGGTTAATTGAAAACTTTACATGATAAAGAAGAGTGCTTCCCTCTTCTTTGGTATCAGTTCTTTTGCTTTTCACTTTCGCTACCCATACCAAAACTTTATAGTTTTGTGTTTTCGCATCTAGTTATATAAAACTTGTAGCATGTTCACTTTGTTTTTACACTATATAATATAATAATAATTTGAAAAAAGTAATATAGATACTTCCAAAATAGCATGTAAAACAATGTGTGTATATTTGGCTCTTACGACCCATCGTGGATGCAGATTGTAGACCTTCTGTTGGAATTTTTAATTTTATATCATGTAACATTCGAATGTAATTTAGTATATTTATTTATATCTTAAGTGAAAAATGTTAAATGTGAGCTATAGAAAAGATAAAGATTTTATGGATGAATTCATTGCTTCAGAAAAGTTTATAGGTAAATTTGTTAGTATTGATTATGTATCACACACTCAGACCACTAAACACACTTTTATTTATATTTCTTCATTACAATGCTCTAAGCGGAAAACTTTTTTTTTTGGAAGGAGACTTTCTGTACAAGACCGATTGGTCTCCGGGGACATGTCAAAGACATTCCCCGTCAACCCCGCATCTCCGGACGCGATGTTCGATCGGGCCCCGGCCGACGCGCGAGCTGACTTCCGCCCGGAAACCATGCTGCCCCCACACGAGTTGCTGGGGTAACAGTTGGGTAAAACCAGGTTGCCCTCAAGACCGCTCCATACCTCGGAAGGAAACGATCCATCATTGGGACGTCCCCGCACCATATGCCACAAGATGGAGTCGAACAACTTAATAATACAGAAACGTTAAATGTTTAAACTGATATTATATCGAGAAATGAAAGCAACATTGGAATCGGAATCTAAACTACTAGTACCCACTCTTTAGAAAAATGTCAATTAAAAAGTGGAACACATGGAAATCGAAGCTTGAAAGAAAAGGGTCATTGTCCTTATTAATTATTGACCTACTTATTGAATATAAAATAATCAACATATCGACATGGCCCTTTAAAAAAATGGGTTATGCCATATACGGATTATTCAACAATTTATTGGTCCCGCGTTAAAAAATTGTTAATTCAGTGACGTCTCTAAGAATTCATTTAGCATGTCTGAACTTGAAAAATTGTGCCCTTTCATAATGTTTAATTATTAATACTCTTTAAAATCAAATTAGTATTAGGCTCACTAAACCTAGTGCTAATCATCTAACTTCTAAACCATAAAATTTGTTTTGTAAATGGGATTATTTTTTAGTTGTTATGGGTATACTATTTAAAAAATAATATATATATATATATATATATAGATTGACGTTCCGATAAAAAAGACCAAAGGTGTGAGAAATGTGTATATATATATATATATATATATATAGGGGAAGATTCAAATGAAAACCACTAGTTATTGTGAAAACTCGAAAACTAATTAAAAACCACTAAAAAGGAGGGGGGGAGACTTTTAATGAAGGATGGGTAAAATTGGAAAAAAAATATAACTTTTCAAACATTTCCCATTTCTCCATACGTTATCATTTTAAAACAAAAATGGCACCATAAGATCACAAATTTTTGTATCTTTCATTCAAGTATATTCGAGCATATTTTTTATGACATAAAAAAAGATTTATGGCGTCGTCTTGTTTTCAATACTATTATTATAGTAGTGCACATGTGCAATATAACATGTACTACAATTGCATTACATGCTTAAAATTAGCTTTTTGAGTCTAGTTTAGCTTTTAGGGTTAGTTTTTTTGGAGGTTTAGGATTAGGATTAGCTTTTTGGGTGTGGGGGGAGGGGGCTTTAGGTTTTTGGGGGGTGGGGGGTTTAGGTTTTTTTCGGGTTTATGTTTAGGGTTTAGTTTTAGGTTTTCGGGAGGGTGGGGGTGGGGGGTTTAGGTTTTTGGGGGGTGGGGGGGTTAGGCTTTTGGTGGGAGGGTGAATTTAGGTTTTTGGGAGGTGGGGGTGGGGGGTTTAGGTTTTTGGGGGGTGTCGGTGGGGGTGGGTTAAGTGGTTTAGGCTTTCCGTATTAGTGTACTACACATGTGCAGTACAACAAAAAAAAAAAAAAAAATTTTTGAAATTTTTTTTTTCATATATAAAAACCAGCGAAATTTATAAAAAAAATTTGAAAAAAAAAAAAATTTTGTGTGTTTTTTAGGTTTTTTTAGTTAGTTTTCGAGTTTTCACAATAAAAGTGGTTTTCATTTGAACCATCCCCTATATATATATATATATATGGTAGGGTTCATGCGAGAACCACCTTTATTTCAAGAACCAATGTGAACACAACAAAATAGAACCACTACACCTCTCAAAACCTAAAAAAACTAAAAAAAAAACCTAACTCCTCCCCCAAAACCTAAAAAAACCTACCCCCCCCCCCACCCACCCCCAAAAACCTAACCCTCCAAGCTAAATGCTAAAAACTAAACCATAAATCTAAACTCCCAAAAAAAACCTTAAAAAATCTAAAAAACACACAATTTTTTTAATATTTTTTATTAAAAATCGCTACTTTTCGTCAATAAAAAAATTTAAATTTTTTTAGACTAAAACTAGCGATTTTTTTATAAAAAAATTGTGTTTTTTAGATTTTTTTAGGTTTTTTGGGGTTTAACTTTATGGTTTAGTTTTTAGCGTTTAGATGGGGGGATGTTAGGTTTTTTAGGGGTTTAGATTTTAGCATTTGGCTTGGGGGAGGGGGTGTTTAGGTCTGTGTGATGGTTCTCTCTGCCCATCCTCATCACAGCCCCTTAGTGTTATATTTAATACGTGTATACATGAAGTAAATACACATTTTTATATATAAATCTAGAACAACATATTGAATTTACGTTTAAATTTTATATTTTGATTTTAAAAAATGTTTGTAGACTAATTATGTTGTCAAAAGAGCAAAATTATCTCTCTTTTTGTTTTTTCAATTGTTTGAACCTCATATTTACGAAAGTGGCACCGCTTTCGAAAAGTATATCAATAGTATACTCGTTGGAAAGATAAAAAAACGCTGAGTTTTATGGTGTAATTTTTTTTAGAAAAATAATCACGTATAAAAAAGTTATTGTCGTTTAAATATGATGAGGAGATTGACATGTGATTAGCATGTGCACCCTTGTTTGAATCTTCCAATTTTACCACTCCTGATAGTTATAAGGTTCCCATTATTTACAAAAATGTCACCGCATCATCTTAGCCACAAATCACAAAGATTCTATGGCTGAAAATCGTTCTCACTTTTCTCACACTTTATATCGTTTTCGCTCGACCCCAATACGCGGTTTGACCACGTTATAGAGTATGTTGGGCATCGACAATCAATGTAACAAGTGCGATTTCTTCCTCTTCAGTCCAATGCACCATGTTCTTCCGTTTTTTTTTTTTGTTTTGGGTGTGGGTGTGGGTGTGGGTGAAGAAGATTGGGAGAATGTGGTTTGGGGTTAGGTATTTATAGGTACAAAATGTATTTTTTTTAAACTTGGTTTGGCATAGCGGCTACTCCAAACCGATCTAAAATAAAAAAAAAAATGACCGTTTGGCCTGACCACCCCAACGGTCCAATTTCTTTAGCCATCCAGAGCCCGCCACGTCACCCAACACCCCCACCTCACGCCAAACAGAATAGCCACGCCAAACGGGCACATCCAACTCCAACGTCGAACCGGGGTGATATAGCCAGCATTTCCAAGGCTTATCCACACCCCATACTCATCTGTCTTGTATACCAATGAAAGGGACAAGTTGAGAACGTGAAGAACTATTATACTAATTATTCAAGATTTGGACGTTATATAAAAAAAATAAATTTATTCACGATTTGAAAAGCAAATTCTTATAAACCACAAAAATTGAACGTATCCACTAGTAATCGGAGACTAATCATTTAACCTATCCTCGTCATGAATTATATGTGGCTAAAATATTAGCACTTAAAGTTTTAGCATAGTGTAAAGTGAGTTGATTACCAGTTTATCATATATTTTTGTTATCCATCAATTATTCATTATTACACGCGCTACATATAACATTTGGTGAATCAGATTTAACTTGTGATATATCCTGTTTTATACACTTTGTCTAATAAGTTTAGTGTAAACTGCCAAAATAGTCCCTGGTTTGGTCATTTTTGACACTTTAGTGCAAAACTAAAACATTTTGAATATGGGTTCTTGTGTTTCTAATTTTGTTGCCATTTTTATTTAAAATCAAAATCTGCTCAGATTTTTTAGTTAACATTCAGTTTTTTTTGTCTTTTTCCTTCCTTTTAATGAAGGCAAAATTAGTTTTTTAATGTTTTATGATAACAAATAAAAAAATCTGACAATTTTGTCTTTCATTAAAATGGAGAAAAAAGACAAAAAATTAGATGTTAACTGAAAAATATAACCATATTTTGTTTTTGGATGGAAATGATAACAAAATTGAAACCACATGAACCCAGATTTAAAAGTTTTGAGTTTTGGACTAAAGTGCCAAAAATGACCCAAATCTTATTGAACATTTTGGCAGTTTACTTATAAGTTTATGAGACCCAATTCTTTATTAGAGATCCTGGTTTGAATGGAACCCTGTTTCTGACTGAACACCCGGATCTTGAACTATGTGACAGAATTGGAAATCAGAAGTTATTTTTATATTTTATCATATTGACAAAAGAAGTTAGGAATAGATGAAGATGCATGATAATGTATAAATCATCTCGTATTCTACAAAACCTCTTTAACTTAGATGTGTATTTAAAGATCACTTACCTTATTTCTCTTTATGGGCCGTGTTAATTACGAGAGATCCTAATTCCTTTTGAAAAAGTTAAACTTCTCAAATTAATAGGTTAAATCTGTCGTTTTGCCTTTGTTTAATGATGTTAGATTAGACCGGCCCATCAATTTTTATTTTTTTTTCAACTACAAATCAATTAAACCTATTAAACGTTTTATTATACTCCTAAACATTTAAACAATTAAAAACTTTTGTATCTTAATAACTTGAAATACCATAAAAAATAAGTTTATATTTAGAAAGTGTTATTTAAGTTACAAAAAAAAAAAGAAAAAAGAAAACTGTAGTATTCGTATATTCAATTACAGGCAACCGGCCCATCCGGTTGATAAATCAAGCCACTCAACTGCGGTCTAAACCTATCGGTCCACATATCTGGACCGGGTTCAGTCTCACATTCCCTCCATCGTACCTCCACCACCACTATATCCTCCGTCAACCGTTTAACCTCCACCATCAACGTAAACTTCCGATATTGCCCTCCGTCAACTTTCACACACCACTTTTTTCTCTTCACCACCGTCAATCTCTCCTCCTCCGACGCCTCCGCCACTCTCCCGATTATCTCCTCCGGCTCAGCCGTCGACAGAAACATCTCACCGGCTTCTTGATCACAGAACAAACCCGATAAATTATACCCGGACGAAAACGATATTATATCGAAGGCGTTCATGCTTCCACGGCCCCCTTCGTCTCCGTCTTTGATCTCGAAATGATGAGAGCTAAATTCAGCCTCTTTGTAACCGATTTTGAACCATGGATCGTTTAGGATCTCATCGACGGTGATCCTGGTGTTAGGATTGGTGTCCAGAAGGCGAGATAAGAAGCGTTTTAGCTCAGGTGACGTCCACTTTGGAACGCGGAAGTCGCCTTTGAATATTTTCCGGTACATGACCATTAGATTTGGATCGTTAAATGGCATGAAACCGGCGTTGAGAACGTATAAGATGATGCCACACGACCATATGTCAACCTTTGCTCCGTCGTAGCCTTTCTTCGCTAAAATCTCGGGTGCCACGTAGGCAGGGGTGCCACACATCGTGTGAAGCAGTCCATCTGACTGAACCTGATTTAGGAAAATAATAGATTTAGAATAGCCCATTAATTAAAATAAAATAAAATCCAAGTGTACCTACCTGGTCATCACATGTTGTTACCGCAGATAATCCAAAATCCGTAACTTTGAGGTTCCAATTTTCATCCAACAGGAGATTCTCCGGTTTGAGGTCGCGGTGGTACACGCCGCGTGAATGGCAGTATCCGATGGCGGATATAAGCTGCTGAAAGTACCGACGGCTGAGATCTTCACTAAAGCGCGATTTAGAGACTTTTGAAAAGAGCTCACCACCTTTTGCAAACTCTAGCACAAAATAAATTTTCTTCTGGCTGGCCAGCACTTCTTGCAGGCGGACGATGTTGGGGTGGTGCAACCGGCGCATGGCGGAGATCTCGCGCTTGACGTGACCGCTTAAACCGCCTTTCATGATTCGCTGTTTGTTGATGGCTTTGATGGCAAAACTTTGTTTTGATTCAATGTCCCAGCCGTAATAGACCTTTGCAAAGGCTCCGTAGCCCAGAAGCTGGCCGAGCTCGTATTTGCCCAAGAGGTTTTTCTCGGTAGCCGGTTGGTATTCTTCGCCGGCGTATTCTGCTAAGGTCGGCGTCATGTCAAACTGACCATAAATTCAGCACTTGACAAGTGTATAAAATTGGTTTTGTTGAGCAAGAAAAAGGATTTGTTGGATCAACTTAAAGATGTCTCACCGAATTGGGCTATTTATTGGGTTTCTCGCAAGGCATGCATTGTTGGAGAAACAAGTTACGGGCTTTATTATTATTATTATTATTATTATTATTATTATTATTATTATTATTATTATTATTATTATTATTATTATTATTATTATATACAAAGTTAAGAATGAGCATTTGGTACCAATACCAAGCTGATTTTATGGTCAAGGGCGGACCTAGTAAGAAGCCAGGGTGGGCGGGCGCACCCCCTGAAAAAAAAAAATTAGTGTATTTTATAAGGTAAAATTCTCCCTGCACCCCTTGAAAATTTGGTTAAACCCCTTATCCGCACCCCTTGAACCCTTGAAAATTTGGTTAAACCCTTTATCCGCACCCCATGAAAATTTTTTCTGAGTCCGCCACTGTTTATGGTATTTTTGGTTGCTTTTACATACTGATTGTATACAACTTAAGAAAGGCCGGTTATTTCTTAAACTCCTAAAAACTGTTTTAAAACCTAAGAATCGTATGAATGATGGAACATTCTGTGGGAGTGCTCAAGCATTTAAACTCGACACACTCTTGAAACTTTCAGATGTAAAAAGTGTTGATGGAAAAACAACTATTTTGCATTTTGTAGTACTTGAAATCATTCAGTCGGAAGGTATAAGAGCTGTCAAAATAGCCAAACATACCAAAAAAACTTTCCTCCTTTAGTTTTGATGAACTTCTAGAAGAATCTAGTAATACTTATTGAGATTCTGATGAATATTAAACTCGGTATAGGTACCGAAAATACCGGTGCCAAAAATCGTCAAATATGGGTATTGGTATCGGTCGAAAACGGCAAAAAGTCGGAACTGAATCAGTAACGGAAATAATTCGATATATGAAATTCGATACCGATACCTAGTACCAATGCTCATTCTTAAGTGTGTGTGTATGTAGTAGTAATAGTAATACTAATGATAATAATAATAATAATAATAATAATAATAATAATAATAATAATAATAATAATAATAATAATAATAAATTAAAAAAAATATATTGGAGTCATGTGCCATTTACATCCCTGAGCTAACTGAGTTTTCTAACTGGGTTAATTTTTTGGACTTAAATGTCACGTTTCGAGAATGTCATGGAGGAAAATGGTGCAATTTCAAAATTTGGACTGAAATGACAAAAGTGGACAAACCACAGGGACGTTAAAGGGGCATGGTCCCTAATCTTGCGCCGACTACACGAGTTAACCTCAGGTCGCGTACGAGGCCATACCCAAAATAGATCAAATCCAACACTTAGTTATTTCCACAAACAAAATGGCGCAAGTCCAACAAGCTCAGAGATGCCTGCGCCGACAGGACAGTGTTAGACAGTACAGAAGGTACGATTAGCTGTACTCTGTAATGTTGCACGATGAGCAAACGTACAGGAGACAGGAAGTACACAAGGACACGTACATAGCACCAATCAGCGTGCACCGACCGCTGCTCCATGATCTCTAATTAACTTCTGATGCCAGACCAGACAATAAGGACAATTGTCAGGCCACGTTGATTTATTCAACGTGCGCCAACCATGCCCTCGCCTGTAAACACTAACGGTAATGACAGGAGAGACAAAACGGATATTCCTTGTTGTCGACCTTAGGTCCAAGAGCCATCAACTCATCTCCTTCACAACTCACCTCGGCTATAAATAGAGAACTTCGGCTACATGTTTAAGGATCGCTCTCTTGCTCTCTCACTTAATACACACACTTTTATCCTCAAAGCAAGTTCTTATTCTCACACCGGAGGGTGGTTACAAGGAGAACCCCATATTCTCCTCCTTGTAACGAGCTTCACGGTTTGTTTTGCAGGATCATCACAACTGTTTGTCGAGAATGAAAGAAGATTAACCTTATTTGGATGAGACACAAACCACAAGTTAATCTCAGGATTAACTTGGTGTTTCTTCATTGGCGCCCACCAATTTTTACAATCAGTTTTTCATCTTCTTTCAGAGCTTTATCTGATCTCATGGCAGATCAGGGCATTCCGTTCTCACCTCTCGGTCCACGCTCTCAAACGGGCTAGGTTGCGGACAACGCGCACGTCCAAAACCACCTGACTGAAGAGTACGTCGAAGGTGAGTACACAGAGGTTGACGGCATGCACGCGAGTGGGACTATATAAAACTTAAGCTTAAAATGTGTTATATAAAACTATAAAGTTAAAATATGAGCATATATGAAAACTTGAAGTTAAAAAAAATAAGAGTAAAATGATTTATCTATCGGATTGTTTTTAATAAATTGGGTGTATTTGATATCTTAACTATTTTCGTAGGACATATATGATATTTTTAGTTTTTGTTGGGTATATATGAGTTTTTTCAAATTTGTAAGGGTATATATGAAATTAATCCTAATGAAAATGTCTTAAAACATGTGCTGCATATAAATAAAAATTGTTGGTCATTCAAAAAAATATTTTTAATTAAGTTTTAATGAAAACAGCTTATTTATAATTCTTTTTTAAATTCATAAAAAAATACCATCAGTACTCTACAACTAATCACACTTCGAACTTTTCTTATTTTATAACTTTTGAAACTAACTATAAATTTGTGACCATATTTGAGATTACCAACGTTTTTTGTACTTCACATGATCATCTTTGTTTTTCTAGATGAATAAAGATTGTTGGATTTTGCACACTTTCTCTTGTAATGGGCATGTTTGCAACAACAATATGCATACCAAGTCCATTTGATGGTCGAGAAATATATTTTATTAAATTTAACAATCATAAAGATGATTTCACATCTGGGCCAACCGTTTAAACGATCCACGATCTCTTATTTTGTTCAATGGTCTAAACGAACTTTACTATCTATCCAAACCACACATTCTTATTAGACAACGGTTTAAACCATACATATATGATACATCCAACATGATTAGCACGCAGGGTGCCTACCCGGAGCAAGTGCCAGGTGAGCTACCGTTCTGGGCTCAAATCAAAATAGGGTCCGATTTTTTTTTTAGTTTTTTATATACATATCTAAAAAAAATAGGGTAAATTACTTTTTGAGTCCCTGTATTTTATGAGTTTTAACCACTTGAGTCCAAAAGCAAAAAGTTTAACGACCTGAGTCCCTATAAGCATTTTCTTTAACCATTTGAGTCCAAATTTCTAACATTGTTAGAATTTTTTGGTTAAGTATTGTTAAATGACCAAAATACCCTTATAGTTATAAAAAAAATAATAAAGAATATTACAAATACCTCCGTCACAGCCATGGAGGACTCCGATCACTGTTAACTCACTCAGTCTCTCTCTCACTCTCTCCAAACAACCACCACCGTAACCATTCTCCGGCCACCGGTAAGCTTTCTCTCCGGCCGATCTATTCTCCAGCCACTTTTCTTCCTCCGATCACTGTTAGCTCACTCCCGATCTATCTCTTACTAAACCAAAAGTCCCCAACCACAAAAAACCCTAGCCGCCTTCGTCACGATTCCATCTCAAAATTCCCTGCAAGAACAAAGATCATGCCACCGAAGGCCCAGGCGATGCCAAGGATACCAACACCGCCGCACTGGTCAGCGTTCAATTTAGGGTCAGTGGTGCTCTTGTAGCCGATAACGGTCAAGACGGTAATATAAAGGAACAAAAGAGTGGCAATAAACTCAGCGATCAAGGCACGGTAGAACGACCATTTCATGAGCTATTCCGGGTCGATAAACAGGGCATCTTTCGTCATGGTTGCTAGGTGGATTGTAATTATGAAATTGTGGAAAAACTGCCGTCCAAACCACACTTAATTGTGTAAATGTAAATTTCGTTTTCACTGACCGACCGACCCATTTGATGTTGTCCCACCACCTTAACAACACAAAACTTTTATTTTGCACCTTTGGTTAGATGACCGGCAGGACTATTGGTTAGATTTGGTTTGTTGATTTGGTTTGTTTTGTGTTTTAGATTTGCGAATATCATTATCAGAGGAACATTGCCAGGTATGTTTTTCTTGATCTGATGTTATTTTATAGAGACTAGTATCTCTTCTGTCTTGATAATTGTGGAGAGTTTGACGGCATCGGTGGTGGGGTGAGACAGTGGTGGTGGGTGTTTGGAGGTGGCGGTAGTGCGATGGTGGTGGCAGTGGTGGGGATGATGGTGGGGCAGTGGTGGGGATGGTGGTTGTGCGGTGGAGTGTACTGATGTGCATATAAGACTTGTACTTTGTGTGTAAATGACCAAATTACCCTCATAGTTAACAGACTTGGTGGATGGAGTTAGAAATTTGGACTCAAATGGTTAAAGAAAATGCTTATGGGGACTCAAGTCGTTAAACTTTTTGCTTTTGGACTCAAGTAGTTAAAACCTATAAAACACAGGGACTCAAAAAGTAATTTACCCAAAAAAATATGTATGTTTGAAAAAAATCTTAAAGGGTCTGGATGAACTAAAAACGTTTTTGGGCCTTTTCAGAATATTGGATTTGTGATTTTGTGGCACAATTTGCTAATTTGCATGGATTTGAATGTATGAAGATTTACGAAAAGAACTCAAATTTTTTATCTTGCACAAGGCCAAAAATTTTTATGTGATTTTCGAAGACGGCCCTGTTAGCACGGCTTATTACAAATAAGGGCATTCACTCTCTGTGTAATGACATATACTAAAGAGAAATTACTTTTAAGTTTTTTTTATAACATTGATTTTGCCGGCTGTATTTTAGAAATGGAAATATCAATCTCTTATACTAAAGCAAAATAATGTTGACTTTTTGACATTGATGTGGCAATGCTCTGAATCCAGAGAATTGGTTTTTAAGCGCCACTTTGTTTCCTTTTTAATTTTTCTCTTTTCCTCATTCATCATCATCAAATCAATCACCGCTCATTTCCTTATTCTTCATTGAGAAACCCTAAATCTTATTTCTCTTTTCTATGGTCGTCATTCACTTTTTCATTTTGGACAGAATCATCGTCGTTGACTAACCCTAATTATCATACACGACAATGGCAAATCTTTGGTGAATCAATCATCTAATCTCTATTCTATTCGATGATTTCCTCATCGCCTTTCTGATTCTCTCTATCTCGGCCGATTATTTTGTTTTCGAGGATTGCCAGGTAAAGTGTGATTTTCATTTTATTATGGTGTTAAATGTTTACCGGTGGTGTTTAAAAGAATACGAACTAGGGTTTCGCCGTGAACTCTCGACGGCGGTGACACTCTTTGTTTATTTTGTCCATTAGCGTTCAGTATTCGTTAATAAGGCAAGAATGGCAAGGCTGTATGCAAGATCCTCTTCCCTTCGTAAACATTGTGATTTTCTTATTAAGGTGTTGTTATTTGTGGGACAAATTGAAGGGAAAATGAGAGTGCTTCATGATGTTGAGAGAGACAAGAAACATAGGCCAGGAACGTCGACGCTTGGAATCATGTTTTGGTGCTTCAGATCCTACAACAAATGTTCAAATAATTGCAAGTTTTGATTCAGACTTCAAAAACATGGCTTTGGCCAGGCTGTAAGCAAGATCCTCTTCCCTTAGCAAAACACTAAATTGCACTCTTCTAGAATCCAGGTTCAGGTTCATTCGAAACACTGCTTACTGATTATCTGTTGTAAGCTTTAAGTTTTTTGTTTTGTGTCTAATTTATGTATATAATTCCAATCGCTCAAATGATGATGAGCTCCGCCACGGGATCCGGTGGTGAAGGCGTGGTTGGTGAAAGACGCGGATACCGAAACTGTGATCAAGTTGCGATTTTGAGTTATTGGTGGATTTCAAGATCTAACCGAGTGGATTGGAACTGTTGTATGGTAATTAAATTGTTGATGATGCTAATTTTGATATTTGTTTCAGTATTGTTAGTATTGTTGATTGTTTGATCGCTTATAGTTACATGTTTGATGGAAATTGAATGTGGCTTTTTTCCTTGCTATGTTTTTTAAAGATCAGGTATCCTTCAGCCACTTATATATATATTGTCTTAGAGAAAACTTACTTCATCGCTACTTGAAGTTAGAAGGTAGAAGGTGGTATACACAAAGGTGGATAGGCGATTGTTCCCCAAAACACATCTCCAGTTTTTATTTGTCTCTATTATGAACTGTAACCGTAATCGTTTCTTTATCGAAGAATCTTATTTTCTAAATCTTATCGGATACCTTCTTCAATTCAATTTGAGATTTATTTACCAATGATTAGGTCAGTCGAGGTAAGGCAACGTGTTTGATTTCTGTTCTTTGCCATTAGGTTTATGGAGGAAGACGATGAAGAACTTATCTCTGTCTCCAAGACCAGCGATTAGAAAACCTTTTTGTTGCAGTTAGGGATCCGACAACACAACTACGGTGGTTGCTATGGTTGATTTCAGCGATGTTGGAATAGGTTCGGTTTCATCACTAAAACTAAATCTACAATCCATGTAACTTTATGTGTTACGATTCTAATGTTTACTCATATGGTTTTCGACATAATGTGTTCCAATTTGTTCATCTGCTAAAATTATGGTTTTTGCTATATTGCGTTCAATTGATATGAAAGTGCTGAACCGATGAATGTCTGATTTAAAACCCTAGATATCAATGTAAAGCATTGTCTCCTTCATCTCACTCTCTCAATCTCCGCAGGAGATTCTAACTCAAATTAAAGGCAACCCCTCTTTCTCTTTCTCTCTCTCTCTCTCTCTCTCTCTCTCTCTCACTATCTCTTACACATTAGTTCATATTTTTAAATTATATAATTATATTTAAAGAAAATTAATGGCTACATTGAAAATTATAAAGAATACTGTAGATGATGTTTTTTTACCGATCAAAATTTGTAGTGCCCTTTACTAATATTGCACCTGTTACCAAAATCTATCCTGGTGGCCTTTACTGATCAAAATTTGTAATGGTGCTCTTTACTCGCAATTTTTAATATGTAGCTGTAAGTATGATTGTTAGTATGTATCTTAAACAGATGTGTGAATGGACTTCAACGGTTAATTCTATTAGATTTAAGATTGGTTGAGCCGTAAATCCATTTTCTAAAATCTATAGTTGCTTCTTCGGATGTTTGAACTTTTTCAGGCGAGTTAAGAGGCGTTGCAAATATCGTTGACCATATGCGGCGTTGCCAGTGGTGGAGACCAATTGTGGCATTGGGGTAAGGATTCCATAAAAATTAATGTAAATGGTTGATTTGAGGTACCGTTTATGCACCCTTTTGTCCTTTTGTTCTTTCTTTGGGTTTCCTTTTTTCATCAACAGGTTATAATGGATTCTTAGAATAATAGTAATAGTTGAAGAGGTAAAGGTTGGGAAATACATCAGAGTCCATCCTAATCGGTTCCTCACGTTTAAGGGTTTGGAATTTATATCTATTAATAGCACAATGGAAATGAACAGTGTATATAGTCGTGGTTTGTTCTGATTGGGCGATCATCCCCCTTTGAGACACGTTTCGTTCAGCTTTACCAACACCTCTTTGAAAGTCTCAGACAAGACTCGAGAGAAAAAAAGGGAAGGAGAGGGGCGGTGACCGGAGTGTCACCACCATCTCACCAGGGCTTCAGTTTGATTCATTTGTGATTCAAGGTTTCTAGGGCATCAGTTGGTGATAAACTTGAAAGTGTGGCATAGCGTAAAGTACGATTAGTTGCAGACATGACATGCTCCTTAGTGATGCTGCTAAACATTCATACGATCTTATCCTTTTGTGTGTTTTCGGCGTAGCTCGATATCATTCGGTTTTGATTCAATACGATTTGGAAAAATGAAGAAATAATGGAAACATCTCGAGTATATTATAAACTAAAATGATTTTAATAGAACAATTTGAACTGGTGCGTGTAACACCCTAATTTCCATTTAACGGTTTTACATATAAATACCAACAATTAGATGTGTAGTTAAGACTACACATACTATAAAAATATGGATTTATTAAAACTTTTTCAAATCAAAAGTTATTCGACATAACGTGATCAGATTCGTCGTTTAAAAAAAATGTGACGATGCAATGTGCGGAAGCATGTATCTTTATCGTGTTCGGTTCTTCGTTGAGCTTGATCGTCTTCCGGCATCCAAAGAGTACCTACATTTCATAAACATGAAATGCTTTAGTCATACGGAGTTTAAAACGTATCTAAACGAGTCCGGGAAACAAAACTGATTAAAATATAATTTTTGTACAGGGTCCACCGTAAATTACGGTGGATACCGTAATTTACGGTAGCCCCTGTTTTGACCTGTTTCCACCGTAAGTCAGTAGAGAACTGGCGTAAAAGTTTCAGCCCCACCGTAACTTACGCTGGGCACCGTAAGTTACGGTGGCCCCTGTATCAGCCCCTTCCTTTTTCCCGTTTTTGACACGAAAACTTTCGTATCTTTCAATCTGCTTGTCCGTTTGACCTACCGTTTCTTCCTACGTGTTTGTAATTTGATTCTCCATCATATGGATTTAAAATCCAACATCCGGATTAACAAAATTTAAGACTTTTAAGTCTTAGGCTTATTACCCTTTTTACCAAATTTTGACCCGTTCGATTTTTATCAAACAAACAAGTTTGTTTGACCCTTATTTATCATAAACCTATTAAATTCAATGATGTTTAACATATTGGGTTCCAATTATAGGTTCATTTACATTCTTAATCCCATTTTCACTCATATGCTTATTTTGACCCGTTAAGGGTATTTAAGCATATTTTAAGCACCAAACGCTTTCATTCGTTTTAAAAAAACATATGTCCACATTTCTTATCAAATGACCTCCCAACACAACTATATTTGTGGTGGATTCAATGTGGTGATTTATATATTACAAATTTTACCCTTCAAATTATTATTTTACGGCAAAGACTCTTTATAGGGTCATTTGACCAATATTTTACATCTTTCGCTTTTCATACTTATTCAAAGTATTGACTTGATTATAAAACTCGTTTTCAAGCGACTTCTAAGGGTTGCTTGCTTAGTTTCACTTACAAGGGCGTTTTGGTCATTTTTAACTCTTCTTTTACGGCGAAGGGCTTGCTTAAGCCATGCACGCCCAAAATCTCATTTTTTAACCAAATCTTGTTTTCAAAACACTATGTCTATAATTTAAATCCTTCGGTTTACCTTTTAAGGTAACCGAATTTTCCCTTTTTACTTTACCTAACTCTCATAGAACTTCAAGTTCTAAATGATGAGTTGATCTATTATACATACCTGGCTCGGATCAACTTTTTAACCCGATTTTAATACCTTGCTTTGAAATCGCTAATTAAGAAAGATGCGAGTACCCATTGGATATCTATTCCTGTAAGCATATAACTCGACAAAAATCATTAGTCGATATTGTCAAAAGGTGATGTCTACACCTTTTGACCCGTTTGGCCAAATTGACCGATTATATTGGCGAGATGACATTTATTACCACCTCGTATATATGACTCGCTCCGATTTACACTGCGCGGTCACTTTACTTTAACTCCATTTTTAACACTTTTTGGCCTACTATGGCTTACGTCATAATTATCTTTTTCGTAACACGACAAAAGGATATTCTGAAATATATAACTAGTGTAAGATATACTTACCTTGCATCCGAATTACGCTTTTCCTTCATACTTGCTTCGTTTGACCCGCTTCCTTTCCAAGCCTCCACCTAGCTTGTCAAGCGTCAAACTATCATCATAATTCGTAAGACGGTTAGATTAGTCATCATTAATTATGACTATTCCATCTTACGAGTTTTACATCAAAATTCACCATTTGATTTCATTTTGGTCAGTTTGACTTTTAAAGGTCAAACTGCCTATTAACATAAGTGATTATATCATAAACCCCGACAATTCATTTAAGCACTTTGTCAAGTATCCGATAGGCATTATTCTCACGCCACCGTTTTAACTACGTTTTAAATCTAAGTTCATGCTATTATTAACACCCATTTAACTTAGCTCTTGATTATCAAAGTTAATTATTCATTTGTTAAGCAAGAACTAAAGGTTTCCATCTACATGTAAAACCCTTTTCATCATAGCATTAGACATTCATCCGAACATCAATATAATCAAGTTCTACATATTAATTAGTAGACATCATGATTCCAAACACTTATTTATATGAACAAAATCACTAGTTTCATCATAATTTATTAAACCCCTTTTATGAAAGTATGATCTTGTACCCAATTTCATGGTTTAAATCAAACACCTTCCATTCATTATCATGCGTGATGATTCTAAACATAATCTTATCATAAATTTCATCATAACAATAAAACCCATTTAGCTAGGTGTGGTGATTTCAACCAAACACCTAATTCATAGCAATTTATTCTAAATCTTCACTTAGGGTTTGTTTCTAAGCAATTATACATCTCAAATTTAGCCATAACTTATGTGATTCATACATAGATTGCATCATTGTAACATCTGTGTCTGAAATCATTGTAAACAATTCAGTTATCAATAAAAAAAAGTTATTTGATCCCAATGTTTGTTTGGTTATGTTTTACATTTTTCATGTTTTGACTTTTGTTCAATTTTAAACTCTACATCGCTTTCTGGAGAGTTATACGCAAACTGGTGCGTAAACGTAATCAGTTTAATGCGAAAAATACTCCGGAACATCAATTTATGCTTAACATACCTTAAATAGCCTTTACATACCTTAGAAATAAGTTTTGAAGGTATTGGTATGGCATAATCAAGTTAATTCGCTTAAAGGGACTAAAATTGACAAACTGCGAAAGTATGCCGATTTGAACTATAACAGACATTCCGGAACATGAACATAAGTTAAATATACCATAAATATCCTTTACATAGCTTAGAAATAGGCTTTGAGGGGTTCGGTATGCTAAAATAAACTTTTGGGTCATTCAGGGACTAAAAGCGTCAAAAAGTGCACAAGTTTGCATTTTCGCGCATAACCTACGTTCTGAATACATCCGGACATCCAAAAATTTATGTAAGCACTAAAATATTTTATTTTAGTGTTTGGCATGAGAAAAATCCATTCGTCGCGCAATTTGGATCGTTTTTCGCGCTTATGCGCATTCCGTCGTAATTAACCGAACAACGCAACCGTACGACCAAACGAACCGACATCCGAGATATTTTTGAGCATGTTTCATGTTCCCTATACTTTAACTTCATTTTAGAGCCGTTAAATGGGATTAACGGGGCTTAAACGTGTCAAAAATGCATCAAAAACCATGTTTTGCACATTCAGGGACCAAAATTGACATTTTGCCAAAGTTATCTTAGGAAGGGACCAAAATGAAAAATCTAAATTCCAGCTTGTTCCATCTGTTCCCCTCATTTGCACATGGTTTTAATGAAACTATGGGCTCCCATGGTTTCACAAAACCATGGGCACATGTGTACGGATGAGATCGAAGCTCATTTTACGATGAACGATCTTAACGGTTGTGCAAAAACTATAAATACCCTACCCCCTTCACTCAAAACTCACACCTTGATCTGATTTCTCTCTAAGTTGAAGTGATTTCACTTCATACCTGAGAATAATCGGGTCAAACTTCCGTTCTTGGACCTTTTGTAAGTCCTCTTTCGTTCTTTTACGCGTTTTAGCGTGAAAGTCAAACATTGTTTGGCTTTCAGCTTTGACCAGTTTATGGTCAACATGAAGTTCATTTGAACTTCATAACGTGGGCATAATCACGATGGTTATAGTCCCTAGTGACTATACCTACTGATTACCACGTTATCTAGGCTCAGTGACGAGTCGTAGTTTCGGGCAAAATGCGTGTTCTCGCGTATTTTGTAACCAAACTACTCTAGGATATCAAAACCGTTTGTTTTGATATCAAAACTTGTTTTCTAACTTAACTAAACATGTTCTAGCATGTTTAGCTCGTCACTTTTATTTTTGTGCTTGTTTAGGGTCGTAAGGGTAAGCGATCTAATAAATCGCTTATGCTTTCGAACCCGACCCATTTGGTCGATCATTAGGATCCGACCAAACACTTTAGGTAACCATAGTAGTATAGGGAATAACCTTCCGGGGTTATACCTTATGGTCACGTCGTTTAAGTAGTTGTATGATAGGTAGTATATATGCCTTAGGTAAATTACCAAAATGCTCTTTTTATGTTAAAATTCATTTTAAGCCTATGTAACATAACTTTTGCTATCTAAACTGAATTAACAACAATATTAAACATGTTAAGGCATATCTTACTTGTCATAGGGCTAGTTAGGCGGTCCGAACGCGTTTTACGCAAACGATGCGTTAAAGTATCATAAGCTACCTAAACGGGTCGTAACGGGTCAAAAGCACTTAGGCTAGGTTTCGTTTTAGTATGTAGGCTTTGTTAAACCATATTACATGAGTTCCTACACTCATTTGGTTTACGAACCCTCGTACTACCCGATCCTCCGAATAGGTCCGTTTATTAATGTAGTTACCTATATTAGGTGCCGTTTAATTCCGTAATCTTCTAGCTTTGCTTGGTGGATATCTAAAGTCTATTGAGAAATCTCAAGTGAGTACATAGACCCCTCTTTTACTGTTTTCCAAACATTTTGGGGTGAAACACATGTGCCTACTTGTTACTTTCATGCTTTCCATGTTTTTCATATCATATCCTTGTTATGTTCAATAGTACACTTATAGTACATGATTTCATTGTGTCTTATGCTATGTATGTCCATTGTGTGCATACTTAGTACATCGTTTTACATTACATTTTATGCTATGTATGTTCATCATACTTAGTACATCATTTTACATTACATTTTATGCTATGTATGTCCATTATGTGCATACTTAGTACATTATTTTACATGACATTTCACGCTATGTGTGTACATTTGATTACATACTTAGTGCATTGTTTTCACATGCTTACATGTTGGTATGACATTTGGTTTGTTTCAATGGGACAAAAATACATTCATTAACATTAGCTACGCCGCTCGTTAGTAGGTAGTGGTACCATAGGAATTGACAACTCCCGTTCCTGACTCCTAGGTATGTTTGGATGAAAGGAATGACCGAATTCGAATACATAACTCAGATGAACCTTTAATTTGTTTAAAGGTTTATCACCACAGTCTCAAGGCTTGAATGTATGCATTTTTACAATACCGCATAGATGTTCGTATCAGTATAGCATGCAGTTTTCTACAAAACATAACTTTGATTTACTTCAATACCTTGTTTTGTACATTTTACCTATGGTATTTGATATATTTCACTTGCCATACATGACATTTTGTTTACACATTACATGATTGACATCTGACATAGACATTTTGATATTGATATACTTATTTCATAAACTACATTTTGACATAAACATTTTGACATAGTTACATAAAGACATTTAACAAATGGTTTAGATATGGGCAATTTACATTGGTGGTTTATTTGAATCATTTCAGTTTAAACATATAACATTTTACACAAATAACATGTTTTTCACAAGACATTATTTTACAAACAACTTATTTTATACAAAACTCATTTTACTTGGTTATTCACTTAACCTTACATTTTTCCTTTACATATCATCTACTTTATTATCGTTTTTCAACAGATTTATAAAACAAAACAATTAACAAGGTTCATGACAAACTTTTATTAAACATTTCTTTAAACTCAAGTCATGAATCCTATTTTCATAAAACCTATGTATCTCACAGGCATTTTTATGCTGACGTACCTATTTTCACATGTGTTTCAGGTAATGGTGCATAGGTTTGAGCTGGACATACTAGGGCGGACCTGTGCCTTAGAGACTTAAAATGAAGATAGAACTAGTTTAAATAACGTTATGTACTCTTTGTTCCGTTGTTTTAAGACAGTATACTCCTTTTGTTTCTGAATAAAACATAACTTTAATTGCCATGGTTGTGAAACAATTAATTCTGTTACAACACTCCCCGACGTTTCCGCCGCGGTTGCATGTTATACGCGGTCGGGGTGTGACAATCATGCAAGATTAACTAATTTTCACAACTTCATGAATGTTAGAAATTCGACATACCTTACGATCCCCTTGACTTGGTGATCGTTTATTCACGTTTGGTTGTGAATTTGAGCTTCATTTTGACCTTCAATTTGATGATTATGTTAGATGTTAGGGTTTGGCTCCTTGGGAGCTCTCCTGAGCTCGATCCAGAACACACACTTGTGTGTGTGTGTGTGTGTGTGTTTTGTTTAGTTATTAATAAATAACCTTTCAAGTTATCCCGCTTTAACCCCTCGTGTTTGGTTCGTTATTAAGTAGGCGACAACCTACTTATTTCTAACAATGTTCCCATTTATTAACTGGGTTAAACATTCCTAGTTAACTTAATGGGTTCGGGAAGTCATAACCCGTTTTATTTTAAGTCCCGTTAACTCGGGCTTCTTATAACTTTGTTTTCTCAAGCATTTATTAAATTTTATAACTATTATTAGGATTATTTGTCTAAGTCCTAATATTCACCGGGTAAATTTTACCACTAACGCTATTTTACCCGTTCATTATTATTAACATGGTTTAATTACCAAACCCGTTTTCGGGGTGTTACAAGTCTACCCCCTTAAAGAGGTTTCGTCCCCGAAACCTTTTTCCATGTAGTCCATTAGATTTATACCTAATGCATTTGGTCTCAATAATCCTTCGAGCGTTATTCGTACCTTAACCCTTTGTTAGTGTTACCAGAATAGTATGGTAATATCCTTTGGGTTACAAAACATATGCGTATAACCTCATACCTTAAAGCTTTACCCTTCTATCGTGCTTTCGCTCGATGTGACTTCCGACACTTCGTTTATGTTACCTTATGATCGCCTAGTATAGGCGATTTATGCTCTTCGTTAGTAAGGTCTCATGGACCGTCACTTTCGTTTCATACTCATTTACCTTTATTATTTTACTTGACCGAGACGCCATTTGGTCACTCGGTCATATCAATTTGTTACTAATCTCTTTTCTAATTTTTCTTCATACTACCCATATTTGTTAAAACGTTGTTTCTTACTAAAACTGGATTTTAGTTTAACGTTTTCCTCTTTATCTTACGTCAATTACTCATATCAAGGAAATTGACAACTAATAATTTATTCTTTTCCGTTTTCGTTTTACACGGGGAATCGTAGCCAGTTCCCTCGCTTTACACTATTGACTCGTAGGTTCTTTCACTTAGCCTCATAGGCTATTTCTTTAGATTTTCACATTCCAAGGAGAAACCCCTTCAGTTCGTTTCTTTTTATCTCTGACCCAAGGGTCCTTTTGGTCCCGTAGACCTCAACACTACTTTTACTCCATAGGTTATGATGATCCCGTAGATCATCTTTTATTCGTGTTCTTATCTGACGTACCTATATGTACATATTTTGGTGTCAAGGCACCCCTTGATAATTCTAAAATTATTTGTTTCCACTTTCGAATTTCAGTTGACCTTGACCGTAGTCCAAGCCTTCATTCATTTACTTTCGGACTAATCTTCCGACTTTATGACTCCTTACGTCATTTACATGTATGTTTGTTCTACACTTATCGTTTCTCGGTTCATACTTATGTTTCTTTACCTCCCATTACCCGGGATCTTTTATCTTAGTGTTTTTAGCGCCTATAACCCCTTGCATAGGTTTATTGATATTTCGCGCTTTCATTTATTTGATTCACGCTTACTTATATCAGCAAGCGTTATTCTTTATTCGACCCGTTCAACTTTAAAACAGTTGAACGTAGTTATCAAAATCTCTATTTGCAAATTCTCATTGTCTTTTAGTCAGGACTCCTAATCCGAGTCCTTTGACTTTCTATTTCGCGTTCCCGTCTCTCGGTTTACGCATTCACCCACAATCCTACCCGTCCATCGGGTATCTTTACCAAGGTCATTGTCAAGTAACCATTCTTATATGGTTTTAGACATCATCTTAATTTATTTGATCGCCTTAGCGAATTCCATTGCTTTTATTTAGTCAAGTCTTTTATTTCTATGCCTTAGCATTCCTATTAGTCGGTCTGTATTTTCATTTACTTTGATCTTTGTCCCTTCTCTCGGGCTCGTTATTCTAGCATAATACGCTCCCGTCATCCGACTTGTGTTTCCGTTTACTATCAAACATCTTACTTGTTTGATTCATTTGGGTACCGTTTTAATTCGTCCCATTCACCCTATCCTTACTACATTGGATGTAAGTGTGTCCGCTATAAGAAGCTCATGGTAACATATGTCACTACTTACTTGGCCAGAGTAAGCGATTAACACATGACACACACGACCTTTTTATAGTTTTCACATCACACCCTATGTAAGTAACACCTCTATTTAGTTTTCTTGGAAATAATATCCTGGATAGGTATTCTATTCAGGTTTTCCGAGTTTCTAATTTACATATGCAACAATCGTTCTCTACATGTTTGTTGCATATTTCTATTTGTGCGATTATATTTAAAAGAGCGTACCTGGTAATGTTTGCCCCGACGGGCGTTCCTTGCCATTAACCTTGTTCGCGTTCGTTACGCGATTTAGCCCTCGGTGAGCATGCTCCTCTTGTCATACTTCGGACCGTTCCTCTATCATATCCGTAATTTGTTCAACTCTTATCATCTTTAAATGCAAGTGTCCTTCAATTAAGACATTCACAAAAGTTAGTAAGGTCAACTTTACTAAATGCCCGTATCATAATACAAAGCTTTTCTACTATATGTGTCAACGTACGAGATTTTGTTAGCTATGTCTATCGTTTAATTGGGGTAACGTGTATTACACGATAACCCTATGTGTTGTTTACAACACTTTACTACGCTAAACGATTAACATACATGCACTTACCGGATTTGCGATCAAGCCTCGAACCGAACACTAATCTTTATCAAGAGCGTAAGGTTTAAGTCCAAGCATAGTTTTCCACCATACTTGAATCTCTTAAACCAGGGCTCTGATACCAACTTGTAACACCCTAATTTCCATTTAACAGTTTTACATATAAATACCAACAATCAGATGTGTAGTTAAGACTACACATACTATAAAAATATGGATTTATTAAAACTTTTTCAAATCAAAAGTTATTCGACATAACGTGATCAGATTCGTCGTTTAAAAAATAATGTGACGATGCAATGTGCGGAAGCATGTATCTTTATCGTGTTCAGTTCTTCGTTGAGCTTGATCGTCTTCCGGCATCCAAAGAGTACCTACATTTCATAAACATGAAATGCTTTAGTCATACGGAGTTTAAAACGTATCTAAACGAGTCCGGGAAACAAAACTGATTAAAATATAATTTTTGTACAGGGTCCACCGTAAATTACGGTGGATACCGTAATTTACGGTAGCCCTTGTTTTGACCTGTTTCCACCGTAAGTCAGTAGAGAACTGGCGTAAAAGTTTCAGCCCCACCGTAACTTACGGTGGGCACCGTAAGTTACGGTGGCCCCTGTATCAGCCCCTTCCTTTTTCCCGTTTTTGACACGAAAACTTTCGTATCTTTCAATCCGCTTGTCCGTTTGACCTACCGTTTCTTCCTACGTGTTTGTAATTTGATTCTCCATCATATGGATTTAAAATCCAACATCCGGATTAACAAAATTTAAGACTTTTAAGTCTTAGGCTTATTACCCTTTTTACCAAATTTTGACCCGTTCGATTTTTATCAAACAAACAAGTTTGTTTGACCCTTATTTATCATAAACCTATTAAATTCAATGATGTTTAACATATTGGGTTCCAATTATAGGTTCATTTACATTCTTAATCCCATTTTCACTCATATGCTTATTTTGACCCGTTAAGGGTATTTAAGCATATTTTAAGCACCAAACGCTTTCATTCGTTTTAAAAAAACACATGTCCACATTTCTTATCAAATGACCTCCCAACACAACTATATTTGTGGTGGATTCAATGTGGTGATTTATATATTACAAATTTTACCCTTCAAATTATTATTTTACGGCAAAGACTCTTTATAGAGTCATTTGACCAATATTTTACATCTTTCGCTTTTCATACTTATTCAAAGTATTGACTTGATTATAAAACTCGTTTTCAAGCGACTTCTAAGGGTTGCTTGCTTAGTTTCACTTACAAGGGCGTTTTGGTCATTTTAAACTCTTCTTTTACGGCGAAGGGCTTGCTTAAGCCATGCACGCCCAAAATCTCATTTTTTAACCAAATCTTGTTTTCAAAACACTCTGTCTATTATTTAAATCCTTCGGTTTACCTTTTAAGGTAACCGAATTTTCCCTTTTTACTTTACCTAACTCTCATAGAACTTCAAGTTCTAAATGATGAGTTGATCTATTATACATACCTGGCTCGGATCAACTTTTTAACCCGATTTTAATACCTTGCTTTGAAATCGCTAATTAAGAAAGATGCGAGTACCCAATGGATATCTATTCCTGTAAGCATATAACTCGACAAAAATCATTAGTCGATATTGTCAAAAGGTGATGTCTACACCTTTTGACCCGTTTGGCCAAATTGACCGATTATATTGGCGAGATGACATTTATTACCACCTCGTATATATGACTCGCTCCGATTTACACTGCGAGGTCACTTTACTTTAACTCCATTTCTTAACACTTTTTGGCCTACTATGGCTTACGTCATAATTATCTTTTTCGTAACACGACAAAAGGATATTCTGAAATATATAACTAGTGTAAGATATACTTACCTTGCATCCGAATTACGCTTTTCCTTCATACTTGCTTCGTTTGACCCGCTTCCTTTCCAAGCCTCCACCTAGCTTGTCAAGCGTCAAACTATCATCATAATTCGTAAGACGGTTAGATTAGTCATCATTAATTATGACTATTCCATCTTACGAGTTTTACATCAAAATTCACCATTTGATTTCATTTTGGTCAGTTTGACTTTTAAAGGTCAAACTGCCTATTAACATAAGTGATTATATCATAAACCCCGACAATTTATTTAAGCACTTTGTCAAGTATCCGATAGGCAGTATTCTCACGCCACCGTTTTAACTACTTTTCAAATCTAAGTTCATGCTATTATTAACACCCATTTAACTTAGCTCTTGATTATCAAAGTTAATTATTCATTTGTTAAGCAAGAACTAAAGGTTTCCATCTACTTGTAAAACCCTTTTCATCATAGCATTAGACATTCATCCGAACATCAATATAATCAAGCTCTACATATTAATTAGTAGACATCATGATTCCAAACACTTATTTATATGAACAAAATCACTAGTTTCATCATAATTTATTAAACCCCTTTTATGAAAGTATGATCTTGTACCCAATTTCATGGTTTAAATCAAACACCTTCCATTCATTATCATGCATGATGATTCTAAACATAATCTTATCATAAATTTCATCATAACACTAAATCCATTTAGCTAGGTGTGGTGATTTCAACCAAACACCTAATTCATAGCAATTTATTCTAAATCTTCACCTAGGGTTTGTTTCTAAGCAATTATACATCTCAAATTTAGCCATAACTTCTGTGATTCATACATAGATTGCATCATGCAAGATTAACTAATTTTCACAACTTCATGAATGTTAGAAATTCGACTTACCTTACGATCCCCTTGACTTGGTGATCGTTTATTCACGTTTGGTTGTGAATTTGAGCTTCATTTTGACCTTCAATTTGATGATTTTGTTAGATGTTAGGGTTTGGCTCCTTGGGAGCTCTCCTGAGCTCGATCCAGAACACACACTTGTGTGTGTGTGTGTGTTTTGTTTAGTTATTAATAAATAACCTTTCAAGTTATCCCGCTTTAACCCCTCGTGTTTGGTTCGTTATTAAGTAGGCGACAACCTACTTATTTCTAACAATGTTCCCATTTATTAACTGGGTTAAACATTCCTAGTTAACTTAATGGATTCGGGAAGTCATAACCCGTTTTATTTTAAGTCCCGTTAACTCGGGCTTCTTATAACTTTGTTTTCTCAAGCATTTATTAAATTTTATAACTATTATTAGGATTATTTGTCTAAGTCCTAATATTCACCGGGTAAATTTTACCACTAACGCTATTTTACCCGTTCATTATTATTAACGTGGTTTAATTACCAAACCCGTTTTCGGGGTGTTACAGTGCGGTCGATTACATTTGCTTCTATACTTCCGGTGCGTGATCCGAGTATAAACTAATGGGTTGAAAAGGTCGGTTTCAGTGATTTTACTTTTCGGGTCAAACTGAAAGTATTTGCTTCTATACTTCCGGTGTGTGTTCAAACTACAAACTGATATGTAATTGTATTGAATTGCACACAAAACTGATGGGTCAAACTGAAAGTATTTGATTTTATACTTCCGGTGCGTGATCCAAGGACAAAAGGAATCACTTCAATTTTGTGGGTTGAAAAGGTCAGTTTTTATTCTAATTGATTTTAATAGTACAATTTGAAATAAAATTTGATGAAATCTTATAAGGAAAGACTATATAAAAAAGGGTCGGTACTGGTAATGTTATCGAAACGAGTACTGGTAACATTGGTCTTTGGGCTAATGAATATGCAGCCCCCGAGAGAAAAAGAAGTCGGCTAGGAAAATGAAAAGGAAAACCCATCAGCCGTTTTGGGGTTCCAATCACACCACATTTTTTAGTAGAGGCGCACAACAAAACAAGTATGAGAAGAGAAACCGGAACTCGCAAGAAACCGAAACAGTTTTGAAACCCGTACAACACACATGTTTCTAACAGTAAGTTCTCTTTTAATACTATATATATCACCTTTAACAAAGAATAGCTATTTACCTTAGGAAAATTGTAAGTTATAAAACATGTAAAAAAGTTCTCATTTTCAGCTTCAACTTTTTAATATTATATATGTGAACCTAAAAATTTCAATACTTTTTCACAATGTTGTCATCAAACTTTGTTCAGGTACAAAATTTCATGTTTGTGATGACATGAAGGAGAGTTGGAAAAGGTAAATTTTCCTGCAAATTTGTGAGTTTTATATCCTTTTTCTTCACTATTTGGTTTAAGAATCATGCTTTGGTACTTTGTAATATCGAATTCCATAGTCCAGTAGTTAAGAAAAATGTTTACAAAACTTTACAAAAACATTGGACTTGGCGAATTATCAATCGGCTAGATGGTTTATGGTCGTTTGTGTTTATATTTAACCAACCTGTTTTGCCTGGAGTCTATACTGACTTGAATCCGTTTAGTCCCAAACACATTTTTAACCTGAACCAAATTGAACCAGTTTTGAATTAGCCTATTCTGACACGAACACATTTTAACATAAACGAAGACGGGGTTGAGGGGAAGCCCGTGCTACCCCTTCTAATACACTAGCTCCGCCCCTGGTAAAAAGTGAAGTGACTTTATGAACATCTTGTCTATGCATATGACTGAACGAAGACTATTTGATTTATATAATTCTCTACTAAATGTGGTGTTATAAAAACGACATGTGGTGTCTTGCATCATTATACCTCACACCTCATGTCTTCATATTACTTCAACCTGGGTAATGTGGGCATGTATAATAACTTGGAATGGTAGGTATTTTAGTTCTGGGGTGCTTGAACTGTTATGTGTGTCATGTATTGTTTTCTTTAAATTGGACTGATCTTCTGTATCCGGTTTACTCTAATTATCGTACCAGGCTTATTGCACTACTATTTGGCGCCTTGGATCATTAAATCACATATGTTTGTGCACATTTTTATGAGACTGCTTTCATAATTGTAATGTGAAAGTTGTGAATACTATATTCCATGGATAGCTTGGTTAATAGTTATTTGGTGCTATTAATTTGCTTTTGTTTTATTTTGCAACACTCAACTTTTACTTTGGGATTTCGTTGTCCGTTGACCATTGTTGCTCTATGTAGGTGTATATGTTTTTATTTATGAAATAATTATGTTATCATGCCTTCCTAGATGTGTTTGTATCCTCTTTCCTCTTTCCAACTTCGGGCATTGTATTTCAGATTTAGTGGAGAAGCTAATGGCAGGATTTGAGTAGTAATTATATGTGTTTCTGATGTGTTGATTTGCATTTGTCTTACCTTTTTGTATATCGGTTCTCATAATCTCTCTAATAATTGCATGTTCTCTCGGCAGCCACAAGCAAAACGGAGGCGTGCTGGTGCTGCCAATTCAGATATCACCTCATGTTCTTACGTCTTCTTTTAGCCGGCATCTCAATCGTGACGCCAAACGTCTTATCGAACCTCTATCTTACGATCTAGAGCCGGTGGTTATGAACCAACTTGCAACTGGGTTTGAGTTGACTTTCGGGTGCAATTACAACTTGCGACTAGGCTAGGTAAGTTTTAACTTTACACGTATTGTCGACGGAACAAAGTAGAAAAATCTTTTTCATACTATTTCTTCCATATTTTATGGTTATTTAAGTGTGAGTGAACTGGGTTAGTAGCGTTTCCTTTTGCATGTTATTTTGACGACTTGATACAGCTCTTCCTGTTTAATTAAAGTCATAAGAGGCTGTGTGTTGGCCAAAATGCCTCATTTACTTTTCTTCGTATTGAAAAAAGAAGAAAAAAAATACTTCACTTAATAGATGATTTTGAAACAAAAAATATTGCAATGACAGGTTTGATGATATGTAATAGTGTGTATGAGGTATATGTAAATGAATTGCTGGAAGAGAAACATTGATTATTAATTAAGATTGTTTGTTGAAAACATTAGTTGTATCAGTTTGAAACAACCTCTAAAAGGGAACGGGTCAAATGTTTTGTCTTTATTTTTCTTTATTGTTTATTCAGTGTAAATAAGAAGTACGAAATGCGGATTTTGATGTGTAAGGTTTTATGTTTGTTTTTTGAAGTTGTTTATCCTACCTAATTTTAGAAAAGATCAACATACCATGTAGCATAGAGCAACATTCCATTTACTATTCACATGTAGTTGATGATGCATTTCATCAAAATTATATTCCACCTCGCACAAAGTAGGCGCAAGTGAAGGTCAATATGATCTACCACTACTTTGAACCTTACAAACTTATAAAAAATGTGGTAATTTATTTAAATATTTATTTTAAATCTAAAAATGTTATTGTAAATGGTTGCAAAAAAGCATATAATTTAGTTAAATTAAATTTGATTTACCAGCATTATGTTTTCTTCAAATGTAGGTTTCGGTTAATTTAATTGTCTTATTGTTGCATAGGTTGAGTCCCATATGAAAGCTGTTGCTGCAACTGCTGCCCATAGATTCAAGGATGAAATCATTCCAATCAAAACTAAGGTAAAAATGCCATTCTTCATTATATTTCTTTATAGTATTATACTATTATATTATTTTCCCTCCGAGGTAAAGTGTTTATATTGAAAAAGATTGTTGACCTGAAAACTGGAGACGAAAAGCATGTTACCATTTCTGTTGATGATGGGATCCGCCCAGGAACAAGTTTGGCAGATCTTGCAAAATCAAAACCCATATTTAGGAAAGACGAGCCAATCACTGCTGGTATGTCATTAGCCAAAAAGTAGTTTTTTTAGTATCGTATCTTACACTGTTTATTTCTTTTTGTGGCTTTCCTAACGGGAACTTCCAGCCAAGTGAGTGACGGTGCTGGAGCCTTTGTCCTTATGAAGAGAAGTATCGCTCTACAGAAAAGATTACCAACTGTTGGTGTATTCAGGTATGCAGTTACTTCATTGACTCTAGCTTTTTAAGTTCATTATTGTAATTTTGTTGTCTTTTATCGAACTGCAGGACTTTTGTTGTTGTTGGTGTACCACCAACAATAATGGGCATTGGCCTTGCTGTTGCAATTCCAGTTGCAGTTAAGGTTGTTGGGCTTTAAATTGATGATATTGGCATTTTCGAGATCAGAGAAGACATATGGTCATTTGAAATCACAACACTTGACCACTAATTTTCTAGACACAACTTTTACTTTCTTCACTTTTTGCTCATTGAGGTTTATGAGATTAAATGAAAGGTACATTAGGAAGTTTTTTGTTAGAGCCAAGTGCAGTTTAAGCTAGATAACGAGACAACTTAACGTGTTGTATAGAGTTTGCATATGTTACATATGTACTATGGAGGAAGGTATTGCCTTTTTAATCAGCATCGCATTTTCCAACGAAACTAAATGCAAATGCATCATGTGTAAATCATTATAATTCCATCTAGATGGAGTCTATTACCTTCGTAAAGTATGTTTGCGGACATCTAACTTTGTGTGCACTGATGACATCAAATAATTTTATTTAAAAAAGAGATTTGAGTATAGTTGCATAACATGGATTGTTATCATTAACTTGGCCAAACATAATCTATTTTCTGTTAGTTCGTTCTTTCATCTTCTTGGGCACATGATATTTTCTTGATATCTTCTTGGGCACAGGATATTTGGTACACTGTCTATCATTTCCGTTAATATTTTAACGTATATATAATTAAAATATTTATGTCAACAATGTTAAAGTAGTTATTTTTATTATTAGCCACCTGTGTATCACACGGGTACTTAGACTAGTAGTCATTATATTTCATAATCCAACACTGCTTAAACAAACAATTTAAGTTTTTTTTTATAACATTGATTTTGCCGGCTGTATTTAGAAATGGAAATATGTTTCTCCTTTTAGGGTTTTTATCATGCCATTGTCAAATTAGTCACTCTAGCGTATGAACGTATAGATCATTATCACTCCAACTGGTGTATGAAGGTAAAGATATGGTAAACAGACATATGGCCTAAACATACGAGTGTATAGTTCTTGAGTACCCAAGCTATACGGGCATTAACCAATTATATAGTTCTCAAATCAATAGATGTTATAAAAAGTGTAAGGTCTTAATGGTTAAGTACTAAATCAGTAGGAGATCTGAACTATTAAGTGCTGAACGAGTAAGAGTTCTGAACCATTATAAGCCAGTATAATGGTTAACCATTCAGAGGTAAATGTCTGACCATTTTAGATTAGATGTCTTAATCATTTAGACTTAGTATAATGTTTAATCATTCAGAGACAAATGTCTAAACCATTAAATGTTGAACTGTAAAACCCCTAAAAATATTAAATTATATATATGTATTGAAAATAAAATAGTGAGACTTTAAATTAGGAATAATAAACCTAGTTAAAATCTTATTATAAAAGATGGGGAAATCAAAGTATTATAACCATTTTATAAACTTAGAAACTAGAGGGGCCAAGGGTGCCAAATTTGAAAGTTTGTTTTGTTATAATCCTGGATAAACATTAGGACACACACGTTTTGTGTGTATCCTGTTCGATCAAAACCCCAGGAGCGAACTCCTGCTCTTCAAAACCCTAACTCATTCAATTTCACTCAAAATCAAAGAAACAAAACCAAATTGAAGGTGATTCAAGACTGAATTTGTGATCATCATACTTAGTAGATCACAAGGTATGTTAAAATTCTTAGATTGGTGATGTTTTGAACCTATATGATTTCTTGTAAATGAAATTAGTAAAGAATTGAGCGAGGTTATGGGTAAATTATGATGAATATAAGTCTAGGAACTAGTTTTAGAGAATAATTTGATCAATTCATGTCATAACCTATTAGTTTCAATGTTTGTCATATAGGTGTGATATGGGTTTTGTGAAAATTACTTGAATTCTTGTGATATTGATGTTAATTGATAGCTATGATGCAAGTTCAAGTGTCAATTTTTGGTGTTCTAGTCATATTAGTATGCAAATGATGTTTTGATATGGTTAACTAGTTAATCATGAACATGATAAGGGTATTATGATGATTATGCCCTTAAGATGTTCGATAAAATGTCTAAGTGAATTAGAAATACCAAGTGTATCATATGATGAATATTGAACCATGAGTTCTAAGCGATATATTCAAATTAAATTCTATAGGTAATTTGGGTGGATCGTTAAGTGTGCAAGGCGGGACGGATAACCGCTTAAAGGGAAAGCTCTAAAGGTACGCGACTATGCGCTTCGTAATATCTAGTTAGCCCTTTTATGTTTAGTTGCTGAATGATAATCAATTCGTTATAACGTTTGGATAGTACAGATATAACAATCCTCAATAAAACCGACACCCTCATAATTTTTCCGACACCCTAAAAATATTTAAAATATTCCTATATGTCTTTAAATACACCCCATATGTGAAAACCGAGCCCGAAATACAATATAGCATTAAAAATAATGAAAAAAACAAGAAAAATTAGGTTGAGGCGGGCCGCGTAAGACCCACCCCAACCTTCACGCGGGCCGCGTGAGCTTAAAAATGACAGTACCATGGATGTTAATTGATATTACTTGGAAACAAATGTAATTGCGAGATCGCCCTCAATACTGTACTCTGGGTTTTACTTAAACTTGATTAAACTGGGATTCACTCACCAGTATTTCCCACTAACAAATGTTTTTAAAACGTGTTTCAGGTAACAAACTGTGAAAGCCAAATAGAAGCCAGCTGGACAGCACTGAAGGCTTGGAAAAGTGGCAATAAAGTTACCTAAAATAAAATAGATGTTTTTATTAATAAAATATGATTTATTCCTATGAAAACGTGTGTACTACGAACTTGGGTTTTAACCCATTTGTTTAATGTTATAAAAATGTGGTATTTTACTCTGATCAATGTTTCCTAACTACGATCCTGATGAAAATTTCCGCTGCCAAATTAGACAATAACAGGATACCACCAAAACTGGCTCGCGGCCGCCCGTTCCCGGGGATTAGGGATCGGGGGTTGCGACAGAAGGTGGTATCAGAGCTAAGCCACTGATTCAGCCACAGAGGTGTTCTGCTGACATCAAAATGTAAAGTGTTAGGAAATAAATTACGGAAATACGTGCATAACTGTATTTATTGTTATGTGTTATTTGACTATTTGTTAGTTTACAGTATGAGCGACCAAGGACCATCTGACGCGTATTGTCAATTGTCTGGTTCGCCTAGAAGCGAAGGCATCTCCTCTTCTCAGCCTGCCCTCTCAGGGTACTCTGCTGATACGGAAGAAGGAATCTTTGTGTTTAAGGCTCAGTCAGAAGAGCCATTTCCTCAGAAAAAGAGGGGATGGTTCAGTCGTGGGGCACACGAGCGTAGGAAGCGTATGAAAAAGTTACAAGATCAGAGGGTACTAGCCGCAGCCAAGAGAGAGACAGATGCCTATTCCCAGGATATGATAAATAGGGGTATAGCCAACATCCACATCCTAGAAACTACTGCAGCTGACCCAAATCTGGAGCAAATAATAGCACCCCAACCACAACTGCCAATCCCTGACCAACCATGGAGATAGAAAACCCTGAAAACCAAGTAGAAATGCATGACTTCAATCCAGAAGAAATCCCTAGGGTACCAGCACCAAACCCCCTAGACCCAAATTACGACCCCTGGTGGGATGATGTTAGGGACTATGTGCAACGTTACCCGATACATGAAGACACACCCACGCAGAACGTAGGAGCCTACCTAGGTTTGGACCCTTTAGATCCCTATTTCCACGATGAATACATTAGGGAAATTTTAGAAGATCCTTACCAATTCCAGGCACCTACACCCCTACACCAGGAACCCGCACCCCAGATTCCAAACCCAGTCCTAGAACCTGCACCCCCAATGAGTGCAGAAAACGTACAAGAACTTAGGACATTTGGTGAGGAAATTCTAGAGAGTAGTGAACGAATGAGACAGGTGGGAGAGCGACTCGGACAAGCGCAATATGGATTTTTGGATGAATCCATATCCATAAATGTGATAGTGGAGACAGTAATAGTAATAATAATAATAAAATAATAAAATAAAATATGTGTGTATGGATGCCTACTACTATTAGTGTAATTTTTTTTTCAGTTGGTATTGTAATTTTTAGTTCAGTACTGGTGTGTAATAGATGCATACTATATGAATAGAGTAAGTCGCAATGATCGACGCTTTTGACCAAAATGCGTGTCATGTGATTGACTATATTAATATTATTTTGTGATATTAATACGGGGTAAATGTTTAAAATTCAGATGGCCGACAAAGGAAATCAAGGAAATCTGAATAACGATAACCAGAGTAACATTAACGTGGTTAATGAGAATCTGAGCATTAATAACAATGGAAACCAAATGGATAATAGTGCCGTTCAACACATAGTGGCACAAGGAATTATAGATGCAATGCCATTTATTATTAAAATGGTTCAAGAAGCGAATAATAAAAGTAAACATAGCAGTAAGCGACCAATTGAACCAGAAAACAACGTGAACAATGGACCCATACTTCAGGTGCCCATTCCCAAAAGAAGAAGAACCATGCCTTATGGTTGTTCTTATAAAGAATTCTGGTCCTGCAAACCAATAGAATTCTCGGGCAATGAAGGACCCATTGCAGCCTTACGCTAGATAGAGAAAACTGAGGCTGTTTTAAAAATAAGCAAGTGTGCTGAAGAAGACAAGATAATGTTTGCTTCTAATTTATTTAAGAACTCAGCCTTATAATGGTGGAACACTATCCTCCAGTCAAGAGGAAGTGATAGGATATACAACATGGAATGGGAGGAATTTAAGAAAATGGTAGAAAGGAAATTCTGCCCTCCCAATGAAAAGGAACAGATAGCTAATAAGTTTCTGAACCTAAAAATGACCGGGGTAGATAGTAAGGGGTATACTACTACATTCTTTGAATATGCCAGAATAGTACCAACCCTTGCATCACCTGAACCGGTATTAATCTCCCGTTACATCTGGGGATTAATTGGAGAGATTAGACATATAGTCAAGGCAGCTAGACCACAAACTATAGACGAAGCTGTAGAACTAGCAAATACCTTGATAGATGAATTAATCCGTACTAGAGAAGAAGACCAGAGGAGAAACCTATCCCAAAGACTTACCCAAGAATTCCGTTCTGGGAATTACAACCGTAGGAATGTAGGTTCTACCTCTGCACCTTTCTGCAAGGTCTGCAAGAAAAAGCATTCGGGAAAATGCTCCACTCTTTGCAATTTTTGCAAGATGCCAGGATACAAGGAAGAAGATTGCAGGAGAAAATCCAGTAATGGATTATGCTTCAACTGTGGAGAAAAATGTCACATCAAGCCAAATTGTCCGAAATTGGTTCCAGCTGCGAACAACAAGAACGCTAAAAATGCTAGAGCATTTGTTCTGACTGCAGATGAAGCCAAAATGATTCCGGATGTCATAGCCGGTACGTTTTTAGTTAATGATGTATTTACTAAAGTATTATTTGACTCTGGTGCAAACTAAAGTTTTATTAATACTTCGTTTTGCAAACTTCTAAATCAGTCATTAACTAAACTACCACAAGAATGTCTAGTTGAGACAGCAAATGGAAAACTGTTAGGATTTCTGAAATTTTGCAGGGAGCAAGAATAGAAATTTTGAATCAAAAGTTTATGGCAAACCTTTATCCTATGGATCTGGCAGGATTTGATATTGTATTAGGAATGGATTGGTTAATAGCCAATAAAGCCAGTATTTTATGTGATCAAAAGTCGATCCAAGTAAATTCACCAAAAGGTAAAATGATCACAATTAAAGGAGATAAGCCCTCTAGGTCCACAAAATTCATCTCTATGATGAAAACTGCAAGTTATATAAGAAAAAGGTTCTATAGTGTATTTGATTTCTATAATCACTAACACTAAAGGAAAAGAACTAAAAGACATTCCAGTAGTATCTCATTTTTCAGAAGTATTTCCAGAAGAATTACCAGGACTACCGCCGGACAGAGAAGTTGAATTCAGAATTCACCTGTTGCCAGGAACATCACCAATTGCCAAAGCACCTTACCGTTTGGCACCCGCCGAAATGTAGGAACTGAAGAAACAATTAGATGAATTACTGGAAAAAGGATTCATACAGCCAAGCTCATCGCCATGGGGAGCACCAATACTGTTTGTTAAAAAGAAGGACGGATCAATGCGTATGTGCATTGATTATCATGACTTGAACAAAGTCACGATTAAGAATCGGTACCCATTACCGAGAATCGATGATCTGTTCGACCAACTGCAAGGAGCTCGATTTTTCTCTAAAATCGATTTAAGGTCAGGATATCATCAATTAAAGGTACGGGAAGAGGACATTCCTAAGACTGCCTTCAGAACAAGGTATGGCCATTATGAATTTACTGTCATGCCATTTGGTTTAACCAATGCCCCAGCCGCATTTATGGACATGATGAACCGAATATGTAAACCATATTTGGATAAATTCATAATCTTCTTCATAGATGATATTCTCATTTACTCTAAGAGTAAAGAGGAACATGCAAAGCATTTGCACGCACTTTTAAGTCTATTAAGAAAGGAAAAGCTTTACGCTAAATTTTCAAAGTGCGAGTTATGATTAGAACAGGTACAATTTCTTGGACATTTAGTGAACCATGAAGGAATTGTTGGTCCCTCTTGCTAAGGATCTGATCGTAAGGAACAAGATGAATCGACTTCGTCTAATGTGCGGAATCCATTATGACATATCACAGATTGCTCAACACAGAATTCAACGTTTAACCACAGCATGTTCTTTCTATTAATCGTTCTGAAAGTACAAAGTTCCGGTAGAAGACAGACACTGACAAAAGTTCTCTCTCGAGTCACAAGTTGCAAAAGTTACAAATGAGATACCATGACTCATATTTATAGGCAACTCAGGAAGTGATAAGTGTTGTCCGCTCGGATAACAAGTGATCCGATCGGATGAGACCTTGTCCGATCGGATGACATGTTGTCCGGTCGGATGAGTGCTATCCGATCGGATGACACTTCTTAACAAAATCAACACTTCACATATCAGATCCATTTCCTGAGTTGTCGATCTATCTACACACATACATAACATAATTGTTTACAAAGACACAAACACACAAAACATGACTACATGCTGACGGAAGCTACAGACGTATGTACTAACAGACTCCCCCTCGGATGTAGCTGTAGTCCCTTCCAGCATAGTCTTTATTTCTTCCTGTTGCGCCTTCGTTCCTTTGCCTTTTGCCTTCTCTTTTCAGCTCTTTCCTCTAACATTCTTTTCCTTTTATGTCTTCCTTCAGTCAACCACCAATTCCTATAAACTGGGTCACCATCACGCTTTCGATCCCATCTGGGTATCTTGTTCTCTTCTGATTCAATCGGTGTTTGATCTGTTAGAGGAACTTTACCATACTTTCGCTTTCCCAGCTCAGCAGCCCTTTCAGCAATCTTTTTAGACCTTTGTTCACGTTTATATCTTTTCAGGAACTCATCTATCTCCATATCTCTCCATCTTGTCTTCCAGTATCTTCCTGAATTGATATTTTGTGCAAAACATACATCCACAATTGCTTGGTATTGCTGTGCTTGAACTTTGTCTCTCTTTTCGTAAACGATTTTGTTGTAGAACAAACAATCTATATCTTTCTTTGAACAGTTAACAAGCCACATTGGATCCAGAATACTGATTCTTCGAGACTTTCCCATGGACTTGTCATATAGAGAGATAACTGCCTCAGCTGTTGTTTCATTGTATAACCATCCTTGAAACAAATCATAGAAGTCTTGCTCAATGGCTCTAAGAGGCATATTCTTCAAGCATCTTGGCGGCTTCACATCCAAAGTAATATCCTTTTTACCATTCTCCAGATATGTTACAATCTGCTTTGGATACTGTGGTTTCCAATCAGGATAACCATGCTTAGCCTGCAACTTGATGTAGTTCCACAGATCTTGATCATGTTGTTTTACTTCTGGGCCATAGTAGAACTGTTTTATATTCTTTGTTTTCACCAATTCATCAACATCCCACCACGGAAGAGAACTAATATCTGATAAAAATTCAAAGTACTGAACGCCTTCTTCTCTTCTGATGGCATAAACTTTAAGATCTTCCAGATAACCCCATGATAAGATATCTCCCCATGAAAGATTTTTGTCGTGAGTAAAATACTGAAGTGCTCTAAGAGATTTTCTTTCTTTAGGCATAACCTTGAACCACTTTTTCCGTTCTTCAGCAAGAATCTCTCTTGGAATAGTTTCAGGGACACCTTCAGTAGAAACCTTTTCAACAATTTTTCTCCTGATTTCATCTTCATTTTTATCTTTGAACATTTCCGCAAATGAAGGAAATGTTTCATCAACTCCTGAATAATGAAAATCAATTTCATCGTCGGATGAATCTGAAGCATCTTCAATAATCACATCATCATAATGATCAGCTTCATAAGCATATCTTGACTCAAATTCCTTCTCAGGAGACTGAGGAATCTCATCCTCAATATCAAACTTAAATTTCCCATCTTCTAACCCCAACTCTTCCAGCATTTCAGCTCTAGTTCTTTGAACTTCAATCTCTCCCTCTTGCTGAGTATTCAAATAGATAACAGTAGGGTTAGAAAGAAAAACCTGATCTGCATGATGTTTTCCAGATGATGAGGCTTCATGTTGAGAGTCATCTTCCTGTTCATTGATTTCATCATTCATTAATTCTTCAATTCTTTCTTGAACATTTTGATTCCCAATTAATACCCCTGAAGCACCTTGATCATCGTCATCATCATCTTTATCTTCCTTATCATCAGATTTGTCATCTTTCTTGTCATCATCATTATCATCTTCAGCTTCTTCCTCATCACCAAACAATTCTATGTCAGAATCTTCATCAACAATTTCACCACGTGCCATCTTTGCCTTTCTTCGCCTTTCTTTGATCTTCATTTGGCGAATAATTTCTTTAACACTGTAAGGAACCGTTGTTGATCTTCCGACAAGAACAAATTGCTGTGTCTTCCATTCAAGCAATAACACTTCTTTGGCTTTCCTTTTCTTTTGAATGGCAGCAACTCTACGAATAACTTCCTCAGCATCAATAGATAAAGAAGACTCACCAACCAGCATGAAGTCTTTATTTTGTTCATTATCAACAGCATCTTGTTCTTGAACAACTTCAGCCTCAACCATTTCAACATCAGCATGACTTGAAGATCCACCAGCTTCTTGAGTTTCTTCAATAACACTTTTGTTCTTTTGGGTAGCATCTTCAGCCAAACGTCTTTCTCTTTCAAGTCTTCTTTCTTCAATTGTTCTAACTTCAAGACTATTAAATGCAGCATGAATATCAATCTTCAGATGACTTTCCATAACCGCATATAACATGCTCAGCTAATTGTCTTTCATTACTTTATCTGCTTTCATTGCTTCCATCTCTAACTTCATTGCCTTCATTTCATTTGATGTAGCTTCACTCATTTCACTGAGAAGTTGATTAAGTGTCTGATTCACGTCTTGAAGGTTCTTTATCTTTGCATTCAAAGAAGATATCTCTGTTGTAAGAATTTCAGTCACTTGAGAATTATCATGAATTTCATTCTTCATCTTGTTCATTGTCTCTTCATGATTAATCAACACCATTCGAATCTGATCATGAGCTTTCATCAATTGATTAACTTGCTTCTTTAAGATATCGCGTTCTGCTTCAGCTTTTGTCTTTTCTTTCTCAAGTTCAGCCACTTTCTTTTCTAAAATTTTTATAGCTTCATTGTTGAACACGTCATAGTCATCACCAAAATTTAAATATTCTAACGGATCACCTGAGGCAGGTGGAAGATTTCCAAACATATCATCTGTAACTTTGGGATTTGAAGACCCTGGAATATCAACATTTTCTAGTATCGGTGGAAAATCTTGAAGAGAAAACTCCACCCTTAGTAACTTCAATATAATCATCATGACTGACTTTCTTTTGAACTTCTGGAGCTTTATCTTTCTGCACCTCTGGTTCAACATGCTTTTTGCTTTTACCTCCTTGATCTTTTTGTGCTTTAGCTTCACCTTTCTTTACTCGCACATTTCTCGGAATGACTCCTGTCTGAACTGCTTTACGCTTCTTTAATTGTTTCTTTGGTTTATCAGGTTCAAAAGAAGAGTCTTCATTATCTGATACTTTCTGTTTCTTTGAAGGCTTTTTCTTTAGTTGTGCTTTGCCTCTGCCAAGCGTAGTTGGATCAAGTTCTGATTCTGACTCAGTAGACTCAGAATCTTCATCACTTGAAACATCTTGAACAAATCCTTCAGTTCTTTGCCTTTGAAACTTTTGGTTTGAATACTTGAACTTTGATCTTTTTGAGCAGCAACATCCTCATTCTTTTTCAGATAGTCTTTATAAGATTGTGACAGCAAATCAGCTCCTTCTCGAATCACTGCAGATGGTTCCAATACTATGTCATCCACCAATCTATGCTGTGGTTCTGCAAAATAGAAATAGAAGATGTCATTAGAATAGTTTAACATTTTATCATTCTAATTACTCTTATCACTCCCCCTTTCACTGTACCCTTAATAACAATCTTAGGAACTGATTCCGGTGGTATTTGAACTGTAGGAGATGACTTTGGAGTTCTCTTTCTCTTCCCGTCTTTCACACACCACCATCTAGTATTATTTTCAGAAAATAAACTCATTTTCTCATCTTCATTGTCAAAGTCACTATTTTGATGTCTCCAAGCATCATTTTCTGGTGCAACATAATCTAGTCTGCTGATTCTACATATCATCCTTTTTGCTCCAGTGTTCGGACCTTTAGTGAGTCTGAATATGGTCTCAGCTAACATATGCCTCAAACCCAGAATATCATCATTACTCTTCTCAAGATCCTTGAACTGATCATCAATTAGCATCTGAACAAAACGAGGATACATGATGTACTTCTTGTTTTCACCTTTTGCATTCTCAGTCATGTAATCGAAAATCACTTGAGAAATATTATATGGTCGGTTCAAAACGAGGCAAGTGATAATATTCATGATGTAGTCAGAAGCTTCATCATAGGCACCCTTCCTGTGTGAAAAAGCATGAATAACACAGTGTACCAGAAACTTGTAGGCATTACTGAAACTTGTTTTCAAGATCTTTCCATTGACATTGCCTGTAAAACCCATTCTATACCACAGACCTTTTGCTAGACGTTCAGAGATAATTGTTGGATCATTATCAGAATCACCTAAGTCTAACACACGTCTCACATCGCCAACTGTTATTTTAAACTCTAAATCTACTGTCCTTCCATTCTCATCTCTCTTTGTTACTGCAGAGTAAATTGTTTTATCTGTCTCTTCGTATCTTGCAGAATTCCAAAACCGTCTAACATGTGATTCGTATACTACGGTCTTATCAGTTAAAGCCTTAGGTAATCTGCTCTCTCTAAGAAATTTAGCAACCTCTTCAATTACTAATTTCTCTGTATATTCCTTTTCTAACAAACAGTAAGTGTTATGCGTTTTCTCCCAGTCCTGCAGTGATATTTGACCAAATAAGAAAAATTCTTTGTTTTTATCAAAAAATTTCTAATACTGAAAATCATTCTCTTCATAGTACTGAGATTCGGATTGCCATCCGACCGGATTGCCCTTTGAAAGGATAAGATATTGTTGTCCGATCGGATTGTCATCCGATCGGATTGCTTTTCAAGACTTGAGAATGAAATGGCTGTCCGATCGGATTGTCATCCGATCGAATTGTCATCCATATCTTGTGAATGCATTTGATATCCAATCGGATGATCATCCGATCGGATTGTCATCCGAGTCTTGACATGTAATGCACAAACTTCAATAACCAAGTAATGGAACGGATTGTCATCCGATCGGATTGTCATCCGAACGGATTGTCATCCGATACAAACAAAGCACAGTTTTCAAGAAATGAATAATGAAACGGATTGTCATCCGATCGGATTGTCATCCGATCGGATTGTCATCCGATCGGATTATCATCCGACACAAACAACAGATGAAGAACATTCTAGAAGCATCAAAAATTTTCTAAGGCAAAACCTCAAATTGATTACAGATCTACACAGAGAATCTTATTGCGATCAAAACCTTATGTTCAATGATGTCTAATTCGTTCTAAACAGGGAACAATTCAGCAAAAACCTAGCCGACAACAGTGACGTCTAAATCTCAGATCTACTTCAATCTAACATGTTATAGCACAAATTAAACCGGTAAGTCTATAGATCTGATCATTCCGAACACAACCCTATGATTATTTCTCAACAAAACTCATCAAAACTACCTAGATCTATCCTAAAGCCTCCGACAGTGACGTCATCGACAAGAACAAACAACAAACATCTAAAATTAACAGATTTGAGTTAAAAATACATACCTTTGCCATTGTAAAAGTTGTGCTAACAAACAATCCAATGATTCGTACAAAGAAATCAGAAGAAAATAAGATCAGAGAATCAAAGTGTGTGAGAGAGAAAGAAGGTTGTCCGATCGAGTCACCTTTGACTGACGTTTGACCTTGTATTTATACCCTCTCCTGAGTCGGTAGGTCATCCGATCGGATTGTCATCCGAACGGATTATCATCCGATCAAGAAACACTTTTGACTTTTAAAGACTTTGACCTTTTGACATTTTCTCAAATTTTATAAGTTTTTAGAAATCCACTTAAGTATCTAGGTCCAAATTAATGACCCTAGGCACTTAATTTGTCGACCAAATCCAACTTAATGACCTTGGTTGACCCGATTCAAAGCGTACTGACATTTTCTTCATTCTTGTTTAATCATTTTTCTGAAAACTTCAAGTTTCAACTTAATGAACTTATTTTGATTTATTAATTTCATATTTTAGCAAGATTAGCTCCAAACTCATCATCCAACTAGAATCTTCCTGCAACTGCTTTCAGCTTTCGAATCCGAAGATCCGCTTTCCACTTTGGTTTGTCAGAAAATAAAGCAGAAATGAAAAATCTTTTTGGATTTTGAATAAGGTTCTAAACTAGAAAATGAATTCAGTAATAAAAATGCAATAAAAGTAAACTATTTACAAACATATTTTTGGTGAGCGTGTTAGGGAATCATATCAGCTGTCGACAAGCTACAAGTACCGTTAAGCTTTGATTTCATTTTAATATTAAACAATTCTCTTAGATTGCCGATAAACTGGTCCACTTAAATTTTCACACAAATTTCAATCTATCCAGGATACGAATTAAGTGTTTTAGAGACTTAAACTTATTCATGTGTCCCACCTCTTGAATATACTCCCGTATCCAGATCCCAATATTCAGTCTTACAGGTGAGTATATCACAGATGATATCTGTAAGGGGTTATAAATTATGAAAAATCATGAGAGCTCAGGTCAGAACTACCGTTCAGCAGAGAGATCATGACTCAACTTTTGGGTGTGTCCCCTTTAGAGGATCTTTTTTACAACAGCATTGATTAGCAATTTTATTGTCTTATCATTTATGCTGAGGGTGATGCTATGTTTCAAGCATTGCGGAAAGTATTATTCGGGGACTAGGTCAGAACTTCCATTCAGCAGAAGTCCCGGAATAATACCCCAGATATCACTGAGTATAAAGACCTAGTATATCAGAAAAAGGAATCTTTCAAACGAGATTTCAGGGGTTACCTATATATCCAAGTAGTGTTCCCCACGAAATAAGCAAGTAAAGATTTAGATTTATATCCCGAACAAATCTACTAAATGTGTAAAAACCTATCGGCACATCAGCAGTGAGACTGTTTAACATTTTTTAAACATTTCATTTCTTTAGCATACTGCAACTGTCTAGCTAATGTACTATCATTTTCCCTTTTTACACAAGCTCTTTTCTGGTTTTCTATTCTTTTTGGATTTTTGAAAATATCTCATGTTTTTGTATTTTTGAATTTTTTACTGTTTTTGTATTTTCTGAAATTATAACCTATCTCCCCCTAAAGACCAAAACAGGTAAAAAATCGACAAACCATTGCAGATTGCCTTTCAACATCATCTACATTGGTACCTTCATCAACGCCAACAATTTCCTCCGCATCCGATAGTAACTTCATACCATTAAGTTTCAAAAGATCTTGAAAACGTGTTTTGTCAAATGCTTTGGTATGTAAGTCAGCTTTTTGTTCATCGGTGTGGATTTTTTCTATTCGAATCAACTTCTTCTCGAAACAGTCTCGGATGAAGTGATGACGAATTTCAATGTGTTTTGTTTTAGCGTGATGAACATGATTTTTTGTTATGTTAATAGTTGCCTCGTTATCAACAAAAATAGGGGAGTTAATAAATTGCAAACCGTAGTCTCGCATCTGTTGCTGGATCCACAAGATCTGAGAGCAGCAACTGCTAGCAGATACATATTCTGCTTCACATGTGGATAAAGCAACAGAGGTCTGCTTCTTGCATTGCCAGGTGACCAATCTTGGTCCGAAAAACTGGCACCCCGCTGTTGTTGATTTGGCGTTAACTTTGCAGCATCCGAAATCAGAATCAGAATATCCCTCGAGCGTGAAATCGCCTTCTTTTGGATACCACAACCCCAGTGATGGAGTTCCTTTCAGGTAGCGTAGAATCCTTTTTACAATTACCATATACGAAGCTCTAGGATTTGACTGAAATCGAGCTGCGAGGCAGGTTGGATACATAATATCCGGTCTTGATGTCGTCAAGTACATTAACGAACCGATCATGGAGCGATACAGCGTTCCATCTACCTTTTCTCCGGTGAGATCAGGGTTTATTCCATGGTTCGTCGCTAATGGGGTGGACATAGGTGACATTCCTGACATCCCGAATTTCTCCAGAACATCATGAACGTACTTTGTTTGATGTATGAATGTTCACTCGGGAAGTTGATCAACCTGAAGCCCCAAGAAGAACTTCATCTCACCCATTGATGACATTTCAAACTTCTGCTTCATAACTTGTTCAAAATCTTTGCAGAGTTGTTCATTTGTAGACCCAAAAATTATGTCATCCACGTAAATTTGTACTATTAGAAGATGTCCGTCGACTTGTTTTGTGAAAAGAGTAGCGTCTATCTTTCCTCGGATGAAGTTGTTGGCTAACAAATGTTGAGACAAGGTCTCGTACCAGGCTCTCGGGGCCTGATGTAAGCCGTATAACGCCTTATCCAAGAGATAAACTTTGTTTTTTTGAATTGGGTCGGTGAAGCCCGGTGGCTGTCCGACATATACCTCCTCTTTCACCTTGCCATAAAGAAATGCCGACTTCACATCTAGCTGAAAAACTTTAAATCCTTTCGACGATGCAAATGCTAGGAAGATTCTGATAGCTTCTAGTCTTGCAACAGGAGCGTAAACTTCGGTGAAATCTATCCCCTCCTGCTGACTGAAGCCTTGGACAACGAGTCGAGCTTTGTTGCGAATAACAACCCCTCTATCATCTCTCTTGCACTTGAACACCCACTTGGTGTTTATCTTCCTATGACCATCGGGTAAATCTACTAGCTTCCACACTCCTAACTTCTCGAATTGGCTCAGTTCCTCCTGCATTGCATTGACCCAAGAATCTTCAGTAAGCGCCTCTCTATAAGTCCTTGGTTCAATCTTCGAAATAAAACAGCTCAATGAGAATTTAGTTTGTAAAGGAGCAACTTTTGAATAAAAACATGTAAGCCCTTGATCAAGTTGTCTCCTAGTGCGGACTCCTGACTGTAGTTCACCGATGATTAACTCCTCTGGATGGTATAAGAGAGTTCGTGGCATCACCTCGTCTGGAACATCTACCTCACTCTCCAAATTTGTGACATTTTCATTTGCATCTGGTTCACTGACTGGAATTGTTTGATCTGAAATCTGGATCTGCTCCCCATCAGATTCTGAATCTCCATGATCGAAAACTGGTACATTATCAGATTCCAAATTATCATTGACTGTTGTCTGATTTTCAAGAGCATTTTCTTGTTCTGAAGAAGTTTGCTGAATATCATCATGTTCTCCAGCATTGCTTGGACCAGCTTCATCATCATTTGAAGTTTCCAGTTGTCGTGTAAAAGACTCAGCTGGGAACCTTTCTTGTGATGACTCATACTCTCTCAGAATATCCAATTCATCAAAGAAATCTTCTTCATCTTCTTGTTCTTCCATTATGTCAAACGAATCCCACAATTTTTCATAATGAGAGCGCCATGAGTCTCCAGGATTTTGCGGCGGCATAGTATAACCTTGGCATTCAACATTAGGAGCTTCAATAATCCGCTTCAAGCCTGGAACGAAGACTCGTCGTAACGGACTTGCATATCCTATGAATATCCCTTCAATACTCTTAGGTCCAAACTTTCCAAAAGGCTCTAGAATAGTACAAGGTGACCCAAACGGTTCAAGATACTTTAGATTCGGTTTGCGGTTATTGATCATCTCAAAGCATGTTTTGTTGAATTTCTTGACAGTGAGAACTCTGTTGAGCGTATAGCATACGGCTGAAATAGCTTCTGCCCAAAAATTAGTTGGTAACTTTGAATCTGCAAGCATTGTTCTGGCCGTTTCGATTAGCGTCCTGTTTTTACGTTCTGCAACTCCATTCTGCTGCAGAGTGTACGGAGCACTAAACTCATGCAATATACCTCTTTCATCACAATATTCTTCCATCTTGTTGTTCTTGAATTTAGAACCATTATCACTTCTAATTCTTTTGATACGCCTTTGGTACAGATTTTCAATTTTTCTGAACAACGCCATCAAACTGTCAAACGTTTCATCTTTTGATTTCAAGAATGATACCCATGAAAATCTGGAATAATCATCAGTAACCACAAGACAGTAGAGATCCCCGGTAATACTTTTGACGTTTATTGGACCAAACAGATCCATATGTAGTCTCTCTAACGGTCTGGAAACTGAATTGACTTGCTTTTTAGGGTGTGACTTTTTCTTCTGCTTGCCTTTGATGCAACTAATGCATTCTCCTTCAAGATGAAAACCTTTGACATGAACACCAAGAACTAAATCATTATGCACCAGGTTATTCATTTTTCTCAGATGTATATGCCCCATTTTTCTATGCCATAACCGTGATTCTTTTTCCGTTGCTCTTGACATAAAATAATGTGCTTGACCTGTGGTTGTAGTTGCTGTACTCATGTCTAATATGTACAGGTCATTGACTCTGGGTGCTCTCATGATTATCCATTCTTCGGGGATTACAAACCCTGGTTTCAAGATCAAACATTCTTTATCCGTGAAATGTGTAGTATATTTACGATCACAGATTTGCGAGATGCTTAGAAGATTGTTCTCAAGCTCGGCGATGTAATTCACTCTTTCAAATGTGACAATCCCATTTGATAGAGTTCCTTCACCAATTATTCGTCCGCCTTGATTTCCTGCAAAACCTACATAACCACCATTAAACCCTCTTACATCATACAATAGGGTTTTCTCTCCAGTCATGTGCCGAGAAGCTCCACTATCCATAATCCAGCGTGAAATAGATCTTGGAAGCCCCTGCACATTTCAAAAACGTTTAGTGAGATTTTGAAGCAACCCAAGCCTCTTTTGACTCAGGTAGCTTAACATTTAGAACTGTGGTTTTGGTGTATAATGATGGAAAATTTTTCTCATTCAACTTTAAATTTTCTTCAGTCTCAATCTCAACCTCTTTGTTTAAAAAATCTTTATCTTTTTGAGGTTGAACAAATGGTTGGACCTTTTTCGGAACATACTTCTTCCCAGGTGGGATAGAAGTTTGTTTCACAAGTTTCTCATGATGATCTGTATGAACATTCATCTTTACTGGTGTAGTAGAAGATGATTGTTTTACAGTTTTTGAAACCATTTGTTCAGAAACACTTGCTTTCTTTTCAACAGACTTTGGTTTCCATGCTTGTTGAGATGATGCAACCCGTTTGTAAAATTTGTCATTGTTAGTTACCAACTTTTTAACAGGTTCAACTCTTTTAACTGATTCTTTTACTGACTCAGTTTTCACATTTTCTTTCTTCAAAATCTTTTTCTCAACAAACATTGAAGCCTTTCCTTTTGTATCAACTTTCTTTTTCTGATTCTCAACAACTTCAGACTTAGGCTTCAAGTTGGTACATTTTCATGCAATATGTCCAACTTGGTTGCATTTGAAACATGTTCGAGTATCAACTACTCGACTTGTACCTTCAGTATGAGGTTGTGATGCCTTTATCTTAAAAAATTCTTCATTTGATTTTGAAATTTTTTTTGATTCTTCTACAGAAAGTGAACTTAAACTTGTAACAAACACTTTCTTCTCAACGAACTTTTTGTTTTGAGAACCTTTTCTTTGATTATACTTACCACCCTGATATCCACCCGACCATCTGTTTTGATTGTTGTTATAAAAACGCGGAGGTACAACAGGTTTTTTGTAGTAAGCTTTATCTTTTTCAAAGTTCAATTGCCTCTTAGCCTGTTTCAACCCTTCAATTTCAGACACATCGATCTCAACCAATTTGTAAACATTTTTCAACTTATCAACATTGACATTCTCTAGTGGAAACTCAGAATCCGAATACAACTTATCCGATCCCGACATCTTGTACATGACAAGAGTAGGTTCTTCATTTAAGTTGTTTTTGGATTTAGGTTTCGGAATGTATTTGTCCAGAAAACACTCTTCATCCTCAACTGAATCACTATCAGACTTCAAAACACTTTCAGCCATGCTTTTAACAATATCAGTTTGAACACTATCATCAGATGATGATGAAGAAAATGTAATATCAATTGTGTATGGAAGTTTGACTTCATTTTCATCTTCATCATTAACCAACCCGGACTTTTTCTTTGAGTAATTGTTTAAAACTGGTGGTAGAACCTGATGAAACCCAACCCCAGTTCCATCCGAGTAAACATCTTCACCTGCTTTGTTTTTCCCGATAGGTTTAGGAACAATGTGTTGTAAAACAAAGCTTGCAGAGCTGTAACTGGTTAATTTTAGATTGATACGCTCATTCTCAATCTTAGCTTCTTCATACTGAAGCTTCAATTTAGCAATCTCATCCAGTTGTTGGTTGATTTGCTCTTCTTTGTATCTAAGAACGACAGTTAAATGCTCATTTTCTTTGTTGGTTTTACCGTTTCTTTCATCAGAATCCTTTATAGTTCGTTTCAATTTTTCAAAATTTTCTGAGATTTGACGGTTTTCAAGAATCAATTTTTCATTTTCTTTCTTAATTCTTTCTTCTTCAATTTTATCATTTTCAATTTTTTCAGTTAAATTTGTAGATCGTTCATTTGAAGCTTTGAGCATTTTATCACGGTCTAGAATCTGATCTTCCACCTTTCTGACTTTTCTAGTCAGTTCTTCAATCTTTGCATTACTAGAGTAAGCCAGTGTACTACAAAACTTGCAGTTTTCATGCAACTTTTGCAGTCACTATCTCCTTTAACTTTCTTACCTGTGTCACTTGTTGAACTGTTTGGACTGACCTTTTTTTTAGACTCAGATTCAGACTTAGAGTCTACCTCAAGTTCCTTTGCAGGAAGCACCTTGTCAGCCATCTTCTTCAAGTTTTCAGCTGTGAGTTCTTGAGAAGTATCGATAATCCCTTCATCAATCTTCTTAGACTGCAGCTTCTTCTCTGCTTCTTCTTCTTTTTCTTCTTTCTCCACAACTTTCTCCACAACTTTCTCTTCTTCACTTCCCCACCATTCTCTTTGTTTAGCATCTTCTTCTGCTTTGTATTCCTCAATGAAAGCTTCTATACTAAGAGTTTTCGCATCAATAGCAATGTTTCCTTGAGGATCAAGGTAACATTCTCTATCAGCATCCCATCTCTTTGCTTTCCTGGCTTCACTGAACACCCTAGATAATCTCATCATCTTGTATTCAGCTTTCTGCTTTCTGGCTTTGTATTTTTGTTCTTTAGTTCTTGTATCTTTGAAAGGAACTTCTTCTACTTTTGCTACAAACGCATACCCTACTGCATCTTCTTCAGGTAATACATCACTCCAATCGAATCCCTCATCATCATGAATCACCGCAAGAGCTCTAGATTTTTCTTTGTTATCTTCAATCTGTTTCATTCTTGGCGGCTCCGATTTGTTCTGATGATATATTGCCTTCTTGTAGTAGTAGTAGTAGTCTTCTCTAAATGGATTTTCAGACTCATCAGCATACGCGTTTCTGCATTCACGCTTAAAGTGACCTTTCTGTTTGCACTTGAAGCACGTCACCTTGGACTTATCAAAGCCCAACTTGGTAGATGGTCCACCAATAGACTTCCTCCCTGTGATCTCCATAAAACGTTGTGCCCGACGAACTGCACTGGCCATACACCACCTTATGTCGATCAGTTCCATCTCCTCAGGGTCTATTTGATCATAGTCCTCCTTTGTCAGATTGGTGTTTCCAATTTTGCCCTCAACGAGACTCTCGTACGATTCTAACACCGATGCTAGGAACACCATCTGCTGTTTTGCAGACTCTTCACTGAAGTTTTGACCATTTTTCAAATCCACTGCAATATTACATTGAAATACATTTTTTGATGCAGATTGACTTGGAGTTGCAGATTGAATTGGAGTTGCAGATTGACTTGGATTTGAGGAAGAAGATCCACTATGAAAACCATTGTGAGGAGTTTCTTGATTCACATTATTTGAACTTTCTGCAGAAAATGCTGTTCTTGGAGAACCAGTCTTTGGCAGATTTCCTCTGTAGTACAACTCTACATTCTGTTGATAAGATGTGTTGTTGACTTTGCTAGATTTCTTTATCTCTAACTCGTGACTTTCCAATCTTTCTATAAGCAGATCAACCTTCAAATCAGCTGGCTTTATCGTATTTTTCAACATCATTGCAAAATATTGCCAGTCTTGTTCATTTGGTAATGCATCAAATAACTTGTCTACCAGCTCTTCTTGAGTGTAAATGATCTCATGTCTAGCAAGCTCCATCTTTAGATGTCCAAATCTTTCGATCATCTTTGAAACTGACTCATTCTTTATACAACCAAACAAATCAAACTCTTTTCGTAACAGCTTCTTTTTGTTTTTCACTATTTCAGCACTACCAATACATTTTACCCTCAGTTTTTCCCAAAGATCTTTTGAATTTTCATATTCAATTAACGAAATTATATCATCTCTCACAGACTGATGGATTAATGCGATGCACTTCTGTTCAGCAATATATCTTTCAATATCATCAGTATCTGTTAGACTTTCACCATGACTTCCTCTTTCGTAACCAATCTTTAAACTTTTCCAGCTTTGAAATGCAAAAGCTTGAAGCCACTCATCAAATCTTGCAGCCCACCTATTATAATCTTCTATTGCTAACAACTTTGGAGGTTTATTGTACGTTCCATACGCACTCTCAACGCTTAGTGTATCCGAAAGAGTCTTCCTCGCACTCGGAGCTTTATCATTCGTATTGTTTGATGTGTCGTTTGAAGAATCATCTCCACCATTTCCAGCAAGACCAAAGATATTACAGAACGGATTTGTGTAATCATCCATCTTTCAAGTACCTGAAGCAATTTTCAAACACTTAGACAAATTTTCAAATTTCAAAAATTTCACACAGAAGCACCTGGATCGGATGGTGATCCGATCGAGTTGCAATCCGAACGAGTAAACAGTCTATCCGATCGGATGGTGATCCGCTCGGATGATCGTTCGTTCGAGTGACAAGCTTGACTTTTAAAGTTTGACTTTTCAACCTTTCACCACTCGGATGGTAATCCAAGCGAGTAACAATGATGACGTCAGCAAGTAACTAGCAGATTCTATCTATTCCAATCCGTTCGAACAGCTGTCCGAGCGAGTGGATGACGTCAGCACATACAAACAACTAAACATAGTTTTTGATGAATTTGATCTAGTTTTTGATTGAATTTGATTTTGAAACTTGGTAGAATTATACTTTGATTGATTGCGAATCAAATGATATCGATTTTATCAATTTTAATCCGTAGATTCTTGTCCAATTTTAAGTTTTTCTGATTTTATGGTGACAAACAGAGAAATGACGTAAGAAATGAGTAGAAAATGAAGAAATCTGTCAAATTTCCGGTGAAATATGACTCAGATCGGTAAGAAAATCAAATTTCTGGTGAAATTTGACTCTTGATCGGCAGAAGAAACTAGAATTCCGGTGAATTCAGTGTTGTTAATCTCGATTCAGCTCCCTGGATGCTCTGATACCACTTGTTGGTCCCTCTTGCTAAGGATCTGATCGTAAGGAACAAGATGAATCGACTTCGTCTAATGTGCGGAATCCATTATGACAAATCACAGATTGTTCAACACAGAATTCAACGTTTAACCACGGCATGTTCTTTCTATTAATCGTTCTGAAAGTACAAATTTCCGGTAGAAGACAGACACTGACAAAAATTCTCTCTCGAGTCACAAGTTGCAAAAGTTACAAATGAGATTCCATGTCTCATATTTATAGGCAACTCAGGAAGTGATAAGTGTTGTCCGCTCGGATAACAAGTGATCCGATCGGATGAGACCTTGTCCGATCGGATGACATGTTATCCGGTCGGATGAGTGCTATCCGATCGGATGACCATCCGATCGGATGACACTTCTTAACAAAATCAACACTTCACAGATCAGATCCATTTCCTGAGTTATCGATCTATCTACACACATACATAACATAATTGTTTACAAAGACACAAACACACAAAACATGACTACATGCTGACGGAAGCTACAGACGTATGTACTAACAGGAATTCATGTGGATCCAACAAAAATCGAGGCGATTACCAAATGGAAAACCCCTAAATTACCAATCGAGGTTAGAAGTTTCTTAGGATTAGCCGGTTATTATAGAAGATTTATTCGAGATTTCTCTAGAATAGCTATTCCTTTAACTAAGTTAACCTGTAAATCCATTAAGTTTGAATGGGGACCAAAGCAAGAAGAAGCTTTTAGAATTCTTAAGCAAAGATTAACTAATACACCCATATTAGCGTTACCAGAAGGAACTGAAAACTTTGTAGTCTATTGTGACGCTTATAAGTTAGGTTATGGATGTGTATTAATGCAACGCCAAAAGGTTATAGCATACGCATCTAGACAACTTAAGAATCATGAAGAGAATTATTCAACTCATGATCTAGAACTAGGAGCTATAATTTTTTCCCTCAAGATTTGGAGACATTATCTGTATGGTAGTAAGTTTACCATATTTACAGATCATAAGAGTTTAAGGTATGTTTTCGGGCAAAAGGAGTTGAATATGAGACAAAGACGCTGGATGGAGATGCTTAGTGATTATGATTGTGATATCCAGCATCATGAAGGAAAAGTGAATGTAGTGGCAGATGCTTTAAGTCGAAAGTATCATGAAAAGCCAAAAAGGGTACGTTCTCTTAAATTAAATCTACAAGTAGATTTAAATGATCAGATAAGAGAAGCACAAGAATCAGTAATCAAGGAAGATACTGAAAAATTAAAAGGTATGATTAAAGAATTAGAACAAGGAACAGATGGAATTTGGAGATTCCATAAGAAGAGAACGTGGATACCTAAATTAGGAAACTTACGTCATCGTATATTAGAAGAAGCCCATAAGTCTAAGTATACGATGCATCCAGGAAATGATAAAATGTACCAGGATTTAAGGAAAAATTTCTGGTGGATAGGAATGAAGAAGGACATAGCAGCCTATGTTTCTAAATGTTTAACTTGTTCACAAGTTAAAGCTGAACACCAGAAACCCTCAGGTTTGTTACAACAGTTAGAAATGCCAGTGTTGAAATGGGAATTGATAACAATGGATTTTGTTACTAAATTACCCCAAACAAGGAAAGGTAATGATACAATCTAGGTGATTGTAGATAGGCTAACTAAGTCAACTCATTTCCTACCAATGAAAGAAACTTTCAGTATGGAACAATTAGCTAAATTATATGTAAATGAAATAGTTTCATTACATGGAATACCTTTATCAATTGTTTCTGATAGGGATAGTCGCTTTACCTCTCATTTTTTGTCAAGTTTCCAAAAAGCCATGGGAACCAAGTTAAAATTGAGCACAACTTATCATCCTCAAACGGACGGACAAAGCGAAAGGACAATTCAGACGATGGAAGACATGCTTAGAGCTTGTGTAATTGATTTTGGAGGTAATTGGGACGATCACTTACCTTTAATAGAATTTTCTTATAATAATAGTTATCACACAAGTATCAATGCTGCACCATTCGAAGCACTTTATGGACGAAAGTGCCGAACCCCAGTCTGTTGGGCAGAAATTGGGGAGAAGCAACTATCTGGACCTGAGATAGTACAAGAAACAACCGACAAGATTATTCAAGTCAAGGAACGACTAAAAGCAGCACGTGTTCGACAAAAGAGTTATGCTGATAACCGACGCAAACCATTAGAATTTCAAGTAGGAGATAAAGTATTGTTGAAAGTCTCTCCTTGGAAAGGAGTAGTAAGATTCATCAAAAGAGGAAAGCTAAGTCCCAGGTATATTGGACCTTTTGAGATTATTAGAAGAATAGGACCTGTAGCTTATCAGCTACAGCTGCCAGAGGAAATGGCAGGAATATATGATGTATTTCATGTATCTAATCTCAAGAAATGCCTAGCTGATGAATCACTAATAGTACCTCTTAAGGATATAGAGGTAAATGAACAACTCAAGTTTGTAGAAAGGCCTCTACAGATTGAAGACAGTAAAGTCAAGAATCTCAAACATAAGAGATTAGTTCTGGTCAAAGTGAAGTGGGACTCCAAAAGAGGACCTGAGTACACATGGGAGCTTGAATAAGAAATGCAAAGGCAATATCCACACTTGTTCCAGTAGATCTCGAGGACGAGCTCTAAAACAAGGTGGGGAGGATATAACAATCCTCAATAAAACCGACACCCTCATAATTTTCCGACACCCTAAAAATATTTAAAATATTCCTATATGTCTTTAAATACACCCCATATGTGAAAACCGAGCCCGAAATACAATATAGCATTAAAAATAATGAAAAAAACAAGAAAAATTAAGTTGAGGCGGGCCGCGTAAGACCCACCCCAACCTTCACGCGGGCCGCGTGAGCTTAAAAATGTGGCGCAGCCCGGTGTGGCCACGTGGCCCAACACCCGGCAGGTCTAGTTGCTGACCCAGCCCAGCTACGCATTGACCTGGGGTCAACGCGGGCCACGTAGACCCTGTCCTTGTTTTACGCGGGCCGCGAGAAAGACAGAATTCAGCACTATATAAGCAGGCCATCGGGTTTCAATCAGAATTCGTCCATCTTTCTTTTCTTTCTCTCAAATCTGAATTATAGGCTTTATACACAAGTACTATACCCACCCTAAATAGCGAAGTTCTGCTCCGTTGTAAGTATTATAACCCCTGGATAGGTATTAGATACGCTGCCCGATTGATCTAGGGTTCTGTAACGGCTGTCGTGGTTCTGCCCGACGTAGTCGTTGGAATGCCGTCTCGGGGAGGGTATTACTAATGTTAAAATGGGTTATTATACTAACGCGTGTGCATTTGTGTAAATTATAGATAATTCTCAGGAAACCCTAAAGGATAATCTAAGACAGCAGTGTTAGTTTATCCGCTTTTAGTTAACTGTTTTTACAAAACCTCATTTAATTAATTATATATTAAACAGTGATTGAGTATTTGTAAGAATACAATTATCATGAGTATGTTGGGGTTTTGTATACAAAATTTGTTACCACCTGGTCAAGGAGTAACATTTCCACAAGTTGAGTATGACAGTACCATGGATGTTAATTGATATTACTTGGAAACAAATGTAATTGCGAGATCGCCCTCAATACTGTACTCTGGGTTTTACTTAAACATGATTAAACTGGGATTCACTCACTAGTATTTCCCACTGACAAATGTTTTTAAAACGCGTTTCAGGTAACAAACTGTGAAAGCCAAATAGAAGCCAGCTGGACAGCACTGAAGGCTTGGAAAAGTGGCAATAAAGTTACCTAAAATAAAATAGATGTTTTTATTAATAAAATAGGATTTATTCCTATGAAAACATGTGTACTAGGAACTTGGGTTTTAACCCATTTGTTTAATGTTATAAAAATGTGGTATTTTACTCTGATCAATATTTCCTAACTACGGTCCTGATGAAAATTTCCGCTGCCAAATTAGACAATAACAGGATACCACCGAAACTGGCTCGTGGCCGCCCGTTCTCGGGGATTAGGGATCGGGGGTTGCGACAACAAAAACGAAGGATTTCGTTTGTAGTAACCAAACAAGAATAAGCAGAAATTTTGACAATATAGAAATGATGAAAGTGGTGGATTTCACTTAAAAGTTTAAACGGGTCAAATTGACTCGAATACTGCATGTTTAATTCTAAAAAGAAGATGGATTTCGCTCGTGAAATCAAACTGGTCAAAATTACCAAAGTATTGAACTTTGGTAAGCTAAAGTAATGAATATCGCTAATTAAGATAAACGGGTTAATTAAGATGTATAAACTTTGTTAACGGCACTTGAGTTTTTAATATAATGTATCATCAAATATAAGAATGTTGATGTGTAAATGCTTATAGAGGTTTTGAGCTCATAAGTAGATTTTATGGTTCATGAATTGAAACGGGTCAAATAATTACGAAAATTACTATAAAGCGAGGGTTCAAAGTAAGAAAAATTGTTCAGTCAGAAGTTGGATTTTTATTCCATGTTATATATGGTCTGATTACGGTCACGTAGAAAGAAACGTGACCCAATTCGGATTAGAAATGAACAAGTTATGAACATTTTCGTAAAATGGATCATAGCTGGGAAAATGCAGGTTTATAAACCAAACTTGCTGGAAAATGTGATGTGTCGTGCCACGCGACGGCGACCAAAGCAGACATCGCGACCCGCGACGGCCCACGAGGGCTAGGGCTTCCTTTGTCGCGCACCGCGACCGAGACCCAGATCTGTAAAAATGTTGTTTTTCATATGTTTGACATTTAGGACCTATTTAATCATATTATAAGCTCATATAAATGATGTTATGAATGATTTCTGGTCATAGGTGACAGTAGAAACTTGCGGATGGTGATCAAGTACACTCAAGGATCGAACACACAAATGTCAAAGCTTCTGCAATTACAATAGTTTCTTTTGGAACGAAACTTATGTGTAATAATTATAATTGTTTTGTTTGAAAGGTTTTAAACTTCATGTAAAATGTCGTTTTGTAGATGTTGGGTAGAAACAATACTTTTAACGCGATATATATATATATATATATCATATGAATTATCAAATGATCTTAAGGGCCTTACAAGTTGGTAATCAAAGCCTCGTTAAGACAAAGTGTGTTCGGTTCAAAACTTGATCAAGACATCCGGTAAGAATTACTTATAAATGAGTTTAGAATTATAAAATTTAATGATGTAAATTATGCAAAGGTGTATGGGAGGAGTGTATTATTACGCTCGAACCCGGGAAATACACTAAGTAAGAAAGGTAAGGCAAAATATGTATTTGACCAAACCGAAAAAGAAATAACACATTACTTGTGATTAAGTATGTGTGATATAAATTCCCATATAACAAGATGGAAATGAATTAAATAGTTATTGATTAACTATTGTAAATGTTTCAGTTAAAGAAATGGCCGGTGTAACCAGAAGTGAATCAACATCTCGTTTAACTGAAGAGATGAAAGCTACAATTTCCGAAGAAGTCGGAAAATCTTTTGAAGCTAGTCTTCCGCAGTTTATCAATAGACTACAAACTACGCTCTTAGCGGTAACAGACGATAAGATGAACAAAAAGAAAGATACGGGTAAATCGAAAGCGTGCCCATATAATAAATTGATGGTATGCAAACCCCCGCTCTATAATGGTGAAGTTGATCCGATCGTTTATCAACGATGGATTAGCGACATTGAAGGGGTATTCAAAAGAACCCATTGTGATGAGACGGATTTCGTGGCATACGAAACCGGTCAGTTAAGAGGCCAAGCTAAGGATTTGTGGGATAATCTGAAGAAGGAACAGGGAATTGAGGCCACGAGGACGATGACGTGGGAAGAATTCAAAACACCATTTCTTAGACACCATAGCCCGAAAGTTGTAATCAATAGGATTAAAGAAGAATTTATTCAGCTAAGGCATAGTGGTGTGGCGATCGAGAAGATTACAGGAATCTTTCTTGATAAGCTCAGATTTTGTGATGAGCTGGTCCAGACTGAAGAACAGAAAATATATTATTACTATAACATGCTGAGTGCGGAGTATAGGGAGTTTATGACTCCTTCAAAATATGGGTATCTTACAGAGATAGTGAATGTTGCACGTGAAAAAGAGATTGAGCTGAAAAAGCAGATCGAAAGGGGTGAGAGGAGGGTGTTTGATAAAAACCCAATCCTCACAAAGAAACCAAAAACGAAGCTCCTAAGAAAGGAGTTGAAAAAGGGGGATCACCTCAATGCAAAATATGTGGAAAGAACCATAAGGGTGATTGTTATTTCAAAAACAAACCATGTCCTACTTGCGGTAAAGTGGGACATGTGGTTGCAAACTGCCCAGGAAAGGTATCAGTGTGTTATAAATGTTATAAACCGGGACACAAAAAGTTTAAATGTCCGGAGTTGGTTGGAACCAAAGACACCCCTGATGCAAAGCCTGATGCCCAGAAAGCAAAAGCTAGGTCTTTCCATATGACAGCCGCTGAGGATAAAACTGAACCTGATGTTGTTTCAGGTATATTTCTTGTAAATTCAATCCCAGCACGAATTTTATTTGATACGGGTGCAAATAGATCTTTTATATCACATAGATTTATTCAACACCCTACATTCACATTTATGAAATTACCTATGCCATTAGAAGTAGAAATATGTGATAATAAAAGTTTTATTGTTTGTGATATGTGTTGGAATTGCAAACTGAGCACTGACGATGAAGAATATTTCGTCGATTTAATTCCCATGTCAATGAGAGAATTTCAAGTGGTAATCGGAATGGATTGGCTAGCTCGATATCACGCGAAAGTAATATGTAACCGTAAGGAGATACAACTAATGTCTCCCAGCGGAAAACCTGTTACTATTTATGGAGAGAATAGCTGCAGCCCCATAATCCGTTCTTTCATTAAAGCCTGCAAGCTGGTTCGACATGGATGTAAGGCGTATATGGCTTACATACGTGATTCGACTAAAGATGCTCCGGAAATCAAAGATGTACCAGTTGTACGAGAATTTGAAGATGTTTTTCTGGAAGATCTACCGGGGTTACCACCTAAGCGTGAGGTGGAGTTTAGCATCGAATTAGTTCCGGGCGCGAAACCGGTAGCCAAGGCTCCGTATCGATTAGCGCCATCAGTACTACAAGAATTGTTGTCTCAACTAAAAGATCTGCTCGACAAGGGATTTATTAGACCTAGCGTTTCTCTGTGGGGAGCGCCGGTATTATTTGTAAAGAAGAAAGACGGAAGCATGCGAATGTGTATCGATTACCGAGAGTTGAACAAACTTACGGTAAAGAATCGATACCCGCTTCCTAGGATCGATGACTTGTTCGACCAGTTGCAAGGTACGAATTGGTTCTCAAAAATCGACTTAAGGTCAGGTTATCACCAATTAAAAGTAAAAGAAGAAGATATACCGAAAACAGCATTCCAAACGCGTTATGGACATTAGGAGTTCTTAGTAATGTCTTTCGGATTAACTAATGCACCTGCGGCTTTCATGGCTCTCATGAACCGCATTTGCAAACCAATGCTAGACAAATCGGTGATCGTTTTCATCGACGATATTCTCGTGTATTCAAAGAGCGAAGCAGATCACGAATGTCATTTGCGTGAAGTACTTGAAACGCTTAGGTGTGAAAGACTTTATGGAAATGTGCCTTTTGGCTACGTGAGGTACAGTTTCTGGGACATGTTATTAGTACCGATGGAGTGTCGGTAGATCCGTCCAAAATAAAAGTTGTGTCTAAATGGAAACCTCCAAAGAATCCATCAGAGATTAGGAGTTTTCTAGGTCTTGCGGGTTATTACCGGAGATTTATACAAGATTTCTCCAAAATTGCAACTCCAATAACTAAGTTGACTCGTAAAGACGAGAAATTTGTATGGGGAAGCGCACAAGAAGATGCCTTTCGCATACTTAAAGAAAAATTGACCAGCACTCCGGTATTAACATCACCAGATGGCATTGAAGACATGGTTATTTATTCTAACGCATCCCAGCTTGGTATCCAACACATGATTTGGAGTTGGCGGCAGTGGTCTTTGCTTTAAAAATATGGAGGCATTATTTGTATGGTGTGAAATGTACTATTTTCACTGACCATAAAAGTCTCAAGTACTTCTTTGATCAAAAGGAGTTAAATATGAGACAACGGCATTGGTTAGAGACGGTGAAGGATTTTGATTGTGAAATTCATTACCATCCCAGAAAAGCCAACATAGTTGCAAATGCACTGAGCAGAAAAGAAGAATATTCACCTATTCGGGTGCAGTCGATGCAGTTAGTTGTGACTTCGGGCTTACTTGAGCAAATTAAAAAGGTACAAACTAAAGCTGTCAAAGAAGAAAATCTGAAAAAGGAAAGAATGGTGGGTCAGCTCAAGGACTTGAAAGATAGTAGTAACGGATTGAAAACCCGTTCTTGATCGAATCTGGGTTCCAAACACTTGCAATATTAAAACTCTTCTTCTTGATGAAGCCCACAAATCCCGCTATTCTATTCATTCGGGAGCTACCAAGATGTACCAAGACTTGAAACAAAATTATTGGTGGCCCGGAATGAAGCGAGACATTACTAAGTATGTGGAAAAATGCTTAACTTGTTTACAAGTAAAAGCAGAACACCAGAAGCCTTACGATAAACTTCAACCGTTAGACATTCCGGTGTGGAAGTGGGAGCACATTACTATGGATCTGTTAACTAAACTACCAAGGGCATCACGTGGATTTGATGCTATATGGGTAGTAGTTGACAGATTGACCAAGAGTGCTCATTTTATTCCAATTCGGGAAACATACACTTCCGAGAAGATGTCGGAAGTATACACGAATGAAATTATATCTCGCCATGGAGTACCGGTGTCTATCGTATCGGATAGAGATACGCGCTTTACTTCAAACTTTTGGCGCGATTTCCAAGAGGATATGGGTACTAAGTTGTTCATTAGTACCGCATATCATCCGCAGACGGATGGGCAGAGTGAAAGAACTATTCAAACACTCGAAGATATGCTACGAGCATGTATTATCGATTTTGGCGGTAGCTGGGATATCTATCTACCACTAGCTGAGTTTTCATATAATAACAGTTACCATTCCAGTATTGGAATGGCCCCGTATGAAATGCTTTATGGCAGAAAGTGTCGAACCCCGGTATGTTGGGGTGAAGTGGGTCCGCGAGAATTAGCCCACAAAGATGTAGTTAGAATCACTAATGAAAAGATTGAAATGATGCGGGCTCATTTAAAAGCTGCTCAAGATCGACAAAAGTCCTACGCAGATAAAAGATGAAGGCCAATCGAGTTTCAGGTTGGTGATATGGTGATGCTTAAAGTATCTCCGTGGAAAGGGGTTATCCATTTCCGAAAACGGGGAAAATTGAGTTCGAGATTTATTGGACCATTCAAAATCATCGAGCGAGTGGGTAAGGTAGCATACCGACTTGAACTACCAGAAGAATTGAGCAGTATGCATAGCACTTTCCATGTTTCACATCTGTGAAAATGCTTAGCTGATGAAACAGCCTATGTAAGCTATGACAACATAGAAGTTGACGATAAACTGAATTATGTCGTAAAGCCGATCACAATTCTTGATCGAAAGGTTAAAAGCTTAAGACATAAAGAGATCAACCAAGTTAAAGTTAAATGGGAACACCGGAAGGGATCGGACACCACTTGGGAGTCCGAAGAAGAAATGAGACACTTATACCCTTCTCTATTTGGTATGTATTATGATTTCGAGGATGAAATCCTCTTTAAAGGGGTAGACTTGTAACACCCCTAAAAATATTAAATTATATATATGTATTGAAAATAAAATTGTGAGATTTTAAATTAGGAATAATAAACCTAGTTAAAATCTTATTATAAAAGATGGGGAAATCAAAGTATTATAACCATTTTATAAATTTAGAAACTAGAGGGGCCAAGGGTGCCAAATTTGAAAGTTTGTTTTGTTATAATCCTGGATAAACATTAGGACACACACTTTTTGTGAATCCTGTTCGATCAAAACCCTAGGAGCGAACTCCTGCTCTTCAAAACCCTAACTCATTCAATTTCACTTAAAATCAAAGAAACAAAACCAAATTTAAGGTGATTCAAGACTGAATTTGTGATCATCATACTTAGTAGATCACAAGGTAGGTTAAAATTCTTAGATTGGTGATGTTTTGAACCTATATGATTTCTTGTAATTGAAATTAGTAAAGAATTGAGTGAGGTTATGGGTAAATTATGATGAATATAAGTCTAGGAACAAGTCTTAGACAATAATTTGATCAATTCATGTCATAACCTTTTAGTTTCAATGTTTGTCATATAGGTGTGATATGGGTTTTGTGAAAATTACTTGAATTCTTGTGATATTGATGTTAATTGATAGCTATGATGCAAGTTCAAGTGTCAATTTTTGGTGTTCTAGTCATATTAGTATGCAAATGATGTTTTGATATGGTTAACTAGTTAATCATGAACATGATAAGGGTATTATGATGATTATGCCCTTAAGATGTTCGATAAAATGTCTAAGTGAATTAGAGATATTGAAAAATATGAAATAATCGCTTAATTGATTTACCAAGAGTATCATATGATGAATATTGAACCATGAGTTCTAAGCGATATATTCGAATTAAATTCTATAGGTAATTTGGGTGGATCGTCAAGTGTGTAAGGCGGGACAGATAACCGCTTAAAGGGAAAGCTCTAAAGGTACGCGGCTATGCGCTTTGTAATATCTAGTTAGCCCTTTTATGTTTATTTGCTGAATGATAATCAATTCGTTATAACGTTTGGATAGTAAAAAAACGAAGGATTTCGTTTGTAGTAACCAAACAAGAATAAGTAGAAATTTCGACAATATAGAAATGATGAAAGTGGTGGATTCCACTTAAAAGTTTAAACGGGTCAAATTGACTCGAATACCGCATGTTTGATTCTAAAAAGGCGATGGATTTCGCTCGTGAAATCAAACAGGTCAAAATTACCAAAGTATTGAACTTTGGTAAGCTAAAGTAATGAATATCGCTAATTAAGATAAACGGGTTAATTAAGATGTATAAACTTTGTTAACGGCACTTGAGTTTTTAATATAATGTATCATCAAATATAAGAATGTTGATGTGTAAATGCTTATAGAGGTTTTGAGCTCATATGTAGATTTTATGGTTCATGAATTGAAACAGGTCAAATAATTACGAAAATTACTATAAACCGAGGGTTCAATGTCACACCCTGGCTTTTGCGGAAGCGTGGGTTTATTTGGTGTGACTTCTTAATACCATAGCACAATCATAACAATGCTATATGAATTAAAACACATGATAGTCATCCATTAATCAAGTTTTAAAAGTTACCACAACAACATTGTTTTAAAAAGTCGACACATAAACCGAAATACAACCATGACATAATGAAAACATGTTCATACGACATCACAAAAGACTTGAATAAAAACATAGTTTAAGACTTGTAACCCGTCCAGGCAAGGGTCACACTTCCTAAACCCGGATGACATCATTACTCCCTACGCAGCTTAACATCATTGCACACTTGGCCAGATCCGTTAATTTCCTGAAATACATGTAGTTTGAAAAATTAACAAAAAGTTGAGCGAGTTCATGTAAAAGTGAGTATGTATAAACCTTTGTAGTATGTATGAAAATCCCTGGTATGTAGCATTAAGGAAAAAGAGATCACCACTGGGTTGCAAAGCCACTGGTGTGTGTGAAAAAGTGCAGGAAAACTCAAACCTAGGAAATTTGTGCGTCGGGCACATAGTCACCACCTGGTCCATTCAGCGGACTCAGGAGTGGGGCTCGCTACACCCAAATAGATCTATCACTCATGTCCCTCGGTCCTACGACGAGGATTAATGGCCTTAAGTGTTGTACCCACCCTTCACATGATCTAGTAGTATAAACCCTCCCTACGCTAACCATACCATGTAAATAAACGTTTGTAATAATTGTCGCATGTATTTCACCCCCGAAGTATAAAACTGAAAAACAGTAAAGAGAAAAGGGGGACATGAACTCACAGAAGTGCGTATCCTGTAACGTCAATCTCAAACTCGATCTGCTGCGTGACGACCTACACGTACTAATGTCTATTAGACGAACGGGCCGTGCCTTGGCTTAGGGTTTAGTGTTTTGAGTTGCGTTACTTTGATATTATACTTGTCAAAATAATAAAAATTATTTTAACTTAACTTTTGTCTTAGGAAAAATAGTTAGGCAACTATTTCATATCTACACTTCTCAAGTATTTATATGTGTATTTCCTTCCCAAGGATGGGGGCATTTATACATGTATTTTGTGATTAAATACTAACATTATACATTCCTAAGTCCCACTTTAGAAAAATATACAATAGGTTAATAGCTTATTTATCCAAAAATAACATATCCATAATATGTTGTGATAAATCACATTTATCAAAATATTATCCATCCAAAATATACTAGTAATGGTATTTTGTTACAAAAATTATGGCGAGTTTTATGTTTGAAAACATAGTCCAAAATATGCTAGTAACCACTTGTTTAGATAATATTTACTAAGTGTTAGGATTTTCAGAAAATTTCGCCATAGTCTCCTTTGTAAATGGAGGTGTCCATGCTAAATAGCGTATCATTTTCTTTAACATAAATCACGTTAGATCGTTCTCAAATAATCAACCCGACATTTTGACATACAAAACACTACTTATGTCATTTCAGTTTTAATATACAAAACTGGACTGTTTTCGGATGATTTAATAAAATAGTTAACAGATTCCAAAAATTCCCAAATTTTTACAGAATGTCTTATACGATGCAAATATTATTGTGTAAAAATTTCGGAGTCCAGTTCACTACCAATATTTTATAGAAAATCATTTACCGGACTGCAATTAGATTTATCACTTTCTGACTGCAGTCTACGGAATAATTCGTTTAAAAATTATCGTAAGTCCGATTTACGAAATTCCAGTTGGAGGATCACGGAGACAATAGTGACCATCTACAGTATAAATTTCATGAGTTGGTTTTACTCAGGTTTCAAGTTATGATGAAAAATATAACATACGTTTTCTGCAGTAAAAACGCAGCTTGAGCTGCTGTCCATAAACAGACCTTTAAAAATAGTAAACGACCTCGAAAAATTACGATTCCAGTGCCATTTGATCAGTTTTTCAAAAATACTTAATTTAGGCTTCAGAAAATCAGTTTTTCGATTTATTATGATATTTTTACAGCCAGTTGAAGTTGGCTGAAAATTCCAATCAGCAGGTTTCTTTTTAGTTTAGACACTACTAAATCGTATCAACGAATGTTCTAACAACGGGTTTATCCCAAAATCAACGATCAGATATCATGCATGTTTTAACCAACCCTAATCCAACAAGATTTCATCTTCATGTTTCATTCTTATGTAAACTTTTAAGTAAGCTTTATGTAATGGTTTCATGTTCATCTTTTTAGTGTTCTTGTTTCCTTAGTGATTTAAACACAAACATCATACTACATATTTTACTAAGAACAAGATGAAACAAGGTGTAATGAGACTTACTACTAGCACAAGGCTAGGGTAGAATCTAGTGCAAAGATGAGGAGAAAAGATGATGAACAAGACTAGAACAAAGCTCCTTTAGAACTCTTCAACTTGCAACCTCCATGGATCACCTTCAATGCTTGAATGAGACTTGTAAAATGGAAGCTGGTGGTGGTTATGTGGTGGTGATGGTGGCGGTTTGGGGAGGCCGAAAGAGAGAGAGTGAGTGAAGAGAGAGGGTGTAAGATATGAGAATGATTGTGAATGATATGTTGTAAGAGTGCCATACTTATACATGATTTGTTCACTTCAACAAGTAAATAATCCAATAAACTAATGAAATATAATCTAGTGGAAGATAGGAAGTATGGTTGTAAAATATAAAATCGGTTGGGGGGGGGGGGGTTGTTTGCAAAATTGTGACTAAAATGTAAATGGTAGTTAGATTGTAAGTAACTTGAAGTTATATGTTAGTTATAAAGTTTTTAGTGGGTGTTATGGCAAACAGGGATCATGACTAGCCAAAAATAATAAAACTAAGTATTTGACAAAAATTTAGTGTCCCGGGTGCTGTCCGGTTATCCGGTTAGATACTTTCCGTTAAAATGTTTAATTAGTCCATAAAGGGTCTTTTATGTATATTTTTATAACACAAATTATTCCCGGCACTTAGGAAAGTATACAGGACCATTCTGCCATATTTTTGTACTCCACTAGCATATTTCAATGCTGAATTTTAATAATAAATGCAGAATTCTGCATTTATAGTGTGTTTTTGGCACTTCCCGGCACTATAACTATCACCTAGTGACGCAGTTTAATGGTCCTCACTTCCCTACACTCCAAACTAGCGTAGTACCCTGTCCCTGGCTCATATTGGCCAAAATAACATTGTCTGTCTATGTGCTGGCATTGTCAGCATGTTTCTGAATTAAACGCTCAGTGTGCTAACTGTGCTGTGTGCATCAAGTATGTCACTAATGTTTGTGTGTAATAAATGGAGTGACAGTATGAATTATGATGCTTATGTATGTATGATGCAGAAATCATAAAGCAGTTTAAACTGTCAGTTGTAATCAAGCACAGTCATTAAGCACATAATTAACACTAATTAATTGTACAGTACCTGTAATTTTTGAGGGTTGTCACATTCAAAGTAAGAAATATTGTTCATTCAGATGTTGGATTTTATTCCATGTTATAGATGGTCTGATTACGGTCACGTAGAAAGAAACGTGACCCAATTTGGATTAGGTATGAACAAGTTATGAACATTTTCGTAAAATGGATCATAGCTGGGAAAATGCAGGTTTGTAAACCAAACTCGCTGGAAAAAGTGATGCGTCGCGCCACGCGAGGGCGACCCAAGCAGACGTCGCGACCCGCGACGGCCCTCGCGGCCCGCGAGGGCTAGGGCTTCCTTTGTCGCGCACCGCGACCGAGACCCAGATCTGGAAAAATGTTGTTTTTCATATGTTTTATATTTAGGACCTATTTGATCATATTATAAGATCATATAAATGATGTTATGAATGATTTCTGGTCATAGGTGACAGTAGAAACTTGCGGATGGTGATCAAGGAGACTCAAGGATCGAACACACAAATGTCAAAGCTTCTGCAATTACAATAGTTTCTTTTGGAACGAAACTTATGTGTAATAATTATAATTTATTGTTTGAAAGGTTTTAAACTTCATGTAAAATGTCGTTTTGTGGATGTTGGGTAGAAACAATACTTTAAACACGATATATATATATATATATATATATATATATATATATATATATATATAGGGCTAGGATCATTTCAGAACCATAAAATTTACAGAACTCGCAGAACTCCTAATAAACAATCTTTTTATTTATATATTTTTATGTTTAGGATAATTTTATCATTTATTATGTGTATTTTTACGATTACATACATGTTAAGAGTAATTTTATCATTTTTTAGATGTAATTTTTTAATTGCACATATATAAACTAGTTTTTTTACACATATGTAATTAGTTATGACACATATATATAATTTTGGCAATTAAACATATGTAAACTACTTTAACAAGTATGTAATCAAAGAAATACATATAATAGATGATAAAAAGATTCTAATTACAAAAACTTATATATAAAATGATTGTTTATTAGGAGTTCTGAAAGTTCTGTAGTTATTTAGAGTTCTGAAATGAACTCAACCCTATATATATATATATATATATATATATATATCATATGAATTATCAAATGATCTTAAGGGCCTTACATAAACCAGTAAGAGGTCTGAACCATTAAGAGCTAAACAAATGGCTCCTTACTTAAACAAACCCATAAGAAACAGCATGGTAGTGACAACTTTTTTCAAATGTTTTCTTAAATGACCCTTTTTTGAAAAGAAAAAAAAAAGAAGAGTTAAATGTCTGGTTGGTCTTTATGGTTTGTGAAAATTGCAGAGTTGGTCCCAATGGTTCACTAATTACATTTGGTCCCAGTGGTTGCAATTTCTAAACTCAGGTGGTCCTTAACACTAACCGTTGTTAAATTTTCCAGTTAAGTATTTGTGAAATAACTAAGTTGTCCCTGAACAATTAAAAAAACAAAAAGAAATGGGTCACCCCTCATCTTCTTCTCCCCATCTATCTATCTCTAACCCACCACCACCTTCAACAATTATGGGTTTCAGGTGGAGGTGGAGGTGGAGGTTAGAGAGAGTTAGGAGAGAAGAAGATAAGAGGTGGCCCATCTCTTTTTTTGTTTTTTTTTTAATTGTTCAGAGACAATTTAGTCATTTCACAAACACTTAACTGGAAAATTTAACAAAGGTTAATGTTAAGAAACACCTGAGTTTAAAAATTGGGACCAAGTGTGCAATTAATGAACCATTGGGACCAAGTCTGTAATTTTCACAAACCACTTAAACCAACCAGACATTCTTTGAGCCATTAGCATAACCAATTTAAATGGGCCTATTTCCTCATAAGTGACTTGAAAGTGGCTCCATCCAAGTAGGCAAAGTATGTTTAAAAAAAACCGTTAAAACTAACCTAACAATTAAATCAAAGCAAAATAGACACTTTTGGCTAATTTGGAATTTATACGCTACACAATTTATAATTTAAAAACCGAGGATTAACAGTTCAGTTCATAGTTTTTAACTTGGAACCATCGTGTATGATATTCATGAGCCATCTTTTATCCCCCGGCTTATGTATAAATGGTCAGTTTAATACAAACCAGGGGCGGATCTATATAGGATCCAGGGGTCGTCCGGGATGCTCTCAACTTTCTACACGAAGTGTAACTTTTTTCTTGATCTTCGTTTTTTGTATCAGGGATACGCCTGAACAAATATTAGGATACCCCTAAATGTAGCCTAAATGTAGATGAAGATAAGATGAAACAGAAATTTCCGGTCGACTGAAAGCTACTACAAAACCATTTAGAAATTTGGAGAAGATGAAGGGATTATTATAATAATAAGCCTTGAGAACATAAATGGAAAAGTAAACCATTTAGAAGTTTGGAGAAGATGAAGGGATTATTATTGGTTCATGTAGCTATTCATACTTCAACAATTTATTTCTCTGCTTCTAATAAAATACCTCGGTTAAGTACTATTATGTATTACTTCTATTTGAGTTGATATAAATTCTTACTATTATACCGTAGATATATACATCTTATTTATATGTATTTACTTTCATTTGAGTTTTGTAAATTCTTACTGTTATACAGTAGATATATACATCTTATTTATTATTATTATGTATTTATGTTCAGAAGTAAATTTAAGTTTATTTACAATAAGCCATTACTTTATATTTTTATAAGTTAGATAATAATAACTTATACTAATTTACTAACTTTTAAATTTTCCAGAGATTACAAGTATCGATACTGATATCACTGTAATTTTAAATTTTTACGATTTTGATACAAATCCCTTTTCATATTTTCAGCTATATCTCATCTTAAAATATCATATTATAATTTCAAAATCTTATTACTAACTGTTAATATTTTTTTATTCAGCTCGTGTAAAATACGTGTTATATATAGGCCCATTTTTGCCCGTCACTTAGGTCCCCTAAGGACCAATGAGCTTATAGCTCAGTGGTACCCACTGCCAATGAAGTTCATTGCCCACATGTGAAGCTGTAGTGGCGCGGGTTCAACCCTTGTGGTGCCCAGATCATGCGGATGCTGTGCAGAAGTAATTTACCGGTATCATAACCCTTGTAGGGTGGGATGATGGGTATGCTTTGGGGTATCAGGGGCATGGTTCCTTCCTCAACCCTTTTTTAGGTCCCCCAAGGGCTTTCAAATTCTCAGGGACAACCCTAGGTTAAAAAATAAGGGCCCATTTTTACTAGCCGTACCGAGCTCTCGAATTCTCACAGACGACCCTAGGTAAAGAAAATGGGATACCCTTGGATTTTTCTTCTAGTTCCGCCACTGATACAAACCAACACTTACGAAACAATATAAATTCAAACCAGCAACCTGGACTGTACCTCCAAAACCGCAGTTAGCATTTCAGACCCAAAGCTTGGTCAATATTAGCCAAATCGGACTGCAAACACCCTACCAACCTTATCTTCTAACAAGCATATTAGAGAAAAGCAGTGGTCCAAATGCATGAAATTTGTAATAAATATATGTTGAAACAAGGTATATTAACGTCTAAATATTCTTTTGTGTTGTAAATATTATCCTTCTTTTTCTTTATCATTCACATGACCAAAGGGACTGTACACCTGGACTGGAGTGGAGTATAGCCCATTAACAGGAGCTATCAAGCCTGATGTGCTTCCTATGCCTTCAACACAAACTGGATCTTTCCTGCAAAATAACAAACAAAACAAAACAAAACACATAATATTAATCCATACATCCATATGCAGCAGTTATACTTGTTAGTAAACAAATCAATAAGAAACTGATTAGAATGTTATAAAAATTGGTGACCAAACTAATTCTATCTACTATATATTATAGCACTAAAAAAAACCTTAATTGGTGTAGTATGTTTATTTTGCATCAAGAATATTTATTTCGCAACAGTTGAAGCATACTGCACTCTGTGCTAAACACGAAATCAGACCATGTCATGAATTTGGGAACTCGAGTCACACTAAGCAATACTATCATATGAAGCTACTACATTAAAATTATGTCCATAAATAATAAAAATTCTTACAAGTAACTCACATCTGCCAAATTCAAAAGTTATTTGTTATGACACTTACTTGGGCCAAGCACCGCCATTAGACGGCTGAAATGGATGATTGAATGCAGATCCATTAGGAATTCCATAAACCAATTTATTCTCCGGTTGGTCCATAGATAAACGGTTGTTAGTAGGCCCGTATGAAGTTCTCAATGCCCATGGATCTTTGTTAGTAATAGTTTGTTGAGGTGAACACCAGTTTGGATTCCCAGCAACTAAACCGAGAGTATCTGGAGAGAAAGAACTGTCCCACATCTGCCATCCCTTGTCTTCCACGGGCAATTTAGTCTTTTCCGGAGAAACAAAAGAATTGGAAAGCTTTTCATCAAAAGTCCCAACATCAGCTAAAAATCCAAGATCTATCGGGAAATTGTCAAATGAGTCTGCTACAGGGTCAGCAACAAAGCACGGGTCTTCAAATATATCCGGCTCTCTGTGTACACGTTCAGATGAAAACTGAAGATTGGTGTTACTAGTAGAGTCAACATATGATATAGGAAAGGGTAACCCGTATGAAACAGGATTATCAAATCCTTGAGTCACAATTGAACTCTGAGATGGATTTTCATTTGGAATTGGTCTGCTTGTGCACGACACAGAAGGTGATGATCGAGTGAATAGCTGATGCCATGATCTTTTGGGTGGTGGGCAAGGTTGGGACTCAAAAACCACCTGCACAGACAGATACATCACGTACCTACTCATTAAACAATAGACAGAAAGTCTTTGTAGATCAACAATACAAAGCCCGACCCTGACTTTTTCAACCTAAACACAAACTCATGTTGACCCGTAAAGCCATTACCCAACCCATCCATCATGTCACATACTTACATCTAATAACTATCATTAACAGTTTAATAAGTGGGGGCAATATCACAAGCAATGAAACTGGTGGAGGCATTATTTTAAAGAAAACAAAGCAAAACGAGAACACTTACAGGACGATTCTGGCTTTGATCATCTACATTGGCACTTGATTTCCCATGTGAACGTTCAGGATGGACAAAATCTCTCTTATTGGCATGTTCCAAATAAGCACTAGATTTATGTTCTCTCGTGCTGCCAGCATTTGCTTTTGCATTTACACCTTTCCCAAAAAAACCACCTGTAATTGTTCTAGAAGATGGGAAAAAATTACCCCTCATACGATCCAGGTATCGTGCACCGACACTTCCCTTATTATAATTATTATTTGTCACGACAAGTTTCGGTTTATGATGTTCACGAGAATCAGCATCACCTTTTAGATTCCTTTCGATTTCTTTACTTGCTCTTTTTTCAAGTTCTTCTACATCAGAGTTGCTTTTACTAGATCCCCTGTCTCTCTCTTTCTTTCTCTCTTGTCGTTTTCTTTCAGCCTCAGTTTTATCATTTTTGTCACGAGTCAAAGCCTTGGTTTTCTTATCGATTTCATCTCTTATTTTTCTACGTTCTTCTACTAGACGAGCAACCTCCTCCCTTTGTTTCCTTTCCTCTTCCTCTAATTGCTCTCTTTCTAATCTAGCTTGCCTTTTTTCCTCTGCTTTCCTGCGGGCTTTCTCAATTCTAGTTTCATTACAATTCCCTCCGTTCTCACCCTTTTTGGCTAAACCATTAATATCTGTATCACTTGAATCTTCATCTTCAGAAAAGCTTATCCTAAAAAGTTTTCTAAAAGGCCAGATAATAACAAAGAAAATAGCAGCTAAAATCTTGCAAACAGAAACAATAAGAAAGGAAAAGAAGTGATCACTTCCAGTATTAAAAAAACCACCACTGTTCTTCTTCTTCTTCGTCGTCCCGTAACTAGACTTCCCAGAAAAGGACCCGTTTGCCCAATAACCACCATTCTCAAGCCAATCTTGACCACACATCCAACTATTACCAGACCAAAATTTACCAACCAAATCTTTTAAAACCCCTGACTGCTCTAAAGCAGAAGACACAGAGGTATCAAAAAGAGGTCGTTTTGAGGAATGCCCACAGTAAGAACACATGAACTTGCCACCAGAAGGGTTCTGATCCCGATAAGGAGTCTTACAGTTCCTACACCTCCTAGTTGCAGTCTTCCTAAGCTTCTTCATTTCAATAGCTTCAAGTCTCTTCTTCTCCTTAAGTCTAGCATTTCGACGAGCCCGCCAGGACGAAAGCTGTGGCATCAAAATCTCATACCAGAAAAGGGTAGCCAACAGCACTAGAACACAAGCAAGGCGCGGTGAGGTGATTTCAAAACGAAACGCAGGCGGCAAGAACTGCGACAACAGCCACAGCGCAATCAACGGAATCACTAACCATGGCAGCATGGTAGCAACCTTTCTTGACCACTTCTGAATCACACACAATATACACATTATCCTTCGATATTCCTCTCGCAATCACAAACCCTAATTCCCTTCTTTCAATCCAAAACCTTAAAAATAAGAATTGCGTTATTTTCACAAATTACAATACGGTGAGGTCTAGCAACATGGATAGGATTAGGGTTTTGGTAGCTTAAAAACCTCAGTAAAATGAATTGAACAGAATTAGAATGAACGAGTAATAGATATATACAGATAAAAGAAAAAGTAATAGATATATGGATGAATAGTCCAATTACCGGATGTGAAAAGGATCCCGGCCGATGAAACGTCGCCGTTGCACCGCTCTCTTCTTCTTTCCCCCTTTTAAGCTGTGACGGTGATGAAGATGATGATTTTCATATGACGTAAATGGATATGAAACAAACAAGATTTTGTGACTCGTATAAAGTTGTGGACCGGTTTATTTCTAATATTATCGGACCGGAAAAGCTTATGCCATGTGAATTGTAATCGGGGCATATAACCTTTACATTGTGTTCTCGAGTCTTAGTTTAATAGGGAGTAGAAGGAAAATAAATAAATTAAAAGAAGGAAAAGATATGATTTTTTTCATGTTCCCAAGTTTAATGAAAAGTAAAGGAAAAGAGAAGAAATCAAACATTTTATGTGTTTCCGAGTTAGGAGGAAAAGAAAAGAAACAATTTTACCAATATACCCTTTAAACATAAAACATTTTAATTAGATATGAGGGCAATTTAGTAATTAATAATATTTTCTCTCCTACTCTCTTCAATTTGAGAGGATAAATATATTAACAAATTTTCCTCCTTTTTCCCTCATTTCCCCTTCTCTTCCATCCTTAAAAAATCTCAAGAATATGGCTTTTTCATATTTTCATCTCTGTTCTCCCCCCCCCCCCCCCCCCCCCCCGGTTAAATGAGACTCGGGAATAGAGTGTTAGTTGATGGTTATCAAAATGTTATATATGATAGTTATTGTAGATTTATTATACTTATAACCTAAATCTATAATTTGGAAAGTTAAGTCTTGTTTATGTGTATAAGATTTTAGTGTGTATATTTAAATGGTTTAACGCACACAATACATTAAGGCTTTTGATAAGATCAGTTACTTTGTTTAGATTGATGGATCAGATGACGCAATAAAAGTAATGCGTTTGTGGAAAAGCTCAATGACAAATGCATGTAGCGAGTTATTTGAGTGTGTTGATTTGGTTTTGTCGTTATGTGTGATATTTGGTAAGATTATTTTGATAATGTAGTGAATTGTGACGAACAAGATGTGTGACGTAATCTATACTACTTTAATAAGCATATAGGAATGACAGAAATGGTCATTTGCCACTTTACAACCATTTGAAGCCCATTGTACAACCTTTAAAGCATGAAGGTGTTGAAAATCCTTCATCAACACACGGAGCAGCTCATGGATTCTAACCGGATCCCTTTGACCTGTTTTACTCAAATGGATCCAATATAAACTTTCTTTCACTCAATCTAAACCCTAAATTCATTTCATTTGCATCCGCCCCCATTCTTCTTCTTCTCTCTCTCTCACCAGACGCGGTTCTAGGGTTTCAAAACCAGGCGCTCCAAGATCAAGATCTAGGGTTTCTCTGTGATGAATATCTTTACATCCGACACCAGATCGACTTCCTCATTATCATCACCACCATTTCTAGGGTTTCTTTACCAGTCGCTTCAAGATATACGCTTCCTCAGCGATGAATCTCTCTAGATCCAACACCAGATCGACTGGTTTGACCGCTCGGTATATTTCTTTTTACAGTATCTTTTTTTTAGTTATTTGAATCGGATATGTGTAATATTTCAGATCTGCCGTTGAGTTGTTCGTGTTAGGGTGCACCGGAATAACCAGATGTGGTATGTGTTCTGTAGTTTAGTTTTTTTTTTCTTTAAAGAAGTTTGTATTTTTAATTTGAAGTTGATTATTGTGTTTATCTTGCAAGTATCATCTGGAATTTGAATCGGATCTGTGTAATATTTCAGATCTGCCGTTGAGTTGTTCGTGTTAGGGTGCACCGGAATAACCAGATATGGTATGTGTTCTGTAGTTTAGTTTTTTTTCTTTAAAGAAGTTTGTATCTTTAATTTGAAGTTGATTATTGTGTTTATCTTGCAAGTATCATCTGGAGTCGATCTCTACACAATTTCAACAAGGTATTGTTTGAGGCGTAGCTTTTTTATTCTGCGAAATGTTTGTTTGTTTACTACTGGATAACCAGATGTGGTATGTGTTCTTTAGTTTAGGTTTTTTTGAAGCCCATTGTACAACCTTTAAAGCCCAAAGGTGTTGAAAACTCCTTCAACAACACGCGGACCAGCTCATATAAACTAACCGGATGCATTTGACCCGTTTTAATCAAATGGATCCAATATATACTTTCTTTCACTAAATCTAAACCCTAATTTCATTTCATTCACATCCGCCCCCATGCTTCTTCTCTCTCTCTCTCACCAGACGCGGTGTTTGCATGCGACGGATTTCCCCGGCGATTTCACCATCCTTCTTCTCAGGTACCGTCTTTTTAACGTTATCGGCATTTTTTGTGAAATTTTAGGGTTTGACTTAGATCTGTGAAATTTTAGGGTTTCTTTCTTTCTTTGCAGATCTGACCGGATCTGGTATGTTTGTAGCTGATTATGTTTGTTACAGATCTGGTATGTTTGTAGCTGATTTACATGCTTATGTTACTGATTATGTTTGTTACAGATCTGGTATGTTTGTAACTGATTATGTTTGTTATAGATCTAATGTTACTGATAAGATTCAGTTTTGCTTTTACAGTTGCCGATGGGTGGTAAAGGAGTTGTGTACTCCGGCTTTTGTGTTCTTAATCTGTCTGAACTGAAAGTGTTTGAGGTTGTGATGCAAAAGCTGAGCTTGTGTTCTTAATCTGTCTGAACTGAAAGTGTCGAGTCTATAATGCATAAGCTGAGCTTGTGTTCTTAATATGTCTGAACTGAAAGTGTTGAGGCTATGATGCATAAGCTGAGCCTGTGAGGTTACATATTTGTTTCTTGTGCTTAAAACACTTGTACATCATGCTTTAAAGGTTGTTTAAGTTTAGTGGGAAATTACTCTTGTTGTGTACTCCGGATTTTGTGTTCTTAATCTGTCTGAACTGAAAGTGTTGAGTCTATGATGCATAAGTTGAGCTTGTGTTCGTAATATGTCTGAACTGAAAGTGTTTGAGGCTGTGATGCAAAAGCTGAGCTTGTGTTCTTAATCTGTCTGAACTGAAAGTGTTGAGTCTATGATGCATAAGCTGAGCTTGTGTTCTTAATATGTCTGAACTGAAAGTGTTGAGGCTATGATGCATAAGCTGAGCCTGTGAGGTTACATATGTGTTTCTTGTGCTTAAAACACTTGTACATCATGCTTTAAAGGTTGTTTAAGTTTAGTGGCAAATTACTCTTGCACATCATGCTTTAAAGCGAGGTTACATAACACACTAGACTGTGATGATGATTGTATTTTGAGGGTACATAGAAGATCCGAGTAGCATCTTGGCGGGGCAATATCCAGGTTGCATAGTTCTCACTCTGCAACCGTGTGTTGCAGCCATGGCTTTACCCGTAGTTGTGTTCATCTCTCAATTACATATCTGAGTCTTCCAGATGTTTTGAAAGAAAGTATATATTGGATCCATTTGATTAAAACGGGTCAAATGCATCCGGTTAGTTTATATGAGCTGGTCCGCGTGTTGTTGAAGGATTTTTCAACACCTTTGTGCTTTAAAGGTTGTACAATGGGATTCAAATGGTTGTAAAGTGGCAAATGACCATTTCTGTCCTTCCTATATGCTTATTACAGTAGTATAGAGTATAGATATAGATATAGATAGATAGATAATGTGCTTAAAATGATTTTAGCCTTTATGTTTGTTACAGATCTGGTATGTTTGTAGCCGATTTACATGCTTATGTTACTGAAGGTTTTAGTATCTAAGTTGAGTGCTTGTAGAGTTGTGATGAATGTAGTTGAATTTATAGACTTCCAAGCATGCTTCCTTTCTGACAAATCCGAACAGTGTTTGCTTTTACAGCTCTATTTGAACAGTCATCGTAAGTAAAAAAAATTCAAAAAGGATAGCAGTAAAATATTTTGGATTCTGAAAGGTTGTCAACTGTTCAACTGTAAAATCAGGAGTTGGGTTTCTGAAAAAGGTTTCGAAAGTCTTTCTGACAGGTTACTGTTCAATTTTTTTGTCATAAAAAAAACTAAATCAATTTTTACTTTAAATTCAAAAAGTTTATTAAAAAGAGTTATAATTTGATGCAAGTGCAAAGCTGTTTAGAGTTTTAACCTGATTCATTACTTTAAATCAATTGTTACTTTAAATTCAAAAAGTTTATTAAAAAGAGTTATAATTTGATGCAAGTGCAAAGCTGTTTAGAGTTTTAACCTGATTCATTACTTTAAATCAATTGTTACTTTAAATTCAAAAAGTTTATTAAAAAGAGTTATAATGTGATGCAAAAGCTGAGCTTGTGTTCTTAATCTGTCTGAACTGAAAGTGTTGAGTCTATGATGCATAAGCTGAGCTTGTGTTCTTAATATGTCTGAACTGGAAGTGTTTGAGGCTGTGATGCAAAAGCTGAGCTTGTGTTCTTAATCTGTCTGAACTGAAAGTGTTTGAGGCTGTGATGCAAAAGCTGAGCTTGTGTTCTTAATATGTCTGAACTGAAAGTGTTGAGGCTATGATGCATAAGCTGAGCCTGTGAGGTTACATATGTGTTTCTTGTGCTTAAAACACTTGTACATCATGCTTTAAAGGTTGTTTAAGTTTAGTGGCAAATTACTCTTGCACATCATGCTTTAAAGCGAGGTTACATAACACAATAGACTGTGATGATGATTGTATTTTGAGGGTACATAGAAGATCCGAGTAGCATCTTGGCGGGGCAATATCCAGGTTGCATAGTTCTCACTCTGCAACCGTGTGTTGCAGCCATGGCTTTACCCGTAGTTGTGTTCATCTCTCAATTACATATCTGAGTCTTCCAGATGTTTTGAAAGAAAGTATATATTGGATCCATTTGATTAAAACGGGTCAAATGCATCCGGTTAGTTTATATGAGCTGGTCCGCGTGTTGTTGAAGGATTTTTCAACACCTTTGTGCTTTAAAGGTTGTACAATGGGATTCAAATGGTTGTAAAGTGGCAAATGACCATTTCTGTCCTTCCTATATGCTTATTACAGTAGTATAGAGTATAGATATAGATATAGATAGATAGATAATGTGCTTAAAATGATTTTAGCCTTTATGTTTGTTACAGATCTGGTATGTTTGTAGCCGATTTACATGCTTATGTTACTGAAGGTTTTAGTATCTAAGTTGAGTGCTTGTAGAGTTGTGATGAATGTAGTTGAATTTATAGACTTCCAAGCATGCTTCCTTTCTGACAAATCCGAACAGTGTTTGCTTTTACAGCTGTATTTGAACAGTCATCGTAAGTAAAAAAAAATTCAAAAAGGATAGCAGTAAAATATTTTGGATTCTGAAAGGTTGTCAACTGTTCAACTGTAAAATCAGGAGTTAGGTTTCTGAAAAAGGTTTCGAAAGTCTTTCTGACAGGTTACTGTTCAATTTTTTTGTCATAAAAAAAACTAAATCAATTTTTACTTTAAATTCAAAAAGTTTATTAAAAAGAGTTATAATTTGATGCAAGTGCAAAGCTGTTTAGAGTTTTAACCTGATTCATTACTTTAAATCAATTGTTACTTTAAATTCAAAAAGTTTATTAAAAAGAGTTATAATTTGATGCAAGTGCAAAGCTGTTTAGAGTTTTAACCTGATTCATTACTTTAAATCAATTGTTACTTTAAATTCAAAAAGTTTATTAAAAAGAGTTATAATGTGATGCAAAAGCTGAGCTTGTGTTCTTAATCTGTCTGAACTGAAAGTGTTGAGTCTATGATGCATAAGCTGAGCTTGTGTTCTTAATATGTCTGAACTGGAAGTGTTTGAGGCTGTGATGCAAAAGCTGAGCTTGTGTTCTTAATCTGTCTGAACTGAAAGTGTTTGAGGCTGTGATGCAAAAGCTGAGCTTGTGTTCTTAATATGTCTGAACTGAAAGTGTTGAGGCTATGACGCATAAGCTGAGCCTGTGAGGTTACATATGTGTTTCTTGTGCTTAAAACACTTGTACATCATGCTTTAAAGGTTGTTTAAGTTTAGTGGCAAATTACTCTTGCACATCATGCTTTAAAGCGAGGTTACATAACACAATAGACTGTGATGATGATTGTATTTTGAGGGTACATAGAAGATCCGAGTAGCATCTTGGCGGGGCAATATCCAGGTTGCATAGTTCTCACTCTGCAACCGTGTGTTGCAGCCATGGCTTTACCCGTAGTTGTGTTCATCTCTCAATTACATATCTGAGTCTTCCAGATGTTTTGAAAGAAAGTATATATTGGATCCATTTGATTAAAACGGGTCAAATGCATCCGGTTAGTTTATATGAGCTGGTCCGCGTGTTGTTGAAGGATTTTTCAACACCTTTGTGCTTTAAAGGTTGTACAATGGGATTCAAATGGTTGTAAAGTGGCAAATGACCATTTCTGTCCTTCCTATATGCTTATTACAGTAGTATAGAGTATAGATATAGATATAGATAGATAGATAATGTGCTTAAAATGATTTTAGCCTTTATGTTTGTTACAGATCTGGTATGTTTGTAGCTGATTTACATGCTTATGTTACTGAAGGTTTTAGTATCTAAGTTGAGTGCTTGTAGAGTTGTGATGAATGTAGTTGAATTTATAGACTTCCAAGCATGCTTCCTTTCTGACAAATCCGAACAGTGTTTGCTTTTACAGCTGTATTTGAACAGTCATCGTAAGTAAAAAAAAATTCAAAAAGGATAGCAGTAAAATATTTTGGATTCTGAAAGGTTGTCAACTGTTCAACTGTAAAATCAGGAGTTAGGTTTCTGAAAAAGGTTTCGAAAGTCTTTCTGACAGGTTACTGTTCAATTTTTTTGTCATAAAAAAAACTAAATCAATTTTTACTTTAAATTCAAAAAGTTTATTAAAAAGAGTTATAATTTGATGCAAGTGCAAAGCTGTTTAGAGTTTTAACCTGATTCATTACTTTAAATCAATTGTTACTTTAAATTCAAAAAGTTTATTAAAAAGAGTTATAATTTGATGCAAGTGCAAAGCTGTTTAGAGTTTTAACCTGATTCATTACTTTAAATCAATTGTTACTTTAAATTCAAAAAGTTTATTAAAAAGAGTTATAATGTGATGCAAAAGCTGAGCTTGTGTTCTTAATCTGTCTGAACTGAAAGTGTTGAGTCTATGATGCATAAGCTGAGCTTGTGTTCTTAATATGTCTGAACTGGAAGTGTTTGAGGCTGTGATGCAAAAGCTGAGCTTGTGTTCTTAATCTGTCTGAACTGAAAGTGTTTGAGGCTGTGATGCAAAAGCTGAGCTTGTGTTCTTAATATGTCTGAACTGAAAGTGTTGAGGCTATGACGCATAAGCTGAGCCTGTGAGGTTACATATGTGTTTCTTGTGCTTAAAACACTTGTACATCATGCTTTAAAGGTTGTTTAAGTTTAGTGGCAAATTACTCTTGCACATCATGCTTTAAAGCGAGGTTACATAACACAATAGACTGTGATGATGATTGTATTTTGAGGGTACATAGAAGATCCGAGTAGCATCTTGGCGGGGCAATATCCAGGTTGCATAGTTCTCACTCTGCAACCGTGTGTTGCAGCCATGGCTTTACCCGTAGTTGTGTTCATCTCTCAATTACATATCTGAGTCTTCCAGATGTTTTGAAAGAAAGTATATATTGGATCCATTTGATTAAAACGGGTCAAATGCATCCGGTTAGTTTATATGAGCTGGTCCGCGTGTTGTTGAAGGATTTTTCAACACCTTTGTGCTTTAAAGGTTGTACAATGGGATTCAAATGGTTGTAAAGTGGCAAATGACCATTTCTGTCCTTCCTATATGCTTATTACAGTAGTATAGAGTATAGATATAGATATAGATAGATAGATAATGTGCTTAAAATGATTTTAGCCTTTATGTTTGTTACAGATCTGGTATGTTTGTAGCTGATTTACATGCTTATGTTACTGAAGGTTTTAGTATCTAAGTTGAGTGCTTGTAGAGTTGTGATGAATGTAGTTGAATTTATAGACTTCCAAGCATGCTTCCTTTCTGACAAATCCGAACAGTGTTTGCTTTTACAGCTGTATTTGAACAGTCATCGTAAGTAAAAAAAAATTCAAAAAGGATAGCAGTAAAATATTTTGGATTCTGAAAGGTTGTCAACTGTTCAACTGTAAAATCAGGAGTTAGGTTTCTGAAAAAGGTTTCGAAAGTCTTTCTGACAGGTTACTGTTCAATTTTTTTGTCATAAAAAAAACTAAATCAATTTTTACTTTAAATTCAAAAAGTTTATTAAAAAGAGTTATAATTTGATGCAAGTGCAAAGCTGTTTAGAGTTTTAACCTGATTCATTACTTTAAATCAATTGTTACTTTAAATTCAAAAAGTTTATTAAAAAGAGTTATAATTTGATGCAAGTGCAAAGCTGTTTAGAGTTTTAACCTGATTCATTACTTTAAATCAATTGTTACTTTAAATTCAAAAAGTTTATTAAAAAGAGTTATAATGTGATGCAAAAGCTGAGCTTGTGTTCTTAATCTGTCTGAACTGAAAGTGTTGAGTCTATGATGCATAAGCTGAGCTTGTGTTCTTAATATGTCTGAACTGGAAGTGTTTGAGGCTGTGATGCAAAAGCTGAGCTTGTGTTCTTAATCTGTCTGAACTGAAAGTGTTTGAGGCTGTGATGCAAAAGCTGAGCTTGTGTTCTTAATATGTCTGAACTGAAAGTGTTGAGGCTATGACGCATAAGCTGAGCCTGTGAGGTTACATATGTGTTTCTTGTGCTTAAAACACTTGTACATCATGCTTTAAAGGTTGTTTAAGTTTAGTGGCAAATTACTCTTGCACATCATGCTTTAAAGCGAGGTTACATAACACAATAGACTGTGATGATGATTGTATTTTGAGGGTACATAGAAGATCCGAGTAGCATCTTGGCGGGGCAATATCCAGGTTGCATAGTTCTCACTCTGCAACCGTGTGTTGCAGCCATGGCTTTACCCGTAGTTGTGTTCATCTCTCAATTACATATCTGAGTCTTCCAGATGTTTTGAAAGAAAGTATATATTGGATCCATTTGATTAAAACGGGTCAAATGCATCCGGTTAGTTTATATGAGCTGGTCCGCGTGTTGTTGAAGGATTTTTCAACACCTTTGTGCTTTAAAGGTTGTACAATGGGATTCAAATGGTTGTAAAGTGGCAAATGACCATTTCTGTCCTTCCTATATGCTTATTACAGTAGTATAGAGTATAGATATAGATATAGATAGATAGATAATGTGCTTAAAATGATTTTAGCCTTTATGTTTGTTACAGATCTGGTATGTTTGTAGCTGATTTACATGCTTATGTTACTGAAGGTTTTAGTATCTAAGTTGAGTGCTTGTAGAGTTGTGATGAATGTAGTTGAATTTATAGACTTCCAAGCATGCTTCCTTTCTGACAAATCCGAACAGTGTTTGCTTTTACAGCTGTATTTGAACAGTCATCGTAAGTAAAAAAAAAATTCAAAAAGGATAGCAGTAAAATATTTTGGATTCTGAAAGGTTGTCAACTGTTCAACTGTAAAATCAGGAGTTAGGTTTCTGAAAAAGGTTTCGAAAGTCTTTCTGACAGGTTACTGTTCAATTTTTTTGTCATAAAAAAAACTAAATCAATTTTTACTTTAAATTCAAAAAGTTTATTAAAAAGAGTTATAATTTGATGCAAGTGCAAAGCTGTTTAGAGTTTTAACCTGATTCATTACTTTAAATCAATTGTTACTTTAAATTCAAAAAGTTTATTAAAAAGAGTTATAATTTGATGCAAGTGCAAAGCTGTTTAGAGTTTTAACCTGATTCATTACTTTAAATCAATTGTTACTTTAAATTCAAAAAGTTTATTAAAAAGAGTTATAATGTGATGCAAAAGCTGAGCTTGTGTTCTTAATCTGTCTGAACTGAAAGTGTTGAGTCTATGATGCATAAGCTGAGCTTGTGTTCTTAATATGTCTGAACTGGAAGTGTTTGAGGCTGTGATGCAAAAGCTGAGCTTGTGTTCTTAATCTGTCTGAACTGAAAGTGTTTGAGGCTGTGATGCAAAAGCTGAGCTTGTGTTCTTAATATGTCTGAACTGAAAGTGTTGAGGCTATGACGCATAAGCTGAGCCTGTGAGGTTACATATGTGTTTCTTGTGCTTAAAACACTTGTACATCATGCTTTAAAGGTTGTTTAAGTTTAGTGGCAAATTACTCTTGCACATCATGCTTTAAAGCGAGGTTACATAACACAATAGACTGTGATGATGATTGTATTTTGAGGGTACATAGAAGATCCGAGTAGCATCTTGGCGGGGCAATATCCAGGTTGCATAGTTCTCACTCTGCAACCGTGTGTTGCAGCCATGGCTTTACCCGTAGTTGTGTTCATCTCTCAATTACATATCTGAGTCTTCCAGATGTTTTGAAAGAAAGTATATATTGGATCCATTTGATTAAAACGGGTCAAATGCATCCGGTTAGTTTATATGAGCTGGTCCGCGTGTTGTTGAAGGATTTTTCAACACCTTTGTGCTTTAAAGGTTGTACAATGGGATTCAAATGGTTGTAAAGTGGCAAATGACCATTTCTGTCCTTCCTATATGCTTATTACAGTAGTATAGAGTATAGATATAGATATAGATAGATAGATAATGTGCTTAAAATGATTTTAGCCTTTATGTTTGTTACAGATCTGGTATGTTTGTAGCTGATTTACATGCTTATGTTACTGAAGGTTTTAGTATCTAAGTTGAGTGCTTGTAGAGTTGTGATGAATGTAGTTGAATTTATAGACTTCCAAGCATGCTTCCTTTCTGACAAATCCGAACAGTGTTTGCTTTTACAGCTGTATTTGAACAGTCATCGTAAGTAAAAAAAAATTCAAAAAGGATAGCAGTAAAATATTTTGGATTCTGAAAGGTTGTCAACTGTTCAACTGTAAAATCAGGAGTTAGGTTTCTGAAAAAGGTTTCGAAAGTCTTTCTGACAGGTTACTGTTCAATTTTTTTGTCATAAAAAAAACTAAATCAATTTTTACTTTAAATTCAAAAAGTTTATTAAAAAGAGTTATAATTTGATGCAAGTGCAAAGCTGTTTAGAGTTTTAACCTGATTCATTACTTTAAATCAATTGTTACTTTAAATTCAAAAAGTTTATTAAAAAGAGTTATAATTTGATGCAAGTGCAAAGCTGTTTAGAGTTTTAACCTGATTCATTACTTTAAATCAATTGTTACTTTAAATTCAAAAAGTTTATTAAAAAGAGTTATAATGTGATGCAAAAGCTGAGCTTGTGTTCTTAATCTGTCTGAACTGAAAGTGTTGAGTCTATGATGCATAAGCTGAGCTTGTGTTCTTAATATGTCTGAACTGGAAGTGTTTGAGGCTGTGATGCAAAAGCTGAGCTTGTGTTCTTAATCTGTCTGAACTGAAAGTGTTTGAGGCTGTGATGCAAAAGCTGAGCTTGTGTTCTTAATATGTCTGAACTGAAAGTGTTGAGGCTATGACGCATAAGCTGAGCCTGTGAGGTTACATATGTGTTTCTTGTGCTTAAAACACTTGTACATCATGCTTTAAAGGTTGTTTAAGTTTAGTGGCAAATTACTCTTGCACATCATGCTTTAAAGCGAGGTTACATAACACAATAGACTGTGATGATGATTGTATTTTGAGGGTACATAGAAGATCCGAGTAGCATCTTGGCGGGGCAATATCCAGGTTGCATAGTTCTCACTCTGCAACCGTGTGTTGCAGCCATGGCTTTACCCGTAGTTGTGTTCATCTCTCAATTACATATCTGAGTCTTCCAGATGTTTTGAAAGAAAGTATATATTGGATCCATTTGATTAAAACGGGTCAAATGCATCCGGTTAGTTTATATGAGCTGGTCCGCGTGTTGTTGAAGGATTTTTCAACACCTTTGTGCTTTAAAGGTTGTACAATGGGATTCAAATGGTTGTAAAGTGGCAAATGACCATTTCTGTCCTTCCTATATGCTTATTACAGTAGTATAGAGTATAGATATAGATATAGATAGATAGATAATGTGCTTAAAATGATTTTAGCCTTTATGTTTGTTACAGATCTGGTATGTTTGTAGCTGATTTACATGCTTATGTTACTGAAGGTTTTAGTATCTAAGTTGAGTGCTTGTAGAGTTGTGATGAATGTAGTTGAATTTATAGACTTCCAAGCATGCTTCCTTTCTGACAAATCCGAACAGTGTTTGCTTTTACAGCTGTATTTGAACAGTCATCGTAAGTAAAAAAAAATTCAAAAAGGATAGCAGTAAAATATTTTGGATTCTGAAAGGTTGTCAACTGTTCAACTGTAAAATCAGGAGTTAGGTTTCTGAAAAAGGTTTCGAAAGTCTTTCTGACAGGTTACTGTTCAATTTTTTTGTCATAAAAAAAACTAAATCAATTTTTACTTTAAATTCAAAAAGTTTATTAAAAAGAGTTATAATTTGATGCAAGTGCAAAGCTGTTTAGAGTTTTAACCTGATTCATTACTTTAAATCAATTGTTACTTTAAATTCAAAAAGTTTATTAAAAAGAGTTATAATTTGATGCAAGTGCAAAGCTGTTTAGAGTTTTAACCTGATTCATTACTTTAAATCAATTGTTACTTTAAATTCAAAAAGTTTATTAAAAAGAGTTATAATGTGATGCAAAAGCTGAGCTTGTGTTCTTAATCTGTCTGAACTGAAAGTGTTGAGTCTATGATGCATAAGCTGAGCTTGTGTTCTTAATATGTCTGAACTGGAAGTGTTTGAGGCTGTGATGCAAAAGCTGAGCTTGTGTTCTTAATCTGTCTGAACTGAAAGTGTTTGAGGCTGTGATGCAAAAGCTGAGCTTGTGTTCTTAATATGTCTGAACTGAAAGTGTTGAGGCTATGACGCATAAGCTGAGCCTGTGAGGTTACATATGTGTTTCTTGTGCTTAAAACACTTGTACATCATGCTTTAAAGGTTGTTTAAGTTTAGTGGCAAATTACTCTTGCACATCATGCTTTAAAGCGAGGTTACATAACACAATAGACTGTGATGATGATTGTATTTTGAGGGTACATAGAAGATCCGAGTAGCATCTTGGCGGGGCAATATCCAGGTTGCATAGTTCTCACTCTGCAACCGTGTGTTGCAGCCATGGCTTTACCCGTAGTTGTGTTCATCTCTCAATTACATATCTGAGTCTTCCAGATGTTTTGAAAGAAAGTATATATTGGATCCATTTGATTAAAACGGGTCAAATGCATCCGGTTAGTTTATATGAGCTGGTCCGCGTGTTGTTGAAGGATTTTTCAACACCTTTGTGCTTTAAAGGTTGTACAATGGGATTCAAATGGTTGTAAAGTGGCAAATGACCATTTCTGTCCTTCCTATATGCTTATTACAGTAGTATAGAGTATAGATATAGATATAGATAGATAGATAATGTGCTTAAAATGATTTTAGCCTTTATGTTTGTTACAGATCTGGTATGTTTGTAGCTGATTTACATGCTTATGTTACTGAAGGTTTTAGTATCTAAGTTGAGTGCTTGTAGAGTTGTGATGAATGTAGTTGAATTTATAGACTTCCAAGCATGCTTCCTTTCTGACAAATCCGAACAGTGTTTGCTTTTACAGCTGTATTTGAACAGTCATCGTAAGTAAAAAAAAATTCAAAAAGGATAGCAGTAAAATATTTTGGATTCTGAAAGGTTGTCAACTGTAAAATCAGGAGTTAGGTTTCTGAAAAAGGTTTCGAAAGTCTTTCTGACAGGTTACTGTTCAATTTTTTTGTCATAAAAAAAACTAAATCAATTTTTACTTTAAATTCAAAAAGTTTATTAAAAAGAGTTATAATTTGATGCAAGTGCAAAGCTGTTTAGAGTTTTAACCTGATTCATTACTTTAAATCAATTGTTACTTTAAATTCAAAAAGTTTATTAAAAAGAGTTATAATTTGATGCAAGTGCAAAGCTGTTTAGAGTTTTAACCTGATTCATTACTTTAAATCAATTGTTACTTTAAATTCAAAAAGTTTATTAAAAAGAGTTATAATGTGATGCAAAAGCTGAGCTTGTGTTCTTAATCTGTCTGAACTGAAAGTGTTGAGTCTATGATGCATAAGCTGAGCTTGTGTTCTTAATATGTCTGAACTGGAAGTGTTTGAGGCTGTGATGCAAAAGCTGAGCTTGTGTTCTTAATCTGTCTGAACTGAAAGTGTTTGAGGCTGTGATGCAAAAGCTGAGCTTGTGTTCTTAATATGTCTGAACTGAAAGTGTTGAGGCTATGACGCATAAGCTGAGCCTGTGAGGTTACATATGTGTTTCTTGTGCTTAAAACACTTGTACATCATGCTTTAAAGGTTGTTTAAGTTTAGTGGCAAATTACTCTTGCACATCATGCTTTAAAGCGAGGTTACATAACACAATAGACTGTGATGATGATTGTATTTTGAGGGTACATAGAAGATCCGAGTAGCATCTTGGCGGGGCAATATCCAGGTTGCATAGTTCTCACTCTGCAACCGTGTGTTGCAGCCATGGCTTTACCCGTAGTTGTGTTCATCTCTCAATTACATATCTGAGTCTTCCAGATGTTTTGAAAGAAAGTATATAATGGATCCATTTGATTAAAACGGGTCAAATGCATCCGGTTAGTTTATATGAGCTGGTCCGCGTGTTGTTGAAGGATTTTTCAACACCTTTGTGCTTTAAAGGTTGTACAATGGGATTCAAATGGTTGTAAAGTGGCAAATGACCATTTCTGTCCTTCCTATATGCTTATTACAGTAGTATAGAGTATAGATATAGATATAGATAGATAGATAATGTGCTTAAAATGATTTTAGCCTTTATGTTTGTTACAGATCTGGTATGTTTGTAGCTGATTTACATGCTTATGTTACTGAAGGTTTTAGTATCTAAGTTGAGTGCTTGTAGAGTTGTGATGAATGTAGTTGAATTTATAGACTTCCAAGCATGCTTCCTTTCTGACAAATCCGAACAGTGTTTGCTTTTACAGCTGTATTTGAACAGTCATCGTAAGTAAAAAAAATTCAAAAAGGATAGCAGTAAAATATTTTGGATTCTGAAAGGTTGTCAACTGTTCAACTGTAAAATCAGGAGTTAGGTTTCTGAAAAAGGTTTCGAAAGTCTTTCTGACAGGTTACTGTTCAATTTTTTTGTCATAAAAAAAACTAAATCAATTTTTACTTTAAATTCAAAAAGTTTATTAAAAAGAGTTATAATTTGATGCAAGTGCAAAGCTGTTTAGAGTTTTAACCTGATTCATTACTTTAAATCAATTGTTACTTTAAATTCAAAAAGTTTATTAAAAAGAGTTATAATTTGATGCAAGTGCAAAGCTGTTTAGAGTTTTAACCTGATTCATTACTTTAAATCAATTGTTACTTTAAATTCAAAAAGTTTATTAAAAAGAGTTATAATGTGATGCAAAAGCTGAGCTTGTGTTCTTAATCTGTCTGAACTGAAAGTGTTGAGTCTATGATGCATAAGCTGAGCTTGTGTTCTTAATATGTCTGAACTGGAAGTGTTTGAGGCTGTGATGCAAAAGCTGAGCTTGTGTTCTTAATCTGTCTGAACTGAAAGTGTTTGAGGCTGTGATGCAAAAGCTGAGCTTGTGTTCTTAATATGTCTGAACTGAAAGTGTTGAGGCTATGATGCATAAGCTGAGCCTGTGAGGTTACATATGTGTTTCTTGTGCTTAAAACACTTGTACATCATGCTTTAAAGGTTATTTAAGTTTAGTGGCAAATTACTCTTGCACATCATGCTTTAAAGCGAGGTTACATAACACAATAGACTGTGATGATGATTGTATTTTGAGGGTACATAGAAGATCCGAGTAGCATCTTGGCGGGGCAATATCCAGGTTGCATAGTTCTCACTCTGCAACCGTGTGTTGCAGCCATGGCTTTACCCGTAGTTGTGTTCATCTCTCAATTACATATCTGAGTCTTCCAGATGTTTTGAAAGAAAGTATATATTGGATCCATTTGATTAAAACGGGTCAAATGCATCCGGTTAGTTTATATGAGCTGGTCCGCGTGTTGTTGAAGGATTTTGCAACACCTTTGTGCTTTAAAGGTTGTACAATGGGATTCAAATGGTTGTAAAGTGGCAAATGACCATTTCTGTCCTTCCTATATGCTTATTACAGTAGTATAGAGTATAGATATAGATATAGATAGATAGATAATGTGCTTAAAATGATTTTAGCCTTTATGTTTGTTACAGATCTGGTATGTTTGTAGCTGATTTACATGCTTATGTTACTGAAGGTTTTAGTATCTAAGTTGAGTGCTTGTAGAGTTGTGATGAATGTAGTTGAATTTATAGACTTCCAAGCATGCTTCCTTTCTGACAAATCCGAACAGTGTTTGCTTTTACAGCTGTATTTGAACAGTCATCGTAAGTAAAAAAAAATTCAAAAAGGATAGCAGTAAAATATTTTGGATTCTGAAAGGTTGTCAACTGTTCAACTGTAAAATCAGGAGTTAGGTTTCTGAAAAAGGTTTCGAAAGTCTTTCTGACAGGTTACTGTTCAATTTTTTTGTCATAAAAAAAACTAAATCAATTTTTACTTTAAATTCAAAAAGTTTATTAAAAAGAGTTATAATTTGATGCAAGTGCAAAGCTGTTTAGAGTTTTAACCTGATTCATTACTTTAAATCAATTGTTACTTTAAATTCAAAAAGTTTATTAAAAAGAGTTATAATTTGATGCAAGTGCAAAGCTGTTTAGAGTTTTAACCTGATTCATTACTTTAAATCAATTGTTACTTTAAATTCAAAAAGTTTATTAAAAAGAGTTATAATGTGATGCAAAAGCAAAGCTGTTTAGAGTTTTAACCTGATTCATTACTTTAAATCAATTGTTACTTTAAATTCAAAAAGTTTATTAAAAAGAGTTATAATGTGATGCAAAAGCTGAGCTTGTGTTCTTAATCTGTCTGAACTGAAAGTGTTGAGTCTATGATGCATAAGCTGAGCTTGTGTTCTTAATATGTCTGAACTGGAAGTGTTTGAGGCTGTGATGCAAAAGCTGAGCTTGTGTTCTTAATCTGTCTGAACTGAAAGTGTTTGAGGCTGTGATGCAAAAGCTGAGCTTGTGTTCTTAATATGTCTGAACTGAAAGTGTTGAGGCTATGATGCATAAGCTGAGCCTGTGAGGTTACATATGTGTTTCTTGTGCTTAAAACACTTGTACATCATGCTTTAAAGGTTGTTTAAGTTTAGTGGCAAATTACTCTTGTACATCATGCTTTAAAGCGAGGTTACATAACACAATAGACTGTGATGATGATTGTATTTTGAGGGTACATAGAAGATCCGGGTAGCATCTTGGCGGGGCAATATCCATGTTGCATAGTTCTCACTCTGCAACCGTGTGTTGCAGCCATGGCTTTACCCGTAGTTGTGTTCATCTCTCAATTACATGTCTGAGTCTTCCAGATGTTTTGATAAGCAAATGAGCAGGTTATGATGCATAATATGTCTGAACTGAAAGTGTTGAGGCTATGATGCATAAGCTGAGCCTGTGAGGTTATGATGCATAATATGTCTGAACTGAAAGTGTTGAAGCTATGATGCATAAGCTGAGCCTGTGAGGTTATGATGCATAATATGTCTGAACTGAAGTCAAGTTGGGTCCAAGGTGAATGTTGGAGTACTTTAGAAGTCAAGTTGGGTCCAAGGCTTGGAAGAAGGTGGGAGTTGTGGCTTTCGCTACGATATGGAGACTTTGGACGAGTAGAAACGAGAAAGAATTTAATGGCAACAACATTCCGATCGCTAAAGTGTACCAGTTTTGTTTTGATAGTCATTATGTATGATTTCAGAAGCTTTGACGATGTTGATATGTGTATTTCAATTTGTTGTATTTATGAACACATATTATATTAAGAAAAAAAGAAAGTTATTTTTGTATTGTGTAATCATCATCTTCTTAGAGTTTTGGCGTGGTTTGATTTCATTCTTTGATGCGCAATGGAAATAATCTTACTTTCACTTATACTTGTAGCATTCATACACGAAAAGTGACCCGACCTGAGACCAACCCAAAATTCATACAAAGTGGTTTAGTTATATTCTTTTGACTAAATGAATATTTTTTAGTTATACTTGTAGCATTCATACACGAAAACTTACTTTCACTTATACTTATATTCTTTTGACTAAATGAATATTTTTTTTTCATGGGTTACATTTTAATTTTGTTACATCCCTGTTTGATATGTTAACCCGTCCTATTCATTTCCACCTTTGATTTATATTTTAACTTTCAGGCTGTAATGAAGGTTCAACCAGAACTAAACGGAAAACTGACAGGTGTCGCCTTTAGACAAAACGTATATTAAATGTAAACTTTTAATACATACAATACAGAGACAAAACGTCATACCAACTTCGTAGACTTGACAGAGCTTACAGACTCGATAACAAAAGACCGTAACATACAATACAGAGACACGCAATTGTGGATCTTTGCTGATGGGTGCACTTCGGAATGTAGCAGATATGAATGAATATAACCCCAGTGGTAGATATGTAATTAGCGAGCTCTGGAATTTCAAGGAAAATTGAAGAGCTACACTGGGGTTATATTCATTCATATCAATCACTTCCTTATGTGCACCGCACCATCTTCTAGGAGGTTGTCAAGTGTTCTCGCCTTCGTAGTTGGTGTTTTGCGTATCTTTACATCCGCAGCCATTCTGTACAATATTTTCACAAAAAACATCACAAACAACCTGAACAAAGCAAAATAAATCAACCCTCTGTTTTTTCAAAGCAAAACAAACATGAAGAACCCTCTGTTTTTTCACAAGCAAAACAAACATGAAGTACCCAAAATACCCAAATAACTGATTATCATCGTATCAAACACATTCAAATGACCAATAAACACACTCTGTTTTTTCAAAGCAAAACAAGCATGAAGAACCATCTGTTTTTTCACAAGCAAAACAAACATGAAGAACCCAAAATACCCAAATATCTGATTATCATCGAATCAAACACATTCAAATGACCAATACCCAAATAACTGATTATTATCGAATCAAACACATTCAAATGACCAATAAACACACTCTGTTTTTTCAAAGCAAAACAAACATGAAGAACCCTCCGGATATATACTTTCTTTCACTCAGACTAAACACTCTGCTTTCACATTCAAATGACCAATAAACACACTCTGTTTTTTCAAAGCAAAACAAACATGAAGAACCCTCTGTTTTTTCACAAGCAAAACAAACATGAAGAACCCAAAATACCCAAATATCTGATTATCATCGAATCAAACACATTCAAATGACCAATAAACACACTCTGTTTTTTCAAAGCAAAACAAACATGAAGAACCCTCTTTTTTTTCACAAACAAAACAAAAATGAAGAACCCAAAATACCCAAATAACTGATTATCATCGAATCAAACCAAAAATCAAAATGAGGAACACATTCAAATCATCGAATCAAACCAAAAATCAATATGACAAAAAATATCAATCCGAAACTGATCCGATCACCAGAGATTTTAAACACTGTTTTGGAGCTTCAAGATGTTTCAAGTATCAATATTGATGTGTTCAAATAACTACACACTTGTTTCTTCGCATTTGATTCAGAAATTAAAACAAACAAGTATCATAGTTTCAATAAACAACCTACATTTGTACTCTAATCAGCCAAATGATCACATGAGATCTGAAACTTTAGAATCAAACAAAACAAAACCTCTGTTTTGAAGATGAACCTGATGAAGATGATGATGATGAAGATGATCTGTTCGATGAAGATGAAGATGATCTGTTCGATGTCGATGAAGATGATGATTATAATCGGCGGTGTTGGGTGTTGGGAGTTGGAACCTGATGTTGAGAAGTGTGATCAAAATTTCTACATATTGATATAGTGTAGATATTTTAAGGGTTTAGGTTAAGGGTATAAAGGACTTTTCATACCAACAATTAATAAACTAATGAAAACTCAAGGTTGGTAACATGACCCAGGTTGGTAGTCGATCCAAGACCACTCCACGAAATTAGATATAGCTATTTTTAATGTTTTTAGGTAAACATGTAAACTGTCGTTGCATCACGAATTTGGTTTTGGTTATGGCTCAAAACTGAACCTCCCCGTACATAGCCCTAAACTCACCAACCTAAGTGATATGTTTCCCGCCGCATCGCGCGGGTAAACGACTAGTCTAATAATATACACTTACGCTTTAGTATTCTACGTCAATGAGAAAATGTTTACTTGCAATTTGTAGTATTCTTTGACTTGACTAACAATCAAGTACACAATGTTCGTGCGTATTGATTTTAGCACTTTTCTTAGGATATACACAATGATTTTGAAACACGTTTATAATTCTCCCACCATGGATCCAAGTGGAAGTAACAAGAAAGTAAACATCCATAATTACAAACAATCTTTGAAGTGAAATCGTAGTTCATTGATATAGTAGATAAATGGAACCAAGTGGCTCCCTCTAAAAGTGTTCATGTCAAATTGTCTACCTTAGGGGTTTGTTTGGTATGGCGTAATGAAATGGACGATGGTGAGTAGCGGTGGTGATAGGTGGTAGTGGTAACGGTGGTAGGAGGTGGCGGCGGCGACTATGGTGGCGGGTGACGGCGAGGGCGGATGTGGGTGGCAGCGATGGTGGTGTCGGCGGTGGGTGGTGGCGGATGTGGTGGCTGGTGGCAGCGGAGGTAGGTGACGGCAGCGGGTGGCGAAGGCAGCAGTGGCTGGTGGCAGGTGACGGCGGCGATGGGTGGCAGTGGGTGACGGCGAGGGCGGAAGTGGATGGCGGCGTCAGTGGTGGGCGACCAAGGTGGGTGGCAGTGGCGGGTGACGGTGGGGATGGAGGTGGGTGGCGACGGTGGTGGGTGATGGTGGGTGGCAGCCACGGTGGTGGGTGGCGGCCACGGTGGTGGGTGGTGGCGACGGTAGTGGGTTGTGGTTTTGTTAATGAAAGGTTAAAGATTGATGGAATGGAAAAAAAATAAGGGGGACAGATGGAATAATTTTGAGGGAATGGAATAGCTTATGTAATGGGCGATTCCATTCCCTCGACCAACCAAACACCCTTTTTCTTCATTCCTTCTTAATGGTCCATTCCATTCCACCTTTGATTCCTACATAACAAATGCTACATAGGAATGTGCTAGTCATAGAACGCCCGTAAAAATGAACATGTAACAATAATGCTCTCTTATACAACCTACAACTATATATATTTGCAAATGACTTTAGTATAACTTTAGGGCCACTTATGCAAATCAATTCTATAATATTAGAGAGAGATGTTGCCACTTTGCAAATGACTTTAGTGTTATCACTCCAGCGGTTGGGAGGACCGTGGAATATCCCCCAATATTAGAGAGAGATGTTCCACTTTGTTCACGAAAAGTTCATATAAATTCATTAGCTCAAAAAACTATCCTCTAAAGAAGATGGAATTATGCAAAAACAAAGAGCAAAAGTAGCAGCAACTCTTGTTGCAAAACTCATAGTTCATATAAATTCATTGGCTCTTTCTAATTCATGGTACAACAAACCAAGACTCATTTATAACCAAGACTCATTTATGACATTTTGTAATTCAACAAAGGGATGGTCCCTTGGAAGGCTCATATAATAAGGGTAGAGGGGGGCTCTCTTCTCCAAACCCCATTTTGGTATAAATGTGATGGTTTAATATATTACTAGTGGGGAACTCGCGTATTATGAGGGAGTCAAAATTTTACCACGAATATCTAAAATAATAGCTAATTATAAAACTTAAACATAAAGTAAAAAAATAACTCGATTTATTTGATTATATTCACATAAGATATTAATAATTATTTGATATATACTTGTTGTTTGCATGAGGAACATGATGAGTGTATATGGTTAAAATTATCTAACAGATTTAATATTCAATCTATAGTTATAACAAAAAATTGAATAAATAAACCAAATTGTAGCTCTTTGTTATATATGTTCATTCAGTTATTAGCGATCCTATTTGAGATGTTAGCCTATAGCCAACTAATTACTAAGCAAAAAGAAGATGGACTTTGAGACGTTGAAGTTGAAATATGAAGAAACAGTGGTAACCGAGTGGTTAGTGTAACGCCCTGCGTTTCGAAACTTTTATCTTTCGGCAAGTCTCGTCATACTTCCTGTCCCGTGATGCTTAATGAAACTATTTGAATCTAAATCGTGTTAAACTATGAGGAACTTCTATTCTCTGTGAATCTTGACTCTTGTGATGCTTTATATATATGTGAACAATGTGAATCTCGACTCTTGTGATGCTAGAAACTTGACCCTTATTATGCTTGAAACTTATTGAACGAGAAACTTTGATACTAGGTGGAACGAGAAACTTGATACTTATTGAACGAGAAACTTGATACTTATTGAGCGAGAAAACTAGCTTAAACATAGACTTGAAACACGGAAACTTTTGTATTAATTATATAATAATATCATGTAATGGTCACTCACAATAATACGCAACGCAACACTTAACCTAGCTCGCAAAACGAACCAAAGTTGGAAAACTAGCAAACGGGTCTCGGCTGTCCGAATGGACATCCGATCAGATGACCATCCGCTCAGATGACCATCCGATCGGATGGCCATTCGACCGGAAAGCCATCTGATCCCTTGCACTCTCCACCAACTAGTTGTCACTCTCACCTATATATAGAACCCTTGACATTTCATTCTCACCTTTGGCTCTCCCATTCGACCACACACACTCTCAGCCACTTTAATCAAGATTCAAGCCCATTCCGTAAGTATTTCTCCTAGATCCTTGTACAACTTTCATCATTTAACACTTCTACACCATATTCTTCATCAAAATCACACAAATAATTCAACTTTTTCCCAAAAAATCAACTGATTTGGACCTCTTGAAGGTGGTTTCCACTCGGTTGCTTATGCAAACTGTGGTAGAGCACCGTTCAATCAAGATTGGTGCTAAATCTAGTGGATTTTCACAACTTTTCAGCAAAACCTAAAGGAATCTCACACTTTTTTACACTAGATCTGATGGAATTTCACTTGTTTCCGGATCAGATCTGATAACATCACGTTTTACAACTGATTTTCGAACTTTCTTCAACTTTTATACAAAAACATGGGTAAATTCAGACTCAAACAGACTCTCGACTCGTTCCTTAGTCGAAATTCGGCTTGAAAACTGAATTCCACCAGAAAACGGACCGATTGACGGGTCCAAACATGAAACACCATCAGAAATAGTTTGTCGGTTTGAAAAGGGGTGATGCCCATCCGATCAAACGAGTTGAGTTTGGTATGTTTCCGTTGTTTGATACGTCGTCGCACCATCAACGTTAACTCAAAACTTAAAAAAATTTCACGAAACTTCACTCATTGACCATTCGTCCAGATGATCTGATTATGACGTCACTTGTTGTTTGTTTTACAGGACACTATGAACGCAACATTGAAAACTTAACAGTTCACAAACACCCACTGTTCGAATGGTCATCCGTCCGGATGACCATCCGCTCAGGTAGTCTGTCTGATACTTTAACTCGATTTTCGCACCTTCGACACTCTGTTCCCGACCGGGCCAGCACTTAGAGGACTTATGCTCTGTTCCCCGCACGCAGGCTGATCCAGCGCTCCCTTCGATCCAATTTAGCAGTGTTTGGTTATAAGCACCCATTGTGAGTATACTCGATCCCTTTTTGTTTTAAACACTTTTGGGATGAAACATGTATTCTATATCAAGACACTTGACACTTGAAACTTATTTGAAACATACTTTATCCGCATTAAACATGAAACATGATACTTGTGATACTTGAGACTTTTATGCTATGTGAACGTTTAATCCATGTGTGTAGTTTCGCCTTAACAATTATAGCGCTATAGGAGTAACGCCCGCCCCCCTTGAGTCTTAGGGTATTGTTAGGATGAGACATATTAACCTTCCGTTATTCTTTGGGAAAGACACTTTAATGCGTTGAAAACTTGGGCTATCACTTGGACTGCGTTAACTAGCATGGTAAAACTTATTATATGTTTTCATCTTGGATATGAGTTTTTAAACTAATATGATACGTATTCAAACTTGTATGCTCGCCAACATTTTTGTTGATTGTATTTTAATACATGTTGCAGGTTGATAGAAGCTTGGAATCAAGAAAACAAGCTAGGATGATGCTTAGAAACTCATCTTAGATAATTAGTTAATTTTGGACAATATTTGAATTATTTGAGTTTGTTTTGATACAATTTGATCGTGATTGGTTTGTGAGACAATTTAGCATTTATAATGAAATTTGATTAATCTTTATCGAAACAATTAGTGTTGTGGATTCTCTTGAGCAATCTGATTCGCTTAGTGTCGCGCCCTGATGTTTCCTCCATCGGTTGGGGTGTGACAGTTAGTCCACGGGTCGAATCTCGTTTAGATAGGGTTAATCCCTTCTTTCCTCGATCGATGGCTGGATGATCTTGTATCTGTCACATGTGCAATGAACACACAGTGACTCGCAACAAGGAGAATAAGGTGGGGGTTGCTCCTTGTTACCACCCTCCGGTGTGAGACTCGGTATTTGCTTAGGAAGCAAAATAAGTGATTAAGTAGTAAGTGTGAGGGAGCAGATTAGCAGTACCTCAAACCTAGTTTGAAGTATGGTATTTATAGCTGAAGATTGAAGGAGAGAGGCCAATGGGCCGTTTGATGGGCCTTGGGCCTGACTGACAACTTGTAGCTTATCCGCTGGTATGGCAGGTGTGCAGGCTGCAGAAGTGTCAGGTGCACAATGGAGGTGTCGCCACGTGCCCTGCTGTAACAGGCGCATGAAGGAGCGACCGCCACGTGGCTTGTTAGCTTTGGTTGTCAGTCTGTTTATCAGCTTTATGCAAGTGGAAGCTCTGTTAGCGAACCGGTAGCTGCGTATTACACGGTCAGCTGACCGTTGTTGTTAGTGTCAGGGTGTGCCACTTGCTGGTTTGTCACAGAAATCAAAGTGACGGTTCCACTTGCATCGTAGTAAGATGTTGCCCTTGCGCGTGTGCCCTGTAGGCTTGCGCAAGAATGTAGCATGTGTTTGATGAGAAAACACATCCCCATTAACTACTCTACACTTCCTTCTGCAAGAGAAGGTTCCGTCGTCTAAAGTTGTACGCGCGAATGCCCGCTATGACAACTGGCGAAATTTCATTATAATTTCGTACAACTTAATCACTAGTTATACAATTTAATTGCATTCTTTTGAAGAAAGTTATGAATAATTGAGTCGTATGAAGTCTAGCAGTGATAGGACATGGTTAAAAATTTAGAATAATATTGAAACATTCGTCGCGTCGCGAGAAAACAGAAAACTATGTCCAATATGTTGGCTAAAATGCTGAAATTTACTATTAACTTGAACACACTATTCATGCCAGCTGGTTCTGAAAATTGTCCGAATGAGCAATGAATAGCATGAAAGCATTTTATAGTTGAAACATATATAAAGTGACAATATATATATATATATATATATATATATATATATATATATATTCAAACCGACGCGAAGTATATTATAAACACACTAACGAAATAAACGCGTCGTCATCGGCAACGATCACCCTAACGTCACGACGAGGAGCGTGCACCCATCCCGGACGACACTTGGTCACTTTCGATGCGAAAATATATATACGGTTACTACGACGAAACACTAAAAATAATATAATTTTTAGACTTGAAGATATATATATTCGATACAATAAAATTCCGGAAAGCGTAAAGTGGAAATATTCTCTAAGTGTAGCATATAGAACTTAAGAATTGAACAAGTATATGAATACATACATAAATACCAATGATAGAATGTACAAGTATAAATACAGTATACGTATACGTATAAAATACGCAAGTACATAATGATGTACTCAAATACACTTGTTGAAGTGTACACTCACAAAGAATACCGTACATGTACAATAACGTAAATACGATGTTAAAAATAATATTTTTTGCAATTATATCTTGAAAAGATATACATATATATTTGTGAAACTAATATACGCAAGCAAACCGAACATAAATGTACATGTGAACGAGGTTCACGAAACTTAAAAATATATATTAGAAGAATGTATATTACACTTAACGAACTTACGCCCGTGCGTAGCATGGAGACGCTTATGGGCTAGGCCCACTTATACTGTGTGAGACACGGGGACTCAAATGAGCTAGGCCCATTCTTATTGGTGCAAGGCACAAAGACACTCAATGGGCTAGGCCCAATAACATAAAGGCATGGGCTAGGCCCAATGACATAAAGACATGGGCTAGGCCCAATGACACAAAGACATGGGCTAGGCCTAATAACATAGACATGGGCTAGGCCCAATAACAAAAGGCATGGGCTAGGTCTAATGACACAAAGACATGGGCTAGGCCTAATGACACGAGTGCAAGGCACGAGGGCATATGAAGGGCGAGGCGTGTTCATACACGATAAAATACATGACAATATATATATATATATATATATAGGTAAAGTGTAGGATACAAATTCCCTAATCGTACATTACATACGCGACTGTAGTGGCCGTACACGTGTCCTGATTCATTTTTCTTTGATAAGGTTAAATCGGACAATTAATTCAATCATCTATCTGAGGTCAAATTCGTCTCTTCATTCAATCAGTGAGAAGTTCGTTACACTAATATCCCGGTAATTATCATTCGAATCAGTTTCAAATTTTTCATAATTCTTAAATTGTAGTTTTCGTTCTTCTACGTTAGGGTTTGATTCAATTGTTTTTTTTTTATGGATCCATAGAGCAGCACCGGACGAAATACAGATGTTGATTTTGAAGAAACTCGACCAATCGGTGATCATGCTCAATTATCTGCATATCAGAGAGTTTCAATTGAGGATGTTTTAAATCCGCAACCTGCAAATCCAAATCCAAATGCAAGTACAAGTGTTCTAAACGAGTGTTCTAATGGTAATTATATTAATTCAGATCTTTAAATTGTTTGTAGACTTGTTTTGTTTAATCGTATCAATGATTTTGCATTGTTGTAGCTGTTTTTGAAGTTTGAATGTTGAGTATATTTTTGACATGAAAGCAACATGTACAAGTTCGCATGTTATGAGTCTTTCAATTCACATTTGATGTTTATTCTGTTTACAGATTTTCGCATGTTATGGTATAATAAATCGCATGTGTAAAACATATTAATCAAAATCATCATTTTCGCATGTTATTATTCATACAATTCGCACGTGTTGTTGTTCTTACGATGAAATTATGCAGTTATTAATATATCGCATGTAACGAGTCTGATAATTCGCATGTGTTTTTGTTTTTTTTATTTGATTTATGTAGATGAAAGGGTTTACACTCCGGAGGTTCAAGCATCAGCTGCACCTGTGGTTGGAATGCAATTTATCTCTATTGAATAAGCATATGCGTTTTACCAATCATATGCTAAGTTAGCTGGTTTTTCTATTCGGAAAGGTGGTGAAGTACACAGTGGTGGTATAATCAAAACTAAGTATTTTGTTTGTTCTAAAGAGGGACATAAGCCATTGTGTATTGACGATCGTTATTCGAAGTAAAAAAAGCCATTCAAATCAAGGAACAGGGGGAACATTAGAACTGGATGCAAAGCTCAACTTATGATTTGCACGGTGGATGGTAGATTATATACAGTAAAGAGATTTGTTGAAGGGCATAATCATAAGTTTGTATGTCCACATGATATTCATATGCTGCCAGCGTACAAACAATTGTCAGATGCCCATGAGGAGATGATATGGGAACTAGGCACTTTAAACCTTGGTCCTGTCAAAGCTTTCCATATAATGAGGAAACGTTATGGTGGTTTCGAGAACGTTGGCGCCACGGTTGATGATTGCAAAAATTTTAGGAATCGAATTAACAGCTATATAGGAGAATATGACGCTGACATGGTGATTAATAGGATGACCGACAAAAAATAGTATTTAGTTGATTATTCGTTTGAATATTCTGTTGACGATGACAAACGGTTAACTGGTTTATTCTGGGCTGATGGGTTATGCAAGCTTAACTATATTGAGTTTGGGGATGTGATATCGTTCGATGCAACTTTCAAGACAAACAAGTAAGTGTTTCAAGACAAACATGTTTTTTATTTATTTTTCGCATGTTATATGATTTTCCTAAACTTGCAATATCGCATGTTATTATATATTGAACAGCAGGTGTTGAATATATCGCATGTTATACTGTATATTTTCGCATGTGATATATGTCTATTTCGCATGTTTTAAATGTGTACTTCGCATGTGTTTTTTCAGGTACAAGATGGTGTTTCTTCCGTTCACTGGGATTGATAATCACCGTCGAAATGTATCCCTTGGAGCTGGGTTGTTGGCATCGGAGAGCATTGAATCCTATAAATGGCTTCTGAATTCATTTGTAAAGTCATTTGGTCGGCAGCCAAAGGTTGTAGTGACGGACCAAGACCCTGCTATGAAACAGGCTATTGAGGAGGTTTTTTCTACCAGCAGACACCGATTGTGCATGTGGCACATAATGAAAAAAGTGGCAGATAAGGTATAGCATGCTATATTGTCTTTCGTTAGCATTTTTTTATACTATAGATTTTGTTATAGGCTGATATAAAAAGCATTTATTGGTATAGGTTGGACACGAGTTGTGCAATAATGATGAGTTTAAAAGGAGGATGTGCGATATTGTATGGACTGATTCCATTGAGCCTGAAGAATTCGAGAGACAGTGGAAGTTGGTGATGATTGAGTTTGGCCTCACTGGAAACAAATGGATTGATGATATGTTTTCGATGAGATACATGTGGATTCCGGCTTTTTACCGGCATGAGCCCATGTCTGGTCTCATGCAAACAACTTCGAGATCAGAGAGCGAGAATCATTTTTTTTTCCAGGTGTCAAATTCGCAACTCACTCTTGTAGAGTTTATGAATCATTTTGACGGTGCAATGGATGTCCAAAGGTTCAATCACAGAAAGAATGATCATATTTCAAGATATACTGAGCCTAGTGATTGGAGCAAAACTACTTTGGAAAAAGATGCTGCTAAGATATACACCAGGTCTATATTCTTTGATCAGCAAATAGAGATATATGGAACAATTACCGAATGTCTGCCAATGGACACCAAAGTTGAGGGTCCACAGATCAGGATATCGTTGAAAGACTTTAACGCTCATGGAGATGGTTTATTAGAGGTATTATAGCATATATATTTAAAACATGCGATTTTGAAAACCTATATGCGAATTTCATTTCAGAACATGATTTTGCAATATGCGATTTTGATGTATGCATGCGATTTTAAATTAATACAATTAAATGATTTTTAGACATGCGAAATTGTTAATTTACACATGCGATTTTAATGTTTAATATATATTTTTTTTCTTTTGGTTTTCTTAGGTGTGGTTCAAGAATCTTGAAAATGATGTAACTGCACAGTGTAGCTGTCACACCCCGACCACGTGAGACAACGAAACGTGGCGGAAACATCGGGGAGTGTTGTAACATAATTAATTGTTTCAAATCCATGGCAATTGAAGTTTCTTTTTATTAATCAAACATGAGAGTTTACATTGTTTTAAACAAGAAACAAAGGGTACATAACATAAATTAACTAGTTCTTGTCTCGTTTTAAGTCACTAAGGCACCGGTCCGCCTAAGTATGTCTTGATAAGTCCTATGCATCATCTCCTGAAAACACATGTGAAAATAGGTACGTCAGCATAAAAATGCCTGTGAGATACATAGGTTTTTTGAAAATAGGATTCATGACTTATGTTTGAGAAAATGTTTAGTCATGAACCTTGTAATTTGCTTTGTCTTGTAAATCATTTGAAAAACGATAAGATCAGATGATATGGATAAATAAGAGAATAATGTATGGTTAAATGAATAACCATGTAAAATGAGTTTGTATAAGATAAGTTGTTTGTAAATCAATGTCTTGTGAAAAGTATGTTATTTATATAAAATGTTATATGTCTCAAATTGAAATGATTCAAATAACGCTACAATATGTGATACCATACAAACACTTATATATAGGAAGTACCAGCGGCGTATCCACCGTGCTTGTATCATATTACATACGCCTCGTTACTTAATCACTTACTCAAACCAAACCATCAAGATGAAATGTTTAACAATTGTAGAAATGTTTATGTATAGTCAAATGTCTATTGTCAAATGTAAATCATGTCAACAGATACAACTGGTTCACACGGTTCAATAGTTACAAACGGTTCATATAATCAAAGGGTTACGACGGTTCACATAGTCAAATGGTTACAACGGTTCAAAATGTAGTATAATGTGTTCATATGCTGGATGAGCATATGCAACAGAAATGCAATGTAAAACAATGTACTAAGTATGCATACAATGGACATACATAGCATGAAATGTAATGTAAAACGATGTACTAGGTACGCACACAATGGGCATACATAGCATGAAATGTAATGAAATCATATACTATAATGTACTAACAAACATAACATGTATATGATGTAAAAACAGGAAAGTAGGAAAGTAACAAGTAGGCACATGTGTTCCACCCCAAAATGTTTGGAAAACAGTAAAAGAGGGGTCTATGTACTCACTTGAGATTGCTCAGAAGTCCTAAGATAACCACCAAGCAATGCTAGAGATCATGGAATCAAACGGCACCTAATATAGGTAACTATGTTAATATACCGGACCTAATTCGGAAGATCGGATAGAATGAGGGCTTGTAAACCAAATGAGTATGAGAACTCATGTAATATGGTTTAACAAAGCCTACATACTAAATGAAACATAGCCTAAGTGCTTACGACCCATTACGACCCGTTTAGGTAGCTTATGCTACTTTAACGCGTCGTTCGCGTGAAACGCGTTCGGACCGCCTAACTAGTCCTATGACAAGTAATATATGCCTTAAAATGTCTAATATTGTTGCCAAATCAGTTTAGATACCAAAAGTTATGTTACATATGCTTAAAATGAATTTTGGCGTACAAAGGGTATTTTGGTAATTTACCTAAGGCGTATAAACTACCTATTATGCAACTAACTAAACATCGTGACCATAAGGTATAACCTCGGAAGGTTATTCCCTATATAACTATGGTCACCTAATGTGTTTGGTCGGATCCTAATGATCGACCAAATGGGTCGGGTTCGAAGGTATAAGCGATTTATTAGATCGCTTACCCTTACGACCCTAGACAACGTGGTAATCAGTAGGCATAGTCACAAGGGACTATAACCATCGTGATTACAATCACGTTGCGAAGTTCCAACGAAATTCGCATTGACCATAAACTGGTCAACGCAGAAAGTCAAACAAAGTTTGACTTTCGGACTCGAAAAGCAATAAAAGAACGAAGGAATACTTACGAAGGGTCCCCGAATGCTAATCTTGATTCAAGTAGCTCAGGTATGAAACAAAGGTTTCAACTTAGAGCTTCTCAAATCAGATTCTAGTGGGTTTTGAAGTTGGGGGATGTGGGTATTTATAGGATTTCCCGAACCGTTAGGATCGTTTCTTGGAAACCGTGATCGAATCTAAGGCGTACACTTGTTGGAATGTTGTGGTGACTAAAAATGGCCCCTCATGAACTGAAAGGGCAAGTGTGGGTGTGTGGTTGGGAGTTTAACAGCTGTAATCTACTGATTAATTGATCTTATCTGATCTGGGAGCCTGACGTGGGCCACGTAAAGTTTAAGCTTGGGTTTACGCCCCAGGCCTAAGAACTTTGACAGATTTACATTTTTAGCCCCTGCATGCCCAAAACTTGGTTTTCGATGCATTTTTGACACGTATAAGCCCCGTTAACCCCATTTCAAGGCTCTAAAATGAAGTTAAAGTATTGGTAACTCAAAACATGCTCAAAAATATCTCGGATGTCGGTTCGTTTGGCCGTACGATCGCGATGTTCGCTTAATTACGACGGAATGCGCATAAGCACGAAAAACGATCCAAATGGCGTGACGAATGGATTTTTCTTATGCCAAACACTAAAATAAAATGTTTTAGTGCTTACATAAATTTTTTGGATGTCCGGAAGTATTCAGAACGTAAGTTATGCTCGAAAGAGCAAACTTATGCACTTTTTGACGCTTTTAGTCCCTGAATGACCCAAAAGTTTATTTTAGCACACCGAACCACTCAAAGCCTATTTCTAAGCTATGTAAAGGATATTTAGGGTGTGTTTAACTTATGGTCATGTTCCGGAATGTTCGTTACAGTTCAAATTGGCATACTTTCGCAGTTTGTCAAGTTTAGTCCCTGTAAGCGATTTAACTTGCTTTTGCCTTACCAAAGCCTTCAAAACTTATTTCTAAGTTATGTAAAGGTTATTTATGGTATGTTAAGAATATTTCACTATTCCAGAGTGTTCGTTGCATTAAGCTGGTTATATTTACGCATCAGTGCGCGTATAACCTTCTAGAAAGCGATTTAGAGCTTGAAATCGAACAAGAATTGATATGTGCAAAAGATACACATATTTATACAGATCCCAAGTATGAAATACAATATTTCATTGGCTTGGAATTTGTTTGATGGTCGCAGTGACCTAGGTGTCACAGTCTCCCCTATTTTAGGAAATTTCGTCCCGAAATTTATTCGTAGGAGTCCATCTGTGACTCTGTGTAAAGTAACCACCAGATATACAAGGCATAATCCGGTCATTTCCTTAACGGACAATCTTCAGAAACGAAAATGAACAGACGGAGTCATTTTCCTCAACGAGTATTCTTCAGAAACGGAAATGAAGGAATAAACAAACGGGGATTCATTTCCTCAACGGGCAATCTTCAGAAACGTAAAATGAACTTATGGAGTCATTTTCAACGGGTGCTTCATCAGAAATGGAAATGAAAGGAGAAACAAACGGATATTCATTTCCTCAACGGACAATCTTCAGAAACGAAAAATGAACTGACGGAGTCATTTTCAACGGGTGCTTCATCAGATATGGAAATGAAAAGGATAATCAAACGGATATTCATTTCCTCATCGGACAATCTTCAGAAACGAAAATGAACTGACGGAGTCATTTTCAACGGGTGCTTCATCAGAAATGGAAATGAAAAGGATAATCAAACGGATATTCATTTCCTCAACGGACAATCTTCAGAAACGAAAATGAACTGACGGAGTCATTTTCAACGGGTGCTTCATCAGAAATGGAAATGAAAATAGTTAACTTCTAGGCACATGACAAAGCTCGTTGTGGTTTCTATGCACTAAATTCCATAATTATGTATGCATCTATAGTTACGTAATTCCTTGCACAGTCCGCACAGTTTGTCTTGTAATGTTTAGGGGAGGAAAATCAAACCTGTGATGAGGGTGACTAGACTACCATAGGGTCCTTTTAATTAGATCGACATATGATCTTATTAATTTGGCCACCAAGGAGTCCTTTCAGCTATATCATCACATGATGTTCCTAACCAGATTTTTGGATCAATCTGTTTAACTAGACCACTCAAGGGGTCTAATTATGGAGTAGTACTTTATAACCCAAGGGACTTAACTACAACGTAAAAGTCCATTAAGGATTTTAGATAGTACCTTTGGGTATCCTACTATGAATCCCTTATACGCATGATATGGAAGATTCTACGAGGATTTGGATAAAAAAAACTTGGATTACACCAAAAACATAAAAGGGAACACATAAGCACATAATCACATAGTTGTTTAACTCGGTTATTAATTTGTTATTAACTTGTTAGTGATTGAATATGGATATTCAAGGTACACCAGGAGACCAGTCGCTGGACTTCAATGTCCTCTGGGATCTATCTGAAAAGATAGGATGATTTCCCAAAAATTCGATTTTGTTTTCAAAGAACGTAATATTCGAATTAAGGAACACAACAATTTTAGGATTTACGAAAATATCCTTAGGTATCCTTATTAAGGATTTATAGTGGTACTTTGGGTATTCGTCCCATGTTGTAACTTGCGCCCTGTACTTCGTTTCCTTAGAATAAACGGGTACTTAGGAATTTCGTGGAAAACGCAAGAGATCATAGAATGGGAAAATTTTGGGGGTAGTTTGTTCTTCAAGGAATACGGTTCCTTGATTGTCGGTATTGTAAGGGATATGTTGTTTATACATGCAACCACATAAATACATTGTAATGTAAATAAAAGATTTATTTATAAACAACGATAACAACTGTGTCTTGGACCTTAACAACAAAAGAAAATAATACATAAGATGTGATTATTTCTAAACGATGTTGTCTTCTAGTCAGTCAGATGCTCATCCCTGTGCTGGATTTGCATTAGCAAGCTTTGGGCAATTTCTTTGGAAATGACCCATCTCGCCACAGTTGAAGCAAGAACCTGGTAGAAAACGACCTTGAGCAGGATTGTTGCCAGCTTGGTTTGGTGCAGCTGCAGCTGGGCAGACTCTTGCTGTATGGCCTATAAGTCCACAAGTTTGGCATTTGCGGCACTTTACATTGGCATGATGATGGAGGCAACATTGGTTACACAAGGGTGCAGTTCCATTGTATGGCTTCCTAGCAGGGGGTTGAGCTGGTTGGTTGGGGACGGCTTGATCATTGTGAGTAACCATGGCGAAGTTCTGAGAAGCCTTTCGCTTCTTTGACTTCTTAGGGGATCCATTCTGTTCATCCATGGTCTTTGATTCCTCGATTGGGTTCGATTCCTCGACCAGTTTCTTGTCACCTTTTCGGAAAAGTTTACCTTTCCTGATCTTTGATTCAGTCAAGGTTGCAGATAGCTCAATGGCCTGTCTAACTGTAGTAGGGTTGCTACCAGTCACAATGTCTTGTATTGAGTCAGGGAGGCCATCAATGTACTTTTCGATTGCCTTATCCAAAGGCGTGACCATGTTTGGGCATAACAGACTTAACTCCTCATAACGGTCCGTGTAGGCTCGATGCTCACCGCTATCTTGCGTAAGATCGTCAAATTCCCTTTCCAAGGCCCTGATCTCGTGACGAGGACAGAATTCCCTCATCATAAGGGCCCTAAGTTCAGCCCATGTCTGTGCTAGAGCAACTTCTGCACCACGATCTCTCATAACCCCGTTCCACCACGTAAGGGCCCTCTTCTGGAACACACTCGAAGAAAACTCGACCTTGCGATTGTCACGACACTGCACGTGGCGGAAAGTATTCTCAATGCTCTCGAACCATTGAAGAAGCCCAGTCGCTCCCTCAGAACCACTAAACTTGAGTGGTTTAGCCGAGTTAAAACTCTTGAAATTGCATGGACCATTGTTGTTGTTGTTGGCTTGGTTCCATTGAGCAAAGAGGTTTGGGAATTGAGCAGCCATTTGCTGCGCAATGATTTCTGCCAGTTCGGCAGTCGCTATCTGGTTTTCGCGTCGAGGAGGCATTCTAAAAGAGAAACAAGAAAGAAAACAAATGAAATGGCATTGGGTAAGAATAGGATGTTACAATTACCGACCATAATCATGGTTGATGGTCATTTGTTTGAACCACGAAGCAAACAAACAACATAAAGGCTGAATCAAAGCAAATAGATCCTCATAGTGTATCGCGAAGACATGCTCGCCTATAAGTGGACACTCACCCCAAGAGTTCCCAGGTAAGAGTGACTGGTCCGATTATGTGGATTTGTACGAACACTCTAGCCTTAGACAGAAAACCCAGGGTACAGGCATTCACTCTTCCAGTTTGCACATGTTCACACTATTTAGGACCCAAAACTTTGACGAGAGTTTTGAAAATTCAAAGGGGTTCAAAACCTTATAACAGAGGGTTCAAAACCTAGTAATCAATCATCCTAGAACAGATGATTAGTTTTCAAAGCGGTTTTGAAATTTATGTTCTTGTTGTGGTCGTCGCCTAAGGATAGGTGACGGTATTGTTTTATGACTAAACGTAAGTAAACTCGCGTTAGGGTCCTAGGAAGGTTATAGTCTAGGTCAAAGCATTACTAATAACCTAATTCCCTATAACCATTGGCTCTGATACCAACTTTTCTGTCACACCCCGACCACGTGAGACAACGAAACGTGGCGGAAACATCGGGGAGTGTTGTAACAGAATTAATTGCTTCAAATCCATGGCAATTGAAGTTTCGTTTTATTAATCAAACATGAGAGTTTACATTGTTTTAAACAAGAAACAAAGGGTACATAACATAAATTAACTAGTTCTTGTCTCGTTTTAAGTCACTAAGGCACCGGTCCGCCTAAGTATGTCTTGATAAGTCCTATGCATCATCTCCTGAAAACACATGTGAAAATAGGTACGTCAGCATAAAAATGCCTGTGAGATACATAGGTTTTTTGAAAATAGGATTCATGACTTATGTTTGAGAAAATGTTTAGTCATGAACCTTGTAATTTGCTTTGTCTTGTAAATCATTTGAAAAACGATAAGATCAGATGATATGGATAAATAAGAGAATAATGTATGGTTAAATGAATAACCATGTAAAATGAGTTTGTATAAGATAAGTTGTTTGTAAATCAATGTCTTGTGAAAAGTATGTTATTTATATAAAATGTTATATGTCTCAAATTGAAATGATTCAAATAACGCTACAATATGTGATACCATACAAACACTTATATATAGGAAGTACCAGCGGCGTATCCACCGTGCTTGTATCATATTACATACGCCTCGTTACTTAATCACTTACTCAAACCAAACCATCAAGATGAAATGTTTAACAATTGTAGAAATGTTTATGTATAGTCAAATGTCTATTGTCAAATGTAAATCATGTCAACAGATACAACTGGTTCACACGGTTCAATAGTTACAAACGGTTCATATAATCAAAGGGTTACGAGGGTTCACATAGTTAAATGGTTACAACGGTTCAAAATGTAGTATAATGTGTTCATATGCTGGATGAGCATATGCAACAGAAATGCAATGTAAAACAATGTACTAAGTATGCATACAATGGACATACATAGCATGAAATGTAATGTAAAACGATGTACTAGGTACGCACACAATGGGCATACATAGCATGAAATGTAATGAAATCATATACTATAATGTACTAACAAACATAGCATGTATATGATGTAAAAACAGGAAAGCAGGAAAGTAACAAGTAGGCACATGTGTTCCACCCCAAAATGTTTGGAAAACAGTAAAAGAGGGGTCTATGTACTCACTTGAGATTGCTCAGAAGTCCTAAGATAACCACCAAGCAATGCTAGAGATCACGGAATTAAACGACACCTAATATAGGTAACTATGTTAATATACCGGACCTAATTCGGAAGATCGGATAGAATGAGGGCTTGTAAACCAAATGAGTATGAGAACTCATGTAATATGGTTTAACAAAGCCTACATACTAAATGAAACATAGCCTAAGTGCTTACGACCCATTACGACCCGTTTAGGAGTTTAACAGCTGTAATCTGCTGATTAATTGATCTTATCTGATCTGGGAGCCTGACGTGGGCCACGTAAAGTTTAAGCTTGGGTTTACGCCCCAGGCCTAAGAACTTTGACAGATTTACATTTTTAGCCCCAGCGCCCAAAACTTGGTTTTCGGTGCATTTTTGACACGTATAAGCCCCGTTAACCCCATTTCAAGGCTATAAAATGAAGTTAAAGTATTGGAAACTCAAAACATGCTCAAAAATATCTCGGATGTCGGTTCGTTTGGCCGTACGATCGCGATGTTTGCTTAATTACGACGGAATGCGCATAAGCGCGAAAAACGATCCAAATGGCGTGACGAATGGATTTTTCTTATGCCAAACACTAAAATAAAATGTTTTAGTGCTTACATAAATTTTTTGGATGTCCGAAAGTATTCAGAACGTAAGTTATGCGTGAAAGAGCAAACTTATGCACTTTTTGACGCTTTTAGTCCCTGAATGACCCAAAAGTTTATTTTAGCACACCGAACCCCTCAAAGCCTATTTCTAAGCTATGTAAAGGATATTTAGGGTGTGTTTAACTTATGGTCATGTTCCGGAATGTTCGTTACAGTTCAAATTGGCGTACTTTCGCAGTTTGTCAAGTTTAGTCCCTGTAAGCGATTTAACTTGCTTTTGCCATGCCAAAGCCTTCAAAACTTATTTCTAAGTTATGTAAAGGTTATTTAAGATATGTTAAGCCTATTTCACTATTACGGAGTGTTCGTTGCATTAAGCTGGTTATATTTACGCATCAGTGCGCGTATAACCTTCCAGAAAGCGATTTAGAGCTTGAAATCGAACAAGAATTGATATGTGCAAAAGATACACATATTTATACAGATCCCAAGTATGAAATACAATATTTCATTGGCTTGGAATTTGTTTGATGGTCGCAGTGACCCAGGTGTCACAGTAGCTGTTTGCGTTTTGAGCAGTATGGGCTGCTATGTAAATACATCTGTTTTCTTTTCAAGATGTTTGGTGTTAAAGAAATACCAAAAAAATATGTTATGAAGGGATGGACAAAGGATGTGGTGCCGAATGAATTAAATGTGAAGTTCGATATAAAGGTGGGTGACAAGGATGTGCAACACAAGGCTAAACAGATTGCTTGTGAAATCATCCACACAGGGGAGTATTTGGTTCGCAATTTGATTTCCGACCTTGATCAACTTGTTTTAGTGAGGGATCAAATGAGGCAGCTTAAAGAGAGAGTTGATCAGAGTCATATAACCAAGCAACTTGATCCAAATTTTGACCGATTTTCAAAGTTGATTGGTTACCAACAACCAGTAACTAATGCACCTCCTACTGTCCATGTGTCGGCTGGTATAAGAAACAAAGGTCGTGGCTCGCATAAAAGGATTAAATCCAAGAAGGAACAAATGATCAGCCGCAAAGGAAAAAGGTCAAGGACATGTAGTGTATACAATGAAAAAGGTCATGATATTCGGACTTGCGAGACACTGAAAGGCAAACAACAAAAGAAGATGAAGGGCGTCCAGATTGAAAAAGATCCCAGAGACAAAGACAACGAGGTCGAAGACGATGAAGAGGAAGATGAGTTTGAAGATTACAGTGGTAGTAATGATGATGGATCTGAAGATGAAGATCAGTGGGAGGAGGTTTCAGATGAGGAAGATTAATTTTTTTAATGTGCATGCGATTTTACAGGCAAACATGCTATTTCATACATATGAGTTTAGTTCATACAACTATGCGATTTAGTTTGTAAATATGCGATTTCATATGCAAAATCATATACATGGGTTACATGCGATTTTCATTTTGTTTTCAATTTAGTACATGCGATTTTGATTTATCTTGTTTTTTTTGTGACAAAGATGTGTAAATCCTTCATGCGATTTATATTATAACGAAGCATAAGATGTATTCAAAACATGTACCCAAAACATAAATTTAAAGTAGTTGTTATTGTCTATCACAGTTAAAACCATAAAACGATTAAACAGAAATTTAGTTACTTGAAGCAAAGATTTTGTCACGTTCAGCCGAGATGAACTCCATCTTCTCCTTCACAGTGTTTAGAGCATCTTTCAGGAAAGAGAAGGCTAAGTCATCAACTCGAGATTGTTCCTTTATGTGATTCAAAGCTGCGTCTCTGAAGCTTGATGGTGGTTCTTCAAGTAGTCTCTCCCACATCTCTTGATTTTTCTTGATTTCTTCAAGAATCTTCCCCTGCACATCAAGAATCAAATGAGAAGAGGTGACATCGGTGCTTATTTTTGTCAACGTGCGAGTTGACAATAGTTCTTTTATTGCAATGTTTTTTATTTTTTTTGAATCTTCAGATGCCATTTTTTGTGGCTGTGTTGTGTGTGTTTTTGTGTTCTATGTCTTAATATGGAAGGTAGTTACTTGGGTATTTTATATTAAAATAGTAAATTTATTATGTAGGTAGGGTGATAAGTTCAGTAGTATTTATGGTAAAATTGATCATTACATGTCAAATTACAGTCACATCGGTAATAAATTAACTGTTTTATATAAAATAGTTAATTTTTATTTATTTTAGTTATTAATTCGTAATTTTTTTTTCATTTTTTAGGACCAAGTTATTTGAAAGTATTAGCAGCATTTTATTCAAAATCGCATAAGATTCGAAAACGAATTCACAAACTATAAGAAATCTCAAAGATAATTAACCTTTTTTGAAATCGCATGTGTAAAATCATGAATTCGCAAACTATAAGAAATTTCAAAGATTATGAATTTTTTTTGAAATCGCATGTGTCTAAATCATTTCGCACATCATAAGACATCTTAAACATTATTACCCTTTTTTTAAAATCGCATGTTATGTTATATGATTTCACAAACTTTACAACAAACACAACCTTTCTTTTTGTCTGCAATGTTTTTCGCACGTTTGATATGTATTTCGCATATCTTATTTGATTTTCATCTTGCATCATCATCTTCGATAGATGATCTATTGATTTGTTTCAGTTCTGAACTTCCAAATTCAGCAGAAATTGAATTCGCATAAGGGGTTGGTGAATAAGAATCGATCGATTTTTTATTACTTGTTGGATTTTCGAATACGATTTTGAATAAGAATCTTACGGTATGATTTTGAGTTTTTGTTTGCTGATTATCAGGGGTTTTTGATTTCGTAATGGACGATTTTAACCTTGGCGGTTTCATATATATATATTTTAATTTGATTAATTTAATAGTTAAGCACCGGGTTTAATTGAGATGATCTGACGGTTATGGTTATAGCGTACATAATATACGATTAGGCATATTGTATGATAACCGGCCTCTCTCTCTCTCTCTATATATATATATATAGGGTGGGGATCCTAAGAGAAGTCCACCCTATTTGAGAAACTTGAGAAGCATTCTGGACCACATATTTTCCTAAGCTTTTCGTAATATACACATATGTATAGATTAAAATTGACTATATACATATATGTATATTGTCAAATCTTGAATTATACACATATCTATATAGTCAATTTTAAACTATACATATGTGTATATTACGAAAAGCTTAGAAAAATGTGTGGTCCAGAATGCTTCTCAAGTTTCTCAATTATCCTAGTGCTTCTCACATGATCCTAACCCTATATATATATATATATATATGAATAACAATTGAATAAACTAACTAACAACATAATAATAACATTAAAGTTGTTCTAATATAACAAATAACTACATACCGAGAATTCAAGATGAACAGCGTGTACGAGGTCCAACAAGACCTAAGTGTCTAATATAATTAGCACACTTGTAGGTTACACACATACACGAACGCTCGCGTTACATTAGTAAGACTCTACGGAATGTAAAACTGTGAGTTCATGTCCCTCCTTTCAAACTTTTCAATGTTTTACTATTAAACAATCGAGGGGGAATACATATTACAATAAATGGTATGTTAGTTATGGAATGAAATCACTTTAGATCATGTGCGCATAAGTAGAAAATGATCAAGAGTAACCATTAGTCGAAATGACTGAGGTGCAAAAGGTGTAGATCTACTGAGTTTTGGCGAGCTCCACTCCTAGTATTTTGGCCTTTTAGGGGTGCTTTTGTGGTCCCGTATTGGAAGAGTCCGAATATCATCATCTAGGTTTGGTTTATTACTTATGTGGCACACATATTAATGTCCCACGTAAAACATTAATGATCCTCAAATTTCATAGACGCTTTCACATACTGGTTTTCAATACAAGGTTTTCAAATGTTTTTGAGATTCATTGGATACAAAGGAAACAAACACATGAATTCACCAACTTTATGTTGACTTTTCAAACTTACATGTATTTCAGGCAACTAGTGAACGAGCATGTTAAGAAAGCGTTGTCATCCTTATGGAGGATTTGGTTCACATCTCCCGCCCTTGTGTGAAAGATGGAATGCAAAACCTCGATCTGTTAAAACTATATTTTTGGTACAAATCTTTTGAAAATAATATAACATGTAATGTCGTTTGAGAACATACTTGTGACTTGTAAACTTTGCATATCTTGGAATGGATGAACATCGTGCATATTTTATTCATATAGTTTGTTTTCTTACATCGTATGCAATGAAAACTAATCAAGTTCACACCTTGTGCTTCTGCCTATGAGCAGGTGTGACACCCGTGCGGGACTGAAGCGTGGAAATGTGTTTGACAGAGTGAATGTAGTAACACGACAGTTGTAGAAGATGTGGATTCAGATGATACTAACAAACTGGGTGATGGTCACTTGCACTGGTCAAATGGCGTTGACCACTAGTCACCACCGAGTCACAACTACCATCTTTAGCAGGCACCACCGCATTCTATATATGCTGCCTAAAACACCCATTTTCATATTGTTATCCATGCGTGCCCCGCGCAGGACTGAAACATGTCTTTAGCCGAGTGGAAAAGTAAACTGGGTGATGGTCACTTGCACCTAAGCCTGGCGCAAGATCTGGGACCATACCCCTTCAAGTCCTCCCAGTCCAGTGCTGCTCCCATGTGTAAGTTGCAGATGGGTGGAGTGCTGGACTAATATGTTGTTTGTAGCTTTACTACTTCAGAAGCAGCTTGGAGAGAATACTCGAGCAGCTGTGGTGCTGCATGCTTTGGTAACCCAAATGCACAACCGCTTTTGCTATTGCTTTATGTTCATCAACTGATCGTTTGAACTACTTTCTCTTGATTACCGAAAAGAAAGATGGGAGTTGTTTCAAAGTAAAAAGGATTGCTGACGTCAGCTATCCTTGATACTGAAGGTAGTGTTGTGCCAGCTGGCGCAAGTGGTGTTGGTGAAGACTAGGCGCAAGTGGTATGGTTAGTTGACCTCGAACCATTGGAGGGGGAAAATTGTTCAACACATCCTCACAAATGGCAGAGGACTTGAAGTTGTCCCCAACCTTAGCATTTCAGTTGAGAACATAAATCTTAACCTCCAATGAACCTTCACCACTCTTTCCGGAAGAACCCCTTGCAGTAGACACCACAACCTTTTTACCCTCTGATTTTCCTTTCTTCCCAACCACCACTGACAAATCCTTACCCTTCTTTACTTCAACCTCAACCCCTTGGTTGTAACACCTCGTAAAAATCACGTCCAATAATGTATTGACACGTGTAATAAACCCTAATAAAGTCAAACGTTGAATTTGAGGGACTAATTTTGAGAAAAATCAAAAAATTTGATTATAGAAGGACTGGAAGTGATAACATGCTTAAAATAAGTTTCTGAATAACGTTACACGGTAATCATATTCACAAAAGAGCCACTTGTTGATCGAGTGTAGCCGTTTGCATAATTAATTGAAAGTTTGCGCGATGAAGGGTTAAAAGCGTCAACATGTTAATTCTTACCTCTGAGTGACCTTTTAACAAACCGAGAGCTTCATGATATTTTATTATATTCCCGGGAATGCCAATTATTATCCGTTTAAGGCTTTTATGCCTTTAAATGACGTTACGCGCAACTTTGCAAGTTTAAGGGGTTAAAAGCGTCAATACGTTTAATTATACCTCTGAATGACCTTTTTACGAACCCGAAGCATCGTTATGTTTAATAATACTCTCAAGAATGCCTAATATGGATTAGATAAGGCTTCGATGCTATTAAACGATGATATGCGCAAGTTTGCGCATTAGAGGGACCTAAAGCGTCAACTTTTGAATATACGCCTTTTGGTGACCATTTAAGCGAACGAGAGCATAGTAAAATTTAAACACATGCTTGGGAATACCCATTATGGGCCATGGAAGGCTTGGATATCATTAAACGATATTTCGCGCTACTTTGTGCGATTAAAGGACTATTTGCGTCAAACTGCAAAAGTATACCTATTCGTAGGGTATCGAACCTTTTGGAATATGATCATAAGATAAACATGCCCTAAATATCCTTTACATAGCTTAGATATAGGCTTAGAGGTGTTTGGTGCGCAAAAATAAACTTTTAAGTCAAACAGGGACTAAAAGCGTCAAAAAGTGCATAAGTTTGCATTTTCGCGCATATCTTACATTCTGAATATATCCGGACATCCAAAAATTTATGTAATCATTAAAATATTTTATTTTAGTGATTGGCATGATAAAATTCCATTCGTCGGGTAATTTGGATCGTTTTTAGCGTCCGTTCGTGTTTCGTCTTAATTAGCCAAACAACGCAACCGTACGACCAAACTGTTTTGGTCAAAAATTACCGAAGCAATTAAGTGATCAAATTAGTTAAGTGAGGTAGTGTGCTAAAATTATGTGTGAAGAATGTGTTAACCAAATTAGATATGAAAACAGTTTCAGGATACGGCTCAGGATATAGAGCTGTATCTATGATCAAACAATGAGCAAAAAAGTAAAGGTTGACACGAGATATACGAGGAAAGCCCTTGATCAATCTAGATCTCCGGCATAAAACCTCGGGAGCTGACAATCGTCGGCTGCCTTGTTCTTCTTATTGCTTGAATAACAGGATACAGTGCAGGATATGGCTCAGATCAATGCTAAGTGGTACAACGATTGAAAGTGTTGAGTGTTTGTGCGTAATAGAAAGAAAAAAGAAGTGTGAGTTCGAGTGTAGAGAGTGAAGTGTGTGTTCCTATCGATCTGGCCTCCTATTTATAGTTACAAATAACAAACTAACTCTCCTATTATTCCGGGATGCTGGGAATATTCCATTCTGAACGTTGGGGGCTGCTTCTTCTCGTTTTCCACGTGCTTATTGACTACAAAACCGGGTCTTCAGCTCATATAACCGTTACAATGTCAATAACATTGACCAACATCCGATATTCTCGCGGAATATGCCTTTCTGACCGTTACAAGACCCATCCTTCCACCATCAACGTCCATTTTTCAACCACCTTGAGCGAATCTTCAGGTAGATCAAGTCTTTTAACGTTGGTACCTTGCAACCAACGTTTTACAAGCCAATCGTTAGTAATAGTCAGGATACTGCCTCAGGATATTATCAATATCCTGGCCCGGTATCCTGATACGGTATCCTGATCGGTATCATGATTCGGTATACTGATCATATACAACTAATAAAAAATCAAGATACAAAGTCAGGATATGGGCTCAGAATTTCACCCATAACAATTGTCCCAAAAAATATAACTGTTGGATATCCTGATTCCAACGGATATATTTTTTAGTCATTCCAACATGTCTGGTAAGGACATCTATTTTAAATACTCCTGCATAGGTTTGGTTACTTCGGAATACTATCATGTAATGAAATTAGAATTACTCCCTTTCACGCAGATTCCATCATGGACCCTGCTACTTTTGATCCAGAGGAGCTTGACAGCTTTTCTAAGCCTGCCTTGGTGAAAAAGGAGCCATATGTTGCCATCAGCTCTAAGCCCTCTGCTGCTGCCGCCGAAGGTTTCTCTTATGGTGACCTTGGCTTCATGGAATCCATCGAGCCCATAATCTCCTTTCCTAATAAGGTAAGTGTAGGTCCCCTATTCGTATGGATCTTCAACAGAATTGTCTTTCCAATCAAGAGTGCGGAATCCTCTTGATCAGAATATCACAGAAACAAGTAGAAAACACAAAATTCCAATTAAACGGGTCTTCTATTGATTATCCAACTTGCAGTTTACAATCAATTCAAGACCTCACAACCTCACAGCCTCTCTCTGTGATCTTGTTACAAACCCTAAAATTCGAAATTCTCTAACCTCACAGATTTCGAATTCTATTGTTCCTCTCACTATTCTGACTAACTGGTAAACCCTAATCACAAAACATGCTTATATACCACATGTCTGTGAACTGGGCTTCCTACTGGGCTAGGCCATTTTCCAAGCCCATTACAACAATAAACTCACTAACCAATAAGCTAAGCCCAATACAAAATATCCAAAGACTAAATAATCAAACTATTAAGCTGTTGTCACCGAATATGCACCAACAGTAAGTATCCAGATCCTGTATCCCGTACACATATACTGAACATGTATCCTGGTTACTTTGTGTTTAGTGATACTTATATTTTGTAGGGTCTAAATTATCTAGTCGTCCTGCACTTAGAACAATTTTAATTTCCTGCAAGTAGAATAATTTGACAGTTGAAGGTGGAGGGATCCTGTGTTTTCAGGACGAAGCCTTCAACTGTTTATGTAAATATCCTTTAAAAACTTAATTGTGTTCTCGGTGAATCGGTCTCTTTTTGAGATGAAACCAAGAATACAATTTTTTGGACCAATAACAATAAACTAACCTTTTCGACCTTATCTCCGTGTTATATGTTATTTTGAAAAATTTGTTCTGAATATCCTGATCAGGATACTGGTATGATACTTAATTGCTTTGTCCCCTTTGTTCAAAATGTTTGACAAAAACTTAGTTAAATACAAATTTCATAAAAACTTAACTTACTCAGATAAGGCCTTCAAACTTAAGAAAAGTAAGAATCCATACCAGAAACACCTAGGCAATAATCTTCATTCTTAAACCTTTGAATCATTCGCAATGTCCCCAGTGGGATATAATGTTGGCATAGGTTTCCTTCTCGCTCCAGCATAAATGTCCCCAGTAGGATATAGTATCAGCATACGTCATGTTCCATCACGGATGTCCCCTGTCTGTGCAGGACCAGTATGTAGTACCGAGATATGATCCTTTAGCGATTCTTCAACCAGTTGTTTAAACTTAGCAATCTTCTTTCAAAAATTTATGTAGACTCGTAAACGATTATGTTTTTTGAAAATATACTTTGGGATTATCCAAAAACTTTGTATTTTAGTGGGACTAAACCCATTTTCCAGGCATTTAAGCCGGAGTATAAGAACCTCAAGACTTGAAAAGGTGAAAACCTTTAAGTCTTTGAGTTTTACTGGGGATTTTACCCACGTTTCGTGCGCTACAGGCGAGGGTGTGGAAACCCCAACACTTAGAAAGGTGAAAACCTTTAAACCTTAGAAGAGTGTGAAAACACTCTTGTTTTCGTGCGCTACAGGCGGGAGTGTATAAACTCCAAGACTTAGAAAGGTGAAAACCTTTAAACCTTAGAGAGTATGAAAATACCCTTTCGCGAGAGAGGGTGATCAATCCTCATATACCTTAAGGATCCAGGGTATAGCCAACAGTAACGAAATTGTCAGCCACTTTTACATGAACTGGTCCCGCCACCTTGAACTGTCCCTGGATAACTTGCGCTCCAGGCGGGGTGTTTAAACCCAATTCGTGAGAAAGGTGAATACCTTTAAACCTGTGAAGGGATCAGGATCCCTTAAACATGAGAGAGGGGGCCAATCCTCTAATCTTTTGAAGTATCCTGAGTGCATATCCTGAAGCTATATCCCGAGGCATATACTGCAAAACAACCTTAAACTAAAGTGGGTGTTAGCCTGGCTAGCACCTCTCCGATGCTTAAGTCAGTATTGGGTTCAAAATAAAGTAGAATTATATTTAAAAGAGATAGAATTCATACCATCCCGAGTTAGAAATTAAATTCTAAACTCACTTGAAATAGGCTTTGAGATGTATAGCATTCCAGGATCTTGGTAGTATATCCCCCTCCATATTCTTAAGCCGGTATGCTCCTTTTCCGGATTCCGATTCAATCTCATAAGGTCCTTCCCACTTAAGAGCTAACTTTCCATTAGCAGGATTAGTAGTATTCTGAAAAGCCTTTCTCAACACCCAATCTCCAACCTTAAATCTTCTGGTCCTAATATTCTTGTTATATGCTCTGGATATTCTTAGCCTTGCTGCATCCCTTTTTTCATCTACAGTATCCAAATCCTGACACAAGGCTTTAGGATTCTGTTCAGGATCCCGTAGGATAGATCTTGCAGTAGGTATTGCCATTTCCGTTGGAATCATTGCTTCTGCTCCAAATACCAAGGAAAATGGGGTTTGGCCTGTTGCATTCTTGACCGTTGTCCTATCAGCCCACAAAACAAAGGGTAATTCTTCTGCCCATCTTCCTTTTTTGGCTCCAAGTCTCTTCTTTAAGTTATTGACAATTATCTTGTTTGAGGATTCTGCTTGTCCATTCGCTTGAGGATGTACTGGAGTAGATGTTATCATTTTGATTCCCCAACTCTTGCAAAAGTCAGTAGTTCTCTTGCTTATAAATTGAGAACCATTGTCACAGATTATCTCGGCTGGTACTGTGAATCTGGTCAGGATATTCCTCTTTATGAAGGATACTACTTCTTGATCTCTAACTTGAACAAATGCTTCTGCTTCAACCCACTTGGAGAAATAATCCGTCATTGCCAACATAAAAACCTTTCCTCCTGGAGCTTTTGGAAGCTTTCCCACTATATCCATACCCCACTTCATAAACGGCCAAGGGGAAACAATAGGATACAGCGGTTCAGCAGGCTGATGTAATATGTTACTATGTCTTTGACATGCGTCACATCTTCGAGCATATTCTGCGGCATCTTTTCTCATTGTCGGCCAATAATATCCTATCCTTAATACTTTTGAGAATAATGACCTGCCCCCAGTATGGTTACCACAATCCCCTTCATGTATATCCTGAAGTACTTCTTTGGCTTCAGGATCCTTCATCCTAAATGCCTTAGGATTTTCATTTCCAGGGATGTGTCCTTCTTTGAGATATTTCACAATTGGAGCCGTCCAGGATTTAGGATCCTGTTCAGGATATTCCGCTCCAGGATCCCGAATACCCGCTGCTTCTTTATCCTGAGGATTCGTTGCAGGATATAAGACATGTAATATTGGTATTTGGGTCCCTTCAGGTATCCTGATCGATGATCCCAAATTTGCTAAGGCATCCGCTTCAGCATTATCCTCCCTTGGTACCTGTTCAAGTGTAAAAACATCGAAATATCCTGCTAATTTTTTGAGAATATCGAGATATTCGATTAATCTCTCACCCTTAACTGCATAGGATCCATTAAAATGGTTTGTAATTAACAAGGAGTCAACATATACTTGCAAATTCTTGATACTCATATTCTTAGCCAATTCTAATCCTGCAATTAAAGCTTCATATTCTGCCTCATTATTAGTAGCAGGAAATTCACACCTAATAGCCTGGGGTAATATGTCCCCCTGTGGCGATTTTAGTAGTATACCTAAACCTACACCTCTTATATTGGATGCACCATCAGTATACAACGTCCAGGATCCTGAAGATTCTACTAACTGTTGAACTTCTAAGTCTACCTCATCCTGAATATCACTACTGAAATCAGCCACAAAGTCAGCTAAAGCCTGAGACTTTATGGCATTTCTAGGTTCATATATTAGATCATATGCACTTAAGTTTACTGATCATTTAGCCATTCTACCCGACATCTCAGGTTTCCTAAGCACATTTTTAACTGGATAATTGGTTTTAACATGAGTCCTATGTGTTTCAAAGTAATGTCTAAGCTTTGTCGATGCCATCACTAAGGCTAATGAGAATATCTAGTTTCAGCATCTAATAAACTTTTGCTAACATAATAGACAGGATATTGCTGACCTTCATGATCCTTTATAAGGACGATACTTACAGCGTTCCCCGATACTGCGAGGTATAGGGACAGTGGTTCACCATTCTCAGGCTTCATCAATAGAGGTGCAGTTGAAAGATACTGCTTCAAATCCTGCAGGGCTGCTTCATGCTTCTCTCCCCATTCGAACTTCTTGTTTTTCTTCAGGATATCATAAAATTCTTTGCATTTCTCGGAGGATCTTGAGATGAATCTGTTCAATGCTGCCACTCGGCCTATCAATCATTGTACATCTTTCATGTTGGAAGGTGATTTGTCGTCCAAGATGGCTTTGATCTGTTCTGGGCTTGCTTCTATCCCTCTTTTAGTCACCATATATCCTAGAAACTTTTCTGTCCCCACTCCAAAATGGCATTTGGCAGGATTCAGCTTCATGTTATACTGATCCAGGATATCAAATGCTCCCTTGATATCCTGGAGGTGATCCTCAGCCTTCTTAGATTTTACTACCATGTCATCATGTTTACCAGCCTCTGATATGTTGCACCTGCATTTTTCAAACCAAAAAGGCATAGCAGTATAACAATAAATACCTGTTGGTGTCATGAAAGCAGCATCCTCCTGGCCCGAAGGTTCCATTTGGATCTGCTGGAATCCTGTCATGTCTTCGTGTTTTCATGCAAACGTGGATATCCTGCATTTCAAAAAGTTAGTAAGTTGTTCCTCAATATTCTGAGGGATATTGGTTCCACCAAGATATCTGGATTATCCTGGTCCAGGATAATTTTCTTAACATCCTGCTCTGAACACTCCGTGATATCTTGGGCTCGTATCTTTAATTGCTATGCTGCATTGGGCTTGGTTGAGGATTTCATCGAGGATGAGTAACACTCCTTCGCCTCCTGCTGATCACTATCAACTTTGACAACCCCCCAAGGGGTAGGGATCTTGATGCACTGATGATAAGTCGATGGCACAACCTTCATGTCATGGATCCATGGCCTACCCAATATAATATTGTAGCAGGATAAGGAGTCCATGACACAGAAGCGTTGCATTGAGTTGACCCCTTCAACATACACATGCAACTTTATTTCTCCCACGGTACTCCTGGCTTCTCCACTGAACCCAACAAGCACAGTGGATTTCGAAGTAATATCCATCGGGGATACATTTATCCTCCTCAGTGTTTCCAGCTGAATTATGTTGACGGAGCTGCCATTATCCACCAGTATCCTGCGCACAAAATCATTAGCAACATATAAAGTTATTACCAAAGCATCATGGTGAGGATCCTGGATAGTATCCCTGTCATCACTGCCGAACGTGATCACTTTATTAGTTGTGAGGGTTGACATCCTGGTTGGCTTATCTCCCCTTTCTGCCTTAGCCTCTTTTGCATGTCTTTTTTGCTGCAGAATAAGAGGTCCCACAGATATCGGATCCTCCTGAAATAAAGTTAATTATCTTGGTATCTGCAGGAGGTGATGCTGCTCGTTCAGGATCCTTCCCAGTATCCTGACTCTTATTCTTCTTTCTTCCCAGGAGATCCTTCAGATATCCTTTGCTTAGCAGATAGCTTATTTCTTTCTTCAGGGCAATGGAATCATCTGTCATATGCCCAAAGTCTTCATGGAAGGCACATCATTTAGACTTATCCTTCCAACCTGTATTCCTTGGATTCTTTTTCGGCCACCTATCTTTGTCCCCCAGTCCCTGCATAGCATACATTAACTCAGGAATATTTACAGAAAAACAATACTCTGGGATTTCAGGATATTCTTCAGGATCCTCGTCTTCAACAGCATTCACTTTCTTATTATCGTTCTTAGCATATGGCTTTGAACAATACTGTTTGTAGGAAGATTCAGACTTCCTATTCGTCAATTCATATGTTGAAGATGTGTTCATCCTCTCATGCATTTCCTTATCATCTTCAAGCCTTATGTATCTCAAAGCCCTATTCCGAGCTTCATCTAAATTCCTGCAAGGATTCATTACAAGATCCTGATAAAATTGACAATCCTTCCGTAACCCCATTTTGAACGCTTATACTGCCGTAGCAATATCAAGGTTCGGGATATCCAGGGATTCTCTACTAAATTTGTTAACATAATCCCTTAGGGATTTTTGTGATCCTTGTGTTATCCTGTAAAGATCACTTGTTAGTATCTCAAAGCTCCTGCTACAAGAAAATTGACTGATAAACAAATTAACTAAATGAGAAAATGATGTAATTGAATAAGGTGGAACATTTAAAAGCCATTTTAAGGCCGATCCTGTTAAAGTTGAACCAAAGCCTTTGTATAAGCATGCTTCCTTAAGTTCTAGTAGGATTGGATTTATTTCCATACTATCCCTATTCTGGGCAATATGCTCCTCAGGATCTGTCATCCCATCATACAACTTCATGCTAGGAGTCTGGAATCTTTTTGGAATTTCAGCATCACAAATTGGATGAGCAAATCAGGATATCCTATGACTATCCTGAGATACTTCCGGTATAGGCTGCACTACTCCAGGAACGCTTGATATCATATCCTTCAATTTTTGAAGTCCCCTGGTCAATGCTGGTGTTACACCTATATCCTGCAAAGAATCATAATTATTAGTAGCAGGGATACTGATATTGGCAAACATGTTACCAGCCTGTTGACTTTTGCCATATCCTGGGCCATATCCTGGACCATATCCTTGATCATATCCCGGATCCCTCACGGTCGATATCCTGGCGGACGATGGTATCTCCAGCATGTCGCTCCGGGACTGACTTGGTATCATGTTGCCTTGATTATCCTCGGTAAATGTTGTTGAACTAAAGTTCAGCATCCTGGGCTGTAGAGTCTCCCTATACTGGGCAATATGCTCCTCAGGATCTGTCGTCCCATCACACAGCCTCATGTTAGGGGTTTGAAATCTCTTCGGGATCTCAGCATCACAGATAGGATGTGCGAAACGACATATCCTCTGGTTGTCTTGGGACACTTCCGGAATTGGCTGGACCACTCCATGTACACTGGATATCATGTCCTTCAATTTCTGAAGCTCCCTAGTAAATGTTGACGTCATACCTGCATCCACCATTATTAGTAGCATGAATATTATTATTTGACATGTTACCAGTCTGAGGATTCTGGCCATATCCTGAGCTCCTCACAGTTGACATCCTGATCGAGGAGGGTATTTCAGGAGTATGATTCTGGGAATGGTTAGGCACAATATTCCCCCTATTATCTTCAGTATACACAGCCAAACTGAAGTTCAAAGTTCTGGGTTGTAAGGGAGTGACGATATCCTCAGCAGATCTGCTCGAGCCAGACTTCAGGAGTTGTATTTACTTCAACAGCATTTGGTTTGTTTCCTGTTGCTGCCTCATTTGTTCCTGCACACTTCCAAACAAGGTTAGAATTTCATCATTAGAAGCTAAAATGGGAGCAGATTCCTAAACACTCCGAGTAGGGATAACATCCTGAGTAAATGAAGAAGCTGGAATCCTTGGAGGAGGTGGTGGAAGCACCGAGCCAATAGTTGCGGAAGTTGTAGCCGACACGGTGGAAGAGCTCATGTTTGATCTAGAGGCCATTGTAAATGATGTGGCAAAAAGTTTTGAAAACAAAAAACCGATTAACGATTTCACAAAAAAATTTAGTAAAGAGAGCACCACTTGCCCCACGGTGGGCGCCAAATTGTTTTGGTCAAAAATTACCGAAGCAATTAAGTGATCAAATTAGTTAAGTGAGGTAGTGTGCTAAAATTATATGTGAAGAATGTGTTAACCACATTAGATATGAAAACAGTTTCAGGATACGGCTCAGGATATAGAGCTGTATCTATGATCAAACAATGAGCAAAAAAGTAAAGGTTGACACGAGATATACGAGGAAAGCCCTTGATCAATCTAGATCTCCGGCATAAAACCTCGGGAGCTGACAATCGTCGGCTGCCTTGTTCTTCTTATTGCTTGAATAACAGGATACAGTGCAGGATATGGCTCAGATCAATGCTAAGTGGTACAACGATTGAAAGTGTTGAGTGTTTGTGCGTAATAGAAAGAAAAAAGAAGTGTGAGTTCGAGTGTAGAGAGTGAAGTGTGTGTTCCTATCGATCTGGCCTCCTATTTATAGTTACAAATAACAAACTAACTCTCCTATTATTCCGGGATGCTGGGAATATTCCATTCTGAACGTTGGGGGCTGCTTCTTCTCGTTTTCCACGTGCTTATTGACTACAAAACCGGGTCTTCAGCTCATATAACCGTTACAATGTCAATAACATTGACCAACATCTGATATTCTCGCGGAATATGCCTTTCTGACCGTTACAAGACCCATCCTTCCACCATCAACGTCCATTTTTCAACCACCTTGAGCGAATCTTCAGGTAGATCAAGCCTTTTAACGTTGGTACCTTGCAACCAACGTTTTACAAGCCAATCGTTAGTAATAGTCAGGATACTGCCTTAGGATATTATCAATATCCTGGCCCGGTATCCTGATACGGTATCCTGATCGGTATCATGATTCGGTATACTGATCATATACAACTAATAAAAAATCAAGATACAAAGTCAGGATATGGGCTCAGAATTTCACCCATAACACAAACGAACCGACATCCGAGATATTTTTGAGCATGTTTTATGTTCCCTATGTTTAGGCATCATTGTAGAGCCTTGAAAATGGCTTAACGGGCCTTAAATGTGTCAAATGTGGCATTTAACAAGTGCAGGGGTTAAAACTGTAAATTCTGGAAGTTTGTTGCTGATCTGAGCTAGTAGGCGGGCCGCGTAAGCTGGGGACTCAGCCTACGCAGGGCGCGAGAGCACCCAGACCTGCTGAAAACCAGTTTTTCACTTACAACAGCTGGTTTCCGGTATTGCACTTGGTTTCTTCATTGCTATGGGCTTGTTTTAAGCACCCATAGTATTGACAAACCATGGGTGATACTTGTACGGTCCAGATTGAAGCACGGGTTACGAGAAACGATCCTAACGGTTCTCAAAATCCAATATATACCCACTTGATTTTGGCTTTCATTCCACTTCACTTCATTTCTGATCTTGCTCTCTGATTTTAAGAGGATCTTGAACTCTTTGAGAACCTCCTTGAGTCCATTGGACCATTGTAAGTGTCCTTTCATGACTAGTTAATATTATTTGGCTCCTAAAGCCGAAAAGTCAAGCGTACGCGATAAACGCTTTGACTTTTAAACGGATAAGCCATGGTTCGCAACGAACCTGGCAACGTGATCGTAATTAGGTAGGCATTAAACCCTCAAAAGGGCACCTCCTAATTACCACGTTTGCTTAGTAAATTGTCGGGTCAAAGTAATTAAAATAAAAGTCAAACAAGTCGGTTTTTAAACGAAATTCATAACTAATGATGTAAAGGCAATAAAATCAGTTTTGTCACTTTAATAACTAAGTAAATATTAATTGAACATGTCTAGGCATGTTCAACCCGACAATTCTGAGTTTAGGCTCGGTTCGGAACCGAAAGTCGCAAAAGCAGACTTTTGCCTTGACTTTCAGTTCTGACCCGATTGAGCTTAGTTTAGTTATACATTAGGATACCTTTAGGACCATATTATATGTTAGTATAACCCTATGAGGTTATACAACATGGTTCCATAGAAATCCTACTTCATTGCATGTTTCCGTTAAATGCTTAAAAGTTGACCATTATGCCCTTTTGATATTACAACGAGATTTTTGAAAATGTGAGAGGAAAAAAACCCTTATTACTAATATTTAAATATGTCCTAAAAATTTGACATCAGTTTGTGGTCTAAATTAGGAGTTATGCTCAATATCGTAAATTGAAGCCTTTTTATTAATTAAACGGCATTTTTGGCATAAAACCTATTTAAACCCAAATTTTGACACCAAAACTTTTTCCCACTGATGTAATATAATATTTAGGGATTTTTGAAGATTTTTGTTGAATTTTAAGTTGATCATAACATAGGGTTCTTGCATTGACTCGGTAATTGACGGTTATGCCCTTTTTGCTAATAAAATGAGTTTTGCACATCCTTTAGATATCAAACCTTTTTCTACTGATTTTATATATTAAATAAATTATTTTAAACAGTAAAGGCTGTTCAAAATCTCAGAATTACTTATTTAACCCGAATACCGTCAAATACCGACTTTTATGCGATTTAGGCGCATAGTATGGTTTAAAACCATATTTGGCACCTAAAGCTTGTTACCTACTGATGTTATGAATAAATTTTTGTGCTTTAACAGTAAGTAAAAGTTTTTGAACTCAGATTTCCAAATTTGACCTTTAAGGCTTATGTGAAATGACCAAAATGCCCCTATGGTGCATAGTTTGGCCATGAATGATAAATTTCACACATATATGATATCTTACTGATATAAACTACTAAAATAAATATTTTTACTGATCATTTTAGACCAGAACCTCAGATTGACATTTAACCTCTTTTATAATCTTTAAAATGACCAAAATACCCCTACGGGGCTTAAATTGACTTTAAATTCGTTTTGGGCATAATAGAAGGTATCCTACTGATATCACAACATATTTAAGGCATATTAACTTGTGAAACATGTTCATGACTCAATTGGTTACTCGTTATGCATTTTACGCGTTCGGTACGGTTTATGTAACTAGTTTACATGAATTAACCGAAACGGGTCAAACCTTAACATTTTTCACTTCAAAATTCAGAATGTGTTTTAGTTTAACCATATTATACAAGTCTCCATACTTTTCGGGTCTAAATCACATTCTAATCCGGTCTTCGCTTAATCTTGCGTTTTAAACCGTAAACCTTTCCTTAAAACTAACCTGTCTAAGTTTCAACTTAAATAAGACCTGTTAGGAATCTAATAGGTTAATAAAACCTTCGTTCCAGATTGAGAGCCCCAGTAGAGGTACTTGTGCTTGCTGATTTGAATATACGGCTGAGAATAAAATTACATTTTAGCTCAGGTAAATACTTTTAACTTATTTCCCTATACGGGCTTGGGATTCAGTATTATAATAATACCGCTTGGTCGGGTATTGAATGTTTAATCGAATAGTGGTTAAATTATTGAGGTAACCCATTTTAATCTGTCTTGTTTGAAATAAAGCCTTTGGGGGTTAATGACTATGTCCCGGATATCCTTGGCATCATTATTAAGAAATGGCCACGTCTTAAGCACGGGGTGTAGGCATACACCTGACTGTTGCGTGTAGGAAAAACGGTATCTCACTCTCTTGTGGGCCTATACTTGTGGTGTGTCTGTTAATCTTGACTCGGTTTCTACATCGGGCCCTGAATGTATAACAAACATGTAAATCTGTATACAAGATTATTTTTATATAATTGTCCCAAGTTATAAAAGGATATTTGTGCCTTGTGCATTTAAATCAATTTTTATAAATGTTTTCAAAAGAGTCAGTTAATTGTATTTACCAGTTTAAACTGACGTATTTTCCAAAAAGATAAAGTGACAGGTATTGTACGAAATTGGCTGGGAGCTCAGGGCGTTAATATGGAATCTTGCAAATTCTAGACATCTAAAGTCTGTTGAACAGTGTTTATCTTTTTGTTTTAAGATCCTCCTGTGGATACATCTTACATTCCGTTTGTAATATTGATGTTACTTTTGAATTGGTTTGTAATATATTTACTTTAGACTTCCGCTGTGCATTGAACTGTGATTATTTGACTATGATGATATCAACTACGTCACGATACTCCCCACCGGGCCCACCGGTAATATATGGAAATATGGGGGTGTGACAGGTTGGTATCAGAGCCAACATTGAGTGAATTAAACACTAGCCTTTTGTGTTTAATCTTAATGACACAGTAGCACATTCCTTGACTTTCGAGTCTAGACTTGAACTAGGAATGATCTCATCCCTGTTATATGTATACATTGTTTTCGGTATTTGTGTACTTCAGGAACATGTCGCCGAGCAAAGCTACCATTGGTTGAGGCTCTCCAAATCCAAAATTTAAGGATGTAAAGCTTCGTACTACAGCTCAAATTAGCATGCGACCAGTATGGAGAAAGGACCTTTTAAACCCATTAACCATATTTTAAATTCTACACCCAAGACTTTTGAAACTTCAAATGAGATTCTAACATCGGAGGAGTTCATACCAGCTGACCCTGAAACTCCCGCTCCAAAGATAATACCTATGGACACAAAGGACTCGTGTTTCTTACCTCCAAGTCTTGGAATCCCAAACTTGGATCATACCTGTCCTGACCTTATTCATGATTCGTATCATTCATTAACCATAGAATCCTTGGATTCCACTATTTCAAGGATTCCTAAAATAGAAGATTTTGACTACACACCCAAACCTTCAGTATTCGTACCTCACACAGAGAACCAAGGAGAAATTTTTCCAGAAATAAAGTGAAGAAGAAACTCTTTTGTTGTATTTCATTTCTTTATTAGTCCTTACTAGTAGGAAATCCGCGCGATGCTGCGGGGGTGACAACTTATAACACGATACTCGATGCCACAATGGTGATAATATGAAACGCGATAGTCAAAAGCACGGCAGACAAACAATTAGAAGATTTAAACAATGAAATAAGAAAGCAAGCAACATGGTTTATCAAAATGCTATTAATCTATCTTTATGTGCAATCATTGCAATCACAGCAAGATTAGAGACTACAAGGCACAGTTTAACGATGTTATAATACGATCATGTTTCTAACCAAAATTAACCAAAGACCATGCAAAATTAACAGAAGTGGCTATGCATTAATAAAAAGAGTTTCTATAAACGTCCCATATCCGTGTAATAAAACAAGTTCGTTGTGCTTTTGCCTTGTAAAAAGATGGCAAAGTGATTTGAGAAATTACTTTCAATATACAACAATCTTTTATTAACCAATAAGTTACAAACTTTAAACCAAGTTAATAATTTTATTATGTCTGGTTAAACTTTAGCTTTAACCCAAATCGAACCTACCCAATCTTTATAACCTTGCTTAGTAAATTCTATACGAACACATTATTTTAAATCTCTTTTTAGAAGTTAGTGTTTTTTTTGTAAGTTCAGTAACACATTATTTTGGTTAGACAAGGGGAACAACAATGGACCGTTATGAACCGCTTATCCACTGTTGTACCATCTGGCGAGGGGCAAAAAGGATCTAATACAAGAGCACTACAAAAAGAATTAGGGGGTTTTACTATGGGATTGGAGCTGGGTAAGGACACCTAACTGCAATGAAGAGAAATAACAGTTGGAGAGCCTCAATGAACTTTTTATCACAGCAGACTATTGGGGAATGTAGTGATTTATGGCATTGGAAGACGACAAAGATATTCGGTTTTCGTTGAAAAAAGTAAGGTTAGACTTGGGTAGGCAATTGGATATGAAGCAGTAGGAGAAAGTTATTATTGGATTAATATAGCAACATCAAAAGCAAACCTTTTCACGTGCAGAGCTATACAAGGTAGATTCCCGACCGTTGCGGCATTAGCACATAGAGGTATGGTACTCCCTTCTCTGATTTGCAGGCTATGCAAACACTTGGTAGAGACGGTGGACCTTATTTTGATACACTGCCTAGTGGCCAACATGGTATGGACACAACTGTTTGTGTGGCTGAGATTACCAATTTTATTACTACAATAATCCAGTCACACAGCAAGGTGCTATGTGACACAACATACACAGATTATAAAAGTAAGTAAATACAACTGATTGCATCTCAAGAGCCTACAATGTTATATTGAATTGTTTCCGGTCACTCCAAGATACACCTGATGCCTTTCCTTTTTGTCGATACAACTCATACGTCTCCTCCTTCATTTCCTCTATCAATTTGCTCACCAAGTTATTGAATTACAAACAAGAAAGTTAAATGAACCTTTTAACAACTCATCTATAGTACAATGCATAATTTATAATGTAAAATATTGAAATACTTTGAATAGTAGAAATCAAAAATAGAGAACTTGTAGGGTCAATTTTCCCTTTAACCTTGACAAGCCAAGATGAGCCGAGCCAAGGCTGGTTTGGTTTTTGGTTATAACAAAAATCATAACCTGAAAACAACTTGAGCTAGAGTTCACAAAGTTTAGGCAATGGGCCAACCTGTCAAAAACCTCAGCTTGGGCCTATATATATAAGAGAGAACAAGCAGTAGACTTTGTTGTTAAAGTGACGATGGGGATCCATTTTTAATATTGAAAGTATTAAACCTACTCCTTTCGAGTGATGTCAAGCCATCAAACACAATCTTGATTCCATGCTATTAATTGTTTCATGCCTGTAATCCTATGTTATCTTTACATTCTTATACAAATATTGTACTCGTGTGTTTTGCTAAATATTATTGGTAATTGCTTCATGTCTATACATGCTTGGCACATCTTTCTTCTTCCTTGTCAACTATTACTTTGAAGACCCATATAAAGATTCCTTTTCATTACTGATTACTTTCTCAAATCCACACTTAGTGTTGTCTCACATCGTGCATAATACTAAACCTTAGACATCTCCTTATCTAGAAAAGGCAAAGGAATCCCTTGTAAAGCTAACAAACCGTAACTTACATCTCTAGGCCTTTGTCTACAGTAAGTTGCATTTTAGCCCTTTGGCTAAACAAGTTGTATTTGGCCTTTTCGGTGTTTTCAAGATTAGTGAAGCTAATTGTTCTTACTTGGATTGAGCAAAAAATCGAGCCAAGCCGAGCTGGCTCGCTTTTTATTCGAGCCGAGCTCGAGCTCACATATTCAGCTCGATTTGTCATCCGAGCTCAAGCCGAGCTAGCTCGGTTTAAGTGAGCTCCTTTAAATTCGAGCTCGAGCTAGGTCTGCCTCAACTCAGCTCGACTTGATAACAAACCCTATCATAGTAGATTATAACAAACCTACTCATATATTACATTCATACCCACAAGTTTATGCATTTTAAATATTTAATAAATCATTTCGGCCCATGGTGACAATGGTTAAAAGGACTTTACCTCTATATAGACGGCATCAGAGAAGCCAGGAAAATGGGTCAGCCAGGTAAATAGGTCATCCTGGCCTCCTCAACATGCTTACATATTAAAATAAGCTAGATTGATTCCAAGAACGTCTACATGAAGAACAAATATATACCTGAGCAATGCCAAGGAAGCCTCTAATCAAAAAAGAATCAAGAAAGTCAAAAAGTCAAAGTTTTTTTCCTGGTAACTATTTGCCCAGCTTGTGTCAAAGAAATCAATTAATATTTACACAAACTGAGAGATATGAGCATTAAGAAATCTTCAATGCAATAGCAATAAATTTATATGAACAAATAAACCACCTAATAAGCACAGGCTCACAAATTCACAATTAGCATAACAGATCAAAGACCAAATTCGCGATAAAAATACCTAGAATTGGCAATACCATTCACGAAAAAAGGGCCTGCCTTGATACAAAACCATAACCTGACAACCATCTTGACATCTAACCATAACTCATATGAATCTACACAGACAACTTGAATATAGATACCGAACCATCAGATGGCATATATGATCTCACCACAACTATCGATATCATGTTCATCAAGGCTGGAGTCGAAATCATTCAGATCGTCATCCATCTATCTCAAAACTGCATCGAGACGCATCATAGATTTGAACAAATGGATCAAGTTTCACAATTATACATGACAAACCTATCGCAAAAAGTAAATAAGGCAGAAATGAAAAAGGTAATCAAAAGTGGTTGAGCATTCCAGGGAGAATTTCTTGCAAGCTTGTAAGAAAAGACATAATCAAAAGTGGAGGTGGCAACTTCAACCCATTTAACTAAAAATGGGTCAGTTTGAACCGTTGGTAACAGGTCAAATTTTGAAAACAATAAATTAAACAATAAAAGAAGAAACAAACACAACAATTAGCTGAAAGAAAAGCAAGTTAAAAAGATTGTATGTCACACATTTCTAGCAGGTCAGAGAGATTTTAGCTCAGAAGGCGTTAGCATGTAAACACAACCCCACCCGCACCCTTCTTACCCACCCTAATATATATTTTTTTTGCCGAGTTCTGCAACCTGTCCACCTAACCAGCCTATTTTGAGCCAATAATGGGAAGAAAACATAGTCAAAGAATAGGGGGATAACCTGTGGCTATCTTCATTATCATCTGGTAGCTTTAGATAGATAGTCGAGTCCCAAAATTTTGGCATAGCCGTGTTTTCCACAACCACACCAGAATTACTTTCAACCTGTAAAGGATAAGCAAACCTTGGTTCTCATGGTAGTAGAAGATCTTAAAAATAATCAATACGCAAACCATTACATTCCCTACACCAGAAGCAATTAGATTTTCCATTTTCCACTTAGTACTTTTAAAGACAAAACTAAGTATATAATTGTTAAAATTTTAATCTATTATGGTTGGCCTTTGATGTAAAAGAATCTCACATATTTACTTTCAAAATGTGTGTCCAATCACCCTCTAAATAATTACAAAATATTAAAAATAACATACATTCACAGTGTTTATAGCCATCACTAACAAACTTCACACCCTGCACAATTTGGAAGACTTCCTTTATATACCTACACAATATTGTTTGATCATTAATGCATAAAAATCAATTTATAAATTACACTAACAATAACCATCCCGTATCCGCCTCTTCCTAAGTTGTGAATCTCCGAAAAGTTGTTTGTATACTTCTGAAGTTCTTCAAAGGTGAAGGATCTTGCTCCTTTCAACTCAGGATCACGACCACTCCTGTTGTTTGGATCCCATAGTGCTGCAATTATTTTACCAACAAAAATTGATCTAGGACAAGACCACCTTTGAATTTCAAATAATACTATAAAAAGTTATCCGATTCATACAATTATATTTATAAGTGTGAACATCATTTCTACCGTTCAAAGAAAACAAAATAGCAATTGAGCAATCTATGTATAAAATTGAACAACGATTATGAAATCAAACCCTTTTTTGAAAAAAAATTAATGATAGAACACCCAATAGAGCATAAATCATAATTAAAAAAACAACTACGAAATTAAAAGCCACCTATGTATCTATTCTTACAAAAACTTCTATCGGTTCCGTTGAAGATTCTGATGCAAAACTCACTCCGGTAACCGCGGTGTGGTACTCAAGTTTTTAGATTTTGGTGCCAGAGATAGATACGGCGGTGCCGACGCTAACCCTGCCTTTTCTGCAGTCAAATCACACATAAAATTTCATACAATCAAACATAAACACGATAAAATTACTGTCAGAATGAATAAATTAACTGAACCCAATGAAAAATGTAGGATCGTTTTCACGACCAAACGAGTCGTTCAGAAGAGTTTTTGCACGATACGAAAGGCGGAAACAGACGTATCAAGTTAATTAAGCTAGAATATCACTTTAAACTGTCTTTTGATTGATTTGAAAAAGTTTTACTGCGAGTAAACACTTCGGCAGCAGTTCGGTACTGAAACCGGAAAGTTACAAATGACAAGGCACCTCAACTATTTATAGGGTTTTGATTTCGCACGAACATGCTCAAGCGAAATCAATCTTCACACGAAATCACCATTTCGTGCGGAATAGCAGGTTGATTTTGTACGAAATGACACACATGTCATTTCGTGCGAAATGACCTCCAAACCCTAATTTGACACTTTTCTCATACTACGTGCCCTGGTTTATCTTATACAATACAAGACTCGATACAAGACGAAGTCGACAGACGTATGCACCAACAGACTCCCCCTCAGATGTTGACGAAGTCTTCAGTGTCGAGTATTCAATCTTCAGTCTTCATCAGTCTTCTCGAACTCTTTTGAAGTATCTGACAATGTAAATCATCCTTAAACTCTGTCTTCTCTTCATCTCTAGGATCTCAACCTGGCTCTTATCTTTCAAACTCATTCTCTTGATCAAATCTCTTGATTCCTTAAGTTCATCAACATCATCAGCACCTTGCATGAATAAGACTCCAGGATCATACACTGGCTCTACACACTGCTGCTTAGATTCTGCTCAGGATCGAAACCTGGCTTTCTTGAAACCACAGGATCCTCAGAAATCAGAACCTGGCCTTTTCCAAGCTTCATTCCTGCACAATCTCTACCTCAAACATAAATTTCACAAATTTAAAATTTGACAAATTTATATCCCTTGCAGGAAATGATCATCTAATAATGATTTAACATTTTATAATCTCTGATGAACCACTTGCAGGAAAACACATTTATCTCAAATTCATTTTTCATTTCAACAAACTCCCCCTCACTTGTTCATCATGTTTAGCACTTGGAATTTTGAAAATCAGCTCTTCAACATCAGTTGACGAAAATCTTTTTGCATTTTCAAAATTTTATTCTAAAACACACTGAAAATCTTTTTGAATTTTTGCTTTAAAATGAAATGACGTAAAGAAATATTTACAGACAATATTTTTGTGAGTTTGTGTAAGAGGATCATATCAGATTTTGAGACAAATCACCAACACCGTTAAGCTTGTAGACATTTTAAGTTCTAAACAATTCACTTAGATTGTCAGTATACTGATCCACTTTAAATTTTCATACAAAGTTCAATTGTTTCGAGATATGAATTTAGTGTTTTAAGCACTTAAACTTATTCGCGTATCCCATCACTTGAATATACTCCCGTATCCAGACTTCTATATTCAGTCTTACAGGTGAATGTACACTAATGATATCTGTAAAAGGGTTAAATGCGAGACCATGAGAGCTCAGGCTATTGCTTCTGCAAAATCAGAGAGATGATGGCTCGACTTTAGGTGTGTCCCGTTTGGGGATCTTTTCTTCAACAACACATGATTAGCATTTTTCAATGTTTCATCATTTTTTGTACCGAGGGTTGGCTTTAAGATTAAAGCTTTTGCAAAGCATTATACGAGGACTAGGCTATTGCTCCCGCAAAATCAGAAGTCCAGGTATAATACCCTAGATATCACCACGTACAAAGACCTAGTATGTCAGAAACAGAAAATCTTTCAAACAAGATTTCGGGGGTTACCCATATATCCAAGAAATGTTCCCCACGATATAAGCAAGTTTGAAATTTTAGGTTTATATCTCGAAAACAATTCTACTAAATGTATAAAAACCTACTGGCACATCATCAGTGAGATTGTTTATCACTTTTGACTTTCCAAATCTTTAGCGTGTTGTGATAGTCCACTGATGAACTATCATTTCCTCTTTTTCACAACAAAACTCATTTTTGATTTTATCATTTTCAAATTTTCTAATATTTTTGGATTTTCTGCTAAAATTCTTACTCCCCCTAAAATTCAAAACCATTTAATGAAATTTGAAAACAAACTGTACAAGAAAACTGACAACTGTTGTGAATTGCTTCAATTCGCCATTCACTTGGCATAAACAATCAGAACTCCCCCTTACAACAAACTATTTTCCCATAATGATTTCAAAACACTTAAGTTTGTTTTAATCAAAATGGTTTTTCCGGAAAATAAGTTTTGTTGATTTTACCACTTGTAGAGAATGGGGATCAATTCATCACCTTGTTCTTTCAATTACTTAAAAAATTAACAATTTTAGGTTCCATCAGCAATTATCATTTGTAGAAAATCAAGTACAAATTAATGTCCTTGATTTATCACTTGTAAGTCAAGCCAATAACCACTAGTAGGTCGAAATGTCACAATCGTGAATTTCTCAAGAAAGATGCCGATTCCTGCTCCACACTTACCAACCTGGAAGCTCCGACAAGTCAGATTTTTCAGTTAAAGAGATTCTCCCAAGCCTGACAGTCCTTGGGAGATTCCGAGTTATCAACACTCGGTTTTTTACCTTTCATCTTCTTCTCATAAAATTCCTTTACCCCTTTGACTTTTCTGTCAATCATTTTTCCAAAAATATTTTTCACTTTGGGGTTAAATGCCTTTTCAACATCAAAATCTTTCTTTTCAGAAAAAAATTGATTCGAAATCTCAACTTTACCAACTTTTTGTTTAAAATTTTCAGCCCTTAATGGTGGAAAATTTTCATCATCCATTGAAAGAACTGATTTCTCATCTTTTAGAACAACATGTGGCTCATCTGACTTTGTGGAATCAGATTCATCGCCAGAAGATAGCTCCTCTGATTTTGTCGAATCAGAATCATTGCTAGAACTATCATCAGATTTTTTAACAACCCACTTTTGGTTGTCAAGATTTGCTTTTCTTTTGTAAAAACCTTTCGAACATTCACCAACCTCAAATTTTGAGTTTTTGAAAACTATAAAAGGTTTGGTTGGTGGTTCATTTTCAACCATCTTTTCTTTCATTTTTAGAGACACTCCCTGTTTTGTTTGAATTAGCTTCAGACAATTCCTGGCAATGTGACCAACTGTTTTGCATTGAAAACAGGTTCTTGTCTTCTTCAACTTCTGAGCAACTTCTTTCTTCATTTCTTCTTGCTTCTTGGCAAGGAATTCTCTGTTTGTCTGCTTCCAGAATGAACTCTTTTCTTCTTTCTCAGCAGAAGTACCTGAAACAAATACAGTTTTTGATTTATTAATTTTCTCATTTTTATGATTTTACCGTTATGGTTTGGTTTCTTTCGATAACCTGAACCAGAACTGTAACCTTTTTTCTTGTTTTCTCTTTGTTGAACTCTTGAGGCGTATCTTTTAGGTTTTTCAGAAAGACTTACATCTTTTATTTCAGAAGTATTAATTTCTGTTAGTTTGAAAACCTTTTTGATCATTTCAGTTTTGACACCTCTTATTGGAAATTCATCATCATAATATAATTTGTCAGAATCATTCAAAGTATATGCCACTTTGAATGTTTCATCATTCAAATTAGATTTTGATAACAGAAATTCTTTATTGTAAACCCGTTTCTCCTTTTTTACTGTTGGACTTGATGTTTCAGACTTTGATTCTGAGTTTGACTCCGACTTTGACTCCTCGGTCTCATCGTTATCCAACACCCGATCGACCACTTTCTTTATTAATTCAGACTCATGATCAGTGTCAGACGATGTGAAAGTAACATCAATGTTTTCTGGCAAATTTTCTGAAGACTCAGACTCCCACTATAAATTGGTTGCCTTTTTGACTCTTTCTGAATTTGGATTTCGTGGAGAATATCCATTTTCAAGCGGGGGTGGACACTTGTTGTAACTGGCACTTTGTTTGTTACCAGAAATCTTCACTTCAGTATCCTTCTTCTTTTCAGAATTCTCTTCTTCAGATACATGCTCTTCTTCAAATGCCTTCATGCCTTCAACGGTTGGATAAATCCTGTCAATAACATAAGAAGTACATGGGTAACTTTTTAACAACCTATTAACTCTTTCTGTTTCAATTCTTTAAGTTTCCAATTTTTGTTCCAACACAGCACATTTCTCAATATAATTGTTCACCACTTTCTGCTTTGTCATGAAAGCTCCTTGAAGTGTCTTCATGGCTGTTGCTTGTTCACTACTTGACTGATAGTACTGATTCATTGCTTTATTCAGAACATCATAGGATTCTTTCAATCTATTCATGTTATGAATCAAAGTACTATTTTGCTTCTTCACTGCTTCACAATTTTCACATATCACTGGAACTTTTCGTGCATCAACTTCTGCTTCAACTTTGAAAGCTGGAACTTCTTTTATCTTTTTCTTTATCACAGGAACTTCTTCATCATCACTACTGACTGGTTTTTTAACTTTCTTCTTTTTCTTTCGAATTTTTTCATCATCACTATCACTCTCATCCATCAATCTTAAGTGCTCTTCCATTCTTTTTGCATAATAATCATCATCATTATCACTGTCTTCAGCAACTCGAGCAACAAAAGCTTTGGCTTTTAAAATCTCTTTATCCGGACAATAATTATCCCAGCTAAAATTTTCCCAGCTGAACCCCTCTGGTAATTTTTCATCATCTTGATCTATTATACCATAAAGAGCTCTCTTTGATGATTCCTCGATTGCTTTCTTAGCATGTGTAGTTTATGGTTCTTGTTGATGCAGTTGTTGAGCAACTTGATGATAAATCGCTTTCCGATAATAGTCATTGTTGTTGAATGGATTTTGAGCTCCACCTGCTTCGCGATTTTTGCACTCTCTTTTGAAGTGTTCTTTTTCCCTGCAACGAAAACAAGTAGCTTTAGATTTATCAAATCCTAAAGTAGAAACATTTGCATCACGGAAATCACCTATTCCCGTAATCTGTTTGAATTTCTCAGCTCTTCTTAACACACTCGCCAAACACCACTTTATATCCATCAACTCCATCTCCTCAGCATCAATCTAATCGTAATCCTCTTTTGTCAGCATTGGATTCCCGATCCTTCCTGCTACTAAGCTTCCATACGATTCTAACACGGTCACTAATAAAGACATATGACTTTTTGCAATTTCTTCCGAGTAGTTTTCATCATTCTCAAGATTTAGAGCAATGTTGCATTGAATAACTTTGCCATTCTTTGTCGTTGAAAAATTTGGATCAAATGATGAATATGAAGAAAATTCCGTTTTGCTATTTGATCCTTGAGATGATCCTCCAGACGAACTCTTAGCATTAAATGCAGTCTCAACCTTTGGTGACATGTTGGTCTTATCACTGATACCTCCTTTGTAATAAAGACCGATGTCTTGTTCACCATCAAAATCCTTCATTCTTGAGATCTTCCTTTGTTCCATCTCTTGAGCTTCAAGTTTTTCAATGAATTTACTCAATGTTAAAGTATTAAACCCTTTCTTATTCCTTAACATCATAAGATACGTGCCCCAAGTCTCATGTGGCAACGCATCAGCCAACTTTTCAATCAATTCTTCATTATCTTTTGTGATGCTCAATCTCTTCATGTTCATTACTAAATTGCAATATCTTTCGATAATCTGCTTGGTATTTTCTATTTTTAAACCACGAAATAGATCAAACTCCTTTTTCAAAAGCGATTTTTTGTTCTTAATCATCTCTTGACTTCCAACAAACTTAGATCTTAATGCCTTCCACATTGAATATGCACTTCCATTGTGTTGCAATAACACCAAGATATCTTCTTTAACAGCTTGTTGCAATAAACTGATCATCTTTTCATTTTTGTATTTCTTTTTCTCATCAACACTTAGGTCTTTAATTGCAATCTCCTCTTCATCATCATTCAACGGTCTAACATATTTAGTTTCAACACATTCCCAAGCATCCAAGTAATTTGCTTGAACCCAGTTTTCAAAACGCTCCTCCCAACCTTTATATTCCTCAATATTCATGAGCTTTGGCAGTTTTTGCATGGTCCCCGTTTCATTTTCTAACATTGTGTTCTGTGCAATGGTGATAGGAGTAGCAAATGCGTTGTAGAATTCCTCTTCCATGATTCGGTTCTAAAAAATTTCACAATCTTATCTTTCAAACGAAATAGACTCCTTGGTGCGGAATACCATTTCAAGCGAAATGAACTCGTTCAAACGAAATACTCAATCTAATGCGAAATAGTTGTTTTCGTACGAAATACCACACTTTCAAACGAACTAGACCCGTAAACGAAATAACCTTCTGATTTCATGCGAAATAACAACCTGATTTCGTACGAAATATAATACTGATTTCGTGCGAAATGACGAACTGATTTCGTACGAAATGAAACTTGGTTTCGTGCGAAATGAAGCAATACAAAGTGATTTCGTGCGAAATGAAACTCTTATTTCGTACGAAATGCTGCTGACGTCATCATCTCGAACTGATTTTGTCAAAATTGATCAGGTTTTAAGATCTAAAACTTTCTAGGGTTTGTTAAAACACAGTTTCGCACATTATGTGTAAAATTCAAGTCATTTTGTCCGTGAAAACTTGTTAATTTTGAAAAGAAGGTGTAGAAAAACATAATTTGCAGCTGAATTGGTAAGAACTCTTCCTCCTGAGCTCTGATACCACTTATAGGATCGTTTTCACGACCAAACGAGTCGTTCAGAAGAGTTTTTGCATGATACGAAAGGCGGAAACAGACGTATCAAGTTAATTCAGCTAGAATATCACTTTAAACTGTCTTTTGATTGATTTGACAAAGTTTTACAGCGAGTAAACACTTCGGTAGCAGTTCGGTACAGAAACCGGAAAGTTACAAATGACAAGGCACCTCTACTATTTATAGGGTTTTGATTTCGCACGAACATGCTCAAGCGAAATCAATCTTCACACGAAATCACCATTTCATGCAGAATAGCAGGTTGATTTCGTACGAAATGATACACATGTCATTTCGTGCGAAATGACCTCCAAACCCTAATTTGACACTTTTCTCGTACTACGTGCCCTGGTCTATCTAATACAATACAAGACTCGATACAAGACGAAGTCGACAGACGTATGCACCAACAACAAATGATTAGGTTGTTTGGTTGAGGACTTACATCGAACACCATGAATGCAACATCCCTGAAAACCCCATCTTTCAACCCTAAGAACTTACAAACAACAACATATTCATGGTTCCATTCAACAATCCTACCATCTAACACAGATCCTTCATTCATAACATTCCAGATTGAACAATAAAAAAACATAAAGCAAAATTGATGTCTAAAACTTACCTGATGTATCATCGCCATCAAAGACAGAGGGATTGAAGCCTATATAATGAATATTACCTGGAGAAAAATATGGATGTGAGATTGAAGAAAGCAAAAGTAAATAACAAAGTGGAGATTGATGGTTTCTTGAATACTCTTGATGATCTAGTCTTGTACTAAGCTGAAGCTCAAATCGACGGCCGATGAATCCCACCAGATTTTCCATCTCTCTACTAAAATCCCAGCATCATTAGAAAAAAAACTAAAGAAGAAGGGAGGATTTGAAGAAATCAGATCTAGAATTTTGAGAGAGAGAGACAAAAATGATAGCAAGAAAAAGTTGAGTTTAAATTTTGAAATGAGAATTAAGTTTTGGGTTGTCCCGACTATGCGTGCATTAATTTAGCAACTAACTAATTATAATTATTCATATAATTTTGTTAAAATCTTAGGGATTTAAGTGTAATAAGTTTAGGGGTTAAAAAATAAATAGTGTTTAAAAGACCAAACTACCCTCATTTTAGGGGTCTTTCTATAAATAAAGAGGGGGAAAAATTCTTATTTTTTAGGTATCTTAAAATGCCCTTGTCTCATGCATTATAATATAGTATAGATAAATCCATATTTATCTTTTAGTCCCTAAGTGGACAAACTCTTGTTTGAAAGTTCCGTTTAGGGCATCTATGTACTTTTTCCATTTGATGGAATGTTTTAAATTTAAAAGTTTTATTTGTACTTATATGTAGGAATATAACGTATAAAATAAATCAAAAATATCATTCCTTTTGTAATTGATCCGCCTTTAAATATTGAAAGAAAATCTTGAAGGTATAACCTAGCCTATATGTCATTTAGACATGGCCTAGATGGTAATTTTTAAGATTTAAACCCTTGTTAACATCTGAAAACATGTTAGCACTCCTGGCAAATGTGATTCGATAAAATCACACAAGTCATCCTTATATTGGATTCTTCCAATTTCTTACCTAGCCTAGTGATTTAGAAATCATGGCTCAAATCATCAGATAAGATGATCATATCATAAACATCCCTTAGTGATGAAATGCCTACGGGCCATATTTATTGTCCTAAAAGACAAAAGACAGTTGTAGTCTTTGACTATCTGTCAAGAAAGGTAATGAGCTGTGTTCAAACCTTAATGCCTCGATCTTATAAGGTCATGGCTTATAAAATTCAAAACTGTCCTCGTGACAAGGCCTTTTGTGCCATTTCAATATCCTTAATAGTTTATAACTGGGATAAAATATAATAAAAATTTAAATAAATTAAAATTAACCAATATGGCTTAAAATTTCCATAGTTGGTGAATTGCCATAAATGACAATTCCATAATAGACTCTTGAATAAATCATTGTCAATATTTATGTAGCAATCAAGCTACATGGCTGGATCAGATGAGGTTAACAGCCACCCGAGGGAGAATAATGATACTACCAGAGTTAATATAGCTGGTGGAGAACTGCAGGCATTAATAGATAATGCCGTTACTCGAGCTCTTGACAGACAGTATAATGAATCAAGTGGAAGTCGCGCCAGAACTCAGTCTGTACCTCATGCAAAACCACCTTCCCAAACGCATGTATCTCACAAGGACGATTCTCATCACTCATCGAATCAGAGGAGTGTTCCATCTAGACAGGTTGTGCTTAATCAAGAGCCACATGTTAAAATATGTTCATATAAATATTTTGTCTCCTGCAAGCCCAGAGACTTCACAGGAGAAAAAGGAGCCATCGATTGCATGACGTGGCTCGATGAGATGGACACCGTTGTTGATATTAGTGAATGTGCAGAGCAAGACATTGTGAAGTTTGTTTCGCAATCTTTTAAAGGAGAAGCTCTAGCTTGGTGGAGGTCACTGATCCAGGCTACAGGGAAGATCCCGTTGTACAACTTGACTTGGGATCAGTTTGTTGCTCTTATCAAAGAAAATTACTGTCCTCAACATGAAGTTGAGAAAATTGAGACTAATTTCTTGACATTGGTCATGAAGAACTTAGATTGTCAGGCATACCTTACAAATTTCAATACCATGTCTCGATTGGTTCCTTACTTGATCACACCAGAACCAAAGCGTATAGCTCGTTTTATTGGGGGTCTAGCCCCAGAAATCAAGGCAAATGTGAAAGCATCAAGACCTACTACATGCAGGTCAGCGGCAGATCTGTCACTATCTCTCACACTGGATGTGGTCAGAAACAAGGCTGCCAAAGCTTCTGACGATGGAAAGCGTAAAAGGGAGGATGAGAATTCTCATCGCTCCGATAAGAAGAAAAAGGAGAACTCTGATCATAAGAAAAGTTCCGGGTTTAAGAAGGACAACCAGCAGTCGGGTGAAAAGACCAAATGCAAAACCTGTAGGAAATACCACCTCGAGAAGTGCAGATTTGAATCTCAGCCTCTACCTTGTAGGTCTGCAAGTCTAAGGAACATAAAACCTTGGATTGCAAGAAGTTGAAAGATGCAACCTGTTATGGTTGCAAAGAGAAGTGGCATATCAAGACTAACTGCCCTAGGAATCAGAAGAAGCATGAAAAGGCCAAGAAAACAAACGTGTGAGTCTTCCAGATGAACACCCAGGAGGCAGTACCGAAAGATAACATCATAACAGGTACCTTTCCTTATCAATGATGTTTATGCTGGAATTTGTTTGATTCTGGCGCAGATAAGTCTATTGTGGACAATAAATATTGTAAACGGTTGTATCCGCCTGATTAGGACTCTAGACATATAACGCGAGGTAGAATTGGCCGATGATACTTTAGAGACTGCTTCAACAACTTTAGATGGGTGCTTTATATCCATTAGGAATCGCTCTTCTCCAATATCCTTATGACAAGCTTTCAAGCTATCCAAAATCATCAATATGATCAAGACAGATGTGACATTTGATCCCCTGTCAAAAAGATGATGGACTAGGTCCAAACCTTAAATGCCATTGATGGTCTTTTATGGCCTAGGCTAAGTATAATTGATATATATTTAAATAACATTCATTAAGAATGTTCATACTATATTAGCCTGTATGGTTTAATGATACCATGGTTAGTATATGTTAGGTCATCAGAATGATGAATAGCGGTTGTTGGATTGCAACTAAGTAATTGTTTCATTTGGTGTTAGGAACCAAGTCTCGAGTATGACAAACTCGGATAAGACAACCGTCAATCGTGCCATTGATGATGCGACACATGCTAAAGATGCTACAATTGTGAACCTCAGAATTGACAAAGATATTCTCCAAGCTATGATAAACGCAGCTGTTGGAAAGGTTGTGAGGAAGGCCGTGAAAAAGTTCAAGGAGCCCCATGCTACTTGCTCCAAATCTCATCTAAGACCACACTTCCTTACTCACGAGAAGGATCTTGTTCATGCCTCAAATGCAAAGGATGAACTAAAAAGGAAAAGGGAGGAAGATAACTCCTAGAGTTATAAGAAAAAGGGTAAGCAAGAGTCCAACAAGAAACCTGTATGGAAGACCTGCAAGAAGCGCCATCTAAGGAAGTGCAGGTTCGAATCAAAATCCCAATCGCAGCTTAGGGCTTGTGGGATCTGCAAATCAAGAGAGCATAGAACATTGAATTGCAAGGACATGAAGAATGCAGTCTGTTTCGGCTGTGGTGAGAAAGGCCACATCAAGACTACATGCCCTACACCTGTCAAGGGAAGTACGGCTAAGGATGGAAAGCCTAAGAATGAAAGCGCTTAAACTCTCCTGAAGAGTGCCAGAGGTAGTTCATATCAATAATGACATCAGGTACGTTCTTTAACATTTACTGCTAATATAAATGCTAAAAGTTATGCTTTGATTCAGATGCCAATAAATCCTTCATAAATTGTAAGTATAGCAAACTTTTAATAAGAATCCCAGAGATTAAGAGTAAGGTAAAACTTACAGACAGGAATCATAGGAACCAATTCTTCTGTCCTGTCAAGAAATCTTCAGTCGTAAGATTCTAAGAATACTCTCTCCCTCCAGATGGAATTTGTCGGTATATGTTAGTTCGATACCTCTTCGATTTCTATCAATTGCGAATACCAGACTGTATGATGAAAGTTCCATACGAGGATTGATGTATCTTAATATGTTCCATAGATTGCTTCCATGCCTGATCAATATGGAGTTTTAATGCATGGAACCGCCGAGATATCCCAATGGTCATATTGTACTAAAGTCAGCTAACGGTATTCAAAGAAGATATACATAAGGGAAATGCCCAAATGAGTGTCACTAAATAAGGTATCCATGGATTTGTAAAGCAAACATGTCACTTATTTGACACAGACAATGATAAATGAACCGGAGCCTGAGATTTGGAAAATCTCTGTAATCTCCTTGTGTCTTGATTATCTTCTCAAAAGACTACCCTGATTACCTCCTGAGGCAAGTAGAGTTAAGAATAATACCTCGCTTAGGATTACATCTATTGGAAAGCCTAAATCATAATTCTGAAAGTTCGGTATTATTAATTAAGAAAGACGGTTCATTCTGCTTATGCATTGATTACCGCAACCCTATTTAGGCAACTATTAAAAATCGCCTTCAGCTGCCCAGGATCGTCGATTTATTCGACTAACTGTAAGATTAGCTATTCCTTAAGATTGATTTTAAGCAGTAGTTGGAATAACCATCTCACCTTAAATAAGTCCTCCTGTAACTAAGAGTTAGCATGTAAGCATCATGGCTGCTCATTTGGAGACCTTGTATAGATGAGATGTTAAACATCTATTGTTGGACAGAAGTTTGGTAAGTCCGAATTAGTAGGACCTGAAAATTTCTTAAGAACAACGAATAAGATCATACGAATTCGTAATCGTCTGAAAGTTTCCAGTAATCAGCGGAAAATCAAGGATTGATGAAAGTCGCAACCCTCTTAAGTCCTTAATAAGGAACAAGGATTCAATTGAAGGTATCACCCTAAGAAGGGTGTGCTGAAATTTTGTTTTATCAGGCTAATTAAGTTCTGATATAAAGGATCATTCGTGGAAATCGAATATATCAAGATTGGTAACCTATAAGCCAAAACTTACCTGAGGAGCTTGATGGAAATCAATGTGTCCCACACTAGTGATTTAAGGATATGTTTCGCCAATAAGTTGAGAGCATTGTCACATAATAATATGCAGACTAATGAAAATTTACGGTTGATGAGAAACCTGTATAGATTAAGGATCGGCAGGTTAAGAAGCTCCGAAAGAGAGTATGTACCTATTGTATAGGTCAACTGAGATACCCTTAGAGGCCCAAATATGCTATGGAGGTTAAGTCCATGATACGTCAGAAAGTACTTCCATTACTTTAGCAAATCTTGAGGTCGAGATTTCTTTTAAGGGGGTGAGGATGTAACACCTCGTAAAAATTACGTCCAATGATGTATTGACACGTGTAATAAACCCTAATAAAGTCAAACGTTGAATTTGAGGGACTAATTTTGCGAAAAATCAAAAACTTTGATTATAAAAGGACTGGTTGAATTTGAGGGACTAATTTTGCGAAAAATCAAAAACTTTGATTATAGAAGGACTGGAAGTGATAACATGCTTAAAATAAGTTTTTGAATAACGTTACACGGTAATCATATTCACAAAAGAGCCACTTGTTGATCGAGTGTAGCCGTTTGCATAATTAATTGAAAGTTTGTGCGATGAAGGGTTAAAAGCGTCAACATGTTAATTCTTACCTCTGAGTGACCTTTTAACAAACCATGAGCTTCATGATATTTGATTATACTCCCGGGAATGCCAATTATTGGCTGTTTAAGGCTTTTATGCCTTTAAATGACGTTACGCGCAACTTTGCAAGTTTAAGGGGTTAAAAGCGTCAATACGTTTAATTATACCTCTGAATGACTCTCAAGAATGCCTAATATGGATTAGATAAGGCTTCGATGCTATTAAACGATGATATGCACAGGTTTGCGCATTAGAGGGACCTAAAGCGTCAACTTTTGAATCTACGCCTTTTGGTGACCATTTAAGCGTACGAGAGCGTAGTAAAATTTAAACACATGCTTGGGAATACCCATTATGGGCCATGGAAGGCTTGGATATCATTAAACGATATTTCATGCTACTTTGTGCGATTAAAGGACTATTTGAGTCAAACTGCAAAAGTATACCTATTCGTAGGGTATCGAACCTTCGGAATATGATCATAAGATAAACATGCCCTAAATATCCTTTACATAGCTTAGATATAGGCTTAGAGGTGTTTGGTGCGCAAAAATAAACTTTTAAGTCAAACAGGGACTAAAAGCGTCAAAAAGTGCATAAGTTTGCATTTTCGCGAATATCTTACGTTCTGAATATATCCGGACATCCAAAAATTTATGTAATCATTAAAATATTTTATTTTAGTAATTGGCATGATAAAATTCCATTCTTCGCGTAATTTGGATCGTTTTTAGCGTCCGTTCGTGTTTCGTCGTAATTAGCCGAACAACGCAACCGTACGACCAAACGAACCGACATCCGAGATATTTTTGAGCATGTTTTATGTTCCCTATATATAGGCATCATTGTAGAGCCTTGAAAATGGCTTAACGGGCCTTAAATGTGTCAAATGTGGCATTTAACACGTGCAGGGGTTAAAACTGTAAATTCTGGAAGTTTGTTGCTGATCTGAGCTAGTAGGCGGGCCGCGTAAGCTGGGGACTCAGCCTACGCAGGGCGCGAGAGCCCCCAGACCTGCTGAAAACCAGTTTTTCACTTACAACAGCTGGTTTCCGGTATTGCACTTGGTTTCTTCATTGCTATGGGCTTGTTTTAAGTACCCATAGTATTGAAAAACCATGGGTGGTACTTGTACGGTCCAGATTGAAGCACGGGTTACGAGAAACGATCCTAACGGTTCTCAAAATCCTATATATACCCACTTGATTTTGGATTTCATTCCACTTCACTTCATTTCTGATCTTGCTCTCTGATTTTAAGAGGATCTTGAACTCTTTGAGAACCTACTTGAGTCCATTGGACCCTTGTAAGTGTCCTTTCGTGACTAGTTAATATTATTTGGCTCCTAAAGCCGAAAAGTCAAGCGTACGCGATAAACGCTTTGACTTTTAAACGGACAAGCCATGGTTCGCAATGAACATGGCAACGTGATCGTAATTAGGTAGGCATTAAACCCTCAAAAGGACACCTCCTAATTACCACGTTTGCTTAGTAAATTGTTGGGTCAAAGTAATTAAAATAAAAGTCAAACGTGTAGGTGCATATGTCTGTCGACTTCGTCTTGTATCGAATCTTGTATGCGTTTAGTTAGATCAGGGCACGAAAATCGAGAAAGTATAGTGTGAAGTGATTTCGCATGAAATAGCAAGTAGCTATTTCGTACGAAATAAACAATAGCTATTTCACACGAAATAGCATTTACTCATTCCGTGAAAAATACCCTCACCTATATATATATGTTGTGCCTTGCCATTTAAAACGATTCTGATTTTCGGTACCGAACTGCTGCCGACGTGTCTACTGATTCTAATTGTTGTCAAATCAATATACAAGACATTTAATAGGTAAATCAAGCTGTTTACAAGTCTATATCATTGTTTTCGCCTTTGATATGGATTAGAACTCTTCTGATAGACTCGTTTAGATCGTCTCTCGATCCTACAAGTGGTATCAGAGCTCAGGAGGAAGAGTTCTTGCCAAAACAGCTTGATTTCATCATAATTTCTGACTTCTACACCTTCTTTTCAAAATTAAACAAGATTTTACACATAAAATGGATTGAATTTCTCACATTATATGCGAAACACTATTTTAATGAATCCTTGAAAGAATCTGTCTTAAAATTGGCCTAAATCGTGATCAATTTGACAAAAATCTGATCGACATGATGATGTCAGCATCATTTCGTACATAACAGGTTTTGGTTTCGCACGAATTGCTTCTTGGAACCTCATTTCGCACGAAATCAATTCCTTGACCCTCATTTCGCATGAAATCATCAGCTTGAACCCCATTTCGCACGAAATAGACAGTTTGTCCTTCATTTCGTACGAAATAGACATTAACCTATTTCGCTTGAAACCTGCATTTCGTGTGAAAGTGCCATTCCGCTTGAAGTGTTCATTTCGCACCAAATCATTTCGTTTGAGAGTTCATTTTGGGTGAACTTACATTTTGCTTGAGTTTTTGTGAAATTGTGTTAATAGGTTATCAAAACATGGAAGAGGAGTTTTACAATGCATTTGCTACCCCCGTTACTCCAGCTACAGTTGCAGAAGCTGTTTTTAGTGAAAATGAAACAAGAACTTACCAAAAACCGCCAAAACTTATGTACATTGAAGATTTTAAAGGATGGCAAAATCGTTTTGAAAACTGGGTGCAAGCCTATAAGTTTGATGCATGGTGTTCGTTAGATGTAGATTATGTTAAACCAAAAGATGAACGTGGGAATGAAAAAGCGTTTAGTGACTATTCAGATGGTGAAAAATTAAAATACACTAGTGAGAAAATGATGATTAGTATTCTTCAACAAGCAGTAAAAGAAGACATCTTTGTTTTGCTTCAACATGAAGATACTGCTAGATCAATTTGGTTGGCATTGATTCAGAAGTTTAAAGGAAGTGCTGATATGATAAAAAACAAACGTGCATTGTTAAAGAAATCATTTGACATGTTTGTAGCATTTGAAGGTGAATCAACAAAAACGACTATCGATAGATATTGTCACCTTGTTCAGGAAATGAGAAGATTGGAGATCAAGAAAGAAGATGATGAATGGGTTGATAAGCTTGCGGATGCACTACCACAGAATAAGTGGGGAACATATTTGTTGATCTTAAAACACATGAGAAAATCTGAAAATATGAAATTGGCTAAATTCATCCAGAAGATTGAAGAACATGAATTGGATGTTCAGAAAACTGCTATCATGAATAATCCAAATGCTCAACAAGATGTTAGTCTATACTACAGAGGAAACAAATTTGAGACTACTCTAAGTCCAAAGATTAAAACTGCTTTTAGTGCTGATGGTTCTTCTGGAACAAGTGGTAGTACTGTAACTCAGAGTGGTGGATATTCATCATCATTTTCTAGTTTTGATCCGAATTTTACAACACAAAGTCCGCAACGACAGAATTCTACAAATCTGCAATGCAATGTTACATTGAATATTCAAAATGGTCAAAATCTTTCTCCAGAAATGGCTAAGCAACACATGGCATCACTCGTCATGATGTTAGAGTCGTATGAAAGCTTAGTTGCTGGACGAATTGGGAATCCGATGCTCACCAAAGAGGATTATGACCAGATTGATTCTGAGGAACTTGAATTGATGGACATCAAGTGGTGTCTAGCTAGTGCTGTAAGAAGGGCAGAAAAATTCCAACAAATTACCGGTAGAGATGAGTTTCGTGAAGTTGCCAAATCTCCGTTAGGGTTTGATAAATCAAAGGTTACATGTTTTCGTTGCAGAGAAAAGGGACATTTTAAACGAGAGTGCACAAACAAAGAAGCAGTTGGAAGACAAGAAAAGAAGGATTATTATCAAAAATCAATTTTCATCAGATTGCTGAACAACCATCATCTTCTCGTGCTATTGAGGATGGAAAGAAGAAAGCTTATCTTGTCAATCAAGATGATGAAAAAGTTACAAAGGGATTTAGCTGGGATAAATATTGTCCAGATAAAGAATTCCTAGAAAAATCACCTTATGTTGCTCAAATCTTGAAAGAAGAGTCAGTCAAATCTAAGCCGAAAAGAATCCCAATTTTTAGTGAACTAGGTTTTGATGCAGACACCGATGATGAAGAAGAGTATATAAATAAAGCTAGAAAAGGTCTGGATACTTACAGTTTTAATTTGTTTTTTGCAGATAAGGTCGAGATGTTGAATGAGAAGAAGGCTGCTAGAATGAAAAGAGAGTTGGAAGCAAGAAGAATTGCTGAAGAACATGCAAAAATAGTAGCTGAACAAGCAAAGGTTGAAGAAAATTCAACAGAGAAGATAAAAAATGCAGAGTGTGAAGAAACAACAGAATTTGATGAAGAACCAATAATTGAGAAGGTGGTAGAGAAAATTGTAGAAGTGGAGAAAATAGTTGAAAAGATTGTTGAAATAGAAAAAATTGTAGAAGTTGACAAGATCGTCGAAGTTGAGAAGATTGTTGAAGTAGTGAAACCTTGTCTAAAATGTTTGGAATCTAGCAAACATTGTGAAGAGAAAGACAAGAAGATTAGTGAACTTGAAGAGTTAAAAGAAAAATTGTTGTTTGATGTGAAGTATGTGAAAGAGTCGTATGATGTACTGAACAAGACAGTTGATAGTCTGAACAAGACAAATCTAGAAATGGGAGCTGCTCAGACAATGATGAGTTCAACATTAATGACTAAGCAGAAGGTCATCAATGAGTATATTGAAGATTGTGCAAAACTGAAGCAGGATTTGGAATTCGAAAAGATTGAAAGTGAAAGAATCAAAAGATTGTTGTTGAGTTATACAACTTGTGATTATTTGATTGATCGAGTTTATCCTACTATTGCAGGTCTTGATGCTTTTCAAGATAAAAATATGGAAGATACAGATGCTGGTAAGAAACCAAATGTCAAGTATAACAAGTGTCCGCCTCCGATTTGGAACAGTTATTCTCCCAGAAAGCCTAATGAGGAACGGTTAAAAAAGGCAGTCAACATCAAGTTAAAGTCTGAAACCATTGATGAGTTACCAGATAACATTGATGTTACATTCACATCATCTGACACTGATCATGAGTCTGAGTTATTAAAGAAAGTGGTTGATCAGGTGTTGGATATGGATGAAGAGTCAAAGTCGGAGTCTAAATCTGAAAGTTCGAGTTCATCAGAAAAGAGTCCGAGTTCACCAGTCAAACGGGTTTACAATAAAGAATTTTTGTTATCGAAAAATAATTTGAATGATGAATCGATCCAAGTGGCATATACTTTGAAAGATTCTGACAAATTATTTTCTGATGAAGAATTTCCAATAAGAAGTGTTAAAACTGAACAGATCAAACAGGTTTTCAAATTGACAAAAATTAATATTTCTGAAATAAAAAATATAAATCTTTCTGAAAAACCTAAAAAGTACACTTCAAGGATTCAACAAAGAATAAACAAGAAAATGGGTTACAATTCTGGTTATGGTTTTCAAAAGAAACCAAACCATAATAGTAATTTCAAAAAGAAAGGATTGGGTTTTATTCCTCAAGAAAATGATAAAAATGAGAAAACTTATCAATCAAAAACTAAATTTGTTGTAGGAACAAGTTGTGAAGAAGAGCAGAAGAAACCATTCTGGAGACAGTCAAATCAAGAGTTTCTTGCTGAAAGAAAGAAGAATTTGAACAAATATGCACCAAGAGCTGACAGAAGAAAATGTTTCAAATGTCACAAGATTGGACACATTGCTTGGAATTGCCAACAGTCCAATAACACAAAACAGGGAGTTTCTTTTAACTCAAAAGTAAAAGAACAATGTGTTGATGAAAAGAAAACATTTGAGAAGTTTAAAAAGTTTGAAAATTCGACTGTTGAAGAAAGTGAAAATGTAAAACGGTTTTACAAAAGAAAAGTCGATTTAAACAAACAAAAATGGATTGTCAAAAGTTCAGATGAAAGTTCTAGCAATGAATTTGATTCCATAAAATCAGAGGAGCTATCTGTTGAGAAAAATGTTGAGAATTTCGTTCCTGAGTTGAACGATGAAAACTTTCCACCATTATCAAGAGAAAGTTTAAAGTTGAGAGTCGGTAAGATTGAAATTTCAGATCAATTATTCGCTGGTAAAGAAGAATTTGATGTTGAAAAGGCTTTCAATGGAAAAGTCAAACATATCTTTGGGAAGATGGTTGACAGGAAGGTTAAAGGAGCAAAAGAATTTTACAAATAAAAAATATGGTGGGATAAGGATAATTCACAATCACCCAAGGCTGTGGTCAGGCTTGGGTGACAACTTTTACTACTTAAAATCCTGACTTGCCGGAACTCCCAGGTTGGTAATTGGGGAGTAGGAATCGGCATCTTTCTTGAGAAATTCACAGGTTGGTAACTGTGATATTTCGACCTACAAGTGGTTGACAAAAGGATTTGTTCCTACAAGTAGTTAATCAAGGTCATTAAGTTGAACTTGATTTAACTTTTATTCAGATTATTGGAAAACAAAGTGATGATTATAACCCCAACTTTTCAAGTGATAAAGTCAACAAAACTTATTTTCAGGAAAAACCATTTTGATTAAAACAAACTTTAGTGTTTTGAAATCTTAATGGGAAAATAGTTTGTTGTAAGGGGGAGTTCTGATTGTTCAAGCCAAGTGGATGGCGATTTGAAGCAATTCACAACAGTTGTCATTTTCCTTGTATAGTTTGTTTTCAAAATTTTTCGTTAAATGATTTTGAATTTTAGGAGGAGTAAGAAATTTCAGAAAATCCAAAAACATTTGAAAAAGACAAAAACATGATAAAATCAAAAACGAGTTTTGTTGAAAAAAAGAGGAAATGATAGTACATCAGTGGACTATCACAGCACGCTAAAGAATTGGAAAGTAAAATGTAATAAACGGTCTCACTGAGGCTGTGTCAGTAGGTTTTTACACATTCAGTAGATTGTATTCGAGATATAAATCTAAATTTCAATACTTACTTATTTCGTGGGGAACATCTCTCGGATATATGGGCAACCCCCGAAATTAGGGGTGAGCATAGTGCGGTTCGGTTCGGTTATTATCTATAACCGAAACCATAACCGCACACTGCGGTTATCAAAAAATCATAACCGTTCGGTTTCGGTTAATGCGGTTTCGGTTAATCGGTTATTGCGGTTAATGCGGTTTCGGTTCGGTTATAGGTCGGTTATTTTCATTGTTTCTAATGTTGGACTTTAAATGTGTGGGTCGAGCAAAATTAATGCGCAAACAATAAATATACACGGTTAATCAATTATATTTCACTACCATATGCATACTAATTCCAAAACAAAAGTAACACGTGTAGTCACGTGTTATTTGGAAACATACATACGAACACAAAGTGGTTTTTAAATTCGACAGTTTTTAATCAAAACATAAAAAGTTGTAGTGCAATCTTCATCATCTTCATCAAAGTTGGGTCATGGTTAAAAGTTAAAACATTCAAATACTTCACCAAAGATACATATAGATTAGGCCATGGTTAAGCATTTAAATACAAACTTAAAGACTTATGGTGCTACGGATTTGGCTATGTTTAAAATATTCGGTTCGGTTCGGTTATTTGCGGTTATGAAAATAAGAATAACCATAACCGAACCGCAAAAATCGGTTATTAAAAATATAAATAACCAACCCTTCGGTTATTTCGGTTATCGGTTATTTCGGTTCGGTTTTTTCGGTTATTTCGGTTACGGTTCGGTTAATTCGGTTGTATGCTCACCCCTACCCGAAATCTTGTTTGAAAGATCCATCTTTCTGAGATACTAGGTCTTTATGCTTAGTGATATCTGGGGTATTATCCCGGGACTTCTGATTTTGCGGAAGCAATGGCCTAGTCCCCGTATAATATTTTTCGCTTGCTTGAAATAAAAGCACCACCCTCAGCATAAAAAATGATGAAACATTGCAAAATGCTAATCATGTGCTGTTGAAGAAAAGATTCTCTAAAGGGAACACACCTAAAGTCGAAGCCATCATCTCTCTGATTTTTCGGAAGTAATAGCCTGAGCTCTCATGGCCCTCGCATTTAACCCTTTACAGATATCATCTAGGTATACTCACCTGTAAGACTGAATATTGGGATATGGATACGGGAGTATATTCTGAGGTGGGACACTCGAATAAGTTTAAGTCCTTAAAACATTAATCTCGTATCTCGAAGTAGTTGAACTTTGTGTAAAAATTTAAGTGGATCAATATACTGACAATCTAAGTGAATCGTTTAGAACTTAAAATGATTAAAGCTTAACGGTGTTAGTGATTTGTCTCATAAACTGATATGATCCTCTTACACAAACTCACAAAAATATTGTCTGTAAATATTTCTTTACTGCATTTTAATTAGAGACAAAATTTCAAAAAGATTTTCGGAGTGTTTTAGCATAAATTTTTTGAAAAATACAAAAAGATTTTTGACAACTGATGTTGAATAGCTGATTTTCAATATTTTAAGTGCTGAGCATGATGAACAAATGGTTTGGAAGAAATTGTTTAGAAAAAATGATATACATACATGTGATCATCAGAGTTTAAAAAATTGTTAAATCATTTTTGATGTGTTCTCTATCTAGTGATGATTTCTAAAAATGTTAAACTTTAGATTTTATGAAATTTATGTTGTGGGTAGAGGATGTGCAGGTTAGTCAGGTTTCGAATTCTGAGCAGAAGTTGAGCCAGGTTTTGATCCTGAACCTGTGAACATGCGAGAGCAAGAATACGATCCCAGCATAACTCAAGGGGGAGTATGCTAGTAAAGGGGAGTCTGAAGATGCAAAAGCCAGATTCGATTTCTGAGGTTCATGCTAACTGATGATGCTGACGAACTTAAGGAATCAAGAGATCTAATCAAGAGAATGTGAAGAGTCAGTTTTGATATATCAACATCCAAGGGGGAAGTTAGGTGATAAGAGAAGAAGAGATAAAGATTGAGGATGCTTACATTGTCAGATACGTTGGAAGAGTACGAAGACTGGTAAAGACTGAAGTGATTTCGCACGAAATAGCATTTGCTCATTCCGTGCGAAATACCCTCACCTATATATAAGTTGTGACAACCGTCACTTTTCTGTACATTCCGTACACGAAATGAACAGTAATTTGTGCTTAAATGACTGTACATGATCTAGTTTACAAGACAAATAAATTTCTGAATTCCATGCAAGTGAATTCATGCATGTTTAATACTACAAGAATTGCTTTCTGATAGCGTTGCGTCAAAAATACTAGTAAACTCACCGGTAAGACACTTGTGTCAACAATTCTACAGAAAGCAGTTAGACAATAGAAATGGAGCCTAGGTGTAGGTCCAATGACAAGAATACATTAAAACCCAAGAATACATACAAGGGTTTACATATATACCATCCGGAAGCTAAAATACGCACTAAAAAGCACCCGAAACGCACTTTAAGTGCAGAATTTATTTAAATTCAGCTATAATCAGCATTATGACACTGAAATATTAAGCAGAAATTATGATTTATCATCCAGAATACTTCCCTAATTGTCGGGAATTGAAAGGGAACAAAAAGGATACTTAAAAGACACTAAACGGTGCAATTTAGCACTTTAATGAACCGGTACATAACCGAACAACCGGGCATTACCTGGAACACAAAAATATTGTCAAACACATTGTTTTTATTTTTCTGGGCTAGTTAGGGTCCCCGAACACCCTAACACACTATATATTTAATAACACACCATAAACCGCTAATTATTCTAACTAAACACTAACTAGTTATGTAACTAGCCAATTTAGAATCCAACCAATACACCCCCCCCCCCAACCGGTTATGGACAAGTGGGGACTACCTATGATTTTTCTTCATTGTTTATTAGATATGTTAACCTCTTTGGGAGCATAAGGACCAAGGGATATTGGTTTGTTGGATGAACATTACTTAAAGACCATAAGACCTTCATAACTTCCATTTTACACAAACATTAAACATCACCACCACCTCTCCATCCCTTGCTCTCGGCCTCAACCTACCCACACACCACCACCATTTTTCGAACATCAACAACCTTTCTAAGGTGCTTCTAAGGTGCAAGGAGCTTGATTAAGAAGCTTGGTAGCACCGGAACTTGAAGGACCTCTCTCATCTTCTTTTATCCACCACATTTCTTCACTTGAACTTCCCTAGTCTTGAGCTAGTGGTAAGAACTTAGATCCTTGCATTTTACATGTTGTTTTAGTGGTTAATAGATGTATTATGAAGAAAACATATGAACACCATAAGATCTTACACTTAAAACTTGAACCTAAGCTTAAACAAGATGATACATGAAGAAATGATGTTAGAATGATGTTGTTTGGTGTATGATGATTATGTGCTGATATGAAGAACTTATAATCTGCTGTAAGTATCGTTGTTTATCGCTAAACATGTTAACGGAATCAATCGAGCGCGCTTTAGAATGTTAAAAACTGAAAACAGAAGGCTGTTTGGTGATTACAGCCAACTTCAGTTGGCTGTAACAAGACCTTAAGAAAACGAAAAATGTATTTTCTAAAGTCTAGATTTATGTATTATGAAATACGGTTCTAATGGAACTGGAATCATAATTTTTGGACTTCGTTTGCTATTTTTAAAGGGTCGATTTGTAACAACAGCTAAAGCTGAGTTTTTACAGCAGTAAATGGGTGTTATATTTTTAGTCATAACTTTAAACCTGAGTAGAACTAGGTCATGAAACTTGTACTGTAAATGACCACTGATGTATTTGTAATCCTCCCACTGGAATTTCGTAAATCGGACTTACGATGAATTTTAAATAAATTATTCCGTGGACTGCAATCAGAAAGAGATAAATCTGAGTGCAGTCCGGAAAATGATTTTTAATAAAATATTGGTGATGAATTGGATCCCGAGATTTTTACACAATAATATTTGGATCATATAAGACATTCTCTAAAAATTTGGGAATTTTTGAAAAAGTTAACTATTTTATTAAAATGCCCGAAAATAGCCCAGTTCTGTATATTAAAACTGAAATGATAGAAGTAGTATTTTGCATGTCTAAATGTCGAGTATGTTATTTGAGAACGATCTAACATGTTATATGTTAAAGAAAATGATATAAGTAATACACTTAGTTAAAAATATGAATTATTTTTAACACAAGAATACGTACACAAAAGATAGTGACTTGTACTTGTGCGATACAAGTCTAGTGACTAACGTTAATAAAACACGTTTAGGTCACGACACTAGATAAGCAAATCCGGTGAAGTTTACGACGCAGGAACGCAAAGTTGTGAGTTCATGCTCCCCCTTTTCTCTTAACTGTTTTTGGTTTTATAACTCTCGGGGGTGAAATACATGTTACAAATATTACAATTTTTACAAATGGTAAAAATACAAGAAGCACTCTTGGTGAGAACGAGTACCAAGTATGATGCGATTTGAGAATACAAAATACACAAGAAGCACTCTTGGTGAGAACGAGTACCAAGTATGATGCGATTTGAGAATACAAAATATACAAGAAGCACTCTTGGTGAGAACGAGTACCAAGTATGATGCGTTTTAAGAAATGACTATAAAATACTAGATCATGTGAGCATAGACTTAATACTAAAAATGCCATAAAGTCTTGGTGAACACTAGTACCAAGCCATTAAAAACATTCATTAATTAGAGACGAGGGTTAGATCTAACGGGTACGGCCGAACCCCACTCATGGTCAAAACTAGTACCTAGTAGTGCTTCAGAGTCCCAGTCGAGGTTAATCGACACAGTCGAGGGTAATCGACACAGTCGAGGTTAATCGACACAGTCGAGGGTAATCGGCACAGTAAAGGAGCCAACACTAATGCTCCATATGTTCCTCACATGCCTTAAAGGAGCCAACACTAATGCTCCATATGTCCTCACATGCCTTAAAGGAGCCAACACTAATGCTCCATATGTCCTCACATGCCTTAATGTCTTTGTACAAACATTCAATTAGTACGTGGTGTACACAAGAAAACTTGAATTATACAAGAATACTTTATTTATACAAGATACATACCATATTTTCATACAAGGTATGCAAAACGCATGAACTCGCTCAACTTTATGTTGATGTTTTCCAAAATTACATGTATTTCAGGTGACAGGATGGATCTTGGGCGCAAGTGTCATAACTAGAAGTAGACTACAAGCTTAGATGTCATCCACTTTTATTGATTGTAACCTAGACGAAGGTTGTGTTTTAGAAACTTAATTAACCAGTGTTTGTAATACTCAAAATTTTCTGAATGGATGAACATCGTTTTAATCATGTAGTTGTTTATTATGATTGAATGCAATGATAACAAGCTAGTCACACATCATACGCTTCCGCAAAAGACAGGGTGTGACAGTTTGGTATCAGAGCTTCGATTGTAGTGAACTAGGATTCCGTCTCGAGTCTAGACTACAATCACTAGAGTTCTCACACGAAAACATTTTACAAAAAGGTTTTCATTGCATTCACGTAAGCGCTAAGATCCATGAGTCCACCATTTTTCAAAGAAGAGACAAGGCAAGGACATTAGTAGGGAATACCCTCAAAATAAGGTTCCAACCAAGGCATAGTCTACACGAGTTAGACTTGCCAAAGACAAAATGACCCCCCCCCCCAAAACGAGAGTTATACGTGATATAATGCATCAAATTTGCTTGATTATGCTAAGTAGCATATTTGTTATTAATATACATATGAATAAGTGTACGGAATGATTATTGACGTGAATAAGATACTTTTGACTCCGACTCCTATTACTATACATAACTCGCACGATGAAGCTACCGACCTCGCGTCCTTTGCAAAGCTCATGGTTGGGAGTGATTACCAAACAAGATTCTAAGCTTGCTTCCATAGGAAATGGCTGCTCTTCTCTCTCGATCGCGAAGGTGCCTAATTACGATAGTGACGACGAGGCAGAGGCGGCAACCTTGAACAAATTCTTAATCAACGGGACGAGATCCCTGCGGCTTATGTGAAGCAAGATTGACGACATACTTGACCAGAAAAGGAAGATGGAGTATTCATCTTGAAGGTGCCCCTCCAATTACTAGGAATTCTCTCTATTCCTATTCCATCTAATCATCGTGCCTATACGCGCGTAACGATAATGAGTGTTAGTGCGTGGACCACCGCAATGGTCCTTTCCATGATAGAGGTATAAGGACAGTAGTGTCCCCTCCTAGATCGATCATCTGCTTGGACGAGAGGAAATTGGGGTAACTGCGCAAGACAATTTATTATTACGGGGGCCCACGTAATAACGACTTGTAGTGCACAAAAATCTTGGTGGACTCTGCGGGTCGAGCTAATGAAAACCACACAAAATTAATCTATAGGTGTCCTCACCTTCATCTGGTAGAACACATAGATCAGTGCTTTAGCACGTTAGAAAGTAGGAAGCTTGTCTTAGCCTACTTCGTGACTGACACTTCTACCTGCATACGAGACGTTTGAGAAAACGACGTTTAAGCAAGTGAAGATGAGTAACATTCAGAAAGAATCAGTGACGATACACTCTCTATCACCTCTACACGAACAACCCCATCTAAGGGAAAATATACGCACCAGTAAAGCTAAAGACCTAAGAAAACCAATGTAGCAGGAAATAACTAAAACTTGAATGACCAAGGCGATGTAGCCTCGAGTTCATTCTGTTACAAACAATGAGCCAAGTTGGCAAGCCTATGTGAAGGCTCAAGAATTATTTCCTCGCCCATACATTGAGTATATATACGTGTGAAATTGGGTGATTACATGATGGCTTATGGTGCTATGAGTCTCATAGATAATTGGAATGTTGTCTAACCTACTTCATAACATTGTGACAGAAGAGAATGCCGCCCAGGCGTGACACAAACACCAGTACGTTACCAAGGACAGAAGCCGAGCTGCAAGAAAGCATCTCACAGGCAATTGCACGACATGAAGCCCTCCGCTCTAAGCACAGCGATGGCATTACTGGAAATAACCCTCCAACTGGCTGCACCTATAAACAATTCCTGGACTGCAAGCCACTAAATTTTGATGGCACAGGAGGTGTCGTTGCATTTGTTCGTTGGACAGAAAAGACTGACTTAGTTCTAAGAATGAGTAACTGTTCACCCCAACAGAGTGTTACCTATATCTCAGGGTTATTTCTAGATGGCGCACTCTCCTGGTGGAACCTTCAGGTTCAGACCCTTGGTGCAGATGCTGCTTATGCACTGAGCTGGGATGAGCTCAAAGAAATGATGGAGAAGAAATACTGTTCTAGGGCTGAAATCCAGAAGCTTGAGGTGGAGTTCTGGAACTTGAAAATGGACGGACCGAAGATTCCTGAATACGTCCAATGATTTCACGACTTGTCTAGAGTCGTCCCCTACTTAGTCAAACCGGAGTTCAAAAGGATTGAACGATTCATTTGGGGACTTGCACCCCAGATCAAGGGCATGGTTACTACCTCAAAGCCCTCAACCATTGCAGAAGCTATCGATATGAGTGTCACTCTTACTGAAGAGGCTCTATGTGCGGGAAAATTTTCTGAATCTGAGGATAACAAGAAAGAGACTCATATGGAGTCATCAGACAATAAGAAAAGGAAGTCTTCGAACCTAAAGGTGGGCACACAAGTCAGCTATGGAAGCTCTAAAGCAAACATAAGAAAGAAAGTGAATCCGCCGCATGGCAGGAAAACTGTTGGAGCCACTAATAAGGCCGGTGGTAAAGTTTACTCGGGGACTAAGCCGAGGTGCTGGGAATGCAATTTTCACCATGAAGGTCGATGTCTGAGGCCTAAGTGCGGAAAGTGTGGAAAAGAAGGGCACAGCAAGGACGCCTGTTGGGCGAAGGACCCAAATGGAAGAGATAAGAGAGTACCAGGTTGCTACAAATGTGGTGAGGCAGGGCACTTTAGGAAAGATTTCCCTAAGAAGAAACAAGCAAGGAAGGGTTTTCACGATCGAAACTCGTGAAGCGCGCCAGGATCCAGATGCGGTTACGGGTACGTTCCCTATTAACCAACCTTATGCATCTATTTTTGATTAATACTGGCATCAACTTTAACCCTGCGTTGCTTTGAACTTAAGAAACTACTTGGCCTAGTTTCAAGTAAGTTAGACATCCTGTATTCTTTAGAAATGGGCATAAAGAAGGATAGTTTAAACAGACGAGGCGATTAAGGATTGCATGTAGGAACTCAGAAGGCCAAAACCTTCTGTTACCATTAACTCGAAAAGTCATAATATGATGCTCAGCATGGATTGGATATCCAAGTATAGAGCTGAAGTCGTTCGTTATAAGGAAAAATCAGTCGCACCCCTCTTGCGAATGATGAAACATTATAGTACACAACCTTCTTGCAATAGGTACAAGGGTGCTAAACCCCACAAGGCAGCGGATCTACGACGTCTCTCATTGGTCGAAGAGACACAGAAACGCCTCCGAGTAGACTACAGAGCCTGAAAACATCCCCGTGATGGAAAAAGTTACAGTAGCCTTTTCGGAAGACTTGCCAGGAACGCCCCTCCGTAGCAACGAGAGGTTTAAGATAAATCTCGTGTCAGGAGCAGCACCAGTGCCGAATGACGCATTACCGACTAGCTTCGTCCGCAAAGCACGGGCCTCCGATATAACTGCAAGAGCTGCTAGACAGAGGAAATTAAGGACATGACGCCCTTAGTTAAGGACACAAAGAGAAAGCTGGCAGTCCCACTTGGCACAAATTTCAGAAAATTGAGAATCAGAGTCCTTTGTCAAGGACTGATGACATGAACAGACAAAATCGTAAGATCCTAGTTGCCACTCAAGGATCAACTTGAGGACAGGATGTCCTCAACTATGGATACAAGAAGGAAATATCCCTAAAACGACCTTTAGGAGTCGCTTCGAGCATTACGAGTTCCTTGTCATATCATTTGGCTTAACACATGCATCGACAATGTTCATAGACCTCATGAATCGAACGTGTAAGCCATACTTGGATAAGTCATGTACTTGTTGACTACATTCTTATATGGCCAACGGCCAGGGAGATCAGGAGCAACATCTGCAATTTATCTTGCAACTCTTAGAGAAAGAACAGTTATGCGCTATGATGACGAAAAGCGGATTTCGAATTCGCAAGGTGAGAACTTTAAGATACATGATGGGTAAGGATGAAATTCATGCCAACCCTGCAACCAAGAGCTAAGGAGCTAGAGTTGCAATTATGTGACGCCTCTCGACAAAGTCTCGATTGTACGTCGATGCAACGAGACCACGACATTGCATACACGGCACATTGATTAAGGAATCATGAGAAGAGACCTTGAGATAGATACAGTAATTGCGTGCCGTAAACTTGACGTCATTACCTGAAAGAAAACGTTGCACGATCTTTACTGATCACAAGGGTTGCAGCACACCGATGATCGTAAGAACTCGAATATGAACTGAGCTGTTGAACGATGCAGACTGTATGAACACGATACGTGCTTGTGTGATAAACTTTGATAAAAAGTTGGAACACTCACTTGCCCTTAGTGAAGTTTTCCCACAACAGTACTTATCACACCACCATTTAAACTGCTCCGTGTGAAGCTTTAGATGGAACATAATAAATTGATCCCCGTCGTATTGATCAGAGACCGGGAATAAACAATCTACTGACCCGCGTTGGTTCGGGAAAATCTAGAGGCAAGGTCATTCAGATATGTGATCATATCGAGACAACCGCCGAATACAGAAAGATTACGCCGATGAGCGGCAGAAATCGTAAGGATTTGAGACAAGAAGTATGACTAAAATGAGAGCCTCGCCTAAAGAAGGCGTAGTGTGATTTGGAAAACAAAAAGGTTGAATCCCCGATGAAGGGATCAGAACCATTGTTCACAAGATGAAACTTCCAGAAAAGATCAATAGTGATCGCGACACATTCATGTGTCTAGTCTGTAGAGGAGTCTGACTCGAGGAACAGTCGTTGTTCCCATAATTAAAATTCACGTCAATGACAAACGACAAGAATTACTATAGAAACTTGTTAAGGTTTTGGACCAAGAGTCCACAATACTATAGAAACCTGTTAAGGTTTTGGACCAAGAGTCCACAATACTATAGAAACCTGTTAAGGTTTAGGACCAAGAGTCCACAATACTATAGAAACCTGTTAAGGTTACGGACCAAGAGTCCACAAGATACGGAAAAGACATGATTGAATTACTTGAGTACGATAAAATACATGACATGAGAACACGAAGACGTGTTTCGAATATAAGTGACCCCGTTTGATCCACAACTCCCCTGCGACCGATGGCATCGCTTGAATTTCGGGACGAAATTCTTTTAACGGGGGGAGACTGTGACAACCGTCACTTTTCCGTACATTCCGTACACGAAATGAACAGTAATTTGTGCTTAAATGACTGTACATGATCTAGTTTACAAGACAAATAAATTTCTAAATTCCATGCAAGTGAATTCATGCATTTTTAATACTACAAGAATTGCTTTATAATAGTGTTGCGTCAAAAATACTAGTAAACTCACCGGTAAGACACTTGTGTCAACAATTCTGCAGAAAGCAGTTAGACAATAGAAATGGAGCCTAGGTGTAGGTCCAATGACAAGAATACATTAAAACCCAAGAATACATACAAGGGTTTACATATATACCATCCGGAAGCTAAAATACGCACTAAAAAGCACCCGAAACGCACTTTAAGTGCAGAATTTATTTAAATTCAGCTATAATCAGCATTATGACACTGAAATATTAAGCAGAAATTATGATTTATCATCCAGAATACTTCCCTAAGTGTCGGGAATTGAAAGGGAACAAAAAGGATACTTAAAAGACACTAAACGGTGCAATTTAGCACTTTAACGAACCGGTACATAACCGAACAACCGGACATTACCCGGAACACAAAAATATTGTCAAACACATTTGTTTTTATTTTTCTGGGCTAGTTAGAGTCCCCGAACACCCTAACACACTATATATTTAAAAACACACCATAAACCGCTAATTATTCTAACTAAACACTAACTAGTTATGTAACTAGCCAATTTAGAATCCAACCAATACACCCCCCCCCCCCCTAACCGGTTATGGACAAGTGGGGCCTACCTATGATTTTTCTTCATTGTTTATTAGATATGTTAACCTCTTTGGGAGCATAAGGACCAAGGGATATTGGTTTGTTGGATGAACATTACTTAAAGACCATAAGACCTTCATAACTTCCATTTTACACAAACACTAAACATCACCACCACCTCTCCATCCCTTGCTCTCGGCCTCAACCTACCCACACACCACCACCATTTTTCGAACATCAACAACCTTTCTAAGGTGCAAGGAGCTTGATTAAGAAGCTTGGTAGCAACGGAACTTGAAGGACCTCTCTCATCTTCTTTTATCCACCACATTTCTTCACTTGAACTTCCCTAGTCTTGAGCTAGTGGTAAGAACTTAGATCCTTGCATTTTACATGTTGTTTTAGTGGTTAATAGATGTATTATGAAGAAAACATATGAACACCATAAGATCTTACACTTAAAACTTGAACCTAAGCTTAAACAAGATGATACATGAAGAAATGATGTTAGAATGATGTTGTTTGGTGTATGATGATTATGTGCTGATATGAAGGACTTATAATATGCTGTAAGTATCGTTGTTTATCGCTAAACATGTTAACGGAATCAATCGAGCGTGCTTTAGAATGTTAAAAACTGAAAACAAAAGGCTATTTGGTGATTACAGCCAACTTCAGTTGGCTGTAACAAGACTTTAAGAAAACGAAAAATGTATTTTCTGAAGTCTAGATTTATGTATTATGAAATACGGTTCTAATGGCACTGGAATCATAATTTTTGGACTTCGTTTGCTATTTTTAAAGGGTCGATTTGTAACAACAGCTAAAGCTGAGTTTTTACAGCAGTAAATGGGTGTTATATTTTTAGTCATAACTTGAAACCTGGGTAGAACTAGGTCATGAAACTTGTACTGTAAATGACCACTGATGTATTTGTAATCTTCCCATTGGAATTTCGTAAATTGGACTTACGATGAATTTTAAATAAATTATTCCGTGGACTGCAGTCAGAAAGAGATAAATCTGAGTGCAGTCCGGATTTTATAAAATATTGGTGATGAATTGGATCCCGAGATTTTTACACAATAATATTTGGATCATATAAGACATTCTTTAAAAATTTAGGAATTTTTGGAACAAGTTAACTATTTTATTAAAATGCCCGAAAACAGCCCAGTTCTGTATATTAAAACTGAAATGATAGAAGTAGTATTTTGCATGTCTAAATGTCGAGTATGTTATTTGAGAACGATCTAACATGTTATATGTTAAAGAAAATGATATAAGTAAGACACTTAGTTAAAAATATGAATTATTTTTAACACAAGAATACGTACACAAAAGATAGTGACTTGTACTTGTGCGATACAAGTCTAGTGACTAACGTTAATAAAACACGTTTAGGTCATGACGCTAGATAAGCAAATCCGGTGAGAACGAGTACCAAGTATGATGCGTTTTAAGAAATGACTATAAAATACTAGATCATGTGAGCATAGACTTAATACTAAAAATGCCATAAAGTCTTGGTGAACACTAGTACCAAGCCATTAAAAACATTCACTAATTAGGGACGAGGGTTAGATCTAACGGGTACGGCCGAACCCCACTCATGGTCAAAACTAGTACCTAGTAGTGCTTCGGAGTCCCAGTCGAGGTTAATCGACACAGTCGAGGTTAATCGACACAGTCGATGGTAATCGACACAGTCAAGGGTAATTGACACAGTCGAGGTTAATCGACACAGTCGAGGGTAATCGACACAGTAAAGGAGCCAACACTAATGCTCCATATGTTCCTCACATGCCTTAAAGGAGCCAACACTAATGCTTCATATGTCCTCACATGCCTTAAAGGAGCCAACACTAATGCTCCATATGTCCTCACATGCCTTAATGTCTTTGTACAAACATTCAATTAGTACGTGGTGTACACAAGAAAACTTGAATTATACAAGAATACTTTATTTATACAAGATACATACCATATTTTCATACAAGGTATGCAAAACGCATGAACTCGCTCAACTTTATGTTGATGTTTTCCAAAATTACATGTATTTCAGGAGACAGGATGGATCTTGGGCGCAAGTGTCGTAACTAGAAGTAGACTACAAGCTTAGATGTCATCCACTTTTATTGATTGTAACCTAGACGAAGGTTGTGTTTTAGAAACTTAATTAACCAGTGTTTGTAATACTCAAAATTTTCTGAATGGATGAACATCGTTTTAATCATGTAGTTGTTTATTATGATTGAATGCAATGATAACAAGCTAGTCACACATCATACGCTTCCGCAAAAGACAGGGTGTGACATATGTGTTGTGCCTCGCCATTTAAAACGATTCTGATTTCCGGTACCGAATTGCTGCCGACGTGTCTACTGATTGTAATTGTTGTCAAATCAATATACAAGACATTTAATAGGTAAATCAAGTTGTTTACCAGTCTATATCATTGTTTCCGCCTTTGATATGGATTAGAACTCTTCTGATAGACTCGTTTAGATCGTCTCTCGATCCTACAAAATGAGTCGGTTTTTAAACGAAATTCATAAATAATGATGTAAAGGAAATAAAATCAGTTTTGTCACTTTAATAACTTGGTAAATATTAATTGAACATGTCTAGGCATGTTCAACCCGACAATTCTGAGTTTAGGCTCGGTTCGGAACCGAAAGTCGCAAAAGCAGACTTTTGCCTTGACTTTCAGTTCTGACCCGATTGAGCTTAGTTTAGTTATACATTAGGATTCCTTTAGGACCATATTATATCTTAGTATAACCCTCTGAGGTTATACAACATGGTTCCATAGAAATCCTTGTTCATTGCATGTTTCCGTTAAATTCTTAAAAGTTGACCATTATGCCCTTTTGATATTAAAACGAGATTTTTGAAAATGTGAGAGAACAAAAACCCTTATTACTAATACTTAAACATGTCCTAAAAATTTGACATCAGTTTGTGGTCTAAATTAGGAGTTATGCTCAATATCGTAAATTGAAGCCTTTTAATTAATTAAACGGCATTTTCGGCATAAAACCTATTTAAACCCAAATTTTGACACCAAAACTTTTGCCCACTGATGTAATATAATATTTAGGGATTTTTGAAGATTTTTGTTGAATTTTAAACTGATCATAACATAGGGTTCTTGCATTGACTCGGTAATTGACGGTTATGCACTTTTTGCTAATAAAATGAGTTTTACACATCCTTTACATATCAAACCTTTTTCTACTGATTTTATATTAAATAAATTATTTTAAACAGTAAAGGTTGTTCAAAATCTCAGAATTACTTATTTAACCCGAATACCGTCAAATACCGACTTTTATGCGATTTAGGCGCATAGTATGGTTTAAAACCATATTTGGCACCTAAAGCTTGTTACCTACTGATGTTATGAATATTTTTTTGTGCTTTAACAGTAATTAAAAGTTTTTAAACTCAGATTTCCAAATTTGACATTTAAGGCTTATGTGAAATGACCAAAATGCCCCTATGGTGCATAGTTTGGCCATAAATGATAAATTTCACACATATATGATATCTTTCTGATATAAACTACTAAAATAAATATTTTTACTGATCATTTTAGACCAGAACCTCAAATTGACATTTAACCTCTTTTATAATCTTTAAAATGACCAAAATACCCCTACGGGACTTAAATTGACTTTAAATTCGTTTTGGGCATAATGGAATGTATCCTACTGATATCACAACATATTTAAGGCATATTAACTTGTGAAACATGTTCATGACTCAATTGGTTACTCGTTATGCATTTTACGCGTTCGGTACGGTTTATGTAACTAGTTTACATGAATTAACCGAAACGGGTCAAACCTTAACATTTTTCACTTCAAAATTCAGAATATGTTTTAGTTTACCCATATTATACAAGTCTCCATACTTGTCGGGTCTAAATCACATTCTAATCCGGTCTTCGCTTAATCTTGCGTTTTGAACCGTAAACCTTTCCTTAAAACTAACCGGTCTAAGTTTCAACTTAAATAAGACCCGTTAGGAATCTAATAGGTTAATAAAACATTCGTTCCAGATTGAGAGCCCTAGTAGAGGTACTTGTGATTGGTGATTTGAATATACGGCTGAGAATAAAATTACATTTTAGCTCAGGTAAATACTTTTAACTTATTTCCCTATACGGGCTTGGGGTCGGGTATCGAATGTTTAATTGAATAGTGGTTAAATTATTGAGGTAACCCGTTTTAATCTGTCTTGTTTGAAATAAAGCCTTTGGGGGTTAATGACCATGTCCCGGATATCCTTAACATCATTATTAAGAAATGGTCACGTCTTAAGCACGGGGTGTAGGCATACACCTGACAGTTGCATAGGAAAAACGATATCTCACTCTCTTGTGGGCCTATACTTGTGGTGTGTCTGTTAATCTTGACTCAGTTTCTACATCGGGCCCGGAATGTATAACGAACATGTAAATCTGTATACAAGATTATTTTTATATAATTGTCCCAAGTTATAAAAGGATATTTGTGCCTTATGCATTTAAATCAATTTTCATAAATGTTTTCAAAATAGTCAGTTAATTGTATTTACCAGTGTAAACTGACGTATTTTCCAAAAAGATTAAGTGACAGGTACTGTACGAAATTGGCTGGGAGCTCAGGGCGTTAATAGGGAATCTTGCGAATTCTAGACGTCTAAAGACTGTTGAACAGTGTTTATCTTTCTGTTTTAAGATCCGCCTGTGGATCCATCTTACATTCCGTTTGTAATATTGATGTTACTTTTGAATCGGTTTGTAATATATTTACTTTAGACTTCCGCTGTGCATTGAACTGTGATTATTTGACTATGATGATATCAACTACGTCACGATACTCCCCACCGGGCCCACCGGTAATATGTGGGAATATCGGGGTGTGACATTGGTCCTAAGAAACCTCAATTTCATCACTAAGATCAATAGGATCAGTTGCAGATGACTGGCTTGGACCCTTCAAACGACGAGATGAATGACGAGTTGAAGGCTTAGAAGAGCTAACCTTTGTGAAACCTTTAACATTCGAAATGTTAACATATTTCCCTCCAGGAACCAACCTACCCTTCGCCGTTCTAGTAATAGCATCTTCTCCCTCAACAGCTTCAGCGTCTCCGTGAACAATATCGGACGTATCGTCAGACTTGATGAAATCAAGGGTAGGCATAACTATAACAAACTAACAAAAGTATAAGAAAACAGGACCATACAAGAAAATAAAAATGTAAAAGCAAAATAACATACCCTGATCACCCCTCATGAACATAGGGTCTCGATCCGGCTTATCCCATAGAACACTCACACCAGTTGAGACTGAAGATGTTCAGGGAAAGGACGAAGCCGTGAAGGGCAACCCCTAAGGGCTTTTAAAAACCCTTCATCTAGTTCAGACACAGAGGGTTCAAGTTCATTCAGAACGGCATCTGGATGCCTCAAAACCATTTTAAACGAAACAACTGACTCGGAAACCCAGAAAAATCGGTCCTTCCAAGAACCGAGGGTAGTCACAAGTGATGAAATCAAAGAAACATCAATCTGAGACATTTCAAACGTGAACCAGTCACCGTTTTTGGCCAATTGGAAAAAGCGACTAAACATTAACAACGATGGGTCACAGCCCAATGCACGACACAAAACCTCAAAGTGTAAAACCCTAGAAACCCCTTGAGGGTGAAACTGTTCAAAGGATACACGATAATACTCCAAAACATTCAGGACAAAGATGGAAAAAGGGTAACGTAGATTAGAAAACTCAAAATGGCGACAATACAAAGCAACGAAACCCGGTGGACATTGATTAATAGATTTATCGCAACCCGACCGGATTAGCAGATGAATCAATACCCCAATGTTCACAAAATAAATCGGCTTCCACTTGTGTTAATCGAGCGTAACTTACTCCCATATCCTTCCTCGCACCCATTGCTCCGAAGGATGATCAAGGAAAATCAGAATAAAGAAAAAAAATAAAGAAACTATCCTGGAAGACTGAACATGGAGAATGGAGGAAATCTTGTTGTAGAAATATGATAGTGAAAATGGCAGTTATGAATTTTGAATGACAAGTTAAAGAGATAATTAATAAGACACAACTGTTATTATGACATGGGAAAGAGAACCGCAGCCTGAAAAACTATCACAAGTCACATCAACTGTCTACTCAAATCACATCTGAATTGATACCACCCAAAACCTTGAAGCAGTAACCCTTCAAGCCTCGAAGCCTTTGAGCTACAAAAAATGTTGCACAAAAGTCAGAAGCATCCGAGCTTACACCTCAAATACCTCTGACTTGGGGGGCTGATGACGTGGGTAGCTCAAGCTTTATAAACTGGCTAGAATGCAATATAGCTTAAAGGGTTGAAAGGTAAAAGGGTTCGGAATTGACCAACTGTCGTGAACAACAAAAAGCATGAGACAGTGCCTGGTCACATCACACTTTACGTGTGAACTCCCCCACTCAGTTGCAAAAGGAGCATGTAGGAAGATACATCCTTTTACCCGCAGGTCCGAAGCCTTTAAGCTACCAAAAAGGGTGTCACACCCTGACTTTTGCGGAAGCGTATGATGTGTGACTGGTTTAATATCATTGCATTCAATCATAATAAACAACTACATGATCAAACGATGTTCATCCATTCATTAAGTGAAAGTATTACAAATACCAGTTATTTAAGTTTCAACCAACACGACCTTCGACTAAGATACAATTCAACAAAAGTGGATGACATCTAAACTTGGAATTTACTTCTAGAAACAACACCCACGCCCAAGATCCAACTTGTTACCTGAAATACATGTAATTTTGGAAAACATCAACAAAAGTTGAGCGAGTTCATGCGTTTTGTGTGAGTACTGGGAAACTTGTAAACCTTTGAGAGACTCCTTTGAAAACAGGTATGAAAAGCATTTATGAACGTATCAAATAAATGATCTACAAGGACATTAAGGCACGTGAGGACATAGGGAGCACTCGAAATGAGTAGGCTTATACCCTTTTTTATTTCCCTCGACTATGTCAATTCACCTCGACTCTTTTCGATTCACCTCGACTAATGTCGATTTACCTCGACTGGGACACCGAAGCACTCAAGTGGTCACAGAAGGGCCATGAGTGGGGCTCGGCCATACCCGTTAGATCTAACCTTCGTCCCTAATTATGAGTTAATGGCATTTCAAAATTTAGTCTATGCTCACATGATCTAATAGTTCAGTTCATAGTCAATTCATACCGTTTAAACATTCGTAACATGTATTCCACCCCCGAGAGTTATAAAACCAAAAACAGTTAAGAGAAAAGGGGGACATAAACTCACTGTTTTGTGTCTTCGGTACTCGTAACTTAGATCTCGTCCGCAAACACGACTACCTACAATGTACTAGGGTCTATTAGACGAACGGGCCGTGCCTTGCCTTAGTATTTACGTTTTTGAGTTACGTTTCTTTTGTGCCTTCAATATTATTCCAAGTTATAATTTCTTGTTAAAATAATAATTATTTTAACTTTAAATTATATTTAATTTTGGAATAATTGTTAAACAATATTTTTGTAACAATACTTCTCAAGTATTTATTTTCGTATTTCCTTCCCAAGGATGGGGGTATCTCATACATGCATATTCGTATTCTTGTATTTGTTAAGTATACTCTTACTAAATTTTTAATTGATTATTCCGGAATATTGAATAAATATCCAATATTTATTTCCAAAAATAATGTATTCCAAGAAAACATATATTTTTCTAAAAAATCATATGTCTTCTAAATATTCAAGAAAATATATTTTTACTTCCAAAAATAATATATTTTCTCCTTGTCGACAATATAATATAACTTTTGTAATATTTACAAAAATCATATTTTCATTCCTTGTATCCAAAATATTATTTACCAAAAATATATTTATGACGGTATTTTCCGGAATATTTTGTAAATTACATTCTTGCGTTCGGTTTTGTAATATTAAGTGTGTAACTTATATATTTATTCCTTGTGATTTTTGGTAATATTTTTGGATTGTAAATTCTTGGTATTTTGTTACGTTATATTGCTTTAAATCCTAAAATAGTATAACTAATACACAAAGTATACAAATAATAACACACAATGTGCCTTTAATGTATATATATACTCTAAATACATATTTATCCATTTTTATTTATAAAAACCAACCTCCAATACTTGTATTTTTGTAACAAAATCTATGGCAAAGTTTATATTGAAAACCATAGTTAAAACGCTCTTGTAAGTATTTGTTTAGAAAATATTTTTCTAAGTGTTTATATTTTTAGAAAATTTTGCCATAGTTTCCCCTAAAAATGGAGGTGTCCATGCTATCAAAGCATATCATTTTCTTTTCAAAATCATCACAAACAATCAACAATCAACCCTAAGCAACTTTCACTTATCAAGTGCCAAAACTATGCTATTTACATAATAATCATGAACTTGATCTTTCATAAAAACTTGTAGTAACTTGGTAGTGTGTTTAGTAGGTTTAGTTACCCTTTAAAGTGTGTTTATTTCTTTAAAAATCTCATTCTTGGAAGATTTAGGTGTTTACAACTTACTAGATGATTTTTCCAAAAATCATTCTCTTGGATTTTTCGTGTAAACAATGTATTCTTATACTTGTTTCACCACTAGAAACATGGTTAGTTTCTTTAAAAATAATGTTTATGTAAATCTTGTGATTTAACTTAGTTTCTTCATAATACTATTTTTGAAATCACCCAAGTTTATATCTAGTAACATATTACATACTCCATTGTTCAAAAAATCACTTTTATTTTTCAAGTTCATGAAAACATAAAGCATGATGATCTTGGTCTTTCACAAGATCACCATCTTAACTCACTAGATCATGTGTTTAATCACAATCTAGTAGGTTCCATATGATTTCTAACATCACTAACACAAATAATCAATCATCAAGAAGCAAAACAACACAAATCAACAAGTATTCATATGTTTATAAGCTTATGTTAAAGTTTCATGATTATATTCTTTAGTGTTCATCAAGATCAACAATGTATATCATCTTTTAACCATCCAAATATGAAGTAACAAGAGATCATGAAAGCCTTACTACTAGCTCTATGGCTAGGGACGAACACAAGATGTTGGAGGTGACAAATGCGGAGGATAAAAGCAAGTAAGAGAGGTCCTTCAAGATCCACAAGCTCCACACTTCCTTAAACACCTTCTTACACCTTAGGATGATCTTGGAATGGATGGACAATGGATGAAAGGTGGTGGTGGTGTGGCCCTTGTTCTCGGCCGAGATGAGAGGAGAAGGTGGGAGAGAGATGGTGGTGATTAAGTGTGGGTGAGAATGAGAGATCATGACATCCTATAACCATCTAACTCCTTTAACCAATGGGTCTTGTGTTCCATAAGTACAAGACATAATCTCTAACAAATCTTAGGAAGATTGAGCAAGATCAAATAAGATCAAGAGAAGATTTGGGGTGGGCGCCACATGGTGATCGTCCCAACCAAGGGGGGGTATTAGTTGTGATTAAATGGTAAGTTAGATGATCTAGTTAGATCTTAAGTATAGTGTTTAGTGTTTATGCATATCATGTGTTATATAGTGTGTTAGGGTGTTCGGGGGTTATAACTAGCTCAGAAACACTAAAACAATGTTTCTAGTAAAATTTTAGTGCTTCGGGTAGTGTCTGGTTGTTCGGGTAGATACCGGTTCGTAAAAGTGTCAAACTATGTCGTTTAGTGTTCTTTAAGTACCCTTTTGTGAAACTTTTAATTCCCGACGCTTAGGAAAGCATTCAGGACCATTTAGTCATATTTTTGCATGATACAAACTTGTTAAAATGCTGAATTTTGCTGAAAATGCTGAATTCGGCACTTTAAGTGGGTTTTAGGCACTTTTCGGCACTTAAACTATCACTTAGGCATGCAGTTTTGGGCTCCTTACTTCCCTACACACTATACTAGTGTAGTACGTAGTCTCTGGCTCGTACTGGTCCTCAAAACACTGTCTGTCTATGTACTGAACTCCCGTCAGTGCTTTTAGTTTGTCTGATAATGGTGCCAATTCTGTTCTGTGCATTATTAGAACTATATCGTGTTGCATGTAGTAATGATAAAAGTCTTGCAACATGAAATGCCATTGTATGTATATAACAGTAATCGGAAATTCATTTGTCTTGTAAACTATACCATGCACAGTTCTTTAACACAGATTACTGTCTAATTATTGTACGGAATGTACGGAAAAGTGAGAGTTGTCACAAAGGGCAAGCTTTCCACTGCAACCATGGATCACTAGTCAAAGGTTTCTTCTTATAGCAAGCCCTTTCTCTATAAATGACAACACATTGTCATTCAGCCGGCCACTCCGGAAATCTCACTTCTCCTCTCTAGAACTTGCTCCTTACATGTTATATTCTTCACTTACTTTAATACAATCACATTGCACACAAACATTCTGGGTTGAATATCCTTCAATCCAGAATTCAAAGCAAGCAATAACAAAGTGATCAAACCTTACGTATTTCATACGTGGGGGGACCCCACGACCTGCGTTAGGCAAACCGAAACCCTTAGACCTTTTTGTCTAACCAGCCCAGTCACTAGCGTTGGTCTTATATTTGTTGTAGCAGCATGCATTAAAACCACTTACGTATACTACACACTATTTATATTGGATGTCAACTAAAATATAAAATATCATTGGGGTTGGTGGTCCAGTGACAAGACAAAACTTTTTGATAAACTTAAATGTGAGGTGTTAGGTTCAAGTCTCATAAGAAGAAAAAAAAGCATTAAAAAACTAAAATATCAAATAAATACATAATTTACCTTGCCAAATCATAAATCTAATTTATCAAAGTAGTAAATTTGAAACAAGTATATTTATTTATATTTATATTTATATACATTACAAAATCATGAGGGGGAATAGTGTCAGCCAGCTGCCAGACACCCTTTCATTGGTCGATTTTTTTTATTTAACATTGAAACCTTCAATTTCACTAATATACGTGTTTAGCCCCTCTGTTTTTTAAAAAAAGTTTTCTTTTTATTGGTTCACTTTGTTTATATGTGTTTTTAGTCCATTTGCTTTAGCTTTGGTTGTGTATATGTTTAGTCCCTCTACTTTTAATCTTTAAAGTAATTGGTTGTCGCTTTTTGTATTTTACTTTTAAACCTTCAGTTCGCTAATATACGTGTTTAGCCCCTCTGTTTTAGAAAAAATAACTTGTTTTTATTGGTTAACTTTGTTTATATGCGTTTTTAGTCCATTTGCTTAACTTTGGTTGTGTACATGTTTAGTCCCTCTACTTTTAATCTTTAAAGTAATTGATTGTCGCTTTTTGTATTTTACTTTTAAACCTCCAGTTCACTAATATACGTGTTTAGCCTCTCTGTTTTAGAAAAAATAACTTGTTTATATTGGTTAACTTTGTTTATATGCGTGTTTAGTCCATCTGCTTCAACTTTGGTAGTTTACATGTTTAGTCCATCTACTTTTATTCCTTTTTAGTATTTCATCTTTTAGCCTTTTCCCCTTGCTGCCGTAATGAATCAACCCTGGGGAATAGTGACCGTTAGCTATTGGTGGGCACCGGTACTACTCTTGGACTTTAATAAAGTTACTTTATAATTCCTAAACTTTATTAAAACAAAAATTATTTGACACACATATTTTTATCTATGTCTCGATATTTTTATTGAGATCGTTTTATGAGTAGTATGTACAAGTAAACAAAACACAGACCTGTATGTTATTAAACTGAGAAATATTTCATTTACTGCCCCGCAACGCGTCCGAGGCAGGGCATAAACTAGTGTTACTACATTTTGATAGCTGCTAACAGAATGTTATACCATACATGTTATTCATATGGTACTTATTATTATTAACTAGAAGAGTAACCCGCCGCGATGCGGCAGGGGGGCTAGAGAGCCAAAAGAGAAACACCAAAAACTTTAACCACCTTGAACCTAACTCCAGGAATATCACCCAACAGCATGACCCTTTCACCCAAATCATGGGTTCAAAACGTCATCATGACACAAAAACAATTAAAGATTATAGATTTAAAAAAAAGCACCCAACATTATATAAATACTCTTTCCAGTACCAAAAAAATATGTTAAAACTTACAGTAATAGCTTTTAGGAGAGACCGTGTCACACCCCGACCACGTAAAACAACAAATCGTGGCGGAAACGTCGGGGAGTGTTGTAACATAATTATTGTTTCAAACCATGGATACAAAGAGTTTCGTTTTATTAAATATTAAACACTGTCTTAAAGTTAAACAAGCAAGTCAAACATAGTCTATCATCGTTATTAAATCACTAAGGCCTTGTCCAGATCCTATGTGACTCAAGCATCCTAGCAGTCAACATTAAGCAACATCACCTGAAACATATGTAAAAACAAATTCAGCAAAGAAATGCTGGCGAGTACATAGGTTTTGTGAGAGTGTCAGATTCATGGCTCGTTTACATATTGAAATATCTCATACAACTTCGTTAATCGATATTAAAAACCTTGTTTTGTAAAAAGTTCGTATTGTAAAATGAATAACCAAGTCGAAACAGATTGGTTATAATTTATAAACCTCGATGCCATGAATCTTAACCCAATTCCCAAAACATTTGTTTTCGTAAACCAAATCGTAAATCGTTTCCGTAGTAATACTCGTATAGTTTATATAGTTTCGTAAACATCGTTGTGTGACATCGTTTAACTCGTTCCCGTTATAGATTATCGTTCATTTGTCTAAATCGTTCAATCGTTCCAAAATCGTTCTCGTATAAATCGTTCTCATTTTTAATTGTGAAAACTACTTTTGGCTGTCTCGCTAATAACATTCAAACCTTTGTGACTCGTCCATCGTTCAACTCATTCTCGCATTAACAAACCTCCAAAGGGTAAGTTAACAATCATTAGATTCAGTCGTTACCCACCTCACCCACACATAACCATGGGTGCGGTCTGATAACAGGATTTGTCAGATCCTATGGTACCATAACCTAATACTGGTCGGTTCGGCCAAAATTAATGAATGTCGTTCATTATGTAATTACAACCAACAAGCTCGTTCACATTATCGAAATCGTTATTAGTTTAGTATAAACCATTTTACTAGTTTTGAAACCATCGTTAAAACATCGAAATCGTTTTGATACATATGAATCACCCCAAAACAATTGAAAACAGTAAAATAGGGGAACTATGTACTCACCTTTGGGTGCGTTTTTAAATGTTAACACAATCCCTCAAATTGTTTACTCGTCCTAAATTAAATAAGAATGATTTTAATAATCAAAAACCCACAAAAATACCGAAGTTTCTCCGATACTTAGAATTTTCACATAACTTTGAGTTTTCTCGAAAAGTTATTATTTTTTTATTATTTTGGTGTATTTGTATATATATACTCAAGCGTAATACACACAATCTTGTCAACACTAGCACATCATCGTACACATATTGTAAAACACATAGCACATTGTAACACATAAAATTTACTTATGAACAACCCATTCTAGTTATGTCGAAAAAACACTTATTTTAGCGATTCGGTGACATTTTTGATCGCCGGAAGTCACGTATGACTAACCGAACACCAAGTAAACTTAATGTAAGTTAAAATAATTGTTCTAATACCAAAAATATCAGTTTGGTTACTGATCTAAAACAGTTTAATAAAAATCCTCCGAAAAGGCGATTTTTAACCGTTTTACCGCATAGTTTTGCATCAAACATTACCCGAACCATCGCAAATCGAAACGACTTGAAATTTTAACATAACCCATGTTATTTACTGAATAAAATAATGGTTATACTCATGATAGTGCAGGTCTTAAGTAAAGCACATAAATCATGCATATTTCACATATTTTACCACTTTTTAAGCTCTATGTACAACATGCAAAGCTAGCAAACCTATGTCAAAGTCTCATGCCATTATAATACATCAAATAGGGTCATTTTAAGTGCTTATAATCTGTTCAAATTCAGTTTTGTCATACAACCATTTTTTTATCACTTCTTGAGCTCTAAATCAACATATATTCACATGTACAAGTGTCTAAAGCATACCATCATAACATCAACATTTTATATGGGTTTAGATGCATCAAATATGAGATATATTCATGTTTATTTGCTGATGTATTTTACATTTAACATATCTTACATAAATCACCCAATACTTGCATTTTTTACCATCATTCAAGAACATGTAACACTTAAACAAGTACTTAACAAAAAAATCGAACTTCAAGACTCATACACACACATATATATGTACGGTTATACATATTTATATACATCACCATTTTTTTGTAACAAGACCCATTTCATTTTAGATTTCAAGTTTAGTGAAAATCCCAAGATTCAAGAGAAACTTTAAATCATCAAAGAACAACTATGAATCAAAGGTATGTTTTAAATATAAGTGTTATACCTTCAAGATTCAAGTAGGTTGTGGGATGAGATTTTGATGATAGGAAGCTTGAATCACTTGAAAACACCTTAGAATCACCTTTGGATCTTCATACTAACTTGAAGGTTGCTAGAAATGGTGTTGAACTTTGAAGAACAAAGCTTGAAGGTGATGAATATGGAGAGAGGGAGAGGGGACGGTTGTAGGAGGGAGAGAGAGTGAGGGTTGAGTGTGGTGTTGAGTGAAATGATCTTAGAAGGATTTTATAAGAGATATGTAAGAGATTTTGGAAGATTTAGATAAGATTTGGAAGATATGGAATAGATATGAAGTATTTGGAGATCTTGCAAAAAGAATTTGGTGGGGCCACACAAATATATAACCGTAAATTGAGAAGGGGGAGGGGGTAGAGTGTAATTTTTGTTGGTAAATAAGATAAAAGTAGGTGTTTAACTTGGTACCGGGTATTTTATCTAGCGTTTAAATCCCGGTTTATGGCGTTCTAAATTATTTTTATTATTCTATAAAAATAAACTCGCCAAAATATTACTGAAATAAATTTCAGTTGCCAAGACGGGCTGCGTTGTCTGCGTTTTGCAGTAGAAGCACTGTGTTGCGCAGAAACACGCGGTACGCGCTTAAACTTGAAAAATAACGTTTTTAAGCGTTTTAATTTTATTTTTCAACACACACCTGATTAAAAATAAATTTTTAATCATAACAGAATATTTCTGGGATTTAAATATTATCCGGGCGGTCACCAACGTTCGTTTCGCAAATTGTAACAGAATATTTCTGGGATTTAAATATTAACCTTCCAGAGAGTGATTTAAAGCTCGAAATCGGAATCGAGTCAAATTGTAAAATTAATAAACACAATTACACATATACGTTGGCTACAGAACACAGTTGTCACAGTCTCCCCTACTTTAGGAAATTTCGTCCCGAAATTTTAATAAGAGGATACTTGTGAAAACAAATGCGGGTATTTCGTCTTCATCTGGTCCTCACGTTCCCAAGTAAACTCGGGGCCACGTTTGGATTCCCAGGGAATTTTGACCAATCAAATTCGTTTGTTCTTCAACTGTTTGAAAGTACGGTCCACTATCTCCACAGGTTTCTCGACGAAGTGCATTGTTTCATCGATTTGAATCTCGTCGAGAGGAATGTGAAGATCAGCATCAGCTAAACACTTCCGCAAATTGGACACGTGAAAAGTCGGATGAACATTCCCAAGCTCTGGAGGTAGTTATAGTCGATAGGAAACCTTTCCAATTCTTTCAACAATCTTAAATGGTCCAGCATATCGTGGTGCAAGTTTTCCTTTCTTTCCAAATCTCACCACTCCCTTCCAAGGTGACACCTTGAGTAGGACACGGTCCCCGACTTGAAATTCTAAGGGCTTGCGTCGCATATCCGCATAACTCTTTTGATGGTTTCGAGCTGTCACAAGATTATCGCGGATTTTCTTGATTTTGTCTGTTGTTTCCAGAATGAGCTCAGGTCCAGTAAGCTGAGCTTCACCGGTCTCATTCCAGCAGACAGGTGAACGACATTTTCGACCGTAGAGAGCTTCGAATGGTGCCATATTAATGCTAGCATGATAACTATTATTGTATGAGAACTCGATCAATGGCAAGTGAGAATCCCAATTACCACCAAAGTCTATCACGCATGCTCTAAGCATATCCTCCAAAGTTTGAATTGTTCTCTCAGATTGTCCATCCGTTTGAGGATGATAAGCAGTGCTTAAATTCAGTTGGGTTCCCAACGCAGATTGCATGGTCTTCCAAAAAATGAGATGAAAATCGAGCATCACGATCAGAAATGATATCCAAAGGAACACCATGTCGTGATACAATCTCGTCTACATAGATCTTGGCAAGCTTTTCAGCAGAGAAATCCTCACGGATTGGTAAGAAGTGAGCAGACTTTGTCAAACGATCAACTACTACCCAAATAGCATCATGACCTTTAAACGTACGCAGTAACTTAGTGATGAGATCCATTGCAATATTCTCCCATTTCCAAACCGGTATCTCTGGTTGTACAAGCAACCCAAAAGGTCGTTGATGTTCAGCCTTGACTTTGAGACAAGTTAAGCATTTCGATACATACAAGGCTACATCCTTCTTCATACCAGGCCACCAGAACTGAGTACGAAGATCCTTGTACATTTTATCTGCACCAGGATGGATAGAATATCGAGACTTGTGAGATTCGTCCATTACCAAGGTGCGAAGATTGTCCTGATTCGGAATCCACAAATGATCCTGGAAATATAGCAACCCATCATCTTTCCTTTCGAGTTTAAGCTCAAGTTGAAGCGGTAGCTCATTTTTCAATAAGCCTTTGATCACACAAGATCGTTGAGCTTGCAGGACACGAGATTGAATATCAGATAGAGTTCGAACAGAATGCAGCTTGACTCGTTCTTTTTGACTAAGCGCATCTGCTACGACATTCGCCTTACCAGGATGGTAGCGGATCTCGCAATCATAATTGTTTAAGAGTTCAACCCAACGTCGTTGCCTCATGTTCAACTCCTTCTAATTGAGAATATGCTGGAGACTTTTGTGGTCTGTGAAAACCACACACTTCGTTCCATAGAGGTAGTGTCTCCACATTTTAAGCGCAAAAACCACAGCTCCTAACTCAAGATCATGAGTCGTATAGTTCTTCTCGTGAACTTTCAATTGTCTAGACGCGTAAGCTATGACCTTACCTCATTGCATAAGAACGCAACCAAGTCCTAGATTCGACGCGTCACAATAGACCACAAAATCATCGTTTCCCTCAGGTAGAGATAAAATAAGAGCATCACAGAGCTTCCGTTTCAGCGTTTGGAATGCTTCTTCTTGCTTGGGTCCCCACTCAAAAGGCTTATTCTTCTGAGTCAAAGCAGTGAGTGGAACCGCAATCTTCGAGAAATTAGAAATGAATCGACGATAATAACCAGCAAGACCAAGAAATGATCGAATCTCTGTAGGTGTCATCGGCGTATTCCAATCCTTAATAGCTGCTATTTTGCAAGGATCCACATGGATACCCTGCTCATTGACAATATGTCCCAAGAACTGAACTTCTTTAAGCCAAAATTCACACTTGGAGAATTTAGCAAAAAGTTGTTCCTTCTTCAGAAGTTCCAAGGTCAAACGAAGGTGTTGTTCGTGGTCGGCTCGAGACTTTGAATAAATGAGAATATCGTCGATGAACACAATGATGAACTTATCTAAATAAGGTTTACAAACCCTATTCATTAAGTCCATGAAGATAGCTGGGGCATTTGTCAAACCAAAAGGCATGACAGTGAACTCGTAATGCCCATATCTTGTACGGAAAGCAGTTTTGGGAATATCTTCTTCGAGCACACGAAGTTGATGATACCCAGAACGCAGATCGATCTTGGAAAAATATGAAGCACCTTGCAGCTGGTCGAAGAGATCATCAATTCTAGGTAGGGGATATCGATTCTTGATGGTAAGTTTATTAAGCTCACGATAATTGATACACATTCGAAAAGATCCATCTTTCTTTTTCACAAAGAGTACAGGAGCTCCCCAAGGCAAAAAGCTCAGACGGACGAATCCTTTATCAGACAACTCTTGAAGCTGTTTCGATAACTCTTGCATCTCCGACGGTGCAAGACGATAAGGTGCTTTCGCAATCGGGTTGGCATTGGGTACAAGGTCAATATGAAATTCGACTTGACGAACTGGAGGCAAACCAGGCAGTTCATCAGGAAACACCTCTGGATAATCCCGAACAATCGGAATATCCTGAATACTCTTGTTCTTGCCTTTCTCCTTGGTGACATGTGCCAGGAAAGCAACATATCCTTTTCGCAAACAACTTTGGGCCTTTGTACACGCCATAAGCTTCAATCCACCAGATGGTTTCTCGCCACGAACTTCCAGAATCTCGCCAGACGGAAGAGGAATACGAACAATCTTATCAAAACAAACCACCTCAGCATGATGTTTGGTTAACCAATCCATCCCCACGGTAATATCAAAACTCCCAAGTTGCATCGGTGTGAGGTCAATGGGAAAAAGATGGTTATCAAGGTTTAACTGACAATCACGGATAACAGAATCGAGAACAAGAGGTTTACCAGTAGCAACTTCGACAGATAAGGGTTTCCACAGTTTAGTTCTAGGTATCGCAAGCAAAGGTTCAAAAGATAGTGAAACAAAACTTCTATCGGCACCAAAATAAAAAAGAATGGATGCAGGTCGATTGTTAACAAGAAACGTACCATTGACGACGAGGTTGTCAGCTCGCGCCTCGTTTGCATTAAGATTGAATACTCGTCCACGAGCGAGATTCACATTCGCATTGACATTGACATTCACGTTCGGATTTGCATTTGCATTTGCCAACCTCGGACAGTTGTTGCGGTAGTGACCAAGCTCCCCACAATTGAAACATGAACCCGGTGGGAATCTAGCAGCATTCCCCTGCACTAGAGCTTGATTATGAACAATTTTATTTTGACCCAAACGACAGACGTTGGCCAGATGGCCGAGCTTACCACATGTTGTGCATTGCTTACAAGCTTGTTGTGCAACATGATGACCGTTGCAGCGAGCACAATGAGGTGCGGTACCAGCATACGCTTTCTTCGCAGGCGGCTGAGCTGGCGGGTTCTGAGCAGTAACTGCAAAGTTCTGAGCACCCTTTCGTTTTCTCGACTTCTTTTAGACGACTCACCTTTCTTACCCTTACCCTTTTCCTTGACAGATTCGGTCGACTTCTTCTTATCACCCTTGCAGGTAAGTTTACCCTTCCTGACTTGCGACTCAGTCAGGGTAGCAGATAACTCGATCGCTTGGCGGACAGTAGTAGGATTAACACCGGTCACAATATCCTGAATGGAATTAGGTAGACCATCGATATATCTCTCGATTTCTTTCTCCACAGGGGTAACCATAGTGGGACACAACAGACTGAGTTCCTCAAAATGATCCGTATACGCACGGTGTTCACCCCCATCTTGCTTTAAGTCGTCAAACTCTCGTTCCAAAGCTCGAATTTCGTGACGGGGACAAAACTCCTTCATCATGAGAGCCCGAAGCTCTTCCCATGTTTGTGCTAATGCCACTTCGGCACCCCTATCGCGCATAACTCCATTCCACCAAGTAAGAGCTCGCTTCTCAAACACACTTGATGCAAATTCAACCTTACGCCCATTCGGACATTGCACATGTCTGAATGTGCTCTCGATACTTTTGAACCATTGAAGGAGTGCAGTCGCTCCTTGTGACCCAGAAAACTTTAGCGGCTTTGCAAAATTGAAACTCTTGAAATTACATTGTGCATTGTTATTATTGTTGTTGTACAGCTCATGGATTTGGGTCACAATGCCTGGAAGCACATCAGCCATTTGCTGTGAGACAAGGGCTGCGATTTCTTCAGCAGTAAAAGTTTGAGCATCGCGTCGAGGACGCATTGTCTAACAAGGAAACAGGAGAAACGAGTGAGGTTGAAAATTGGAAAAACAAAAGAGATATTGAAAACAACGACAAAACACAAGGAAGGCAATCATTTGTTCGTTACCTTGAACAAACAAACGACACACAGTGACTAATCAAAGTAAATAGGTCAAAAATAATGTATCGCGAAGACATGCTCGCCTATAAGTGAACACTCACCCCAAGAGTTCCCAGGTAAGAGTGACTGGCCCGATTATGTGGATTTGTACGAACACTCTAGCCTTAGACAGAAAACTCAGGGTACAGGCATTCACTCTTCCAGTTTCCACGTGTTCACATTATTTAGACCCAACTTTGACGAGATTTGAAAACTCAGAAGGCACTAAGCCAAAATGAGTCAAACTGGGAGGGTTCAAAACCTTACAACAGAGGGTTCAAAACCTAGTAATCAATCATCCTAGAACGGATGATTAATTTTCAAAGCAGATTCGTATTTTGTTTTAAAAAAATCTAAACGCAAATCAACTTGCGTTGGGGTCCTAGAGAGTTATAGTCTAGGTCAAAATTTTACTAATAACCTAATTCCCTATAACCATTGGCTCTGATACCAACTTTTCTGTCACACCCCGACCACGTAAAACAACAAATCGTGGCGGAAACGTCGGGGAGTGTTGTAACAGAATTATTGTTTCAAACCATGGATACAAAGAGTTTCGTTTTATTAAATATTAAACATTGTCTTAAAGTTAAACAAGCAAGTCAAACATAGTCTATCATCGTTATTAAATCACTAAGGCCTTGTCCAGATCCTATGTGACTCAAGCATCCTAGCAGTCAACATTAAGCAACATCACATGAAACATATGTAAAACCAAAGTCAGCAAAGAAATGCTGGCGAGTACATAGGTTTTGTGAGAGTGTCAGATTCATGGCTCGTTTACATATTGAAATATCTCGTACAACTTCGTTAATCGATATTAAAAACCTTGTTTTGTAAAAGTTCGTATTGTAAAATGAATAACCAAGTCGAAACAGATTGGTTATAATTTATAAACCTCGATGCCATGAATCTTAACCCAAAACATTTGTTTTCGTAAATCAAATCGTAAATCATTTTCGTAGTAATACTCGTATAGTTTATATAGTTTCGTAAACATCGTTGTGTGACATCGTTTAACTCGTTCCCGTTATAGATCATCGTTCATTTGTCTAAATCGTTCAATCGTTCCAAAACCGTTCTCGTACAAATCGTTCTCGTTTTTAATTGTGAAAACTACTTTTGGTCGTCTCGCTAATAACATTCAAACCTTTGTGACTCGTCCATCGTTCAACTCGTTCTCGCATTAACAAACCTCCAAAGGGTAAGTTAACAATCATCAGATTCAGTCGTTACCCACCTCACCCACACATAACCATGGGTGCGGTCTGAAAACAGGATTTGTCAGATCCTATGGTACCATAACCTAATACTGGTCGGTTCGGCCAAAATTAATGAATGTCGTTCGTTATGTAATTACAACCAACAAGCTCGTTCACATTATCGAAATCATTATTAGTTTAGTATAAACCATCTTACTCGTTTTGAAACCATCGTTAAAACATCGAAATCGTTTTGATACATATGAATCACCCCAAAACAATTGAAAACAGTAAAATAGGGGAACTATGTACTCACCTTTGGGTGCGTTTTTAAATGTTAACACAATCCCTCAAATTGTTTACTCGTCATAATATAAATAAGAATGATTTTAATAATCAAAAACCCACAAAATACCGAAGTTTCTCCGATACTTAGAATTTTCACATAACTTTGAGTTTTCTCGAAAAGTTATTATTTTTTATTATTTTGGTGTATTTGTATATATATATACTCAAGCGTAATACACATAATCTTGTCAACACTAGCACATCATCGTACACATATTGTAAAACACATAGCACATTGTAACACATAAAATTTACTTATGAACAACCCATTCTAGTTATGTCGAAAAAACACTTATTTTAGCGATTCGATGACATTTTTGGGCGCCGGAAGTCACGTATGACTAACCGAACACCAAGTAAACTTAATGTAAGTTAAAATACTTGTTCTTATACCAAAAATATCAGTTTGGTTACTGATCTAAAACGGTTTAATAAAAATCCTCCGAAAAGGCGATTTTTAACCGTTTTACCGCATAGTTTTGCATCAAACATTACCCGAACCATCCCAAATCGAAACGACTTGAAATTTTAACATAACCCATGTTATTTACTGAATAAAATAATGGTTATACTCATGATAGTGCAGGTCTTAAGTAAAGCACATAAATCATGCATATTTCACATATTTTACCACTTTTTAAGCTCTATGTACAACATGCAAAGCTAGCAAACCTATGTCAAAGTCTCATGCCATTATAATACATCAAATAGGGCCATTTTAAGTGCTTATAATCTGTTCAAATTCAGTTTTGTCATACAACCATTTTTTATCACTTCTTGAGCTCTAAATCAACATATATTCACATGTACAAGTGTCTAAAGCATACCATCATAACATCAACATTTTATATGGGTTTAGATGCATCAAATATGAGGTATATTCATGTTTATTTGCTGATGTATTTTACATTTAACATATCATACATAAATCACCCAATACTTGCATTTTTACCATCATTCAAGAACATGTAACACTTAAACAAGTACTTAACAAAAAAATCGAACTTCAAGACTCATACACACACATATATGTACGGTTATACATATATATATACATCACCATTTTTTTTGTAACAAGACCCATTTCATTTTAGATTTCAAGTTTAGTGAAAATCCCAAGATTCAAGAGAAACTTTAAATCATCAAAGAACAACTATGAATCAAAGGTATGTTTTAAATATAAGTGTTATACCTTCAAGATTCAAGTAGGTTGTGGGATGAGATTTTGATGATAGGAAGCTTGAATCACTTGAAAACACCTTAGAATCACCTTTGGATCTTCATACTAACTTGAAGGTTGCTAGAAATGGTGTTGAACTTTGAAGAACAAAGCTTGAAGGTGATGAATATGGAGAGAGGGAGAGGGACGGTTGTAGGAGGGAGAGAGAGTGAGGGTTGAGTGTGGTGTTGAGTGAAATGATCTTAGAAGGATTTTATAAGAGATATGTAAGAGATTTTGGAAGATTTAGATAAGATTTGGAAGATATGGAATAGATATGAAGTATTTGGAGATCTTGCAAAAAGAATTTGGTGGGGCCACACAAATATATAACCGTAAATTGAGAAGGGGGAGGGGGGTAGAGTGTAATTTTTGTTGGTAAATAAGATAAAAGTAAGTGTTTAACTCGGTACCGGGTATTTTATCTAGCGTTTAAATCCCGGTTTATGGCGTTCTAAATTATTTTTATTATTCTATAAAAATAAACTCGCCAAAATATTACTGAAATAAATTTCAGTTGCCAAGACTGGCTGCGTTGTCTGCGTTTTGCAGTAGAAGCACTGTGTTGCGCAGAAACACGCGGTACGCGCTTAAACTTGAAAAATAATGTTTTTAAGCGTTTTAATTTTATTTTTCAACACAGACCTGATTAAAAATAAATTTTTAATCATAACAGAATATTTCTGGGATTTAAATATTATCCGGGCGGTCACCAACGTTCGTTTCGCAGTTTTGTCGTAATTAGTTCTTTAGTTCAAATAAACATGTTGTTGCCATACCGAATCCTTCGAAACTTATTTCTAAGTTATATAAAGGATATTTAGGGTATGTTTGGATTACGTCACAGTTCCGGAGTGTACGTCGCGTTAAACTGATTGCGTTTAAGCACCAGTTTGCGTATAACCTTCCAGAGAGTGATTTAAAGCTCGAAATCGGAATCGAGTCAAATTGTAAAATTAATAAACACAATTACACATATAATAACACCAAAACAAATTGTTTTATTGATAATCAACATTGTTTTACATTGTACGTTGGTTACAGAACACAGTTGTCACAGACCGGTCATTATCAGTGACAAAAGTAACAGCATAGCCTGCTCTACCAACTCTAGCAGTCCGACCCACTCGATGAACATAGCTATATAAATAAATATTCATCCACACATAACATAAGATGAATATAAAAACATCAAAAGCAACATATTTATGTTAAGTAATAAACATAAGTAATATAAAAACTTGCCTAGTAAGGTCACGTGGGCACTCAAAGTTGATAACCGTTTGAACTCCGATAATATCAAGCCCCTGTACAAACCATTTAAATGGTTAATATTCACCGTTAGCATTTTCTAGTATATAATAAACAAAGAAAGAAAGATTGAAAAGTTGGCCACTTTCACGAGCAGCAACGTTAGTAGATATCAAAAAATCAACTTCATGTCTACTGAAAAGTTCCAATGCCTATACAGCAATGGTATAATGTCATACAGAACTCTGGTTACCACTTACACGATGCTAGTATCCCATCCCGAAACTGACGATGCAGGGGAAGGGGCAGTGGCAAGACTGGCCCCACCGTTCTCTGCCAATCGATGTTCATGCACAGCTGCCATGGTGTAGGGTCAAGTTCGAACCCGGGATTAAAGCCTTGATTCGTCCCTTCACCCAAATGTCCCCCAAAAATGGCCGAAGTGAGAATCGAATATGCATATTCTTTTTTTTATTTTAGCAACCTTCTTGTAATCACTTGAAAAGCAAGTACAAAGCTTACAACATGAAGTACTATCTGGCATCTTGCATAAATCATATATAGAAATCTTTAATGACAGCCATTAATAATTGGGAGGGTACATACTAATGAACTTAGATTGTATGTTAACTTACCTTGTGAGAGTTAATTATTGATTCAAAATTGCTTGTATCAAGTTATTTGGTGTTTTTTAGATGAATTCACTCTGCCTTCAAAGATAATCAGCAAATAAATAGTCATTTTAAAGGGCTGTGCAAAACTGGGAACATCAATCAATACAGCATACGTTAGGTTAAATTTTGACCCAATTACTATTATTCGGTTGATTTGACTTGTGTATTATCATCTCCTACATGGTACAAAGATAGCAAAATAGCCCCACTATATCCAAATAACCAGTGCAAAAGGGGCAAGGAAACTCATCCCTCATATCATCATCCACCTTTTCTTCGAACCCCGTAAACATCTCTGCATCATATTCACCCAGTTCCAATCAAAATTAGAATTTGGTAATCACCCCCAATTTCAAACCCTAATTTGTAGGTTGAATAGGTAGCGTAACTTAAAATTTTGATAAATTAAAATACAAACGCATCAAACAATTCCAGATCTGTCATGAATTTTGTATGATAAAAAAAACATACCCACCCAGAACCAAAAAGATGATATCTAAAGAAACATAACCAGAACCAAAAATCACTCCCCTTCCATACTTTCTTCCCCAATTCCAAACCCTAATTTAATTTTGTACCTGATGTCATTGCTCAAGGTTTGAAGGAACGATCAGATGAGCGACATGCAATACAATCGGGCCAGGGAGAAGAAGCCTTAGAACCGCCATCAACCATTGACACCCAGACATCACCTTGGAACCGCCGTCAAGCATTGATGTGACTGAAAACGTCGGGTTAGAGAGAAGAAGCCGCTGCCATCGTTATTAGGAGACGAAAGTGGTGGTCGCGAGGTGTGAGGAATCCGCCCCTCTTTCAGTCTTCTGGTCTCTCAGCCTCCATTACTTTGATTAAGCAAAAGTATAAACGATGGGAATAAGACCACGTACAACCCACCGTCAGGCTTAACCAATCAAAGGACAGTACAACCATAAAACACATAGTACAAGAATAAAATGCACAAAATACCATTTAAGCAACATGTACAAGAGGGTAATGCTTAGAGATGTTGTAAATTAGAGTTATATAAATAGGGAATATTTTTACCCTTATTAATAATATTTTTTACTGGGCCTTTTGTTTTTGTTTCTTTACCCTAAATGTAGCAACACATTTATTTCAATTAGAAAAAGATACAATCTTTTAGATTTAGTCAACATTTATCAAAGAAGCCTTCTCTATCCGGTCCAAATAATATTATAAACAAACCGGTCCACCCCCTTTACTATATATGAGTCACATTTTCCTTTCTTCCTTTTTTTATATGTAATCAGAAAAACCATCATCTTCATCACCGTCACAGCTTAAAGAAGAGAGCGGTGCAACGGCGACATTTCATCGGCCGGCAACCCAAGTTTCGATTTCCGGTAATGGACTATTCTTCTTAATCTGTGAGTATTGTTATTTATCATTTTTCCTTCACCACTTTTATAAATCGATTAGTTTTCTTTCGTTTTATATATGTATCGTTCTTTACTTGTTCATTGTAATTGTGGTGACTGGATTTTACTTAGGGTTTTAAGCTACCTAATCGCTAATTTCATCGTTGTTGTTCGAGCTCAGCATTTTATGTCGTTGATTGTATTCTTGTAATTTGTGAAAAATTATGTCATTTTGCGTTATTCTTATTTTTAGGGTTTTGGAAAAGGGGATTGTGAGTTGATTGGTGTGTTGTGGAATTCTGCTGCAATTAGGGTTTGAATTGAGAGAGGGAAACCCTAAGTGTTGAAAATAGGGCGTTTGTTGAAGGATAATGTGTATACTGTGTGTGATTCAGAAGTGGTCAAGAAAGGTTGCTACCATGCTGCCATGGTTAGTGATTCCGTTGATTGCGCTGTGGCTGTTGTCGCAGTTCTTGCCGCCTGCGTTTCGTTTTGAAATCACCTCACCGCGCCTTGCTTGTGTTCTAGTGCTGTTGGCTACCCTATTTTGGTATGAGATTTTGATGCCACAGCTTTCGTCTTGGCGGGCTCGTCGGAATGCTAGGCTTAAAGAGAAGCAGAGACTTGAAGCCATTGAAATGCAGAAGATTAGAAAGACTGCAACTAGGCGGTGCAGGAATTGTAAGACTCCTTATCGGGATCAAAACCCTTCTGGGGGTAAGTTCATGTGCTCTTACTGTGGGCATTCGTCGAAACGACCTCTGTTTGATCCGTCTATATCTCCTGGTCTAGAGCAGTCAGGGTTAAAGGATTTGGTTGGGAAAGTTTGGTCTGACAATAATTGGATATGTGGTCAAGATTGGCTTGAGAATGGTGGTTATTGGGTAAACGGGTCGTTTACTGGGAAGTCTAGTTATGGGAAGAAGAACAGTGGTGGCTTTTTTAATAGTGGAAATGATCACTTCTTTTCCTTTCTTCTTGTTTTTGTTTGCAAGAGTTTAGCTGCTGTTTTCCTGGGTATTATGTGGCTTTTTAGAAAACTTTTTAGAGTTAGCTTTTCTGAAGATGAAGATTCAGGTGATACAGATATCAATGGTTTAGCTAAAAAAAGTGAGAATGGAGTGAATTGTAATGAAACTAGAAGTGAGAAAGCCCGCAGGAAAGCTGAAGAAAAAAGACAAGCTAGATTAGAAAGAGAGCAATTAGAGGAAGAGGAAAGGAAACAAAGGGAGGAGGTTGCTCGTTTGGTAGAAGAACGTAGAAAAATAAGAGATGAAATCGATAAGAAAACCAAGGCTTTGACTCGTGACAAAAATGAAGCTGAGAGAAAACGACAAGATAGAAAAAAAGAGAGAGACAGGGGATCTAGTAAAAGTAACTCTGATGTAGAAGAACTTGAAAAAAGAGCAAGTAAAGAAATCGAAAGGAAACTAAAAGGTGATGCTGATTCTCGTGAACAACATAAATCCAAAGTTGTGACGACAAATAGTTATAACAAAGGAAGTGTTGGTGCACGATACTTGGATCGTATGAGGGGTAATATTTTCCCATCTTCTCGAACAATCGCAGGTGGTTTTTTTGGGAAAGGTGTAAATGCAAAAGCAAATACTAGCAACACAAGAGAACATAAATCTAGTGCTTATTTGGATCATGCCAATAAGAGAGATTTTGCTCATCCTGAACGTGCACCTGGGAAATTAAATGCTCGTGCTGATGATCAAAGCCAGATTCGTCCAGTAAGTGTTATTATTATGCTTTCTTTTCTTTAAACTAATGGTTCTACCATTGTCACTGCTTGTCTTACTAGGATACATAATAACTCACTCATCAAACTGTTTATAGTAGTTACTAGACGTGACAAAATGGTTGGTTTTTTTTTTTTTGTTAATCCAATGATCCACAAATACTTTCTGTATGCTATTTTGTGAACAAGATATGTTTTAAACATTTAATGGCGTTTACAAAAACAATACCATTGCAACTTTGAATAGAACGATTTTATGAGGTTGTTTTGTATTACAAAAAGGGTTTGAGAAACTTTCAACCTGTTCAATGTGCTTGTCAGTATTTTTATTTTGACCCATTTGACATAAAACACAACCTAAATTGACCTATTGTTAGATCAATGGGTCGAAATTGCATTCTTTACCAACTGCAAAAAATCTTTCTGATTTCTTGCTCTGGAATGACACATGCAGGTGATTTTTGAGTCCCAACCTTGTCCACCACCCAAAAGATCATGGCAGCAGTTATTCGGTGGTTCATCACCTGCTGTTTCATCCACAAGCACGAATGTCATAAGCAGACCAATTCCAAATGAAAATCCTCAAACAGAATCTCAGAGTTCAATTGTGACTCAAGGATTTGATAATCCTATTTCATACGGGTTACCATTTCCTCCATTACATGTGGACTCCACTACTAACACAGATTCTCAGTTTTCATCTGAACGTGTACACAGAGAGACGGAGATATATGAAGACCCATGTTTTGTTGCTGACCCTGTAGCAGACTCATTTGACAAAATCCCAATAGATCTTGGTTTTTTAGCTGATGTTGGGACATGTGATGAAAAGCGTTTTGTTTCTCCAAGGACTCCGGAAAATACTAAACTGCCCGTGAATGACAAGGGATGGCAGATGTGGGACAGTTCTTTATGTCCAGATGCTCTTGGCTTAGTTGCTGGGAATCAAAATTGGTATTCACCTAAAAAAACTACTACTAGCGATGATCCATGGGCATTGAGAACTCCTTACGGGTCTATTCCAAGTTGTTTACCGGAGAATGAATTGGGTTATGGATCTGCATTTAATCATCCGTTTCAGCCAACTAATGACAGTGTTTGGGCCAAGTAAGTGTCAACTTGATATCTTATAGAAGTAAATACTTTTCATGCAAATAAAGGTTATTTATCTGTTCCTTTTTTTTTTGATAAATTTAGTGCTGTAATATACAGATGGAATTAGTTTTTGTTACCATTATTATGAAGTTGTAAGTTAATTCTGCTTGTAAATATAAATAAATAATATATATTGTGTTTGTTTCTTAATTTGACAGAAAAGAGAAGGGTGGTGCACCAGTTTTTGTTGAAGGGACAGGAAGCAGCACATCAGGCTTATTAGGTCCTGGTGATGGGCTTTACTCCCCTCCACTCCAGATGTACAGTACCTTTGGTCATATGAATGACAAAGAAAAACAAGGATAATATTTAGAAAACAAAAGAATATTATAGACTTCAATATAACTTCTCTTCTGAAGAGAAATGCAGGGGAAAATTTCGAATATATCTACTACAAATCTCAATTCTCATGCTTTTTGACCATAGTTTTCTCTAATGTGTTTGATAGAAGGTCGTTTTGAGAGTCGGCTTCAACTCACTGGCGGTGTTTACCGTCTAGTTAGGCCGGCTGTGATGAAAGTTATGGGCCAAACCGCCATTCACAGTTTTGGAAAAACATCAAAAACCAAACCGGCTGAGTTGGGTTGGTTGGCTGGACCAACCAAATTCAAATTTAATGCTTTGTTCGGTTTGAACCTGTTTCTTTAAATCGGATTTTTTTTAGTTTTTAAAATATAAAAGATGTTTCATTAATGTAATACTTATACCGCGGTCGGGCATTCACTCAGTTTTTATATATCGTGAGTAGCGAGATTGAACCATTTGAAAGTGACCCATCCAATCCCTCGGTTTCAAAACATGATAATTATGTATATAGTTATAAGAGTTAATTGCCAAAATCGTCCCTGAGGTTTGGGCACATTTGTCATTTTCGTCCAAAATGACATTTTTGTACCATTTTGCCCCCATGTTTGTAACTTTTTGCCATTTTCGTTAAGTTGAATGATATTTGGATGAAACTGGCAAATATAAACCACAGGGACGATTTTGGCAATTTACTCAAACTATTTTTAATTTCTTTTATTTAATTAATTTTGTCACATATATAATAAAAAAGAATATACATGCAATTTGAAATTAATTTCCAATTTCTTTATATAAATCAGTCTTATTAAGAGAAAAAACTGGTATATACTTTTCAATATTTTCGCTCTTAAACTTTTAATAAATATATGCAGTTTGAAATGTAAGAAGAAAAATAAATCATACATTTTCTATTAGTTTTTTTTTTTCGTTCTTATCCGGAGAAAAAGAAATCATACATTTTTAGTTAGTTTTTTTAGTTCTTATCTATTTTTGGTTTTTAGTTTATTTTTATGTAAATGTATTAATTTGCTTGTAACATATTCTATTGCTTTTTTTTTATTACCTGAGTTTTATGAATTTTTTTATAAAAGTTATTTGATTTGTTATCCTTAGTGATGATTTCTGAAAGATTTGGGAGTACCATAGCCCAAACTCAAATTACGTAAAGCTGTTCACTTTTTATTCCTTTATAACATTATTTTATTCAAACAGTTATCAACTTTCAACCTTTATAAAATTTTGTCAAAAACTTTTATAAATATTTAGTTATATACTTATATATGTCTCAATATTTTATAGTTCTTAAATTTTTAATATAATTATATAATTCGAAATTTAAGCAAAAAAAGTTTTTACACTTTTTTAGTTCTTATATATATATTTTTTAGATTTTTAGTTTTTCAATTATAATAAATTAACTTTAAGTTTTATATGTCTGTTACAAATTCTTTTGTTTTTTTACCTGAATTATGAAAAAGTTTGTTAAAATTACCCAATTTGTTTTTTCCTAATGACAATATTAGACGTTTGAACTAAATTCACAAAGTTTGATTGTATCATCCCACAACCTTTAGTTACATAATGCTTGAGTTATAACATAATATAGCTCACTACAAAGAAAAACCAGCTAGAGTGACGATTTATTACATTTCCTTGCCCAAAATACAAGAATAGTGTGGTCACCGATTAATAGAATATGTTACAAGCAAAATAATACATTTACATAAAAATAAACTAAAAACTAAAAATAGATAAGAACTAAAAAAACTAACTGAAAATGTATGATTTCTTTTTCTTCGGATAAGAACTAAAAAAAAAAACTAATAGAAAATGTATGATTTATTTTTCTTCTTATATTTCAAACTGCATATATTTATTAAAAGTTTAAGAGCAAAAATATTGAAAAGTATATACCAGTTTTTTCTCTTAATAAAACTGATTTATATAAAGAAATTGGAAATTAATTTCTGTATTAATTTATAAAATTTAAAACATCATTCGCCTTAATAGAAAAAATTAACTTAGTTAGTGATTGGATGAAAATTTTAAAAAACTAGGGTTAAGACCCGCCCGCGTTGCGGCCCGGGTACATCGTAAATATTGAATGGATTAGTCCAAACGTTATATGATGCATTAACCATATGAAAACACACATTTCGACGTATCCAGTTGAACTCAGTGTAACCTGTATAAGCATTGTGATTGGATCAAACGTAAAGTAAATGGAATTCATATCGAACAATCATAACGTATTATATGTGACCCAACTCATACATAGAAAACGTAACAGGTATGAAGGAAAATATGCACATGTAATCGAAAGGGATTAATTAGAGCTTTCGAAAAAAGGGAGAAAAAGAAACCATAATTTGACTCCACTCGGTTCGAAACTCACTTTACGAAACATACATAAAATAAACACGAAAACATATTATATTTGAACTAAATCATTTCCCAAAAAAGTTTATGTCAAAACGTAGAACAACTTGAATTTATACCAAAACGTACGTAAAAATATGCACGTAAAAATGGTTTCTTTAAACGAAAACGTATTATATTTGACCTGACTCGCCTATAAAAAAATTTTACATCGGAATATAGAACAAATCATATTTATACATACCCGTACATAAATATGCACATAAAAAATAGTTTTTAAGTAAAGGAAGAATAGGGGTAAATCGAAAGAAAATATTAGTAAAAATTTAATAGGTTAAAAACGTTCGTAAAAGCGTGCCAAGTAGCACCAATGCTACAACGACATCGACTCTCAACATCGTAAAAATAAAATAGATAAAATGGTAAAAATTACACAGAACGAAAATGAGACTAAAATCGTTGAACCACGCACACCCATTACAGTGTCTTAATGCGAAGAAATTAAGCAGAAACGTAAAACGTAGAAAAAGAATAACTTAGTTGATCTACGACCCGCCCGTTGCGGCGAACTTTTCAAAAGGGGAAAAATGGATGCGTTGTAACGGGTCTGTCAAATATGAAAAAATAGAGCAAAAACGTTGAACCTCACATGCACGCTACGACATGTTAACTCGCAAAATTTAGATCGAAACGTAAAACGAAAAACTTGCGAAAGATAAAAAGTATGAGGGACCAAAGTTGTAAATAGCAAAGTGTTGTGTTAAATTATAAAAGATGGAAAACTTTGAGTTAAAAGTAAAAAAAAAATAAAAGGGGTTAAAATGTAAAAGATAAAACTTTTAGGTTGAAAGTGGAAAGTTAAGTTTTTTTTTTGAAAAACTCCCAAAGCACAAGTTACAAGTGCTAATGCACAAAAAAGTTACTAACTTATATATGGAATAATATATGATAAAACTATTATTTTTTTCATAAAAAATTGCATGTATATTCTTTTTTGTTATATATGTGACAAAATTAATTAAATAAAAGAAATTAAAAATAGTTTGAGTAAATTGCCAAAATCGTCCCTGTGGTTTATATTTGCCAGTTTCATCCAAATATCATTCAACTTAACAGAAAAAATAAACTAAGTTAGTGGTTTGGATGAAAATGGCAAAAAGTTACAAACGTGGGAGACAAAATGGTACAAAAATGTCATTTTGGACGAAAATGACAAATGTGCCCAAACCTCAAGACGATTTTGGCAATTAACTCTAGTTATAAAAAGAAGTTTCCACTGCCAGGCTGTTTCTTAAATAGGGTAGGCAAAAGCAATGTTCTGAATAGGGTCAAAAGAAACTTGGTTTTTTTTTTTTTGAAACGTGAACTTCATTAGAAAAAAGCCAACCCGAAAACCGGGAGGCCGCCACAGACAAAAGAGACTACATAATTACAAATTTACACCAATTTTCCCAAGACAAATTTTTAAACTTCGTTCTATTTCTAGCCCAGAGATACCCTACCGACTTCACATCGCTAATAATTTTCTCAATTCTGAACGGAGAATTTTTGAACCTCGCTTCGTTCCTAGCCTTCCAGAGACTCCAACAGGCAATAATAATCAGCCCCTGCAGGATCGACTTTTCCGGCTCTTTCAATCCACTATGCGAGTGAACTTTCATAAGGTCTTGAAAGGAGAAAGCAAAAATCTGAGGGATACGGCACCAATTGCTGATCTCGTTCCAAACCAGAGTCGCGGCAATACATTCAATGAATAAGTGGTTCACCGAGTCCTCACCTTCATTGCAGAACCCACACAACAAGTTGTCTAAGTTCACGTTTCTAATACGAAGAGCCTCAACAGTCGGGAGTCTGTTTAACCCCGCACACCACGCAAAGATGTTACATTTGGACGGAAGCCATTTACACCAGCTAAAGTTCGAACTAGCGAGAGCGTCTCGACCTTTAATAATAGTACTTTTAACAGCTCCAACAGAAAAATCCCCTGAACCGTCGCCTAGCCAGCTCCACTTATCCTTATTATCGGAGAGTTTGAACGAACCCAACAGGCTAATAAGCTGACGCAGGTGCTCCATCTCGAGCTCCGACAAGGAAGCTTTTTTCCAGTCCCAACTGAATAAGACCGGACCTGACCCGTTAAGGAAACGGTCTCTTAACTTACATTTTCTGTTCCTTTCAATTAGAAAAAGTCTCGGGAAGATGTCTTTAAGCGGTTCACACGAAACCCACGGGTCTAACCAGAAAGAAATACAATCTCCTCTACCCGGGATGCCTCTGAAAAAACTTCTCAGCGGAATATTATCCACCATAGTTCTTGCAACAAGCTTGACGATATTGTTCCATGTACCTCCAAGATTTTTTCTAACCGGAAGGATATCCCACTTCCGAGCACTACTATGAATGGCGGAAACAATCTTACACCAAAGGCTGTTATCTTCCACCTTGTACCGCCAACACCATTTAGTTAAGAGGGCCACATTAGTGTCTCTTAGTTTACATAAGCCTAGACCCCCGTTACTTTTTGGAACCGAAACATTATCCCAAGCTACCCAATGAATTTTATGAACTTCGTTAGAACCCCCCCAAAGAAATCTTCTAATCATGCTCTCAAGATCCTGAATGACTTTACACGGGGCTTTGTAAAGGGAAAAATAATACGAAGGCAAGCTTTCCAGAACAGACTTTATGAGAACTAACCTGCCACCGATGGAAAGAGAGTCTGCCTTCCACTTCGAAAGTCTAGCCTCAAAAACATCATACACTGGCTTCCAGTTATTAATGTTGTTCATATTGGCGCCTACCATCAAGCCCAAATATCTAAAAGGCAAGCTGTCCGCCTTACAACCGACCATAGTAGCAAATTCTTCCACCTCCCATCCTTCCACACCAATGCCGAAGAGATTGGATTTGGACAAATTTATTTTAAGCCCCGAGCATAGAAAGAAAACCCGAAGAACTCTCACCACATGCATAACATTTTCTACCGACCAATCGCCCATGATAATAGCGCCATCCGCATACAGAAGATGAGTAAGAATAGGACCATTGTTCGGGGTAGAAATGCCTTTCAAGATGCCCACCTCCTTCGCCTTATCCAACATGCATGAAAGAGCTTCCATAACCAGCAAGAAAATGAACGGATCAATAGGGTCGCCCTGTCTCATCCCTTTACCACACTTGAATTCAAATGTTGGGGATCCGTTCACCAAAACGGAAGATCTCGCTGAATTGAGAATCCCCCAAATCCACTTACACCACACGGCCGGAAAACCCATTTTTTTCATAATATCGATAATAAAATGCCAGTTTACGTTGTCGTAAGCTTTTTCAAAATCGATCTTCAGAAAAAACACCTTTTTTTTACTCCTTTTGCACCACGAAATAACCTCATTCACGACTAACGGGCCATCCATAATGAATTTACCTCTAAGGAACGCCGACTGAGAATCCGACACCACCTTTCCAATGACCAATCTCAACCGGTTAGCGAGGATTTTGGAAATCACCTTGCTAATCACCCCGACAAGATTAATAGGTCTATAATTGTTCAGGTCCACCGGATCCTTGACTTTCGGAACAAGAGTAATAAAAGATGACCCGCATCCCACATTGATTTTTCCTTCCTGGTGAAAAAATTCCAAAAGATTTTTGAAATCCAGCTCGAAAACATCCCAAAAATGTTTGAAGAACTTCAAGCTAAAACCGTCAGGGCCAGGGGCCCGATCGTCGCCACACCCGAAAACTGCCTCCTTGATCTCCGAATTCAAAAAAGGATCAGTGAGGAGATCCCGGTCCGAATCCGAAAGAGATTTAAGATTACTACAAGACAGTTGCGGTCTCTCTGCTTGCTCTTCAACAAATCTTTTTCTAAAAAATGAGAAAACCTCCTTCTTGACTCTCGAAGGTCTGCTCTCCCAAACCCCATTTATAGATAACCTGGGGATGTTATTACTGGCCTTCCTCTTATTGTTAAAACCGTGGAAAAACTTTGTATTCTCATCTCCGTCAATGGCCCATCTTATCCTCGATCTTTGTCTCAGATCAAGAGTTTTACTGAAACTCAACTCTCTTAGAACTTTATTGCACTCCGTGAACGTCCACTCCTCCTCTTCCGAGAGAGACCTAGTTTCCATAAGACCTCAAGCTTTTCCAGGTCTTCTTTGGCTGCTCTTTCTACTACTCCTTCCTTTTTAATCAATTCGTCTCTCCAAATTTTTATTTTGTTCCGAATGCTCGCTAGTTTCCTTGTCTAATAAAGGTCCGGGTCGCCAATAAAATGAAAAGAAGAAGCAGCAGACCGCACCACTTCGTCCAGACCTTCCTTGTGCAGCCAAGAATTAAAGAACCTGAACGGCTTATGACCGAAGTTAAGATGGCTGGAAGAAAGAATTACCGGTCTATGGTCAGAATGAAGGTTATGAAGCGCTCTCAGACTCACCTCTGGCCATTTACTGAAGAAAGTAGGACACACCAGGACTCTGTCAATCTTACTGAGTTTCCTACCACAATCTCTAACACACGTAAATTTGTTTCCCACCATATTGCACTCCTGAAGACCTAAATTGTGAATAAAACTGTTAAAACTCCTCGCACAAGAAGGTTTAAAAACATTGTTCCTCCGTTCTTCCTTAACCCTGACAGCGTTGAAATCCCCGACAAAAATCCAGCACCCGGAATCAGGCGAAACCTCAGATTGAAGATCATTCCAAAGAGACTGTTTGGCACTAATGCCCTGGGGCGCATAGACATTAACGACGTTCAAGAGATCATTGTTACCTTTAATTCTGCCTTTAATAACAATAAAATTCCTTTTCTTCACCGACTCCCTGTACTCAAAAAGATTCGAGTCCCACATACAGAGCAGGCCTCCCGACTGACCAACCAACCCCACCGAATCAAAACCAAAATTATCACCTCCCCAAGCTTTCGACAGAACGGTAGGATTCAACATCTCCTGCTTGGTTTCTTGAATGCAAATAAAGGAACACATATGTGAAGATTTCAATTGCCTAACCCACGAAATTTTCTCACTGCCCCCAAGCCTCTAACATTAAGAGAAAGGTAATTCATTGATGAACAACATTATTACCTACCTCCACAATTGATTCTCTTACCAAATGCCCAAAGTTGCCAAGAGGGACCCCCAATTTCTCTCCGACGAGAACTGTGGCGTCGATCTCATCGTCAATTAGCCCGTTAGCTACTACACCACCAGTGGCTCCAATCGCATCCGACGGAATATCCTTCTCAGCTGAAACATCCTGATCCACCCCAGTGCCCGATACCGGTGAATTTGCCCTACGGTTTAGATCCAGACTTCCACCAGAAGTGACAGGTCGATCGTCCTGGCCTTTACCTATCAGATTAGAAAGATTGTTCCAATTTTGAATAATTCTATCCAGATCAAAAGGGTCACTTGAAGAGGGTCTAGGCCGCTTTTTGGCCCTTCCTTCTGAAGTTGGGCTACAACTGTTAAAGCAAGCTCTACTCCTAGTTGGGCTTCTTAACATGGGCCTTCTTTTAGTTTTTCTAGGCTTATCTACAACCTGGAAAACAAAACCCCCAGTTTCTCTCTCCTCGTGACTGGTAGCCTCGGGCCCCACATTTGAATTCGGAAGAACGGCCGGGGGGGGGGGGGGGGTTGGGAATCCCATGCAGTTCCTCCTCAACGTTTTCCAATGAGAGCCCAGGCGACTGTTGATTATCCATAACCTGTTCAACTTCCACCTGTGACACCTCCGGCGACTGAGGATGAGGTTCCTCCGGTCGATCAACCTCTTTCAATCCGACCACTCCCATGCAATCCGGCACCCATACGTCGTTGACCTCTACTACCCAGACCTGGAAACTTTTGTTTTGCCACTTGAGGGTGACTGAATCGTTTATGACTTTGTCGTCTCCGACCAAAATCCCAACACGCACTGTAGATAAGTCACCATCATCAATAGAAAGTTGAGCAGGTTGAACTATGACTCCAAATACTTTGGCAATATTGTTAAAGACCGAATTGTCCGCAAGGTGCAAGGGGACACCAGAAACGTTCAGCCGTGCCACCCTTTCAAATGGCAAGGTCTGACCTTCCCACAAATCCAACATCGAGAACCAAAGTCTCCAAACCTCTTGATTCAGAAGGAACCCCGTTGCTTCTTCCTGGTTCGAGAATTTAAGCATAAGGAATAGGCCCCCCACGTAATGGATTTCCACCCCCGCGTAACCCGCATCCCCTAGAAATTTATCCATCTTAGTGAGAGTGCTAAGATCAACCGTTCTTCCGACCAAAGCTCGTCCATGGAGGTAGTGAAAGGCTCTAACATCCTCTGAGACAACTATAGATTTACCCGGAGAAACCTCGTGACGATTCTGTGAAGCTTCATTCCCATATTCTTTACTTTTAAAAAGGTCTGCAAACGAACGTCCACCTTTATGTCTAATACTGTTATTTTCAGGGCCAAAGTTCTGGGACATATGAGTCTTCCTGTTAGGCTCATCAAAAGGCATATTCTTAGGTTGGTCATCCACTTCCAAAATACTTGCATTCTCAATTGCAAATTTAGCTATATTAACTTTAAGAATAAATCTCCCCATCTTAATACCATTCATACTATGTTCCAACACTCTTGCGTCCAACACTCTTGCGTCCTTTACATTCTTAAAAGTTACGAATCCAAACCTGTTCCCATCTCTATCGTATTTCCTGGCAATGTAAGTCCCTATAATCTCTCCGTAGTACCCAAGAAAATCCGCCACCTCCCATGGAGTGCAACCAAACGGCAGGTTAGAGACGTAATACTTGGTTACGTTTCTGTCTACCTTCTTATCTGTATTTCTTCCTTTCTGATTCCGGCGACTCGTAACATCCCTCCACTCTTCATGCTCTGGATCTTCCCCAGCCATACAACCAGAAGAAAGCTAACCGAACCCCAAAGGCGAATGGAGTCAAGCAGAATCGAATTAGGATAAAGAGTTTAATCCAGGCCGCAACCTGTATGCAAACCGATTGAACTCCGTACACTAATCAGATGACTGCCGTCATCGTCGAGCGCTTCAGGCGGTGGTTAGGGTTTAGGCCGAGAGAAAAAATTTGGGGTAATAATATTAAGTATCACTAATTGTTTACATACAAATTAGAAACTTGGTAGTTGAGTACTCTTTTTAGTATGAAGCTGTTTGATTGAATGAAATACAATAATTATTGTTGGATTATGTGTGCACGTGTGAGTACACTTTGTCAAATGTATAAGAGATCAAGGAATCTTGTGTATTTAGGTTCGTATCAACATGTGATGTTTGGACGGATGTTGATCCTATGTGGAAACTTATTAAGCTACATGGAATGGGGATGATCCTCTAAGGGAGGATGATCCGTCACGTCATCGCCACATCACCATCCTTGTGAGGATGGTCAATCCCACAGATTTAGTAGAAATGGGAGGATGATCCTAGATGATCCTACCCCACCACTTTTTTATTTTTTATTTTTTTATCTTTCACTTTTTTTTTAACATTTAACAAATAAATTTAGAAAATATTTTCATTAATATTAAAACACAATACATAAACTAAAAAAACATAAACTTAAAAAAAAATCCTAATAAAAATTGGTATGAATTTGGTATAAATTTGAAAAATGGCCGTTGGTAATTAAATGGAAAATTGAATTAACTATTTTTTTATTCAAACGGTCAAATATCCCTCGGTCCTCACACTCTTTTGTCCTTTACTGGCCCGTCTCAAACGTCTAGAGAAGGACGGTCAAGACGGGATGGTCCGGGCGGCACGGTGTTTGGGGCGGCGCCGTTCCGGGACTATCCGGGGACGGTCCCCATACCCAGTAGCCTTATTAAATTGTTTTCTATTCGAATTTTTCGGGGTGTTTGAGATTGCTTATCAACTTCTCATTTTCTCCTTTCCTTCTCCTTTTTGACATTTTTGGAAAAGTCACTACCAACTAATTTCTCATTTTCGAAGCATCAAAACTCCTTTTCAACACATTATCCAAACATCATTTTATAAGAAAAAAAAACTCTTTTTTTATAAAAATTATTAGTCAATATGGAGCTTGCAAATATAATCCCAAACATACATACCTTTCCAACCATAAGTAACTCTTAACCACTCGTGGGATTAGTGTCAATAAGTATCGGTGGTGTTATCATATGAGAATTAGGATCATCATAAAAAGAGCAAAATTAGGGTCTGTTCGCCTATAGGGATACATATATAGACATAATCAGATATATGTATGATATGACTAAAACTAGGGCCCGTGCACCTATAGGGGATACTAATTCTTTCATTGTGGAGCTGCGTTGAGTCCGTTTTCTTTTTGCAGCTGTGCTGGATGAGCTGTCCGAATCGATTCAAGAGGCAGTTCCGTGGTGCATGCTTTTTGCAGATGATATGATGTTAGTTGCAGAGACTAGACAAAGCCTAAATGCGAGGCTAGAGGATTGGAGAGCGGCTTTAGAGGGCAATGGTTTAAGGATCAGTCGCTCTGAGTACCTCTATTGTGATTTCAATGGTGCATGTGACAACGAGGACACTGAGATTACCATTGAGGGTCAAGTGATCCCGCAAACAACTAAGTTCAAGTACCTAGGTTCGTTTGTGCAGAGGGATGTGGAGATAGTCAGTGACGTATCTCATCGCATCCAGGCAGGCTGGTGTAGATGGAAAGCAAGCACTGGATTTTGTGAGGCAGGAGGTTCCCAACTAAATTAAAGGGGAGTTTTATAGGGTCGTAGTTAGACTTGCTATGTTGTACGAGATAAATTGTTGGGCCATCAAGAAGATACAAGCAGGCAAGATGGAGGTAGCAGAGATGAGGATGCTAAGGTGGATGTGCGGCCACATAAAGTTAGACCGGATAAGAAATGAGGTTTTGAGGAAAATGTAAGGAGTAGCTAGTATATCAGACAAGACAAGGGAGGATGTATTGAGATGGTTTAGGCATGTGAAAAGGAGTCAGTCGACGAAGTTAGTTAGAGCAGTTGAAACCCTTACAGTGGAAGGAAGGAGAAGTAGAGGTAGGCCCAAGTTGACTTGGGACGAGCGTATTATCTAGGATTTGGATCGGATAGAGTTGCACCTCTCTAAGGACATGGTCAGGGATAGGAGTGTGTGGAGACGTAGGATTAAAGGTTAGGACTTTTAGGGGATGGTATGGTTGTGTCCTAGCTTCGTCTAGTTTTCTTTTACACTTTAGGTAGGACTACATCGGTTGGGTTTCTTGTTTTATACGTATTTGGTATTTTTCGATGATATGGGTTTCTTGTTTTATGCCTATTTGGTGTTTTCCGATGATATGGGTTTCTTGTTTTATGCCTATTTGGTGTTTTCTATCTGATTATTGCTATGCTTATATTTTCATCTTTTGTTGCGTCTATTTGCATGTTGTTTCTTTAAAGTATGGAGTCTCTCTGGAAGCAGCCTCTCTATCCTTAGGATAGATTTAAGTTTTGCTTATATCCCACCCTCTCCCGACCCTACCAATAGTTTTTGCTATTTGTGGGACTAACTGGGTACAGTTGTTGTTCTTGTTGTCATAGAAAGAGCGAATGCTCAAGCGTAATGAGAAATGAATGCATTTAATTATAGCAAGTTAACGAGCCATTCGATGACGTTAGGATATGTCACATGGTATATTGTAGCAAATATGGGTTAGGACATCTACTTTTGTAGTGAGTGTTAGATGGTCCTTGATCATTCATCCAAATGCATACTTGGTATGATGAATAGTTAAAGGCTCATCATACAAACAGTTGCAGATCTACCATATTAGGAGCGTGGGCACATGCCCACCGTAGGGAGTCGGGGAAAATTAACGAATGCCTTGTTCTTCAGCCAAAAGCGATGACGACAAGGTGGCTCTGCTAGGTGGTGTTATACTCTTATTAGATAGAGAGAGAAAGAGGGAGGAGGAAGGAAGACGATATATATATATATATATATATATATATAGTGGGAATGCCCGCGCGTTGCGACGGGTGTCCCGACTGATACCAGATCCAATTATAATGTCTATTACAAATGCTGATGATAATGCATGAAGTTTGTCACTTATAAAACCTAACTCGTCACTCTAATGGTACCGTACCGAGCACTTTCAGTATTATTATCCATTTTGGGTGATTTTCGGGATTGGTTATTTAGGTACCACTATGGTTCGGTAGCGGTATGATACCGAGCTCATCCCTATATTTGACAATATCCGACTATATTTTTGGATGGGCAAATATGATATTAAAAATTTTCATGGGAATTTATGATGTTGATCCAAAGAGAAGTGCTCAACAAGCATGCACTTTATTTATAGTGGGAAACCCGTGCGTTACAAGCGGAGTCGACAATACAGGTCACTTGGTAGTGAGCAGAACATTTTTAAAACTTCGGTTGTGATGAGATAGGTTGGTTGATCAGTATTAATAATGATAGAACTGAAAGGAAAGAGGGTTAACAGATCACCTCTGCCGGCTCAGCACCTAAACACATTTAACCCATTACGCAACTTATCTGACCCGCTCACCTTGCCACCACTACTTGCATCCATATCTTGCAGGTCATGTCCCAATTTTCCTCCTATGAAATTAACTAAATGAGCAGGCAGAATATCACATCTAATAAAAGTGCAGATCTGAGACCACTACTTTGCACTGGAGTGGCTAATGGTTCTTGCCCTGGTTTTATAAGTTCCGCAGACCCACCATACCATTCAAAATACAAAAACCATATAAAATCAGCAATAACAAATCAGTATGATGATGCTATATTTATAATGCAAAAGATGGTAGTTTCATAGTTAGGGTCTAGACTAAACTTGATGATCTCAACTGAGCCTAATAGTATCAGGGGTCTATATGTCTCAATAGATTGAAAGAACTCAACTGGAAATTCCTTTAAAGATGATGCATATACTGTAAATAAATTTTAGTTAGCATTCCATTAAAATATAAACATAAATATTTGCATAATCACACGGAGACAAGATCGGATGTTCCTAGGCAGCAATAAAGAGGAAGGAGAGAGTGTTGGTAGGATTTGATCAGCTAATATGATGAACCGCAATGATTTGGGGTGTTTAAATCTCAAGATTAAAGTGCCAAAAGAAGTTACAATAGTTTTCCATTTAATGAGAATGAATGAGAACCTCTATCGGTTATAAACTTTCTGCTACCATACGTACACAAAGAAATTAATCAAGGGAAATGATCAGTTGCAGCAGTTTTAGTAATAAATAATAAGCATTAATGGTTCATTGGTTCCATGGCTTTTTATGGAGTTTAATATGAATTAACTTTCTATTCATATTTTTTAATTAAATTTAGAAAACTTCATAACATCTCATATTTTTTTCCAATATCCAAATTCATGCAATTCATTACTGTGTAGTTATTTTGTCCACTTTTCAAAACATTTTTATCACCAATTTTTCTTCTATGACAGTCTTTTAAACAATTATATAAACCAACAATCTTGAAATTAAAAGCAATTTGATTGACCTTTATAAGTAAATTATATAAACAAAATGAACATACGGATTAGCATTATCTAAAGTTAAACCACTTATAAGAACATTGATAATTGATAGATCACAAACATATAAAATTTGATTAAAAAACCTCACCTCAACTCTTACGTTTTAAATTGCAAAATGCATGTGCATTCATTCTAATTTGTGGAAATTACAATAAATTTAATCAATAATCAATTAAGTTAGACTCTTTACATGTCACCTTAACATTATAGGTTACAAAGGTGCCAAAATCCCTAAAATACCCCTAAAGTGTCTTAAATTTTTGGACAATGGGCAAGTTTAGCCCCTCTAAAATAGCTTGGCTCTCTTGTACATGTTGCTTGAAGACGTGTACACAATATAAAATTACCATAAGGGTAGAAAACCTAGTTTGCCTAATAAGGTAGTATATATATATATATATAATGAAAGTGTAAAATACAATATCCCTTAACGTACAATGTCACACCCCCAAAATACCACCCACGGGAAACCCCTACTAGGCGTGTGACAAACCAATAACGAGCGACTAATCATATTGAACCAATCACAAGTTGTTGAATTAATGAAAAGTGCCATCAATAAGTTTAAATGAAAACCAACACGTTCAGCGGAAGCAATTAAAAGAAATCATAGTTTAACTGTTTCAAATCAAATGTATGTAATCAATAAACCCATCATTCGTATCCAATCAGCACAACCCATGACCACTCCAGCTACTTCAGACAGCAAGTTCCAAATCCATATAATCTAACGACCTGCGAGCATGCAACACGTGTATCAGACAACGCTGGTGAGTTCACAGCTTTTTCGAAAACGTTAATTACCAAGTGATTATTCCAGTTCATTAACAAATGCAAAAGTAATATTGATAATATCTCGATACTAAACAAGACGGCTCCTGATGTATGTTTTGCCCGTTCCCCAGTGCTCCTATCAAAACACTGGGCATGACTGGGTCATTAGTTCACACCCGTCCTCTCCGGTACGGGGTGAGGGTGCCAAACCTAAGTACCGCTACTAACCAATACCCCGTTACCTCCCCAGTAACAAAAGATGGGACTTAAGAGTGATAGAGTGAGATTATTATCCAATATTCCAGTTTTACCCAAAAGACTTATCCCTCCCCGGGATACCCACTGACTGTCCCAACCACCGGGACGCATGCTCTAGTGTAGTGAACTCACCTTTGGTTTGCTCGGTAAGATTAAGTATCTTGTTTATCAATTGAACAAACACGCCCTAAAAGGGTTACCGATAACAAGCAGTTCTACATATACATAAACCACGTGTTTCACGTACAACAAGTCATGTATTCCTTATTCACTTATCACACAGTCAATATACATGTAGCACACACGTAAAGTTCAAGCCATAATAGTCAATCAAACAGTCTCTAGTGTATACTTAGTTCATGAACCAATCCGTCACATTAATTCACATATACAATTCATGCAACAGTTAATTCGTTGACACCCGAAAATGTGCAACGTACAACCCAGTGATCCATCTATGACTCGCGCGGCCCAATGTATTGTTTACATTGTGTGCGGCCCAGTTTGATACCGGCCCAAAACAAATACACAGCCCAGCTCTAATTTGTGAGCTCCTCTTTTGAGGCTACGACCCAATATATAGCAGGCGTTACTATGTGGCCCGTTGTTTTACCCAGCCCATACCAATGTAATATAGCCCAAAAACATAATATGTGACTCCGGTCAGACTTGAGGCCCAACTATATGAAAGTCCTAATTCCCCGGGCCCTTAAGGTGTGCGACCAGACTCAAATCATGCGGCCCATTATTGAAGGTTTGATTGCATCATGTAATCGTCCAGATTTATTAAGCAAAAAACAACCCTTTTATCATTCTAAAATCACAACACTTCTAATTACTCAGCCTAATTTAATCAGTTCATCATGTCATTTAAACAAGCCACATATAGGTTCACGACCCAAACATCTTATATGTCTTCACTACTCTATCTTAACCCTTTTAATCAACAATCCCTTAAACCACACATAACAACCATTCAACAATCTAAATACATGAGCAGGGCATTAACAGACATAGTTTACATGTATAACAATATCATTAATCGACTAACCCATACCTCCTAGTTTACATAGACAATGACATCCAGTTAAAGTTTCACATAACATCACACAAACTAATAGATCTCAACAGTTTGCCTATTATCATGCATATTAGCCATGCCTCGGTCGCAAACAAAATAGCCGAACAGCATCAGGTCTATTATCATTATTATTTACACAATACATGCATATACGATTTAAGGTTTATACGTCCATATACATACATAATTCGTTACATCAGATCGCACATATACAAGATCATCAAATAAGGATCAATATAAGCATGGTTCGGTTTACAGTTCGCATATATCATGTATAACCTATTGCTATTAAACATCAAAGCATAATCATCATATATCTTGCAAAAGAAATCACTAACCCAATAATAAGATTGGCTGGAATAGTGTTCCGTGAGAAGGGGGTCCTCTTCTGCCATACGTAAAAGATGGAGGAAGGTAGGGTTTTTGTTTGAGTTTTGGTTTAATTAGCAACATGTTACGTATACATAATTAATTCATGATTGGGCGATTCCTTCTTTGGCCGGCTGTGATAATGGGCTCAAGCCCAAGTGGGCCGAAACATATTGGTAAACAGCCAATACTTAGTGATTAAGGGGGTGGGCTTCGGTTATTAGAGGTGTGGCCCAAACATATTCACTATACTAAATTCGGCCCAATTCACACACTCCTACATTAAACATTTAGCAATTAAATTACCTTCACAAGCGTTACTAATTTCTATCGTCGTAAAGGATATGAAATAGAAATATCAAGAAACAGGATCTCGTGACGAAGAGATACAGACCTTGAAAGTTCGGGTTATCACATCGGCCATTCCCTGTTGAAGCCACCATCATTTCCATACCGAGAGTCATGATTTGCGAGTACCTTGCTGTCATCATGACTGTTGCTTCTAATGTCGTTGCTTGACACCAATCAATGTCCATCTTTTCACATTCCGCGCCACGTTCTAAGGCGCTACTCATTGTGCTGGCAGTTACACATTCCACATCATGGTCAATTGTCATCATTTATGTCCCGATTGATTCGTAAAAGTCGGCTCCCATAAGTCATTGACTAGGGTTAAGGATTCGTTTGGAGTCAAATCGCTGATGTTCGTTGCCGTTAACTAGGGTCGTTCAAATGCGGAAGTCGGTAAGGTACTACATTTACCCTCTTGTCCATCATTCTTACAAGCTGACTGAGTAATACACGGTACGTTACGATAGTGTTGCAGAAGTGATCGCACTTCGGGATTTAAGACGTCAATCCAGCAAACGAAGAATGGTGAGAAAGGTATGGACCAATCATTGTCGTTGCAACATCCAACTCAGGGATGTCCGTACAAGCACCTAGCATTCTACACAGTTTGTAGGCGTTCAGATGGGTGTTCAGGTATTACTCGATAGCATCGAGATTCGTAAGGATTCAGAGAGGAGTGAAAAGATCACGTTCAAGTAAGAGACAACCACTGCTATGACTCTTATAGACTGTTGTGTTTCACATCGATCAAATAACGGAACGGAACCCCTTTTTCACTTGTTAAGTCTCACTGGGACTCGCATGCACCCCACATTATTATTATGTGTGCACCCACAATAATATTGTGATTTGCATGCTCATCTCAGCTCCTCCTAACTCATGTCAAAAGGTTCCTCACTTTCGAGCAATAGGACAAAAGACACCCCAACACAGATCATGAGAGTTCAAGGAGTGACACACTATCAAATACAGAACATGGGTTGGTAACAAATAAGTTCATACTGCAGTGACAAGGGTGCATTCATGTGTGATGTTATTCATAGGCAAATACAAGATATACTATGCAATAGAAAACGAGTAACGAACCTTGCAGTCTGGAGCTGAGTGTCATGGTCGATTTCGGATCTGTTCGGTTATAGTCTGGTTTTATAAAAACGTTTTAAAACCAAGTTCACTATAACCAGTGGCTCTGATACCAAACTGTCACAACCCCAAAATACCACCCATGGGAAACCCCTACTAGGCGTGTGACAAACCAATAACGAGCCACTAATCATATTGAACCAATCACAAGTTGTTGAATTAATGAAAAGTGCCATCAATAAGTTTAAATGAAAACCAACACGTTCAGCGGAAGCAATTAAAAGAAATCATAGTTTAACTGTTTCAAATCAAATGTATGTAATCAATAAACCCATCATTCGTATCCAATCAGCACAACCCATGACCACACCAGCTACTTCAGACAGCAAGTTCCAAATCCATATAATCTAACGACCTACGAGCATGCAACACGTGTATCAGACAACGTTGGTGAGTTCACAGCTTTTTCGAAAACGTTAATTACCAAGTGATTATTCCAGTTCATTAACAAATGCAAAAGTAATATTGATAATATCTCGATACTGAACAAGACGGCTCCTGATGTATACTTAGTTCATAAACCAATCCGTCACATTAATTCACATACACAATTCATGCAACAGTTAATTCGTTGACACCCGAAAATGTGCAACGTACAACCCAGTGATCCATCTATGACTCACGCGGCCCAATGTATTGTTTACATTGTGTGCGGCCCAGTTTGATACCGGCCCAAAACAAATACGCAGCCCAGCTCTAATTTGTGAGCTCCTCTTTTGAGGCTACGGCCCAATTTATATCAGGCGTTACTATGTGGCCCGTTGTTTTACCCAGCCCATACTAATGTAACATAGCCCAAAAACATAATATGTGACTCCGGTCAGACTTGAGGCCCAACTATGTGAAAGTCCTAATTCCCCGGGCCCTTAAGGTGTGCGACCAGACTCAAATCATGCGGCCCATTATTGAAGGTTTGATTGCATCATGTAATTGTCCAGATTTATTAAGCCCAAAACAACCCCTTTATCATTCTAAAATCACAACACTTCTAATTACTCAGCCTAATTTAATCAGTTCATCATGTCATTTAAACAAGCCACATATAGGTTCACGGCCCAAACATCTTATATGTCTTCACTACTCTATCTTAACCCTTTTAATCAACAATCCCTTAAACCACACATAACAACCATTCAACAATCTAAATACATGAGCAGGGCATTAACAGACATAGTTTACATGTATAACAATATCATTAATCGACTAACCCATACCTCCTAGTTTACATAGACAATGACATCCAGTTAAAGTTTCACATAACATCACACAAACTAATAGATCTCAACAGTTTGCCTATTATCATGCATATTAGCCATGCCTCGGTCGCAAACAAAATAGCCGAACAACATCAGGTCTATTATCATTATTATTTACACAATACATGCATATACGATTTAAGGTTTATACGTCCATATACATACATAATTCGTTACATCAGATCGCACATATACAAGATCATCAAATAAGGATCAATATAAGCATGGTTCGGTTTACAATTCGCATATATCATGTATAACCTATTGCTATTAAACATCAAAGCATAATCATCATATATCTTGCAAAAGAAATCACTAACCCAATAATAAGATTGGCTGGAATAGTGTTCCGTAAGAAGGGGGTCCTCTTCTGCCGTACGTAAAAGATGGAGGATGGTAGGGTTTTTGTTTGAGTTTTGGTTTAATTAGCAACATGTTACGTATACATAATTAATTCATGATTGGGCGATTCCTTCTTTGGCCGGCTGTGATAATGGGCTCAAGCCCAAGTGGGCCGAAACATATTGGCAAACAGCCAATACTTAGTGATTAAGGGGGTGGGCTTCGGTTATTAGAGGTGTGGCCCAACCATATTCACTATACTAAATCCGGCCCAATTCACACACTCCTACATTAAACATTTAGCAATTAAATTACCGTCACAAGTGTTACTAATTTCTATCGTCGTAAAGGATATGAAATAGAAATATCAAGAAACAGGATCACGTGACGAAGAGATACAGACCTTGAAAGTTCGGGTTGTCACATCATCCCCAACTTGAAAGAAATTTCGTCCCGAAATTTGACAAGTAAACACAAAGGAGTGGAGTGAGAAATCAAGATTGCTGTCGGTTTTCCTCAGGTGCCACATACAATATGTACGATATAGTGAAATCGCATGTTATAAAATAGCATGGATGAAATTGCATGTGATAATTTTGATGAAATCACATGTGATAATTTTGATGAAATCACATGTTGGTTTTTGGTAACAATTTCGCATGTGATAATTTTGATGAAATCGCATGTTGGTTTTTTGTAACAATTTCGCATGTGGTAATTTTGATGAAATCGCGTGTTAAAAAACCAACATGCGAAATTGCTACAAAAAACCCACATGCGATTTCAATGTGGGATGAAGATCTGACGGCTGAGATGAGCGCGTACATATTGTACGATAAGGGATATTGTACGTTAACCTAACCCTGTATAGTGAAAGTGTAAAATACTATATATATACATATATACATATATATATATATATATAGGGTAGGGATCCTAAGAGCAGTCCACCCTATTTGAGAAACTTGAGAAGCAATCTGGACCACACATTTTCCCTAAGTAAAAAAATGCAGAAAAAAATGTAAAAAATGCAATTTTTTTGTGGAAAAATCGGAGCTTTTTCTTTAAGATTTTAATTTTTAATTTAAAAAAAAAATCTTTGTGATTTATACACATGTGTATATTGTTAATCTTTTAACTATACATATATATATGTATATTGTCAATTATACATATATATATATACATGTTTAAAATTGAAAAATATGTGTTATAAACCCTAAAGCTAAAGCTAAACCCTAAAGCTAAACCCTAAAGCTAAACCCTAATGCTAAACCCTAAATACTATTGCTAAACCTTAAATACTAATACTAAACTCTAAACCCTAATGCTAAACTCTAAATACTAATGCTAAACCCTAAATAACACTTATTTTTCAATTTTAAACATGTATATACATATATGTATATTTAACAATATACACATATGTATAATTAAAATATTAACAATATACACATGTGTATAAATCCCAAAAAAAACTAAAAATTAAAACCTTAAAGAAAAAGCTCCGATTTTTCCAAAAAAAAATTGCATTTTTTTACATTTTTTTTGCATTTTTTGCTTAGGAAAATGTGTGGTTCAGAATGCTTCTCAAGTTTCTCAATTAGCCTACTACTTCTCACATGATTCCTATCCTATATATATATAATGCTTCTCAAGTTTCTTAATTAGCCTACTACTTCTCACATGATCCTTATCCTATATATATATAGGATAAGGATCATGGGATCATATATAGGGGAAAGCTATAGAGAAAACCCACTTGAGTTGTGTAAACTCAAGAAACCTTTGTAAAAAACCCATGTAAACTCAAGAAACCTTTCTAAAAAGAATAGGAAATGTAATATACATATATTTGAATATTTTTAAAAAAGAAACACCAAAAAACACCGAGTAGTTTTTTTTAAATGTTACAAATTTCAGGTTACATAATATATATGTCCAAAAAAATGTAGCATACAAATTTTCAACATTTAAAAAAAAACTAGTAGGCGTTTTTTCATTTAAAAAAAAATGTTCGTGTACATTTATATTACATTCCCTGTTTTTCTTAGAAAAAAATAAAAATGTTACATAGAGTTTATTTGGGTTTTCTCAACTCACATGGGTTTTCGATTTATCTTTCCCCTATATATATATAGGGTGAGGATTTAGAGAGAACGACTAAAAGTGTGAGAACGGTGAGAACGATTAGGAACCGTCATATCAAAACAATCTATGGACTACATGACGCGGTGACATTTTCGTAAATAACATCACTTTTATTAGTGTGGCGCGCTTCCATAAGGGTAAAAAGGTAAATGTCCATATACAAAACACATCAAAGCCTGACCGAAACATATATACTTCCTAGAAAAACCTCCCCAAAACCAACGTAAAACGCGAAAACCCTAGAAAACGCGAAACAACGAAAACTATGGCGTCGAAAGATCAAACCAAATCCAGAGGAAAAAAAACATAGTGAGTTAACTTCGATTTACATTGTGCTAGTTTATGCTGCTTTTGGCGTTCTAATTTTAACAAAAAATTGCAGTTTCTACCAGGGGGGAAGGGTAAGGGTCATCTGCTCCAAAACGCCAAAAAACGAACGAGCAACGAAAGAAGACAACAAGAGGACATGGTACACAAATGTTACTTTTCGTGATGTAAAAACACACTTTCATACTTTGTTGCCAAAACGCCAAAATATGTATCGTTTGTTACTAAAGGCCACAACACATGAATCCTGTCATAGCTTTGTTACTAAACGCAAAAAAATGTATGGATTCTTTTATAAACGCCATTTAACTGTTATTGAGTTATTCAACATCTATAATCTCTTATTGATTTATAAAACGCCATAAATGTATCATAGTTATGTTAAATTATATTACTAAAACGCCATAAAATAAAACGCCATGAAATCATTTTTTATAGGCGAAGAGAGATTAAGATTGAGAATAAATGTGCATACTGGAAAGGCCCAAAACGCCAATAAGAGAAAGGCATTAAGTTAGAATGTGGAGGTTGAGGAAGAACCATATCATGAGTTCAGTGGGGCTAGGATCTTGTCAAGAGTAAAACCTACAAACTTGACTTGTTGGTTTATGAATCTAAACGAAAACCAAAGAAAGACAGTACACCAAATGGGGTTTGGTGCTACACTAAAGTTGAAAATAGACATCGTACCGACAATGCTTGAATACTGGTTGGTTGAAAATTATAATGAAAAGACAAACACCCTAAACGTTGGCAACCATACCATACATATAAATGAAGAATTGGTAAACTCTTTAACGGGTATACCAAATGGAAGGGTGCCTGTGAACATGAAAAAAAGACCAACAACTAAAGACCACGTGGTGGCTGAGTGGAAAGCATAGTTCCGAGGGTTGGGTTGGGCTGGGTTAACAGACCAAGTGTGAGGATATACTTTGATAACGTTTTGCCTATGATGCATGGCTTTGGGAGAAACTTCTGCCTAAATTTCCTTGTAGCATTCTTCACTATAATGGGGCATGCAACTGACAATGCAGTCGTCAACAAACAATTCTTGCATAATGTTACACCAGACGTTCAAATAAACCAAATGAACTAGTGTAGTTATATCATCCAATGCTTGCAACACGCCAAAACCGCATGGGCTCCCAAAAAGCATTACACAGGGCCACTGATCATACTTGCGGTAAGAATAAAATTTCACTATTCATTTATGTGTCATTAAAACGCCAAAAAATATCTGTCATTTGAAAAATCTATTTTGTTACAGCTTGCCTTGGTGAACGATGCTTGCAATAGGAAAAAAATGGGACCGAAAAGAAGGATACCCAATTGAGTGGGTTACAACAGAAACTGTTGACTTATTTGAGAGTGCAATGGCAAAACACCTTGTGGGCAATGAAGTAAAAAGGAAGACAGACAAAAAAGGTAAAGGAAGCAAGCCCCAAAAAACAAGAAAAATGCAGGTTGTTGTTCATGATGAAGATGATGGTGATGATGTTGAGAATGAAGATGATGTTCACAAGGTCGATGAGCATGATGATGAGTTTGATGATGATGATGGTTTTGATCATGATGATCAATATAACTATGAGGTGAAAAACACCATGCCCTTCAATGATGATGAAGAGGCTTCACTTCAAAGGATGGTGAATGAGGATAGAGAAAGCCGGGAAACGATGTTTGAAGTTTCTGCATCAGGAAACCATGCTCTTATCAGAGGAGTAACACGGTATGACAACATTTATCTTGATGAAGAAGAACAAAACAAAGAACCTGAAGAGGTATGTTGTTCAAATAATAAATTAAAAAAAAACCAAAAAACACCATGATAAACAAAATCCTTTTATTTAATATAACAGTAAATGGCTGATAAATTGGATGGAGCATACAAAGAATTAGAAGACTGTTACAATAAAATAAGCGCATTGTTAAAACACTAAAAGACTGAATACCCAAACAGCCTCCTGGTACACATTAAATACTCACAATGTATGACATTGTTGGAGAACATCTCAAAATTTGTTGATGAAAACGCCAAAGAAATGCCAGCTGAAACATAAGAAGATACACAAGAAACTGAGGATGAAAATGAGGTGGTACTAGGAGATGAAAATGAAAAGAAGGGGAAAAGGAGATGGCTGAAAAAGAAAACGCCATTGAAGAGCAAACAGTTCATGAAAACGCCAAAGAATTTGAAAATGAAGAACAAGGAGAGCAAGGATGTGAAAATGAAGAAGAAAGGGAGAAGGAGATGGCTGGAATTGAAAAACCATTGAAGTGGAAACAGTTGATAAAAACGCCATGGAAGTGGAAATAGTTCATGAAAACGCCATTGAAGTTGAAAATAAAGGAAAAGGAAAAGAAGAAGGAGAAAGAGAAGGAAAAAGGGAAGGAGAAGAAGAAGAGGAAGGGGAGTGGGAAGCGAATGGTGAAGGGGATGGAGAAAGAGAAGGAAAAGGAGAAAGAGAAGGGAAGGAGAAAGGGAAGGAGAAGGGGATACAAGGGATGTGGCAATAGAACAAAACGCCAAACCCTCGACTGCTACAAAAGCCCCCATATATGATGATGAAGAGGATACTATATCATCAGATGAAGATGAAGATGTAAATGAAAACGATATTGAGAGGTGGAGTTGTGATTTCAAGACACTTGAATATCACATTTCAAGATACAATGGGGAAAAAATAATTAAGAGGAATATTGCTGAGATTTTGGAGCTGCCAGGACAAGATCTAAAACAAATGATTGATATTAAAGAAGGTCTTGATAATTCAAGGATGGTGGATGAAGTAATTAAAGCAATAAAAAACATCTGCAATCTGCTGAAGAGACCCCAAAAATGCATGTATTTGATAAGACACCAAACATCGCCACGACATAAACACAAGACAGTCAGGCATTCAACACTGAAAAAGAAAAAACTGAAGGGGAGATGGTGAACAAAAGTGTTGACTAACAAGGGGCAGTGTTTGATAAAACGCCATATGAACAGCCACCAACTACATCTGGGAAAAACCTCTTGAAAAGTTTTGAAGAGGAAGAGACACCCAATAAACCCCAGGATGAAAATGCCATTAACACATCACCACCAAAAATGCCAAACATGTCAGATGTGCAGGAGAAAGGTGATGAGGACAACACTCCAGACATAACAAAGCTGATGCAAGAAAATAAAATTTTAAACCCTGAAGAGCTGCCTGGTGATGAAAAAGCTGATAAAGATGATGAAGAAGATAAAAAAAAAAAGAATGTGGCTGAAGAGGAGAAGAGAGATGAAAAATTGAGCAAGGCATGTTTGTCACCTTATCTAAGGAGGCAAGTGGTAATACATGAAAAAAGGACAAACCCTGAAAATAACCTTTCCACATACATCTTCACTGGAATCGGCGATTATGAGTATGTACACTTCTCTCAAAATAAAACGCCAAACTTTCCATTCATAACGTTTACTTGAGAATATGCATGCAAAAACAATCAAAATGCCATGTATTATAATAGAATGAGTTTGTATAACTAAAATGCCAAATGATGTTTTTTTAGAACTGAGCTGTTCAAGATGGGAGAACAGCTCAAAATAAAACGCCAACCTTTCGATTCATAACGTTTACTTGAGAATATGTATGCAAAAACAATCAAAACGCCATGTATTATAATAGAATGAGTTTGTATAACTAAAACGCCAAATGATGTTTTTTTTAGAACTGAGCTGTTCAAGATGGGAGAAAAGTTTCTCATGAGGGTGATCTGTGAGAGCATGAAACCAGGATTTCAAGTACACGTCTCAATTATTCTATGTTGGGCACATATCCTGAACTATGAAGAAAGATACAAGGCTCATGAATCACCCTCAAGGTTATTCTGCACTGAATTACTGCTGGTAACTCTTTTGCTATATATATTTGATAAAATTATAATAGGACATTGTTTTGTTGTTTAATTATGTGGTACTCAATATTACAGAATACTCCGGCATACTACGAAACGACAACAGAAGATGCACGAAACAATGAATTCAACAGAAACATGGAAACTGTTCTGAAAAACACACGTTTCAAAGGAGAATAGAAACATAAAACCATCAAGGATTATGAACTGGTCTTTGATGTTGATTGGTGTGTATATGGATTTAAGTATATTTTTAAGCCCTTTTTACACGTTAGTCAAGTTTTAAATTTATAAAACACGATATTTACTAACACCAAACACACATATGGGCAAGTGCACCCATCGTGAGCGTAGTCTAGTGTTCGTAAGATACCGAGGTCGTCCAAGGATACAAGAGCTTTTAGTACCGGTTTATCCTCAACGTCTAATCAAATCAAAAAGTTAGAAAAAGGTGTTAAACTAGAAAAATAAAAACTAACTAAAATGCTGAAAAATAAAATAAAAGTAAAAACAGATAGACAAGATGAATCACTTGGCTCCGACTCGTGTTTAGGGTAACCTTTGATTATTTCCGCACTTTTGCACTTTTTAAGAGATTATCTTAGTTATTGTAGTAGGCCCCTCTTTTGAAGGTGACGTTACCCTCAACCCAGTAGTTTGAGTCAGCAAGGATACAATCCTAAAGGGTCGGATTATTGAAAGATAATTAATTAAGTTATTAATGCATATTATGGTAGGCCCCTCTTTTGATGGTGACGTTACCCTCGGCTAAGTAGTCTGAGTCAGCAGGGATACAGTCCTAAGTAGCCGGGTTATAGTATTAATAGTAGCTTACATATGAGGGGGTCAAAGAGTTTGGACCCCGCCATCCAATACCGGTAAGTATTGAAGGAGGTCCTACTAAATTTGACCCAGGTCCTTGCAGGATCTATACACTGAACAAGGCAAGACTCTTACCAAACCGTTCCCTTAACCCCCGACCAGGTAGCCAACATACCTCCATATAGACCGTGGAGATATGAATGGTGAAAATCTTTTATTTTATATAGACAGTAAAATAATGACAAGACACCACGGACAAACGATAAGGAAAAATCACCTTCAACATAAGAAACTAGTTATTAAAGTCATTAATACATAACCAAGTAAAAAGTGAGAAAAGATTAAAAATAAAAAGTATTACACTAGACACTTGTCTTCACCAAGTGATGTAAGAGACTTAGGCAAACATGGCCTTCGATTGTCAAGAACTCTTACGATCAATCTTGGATCCCGAGACGACTCACACACTCTATGATGGACAATGGATGATGGTGGTGGATGATGGTGTTATGGTGGTGGTGGGTGGTGGGTGAAGTGTGAGAGAGGTGGTGTGCCAAGGGATGGTTTGCAATTGAGCCAAGCGCCCCTATTTATAGGCTGAACAGTAGCTCGGGCACGGCCCCGTGTCCATTGGGCACGGCCCCGTGTCCAACATCCTTCTCTTTCTTCATTAATTGCAGTTTGTCTGCATCAGTTGACCATGCCCCCATGTCCACTGGGCACGCCCCCGTGTGCAGAAGCAAATCTGTACTATCAAGATTTCCCCAGATTCTGCGAATCTTAGAGTTGACCACGGCCCCGTGTCCGCTGAGCATGACCCCGTGGTGGGCGATAGAAGCTTCTACAGCTTTGTCTTTTCTGCTGGCACTTGGGCACGCCCCCGTGTTCACTGAGCACGGGGCGTGTTCAGCCTTCTGTCTTCTTGATTTTTGCTTGGGAATATGCAGTCGGGGGGTCGGGCATGCCACGTTTGTTCCTTTTCTTGTATTTATGTTAGATTTAGCTGCATTTTTGCTTCTTTTGTTTATTTGAGCTCATTTAATCCTGAAAATACAAAAGGAAGACAAAAACACACTTTTTTCCAACATTAGTACTAAAAAAGGGTTAGTTTTATACCACAATTGATGTAATTTATATGTTGCATTTTGTGCACATCAAATACCCCCACACTTGAATCTTTGCTTGTCCTCAAGCAAAACTCTTTATAATGTGGCTTTACACTCCCAAACGGAATGGGTAGAAGAGAAGGTTTTTGGGCTTGTCATAGAGCGTCGGGATTTCCAAGATTCTTTATCAAGTTTTATTTTTACTTATTTACAATCCTATTCGTCATGATTTATTTAAAACATTACATAAGTTAAATTACTTATTAGGGCATAACATGCCTCTTTAAAATTCCATTTATATACAAGTTCACATACCTCACGGGGATCACTCAACACTCGGCTGAAGATGTATTTTAGTGAATCACTCGAGAGCGGCATGAAACTTACTCCTATCATAGGCTTGCCAAGCAATCAATCCTCCTACTTTTTAACTATATACCTTTGTAAATATCAAGAGGACTTTTTGGGTGAAGGGTTAGGCTTGGGTTAAAGGTAGGTGGTTGGGTTAGTGGTTAGTAAAAGGGCGAAAAGCGTAAAAAGCGTCGATTTTCGTAAGACTTTTTTATTTTTTGCAATTTTTATTTTTTTTTATTTTTGATGAAGCCTTTATTCAAACAAAGTTATTTTTGATAAACTTGTTTGTTTATTTCTCTTTTGCTTCATCATCAACATTTTTTTTTTAAATCATACGAAAAACTGAGCTTCTTACTAAAACAAAGGGTTAAAAACAAAAAGGGTTATGGTGGGTGAAAGGGTGTTTGGTTTGGGTTATGAAATGAAAATGTTTAGGCTCAAAGGGGTTAACTAGGGGGATTTTGGGTAGGTGATAAAAAAGAAAAATAATGGTGTAGAAATAAAAAGGGTTAGTCCTAATGCCTCCATCATTTACTTACTCGGTTTTAAGTTGGTAAGGACCGGGAATGTATCGTCGTAGCAAGTTCTAGAGTCGTAAGAACCAAGCGGCTATTCACACAAGAAACGAAAAATGAGCATTTAGTTTAATGATATGTATTTGTATGCTCAATAAAGGCTCAAAACTCACTTTTGTGGGAATGGGTTTTTATGTGATCAAGTATATATAATCAAATTTTAACTAAGCTTGTCATGCCGTTTCATAATTTTCTTATGTTGGTTCTTTTTATCACGACGCTATTGGTTGTAAATTTGTAAAAATATAACCTTTTTAGAACTTGAAATTCCCAAATTGAACCTAGACAAGTAAAAAAAAATTGAAAATTTTTTTTGAAAAAAAAATTTGGGGTGATTAGCGGTTCCAATAGAGTTTTGTGTAAGGCTTGTTATTAGGACTTGCAAGATTCAAGGTTTTAGCATCCCCCCCACACTTAAATTACACATTGTCCTCAATGTGTCCCAAAAATAAGTTTTTAGGTTGATTGAATGTGTAAAAAGGTGTGAAAAAGCAAAAATTTGTGTTACTGGGCGTCTGGACACGGGGCCGTGTTCAGTTGCCAGTAACGAAAACTTACAGAAGGTGGACACGGGGGCGTGTCGACTGGGCACGACCCCGTGTCTGTAAAAGTCTACAGAATTAAAACAAACAGCAGGTCTGGGGAAGTGGGCACGGGGGCGTGTCGGCTGGACACGACCCCGTGTAGACAATCTGCAAAGTTGAAAAACAGGTTTCTGGCTTCGATTTTCCTGTCCCGGCTTTAGTAGCACTAATGTTTAGTGCTCTAAGCCTCGTATGTACCTGTTTTATCAATAAACACTACACCAAACCATAGCAAACATCCTAAATTACCAAGTTCAACATCCACATCACAAAGTTAAAAAGAAAAACAAATGCAGAAAGTAAAGAGTTAAAGGAAAGTAAATTGTTCAACACTCAGCACGCAGGCTGGAAATTGTTTAAGATAAAAAGGGGGGTTAACCTGTGGGATCTCCAACCAAATGCTCCTACCTCCACTCCACCCTCCTAGTCCATGTCCTCATCCTCATCATCATCATCTCCTCCTCTGTGCCCCGCCATGTACTCCCGGATGCTCCCAATGTCATCCTGTATGTCGGATATGTTCCTTTCAATAGCTCCGACCCAGGCGTACGTGTTGCTTGCCATGTTGTAGGTGTTCCTGGTGCACATGAGGTTTTCCTGCAACAAATCATGTAAACTTTGGAAGTTAGGAAAACCACCTCCTTGTGAGGAGGACTGGCCCGGATCACCGTGGGGCTGGTACTGGTAGTGGGGAGGGTGTTGAAACTGTGGAGCGTGAAGGACGAGTGCCTCTTGCGGGTTGCATGCATGCCCCTGCATCCTTTGAAAGCTAATTGTCCCGTCTTCAGCCTCATAAATTAAGTTCATGGAACGATAGATGTGTACATCCACCCTTCCCGACCATGGGCTCCTTTTGAAGGACCTAGGTATGTTGGTGAAATGCTTGAAGAGACGGTATATCCACCCTCCAAAGAAGATAGGGGTTGGTGGAGTAGCAAGCTTGTTCAAATGCATGTTTCGGAGCAGGAGGAACGGAACATCGAGGTGTCTGCGGTTATGAAAGCAGTGAAGGACTATCAAATCTCTCAACCCAACAACGCCACCGCTATAATGCCTTTGGCTAAGAGAGTAACCGAGGAGCCTATGGATGTATCGGTAGAGTGGGTCCCTCAACTTAGTGCTCTTAGTGCTGCTTGAGTTGTAGTGCCCTTCACCAATCTGAGCCCACGCGGCTTGGCGATCATTCTCATCCATCTCTCGCACCCCGCCGGTGTTCTCTTCATTACCCGCATCTTCCTCCGCATACAGCCCAACTATCGACCCAAATTGTGCCATCGAAATCGAGTACCTAGTTCCACCACATCAGAATACCACCCCATCACTGTCGAACGGGTCACACCTTGAATTGAACGTGAAGGTGCTATAGAATTCCATAGTGCACTCGTGGACTGAACGAAGTCGAGTGGTTAGGGCGACTCTTAGTGGGCCGGTAACGAGGTTATTAAACCGGTCAAGTTGGTTCACCATGGCTAAAAGATCCGTGCACACTTGTCTTGGGTATTCATCCGGTCTTGTTTGAAGTATTTCATATCTTGCCCTAGCATCGAGCTCATTTGCGTTGAACCTCGTGAATTTCTTCGACATCTGAAAGAGTACACCAAAAGTTAGCACGAAACAATAGAATTTTCGGACAAGACTGCAAACAGTGAGCTGGACACGGCCCCGTGTTCAGCGGACACGACCCCGTGTCTAGGCGTCTGTTACTCCAAAATTTCATTTTTCGACCCGGTCCCGAAAACTTCAAAAATTTTTGGTCCACTAGGTGCGGTTTCCCCCAAAAATGAAACCCCAAGTGCCGTTTTTTCCAAAAACCATTTACCCCTTCAATTTTATCTTTTTCGGTTAAAAAACAAGGGTTTGGGGTTTTTGTGAGAAATCAGGCGAATCTTTGAACAATACAAGTGGATTTACTTCCTATAACATTAATCTAACTAAATGCTAACATATTAATTCAAAAATTTGAGGTTCGATCCGGATGAAGTTCATGAACCCTAGATTTTTCCCAAATTTTTGAAGTTTTAACTACATACAAATGCCTAATCTAACTACTAATGATGATAGAATCATACCTTGATGTTGTTAGAAGTAGAGGAGACGTCGAAAATATGTGAAAAATCGCCTTGAACCAGAGCGTTTTTGGGAAACGGGGCGTGTGGAATGGTGTAACTGATATGAAAAAGGGGTTTTATCCCGACAGTCGTGCGGACACGGCCCCGTGCCGAGCAAAGTTTTGAATTTTTTTAAGTGTTCGTGTGAGTGCCCTTGTTTCCCGAAAACTTGGTTAGAAAACTTACCGGTTTAGATGTCAACCCGTTTGTTCGTAACTTACCAGGTATGATGTTGTTGTTTTTACTCTTCGACCGTTTGAAGCGAGATCTCTTCCTCTTCATCCTCAATGAATCCTTGATAGAGTTTCAGCCGTTGGCCATTAACTTTGAATGGAATTCCATTCCGAGATTTAATTTCTACTGCACCGTGTGGGTAAATATGGGTGATGGAAAAAGGTCCTGACCACCTAGACTTTAATTTACCAGGAAACAATCGAAGTCGTGAATTAAACAAATGAACTTGATCTCCTACTCGAAATTTATTAGGTTTAATATGTTTGCCAGGCAAGTTTTTCATTCTTTACTTATAAATTTTGGAGTTTGAGTATGCATAATTCCTAAGTTCGTCTAATTCATTTAATTGACAGAATCGATTTCTACCGGAAAATTCTAAATCTAAGTTTACATTTTTAATTTCCCAGTAGGCCTTATGTGCAATTTCTACAGGCAAATGACAGCTTTTCCCATAGACGAGCTTATATGGAGTTGTACCTATTGTTGTTTTATAAGCAGTTCGAAAAGCCCATAAAACATCATCTAATTTATCTGCCCATTCCTTCTTATTTAACCCTACGATTTTTCGAGTATTCGTTTTAAACCTCTATTAGTCACTTCGGCTTGTCCGTTTGTTTGAGGGTGATATGCTGTTGAGACCCTGTGATAGACCCCATATCTTGTTAATATTTTTTCAAGTTGATGGTTGCGAAAATGGGTACCTCTATCACTTATTAATGCTTTAGGTGTTCCAAGACGAGAGAATAGTTTTTTCAGAAATCTTACCACGACTCTTCCATCACTTGTTGGAAGTGCCTCGGCCTCGGCCCATTTAGACAAGTAATCTACTGCCACAAGTATATATTTGTTTCCTTTTGACGGTGGGAAAGGTCCCATAAAGTCGAGTCCCCACACATCAAAAATTTCACAAACAAGAATGCCATTTTGTGGCATTTCGTTTTTGGAAGAAATATTACCTGTTCTTTGGCAAGCATCACATGTCTTGACAAGACTTTGGGCGTCTTTATAAATGGTTGGCCAATAAAATCCGGAATCAAATACCTTTCATGCGGTACTGGCGGCACCATGATGTCCTCCGTATGGACCTTCATGACAATGGCGAAGAATTCTTTGTGCCTCGCTACCATGTACGCATCGTCGGATGAGTTGGTCGGCACACATTTTGAAAAGATATGGATCTTCCCAAAAATAATGTTTCACATTAGCAAAGAATTTCTTCCTTTGATGATGTGGCCAACCTTTTGCGACTATACCGCTAGCTAGCTAGGTAGTTAGCATAGTCGGCGTACCATGGTTCTTCTTTGTATTCCACCATTTCTAGGGGCTCTGTTGGAAAGTTTTCGTTGATTTGCTCGTCCCTGGTTGCCTCCAAAGCTGGGTCTTCTAAGCGTGAAAGATGATCTGCTGCGGTGTTTTCTGCTCCTCTTTTGTCTTTGATTTCAATATCAAATTCTTGGAGGAGTAAAATCCACCGAATCAAACGTGGTTTTGCGTCCTGTTTTTTTGAAGAGATGTCGAATGGCTGCATGATCTGTATAGACTATAGTTTTAGAAAGAACAAGATATGAACGAAATTTATCAAAAGCAAATACCACAGCTAGTAATTCTTTTTCAGTTGTTGTGTAATTTTCTTGTGCATCGTTAAGTGTTTTACTAGCATAATAAATTGGGTGAAAATGCTTTTCTTTTCTTTGTCCCAAGACGGCTCCAACTACAAAGTCACTTGCATCACACATGATTTCGAAGGGTAATTTCCAATCAGGCGCTATCATGATAGGTGCATTGACTAGCATTTCCTTCAGGGTTAGAAATGCTTGATTGCAATCCTTGTCAAAGATGAAAGGGACATCTTTTTCAAGTAATTTTGTTAGAGGTCTTGAAATTTTAGAAAAGTCTTTGATAAATCGCCTATAAAATCCGGCATGCCCTAGGAAACTTCTGATTGCTCTAACGGAGGATGGGGGTGGTAATCGAGAAATAGTGTCTATTTTTGCTCGATCAACCTCCATTCCTTCGCTTGAGATTTTGTGACCGAGTACTATTCCCTTCGTTACCATAAAATGGCATTTTTCCCAATTAAGTGCGAGGTTAGTTTCCTCACATCGGGATAGCATTCGTTCAAGGTTATCGAGGCATTGGTCGTATGAATCCCCAAATATAGAAAAGTCGTCCATGAAGACTTCCATTGTCTTTTCTATCATGTCATGGAAGATGGCTACCATGCAACGTTGGAATGTTGAAGGGGCATTACATAGACCAAACGGCATGCGTCGATAAGCAAAAGTTCCAATGGGACATGTGAAAGTTGTCTTTTCTTGGTCTTCGGGTGCTATCGGGATTTGAAAGTAACCTGAAAAACCATCCAAGAAACAGTAAAATTTATGACCGGATAATCTTTCTAACATTTGATCAATGAAGGGCAAAGGAAAGTGATCTTTCCTTGTTGCTTCATTTAATCGTCTATAATCTATACATACTCTCCATCCTGTGACGATTCTTGTTGGTATTAATTCATTCTTTTCGTTAGTTATAACCGTCATACCTCATTTCTTTGGAACTACTTGGACGAGACTTACCCAAGGACTATCGGAGATAGGATAAATAAGTCCGGCGTCAAGTAATTTGATGACTTCATTTTTAACCACTTCTTGAACATTTGGATTTACTCATCGTTGTGGTTGTATTACCGATTTGTAGTCATCATTCATTAAAATTTTGTGCGTGCACATGGAAGGACTTATTCCTTTAATATCTACAAGCTTCCAAGCGATCGCATTTTTGTGCTTTTTCAAAAGACTAATTAATTTTTCTTTTTCTAAACTACCTAATTTAGACGAAATACTTACAGGTGATTTACCATCTTTGTCTAGAAAAGCATATTCCAAACCTTTTGGAAGTTCTTTGAGCTCAAGAGGTGGGTCTTTAGGAGACTCCTTATTTGGTTGCTCATTTTGATCAAGAACTTTAAAAGTTTGTTCTATGGCGACCTCTTCTTCAACAAAGTGGTCAAACTTTTCACTTGTATCGGGTGGTTCATCTTCATCTTCAATTAGGGGGTCATTATTGCCGAATGGATATTTCATTGACCGCTCAAGATCGACACTCTTTTTAAATGCCCCTAATTGAAGAGGTAGATTGTTGTACTTCCGGATTTTCAAAGCTTCGTAAGTTTTTACAAATGGTCGTCCCAACACTAGAGGAGCGTCATCGAGGATGACAAAGTCGGTTGGGATTACCATTTGATTTGTTTGAACCAAGACATCCTCAACTACACCGATTGATTTTATTACTTTCCGATTAGATAGAAAAATGGGTATTTAAAGTGGAGAAAAATCACTAATACTTAATTTTTCGAAAATGTAGTTGGGCATTATGTTAACACAAAGATCTTTATCAATTGTGACATTACTAATAAATGAATTTTGAAAGAAACATGGAACCGGTGTAATGTTAATTTCAAATGGGTCTTCTTTTATTAGCGAGGTTTGATCATTAGTTAACTTAACACTTACCGTTTCGTCAATTTTAGTGTTAGTGTTTAACTCTTTTAAAAACTTAGCATGAGTGGGAACTAAACAATGATTTTAAAAGAAGGTGACAAGAGATTAATTTCTTCAAAATTAGACTCTTCTTGAATTTTAACGTTGTCGGACTCACCTTTTTCGTTGTTTAACTCATGTGTCGGTTCTTCACTTATTTGTTCTTCCATTTTTACACTTTCAATTATCTCTTCTTTATTTAATTCTTCTCTTGCGCGGGACTCCTCTTCCCTTGCGCGAGATTCTTTTATGTAGCACTCGATAACTTTAAGGTGTTCTAATATCCTATCGGTCACTTCGGTGATAGAAAAAGAATCGGGATTTTCAAAGCTCGAATCCGGTTGTTCGATCCTTTGTTCCTCATAATACCCATATGAAGTAGATGGTTCACACCATTGTTCTTCATTGTAAGCATATGATGGAAAAGGGTCGTAATTTTGTTCTTCATAGTACTCATATGAGGTGAGTTGTTCACGCCATGGTTCCTCATAGTAATCATATGAAGGTGGTGGCTCATATCTTGGTTCCTCAAAGCATGAGTATGAAGGCTCATACCTTGGTTCATCAAAATATGAGTATGAGGGAGGAGGTTCATACCTTTGGTCTTCATAGGATGTGTATGAAGTTGATGGCTCGTACCTGGGCTCCTCATAGTAGGTGTATGAAGTGGATGGTTGATATAAGCTACAATATTGGACCGAGTGCGGGTTACCACAATTAGTGCAACAATTACTCCTATAATCATCCTCCTCATAGGTGTAGTTGTAACCTCCTGAGTATTGATCCATAAGAATCACTCAGCAGACCACAAACAAGTCTCGAGATCAGAAAACAAAAATAAAAACGGAAACAGAGGCTGGACACGGCCCCGTGTTCACTGGACACGGCCCCGTGTATAGAATCTGTATCTGGGCGTTTTAATTAAAGTTACTGATTTCGTTGAGCACGGGGCGTGTTCAGGGAGCACGGCCTCGTGTTCAAGCTACTGTATCTGGGTGTTTTATGAAAAATATGCAGCACGGCCCCATGTTCAACGAGCACGGCCCGTGTTCAACCTACTGTAAATGCAAAACTAAACTAAAATGCAGAAAAATGTGCGCGCGTTTTGAAAAAGTTTTGAAAAACTGATTAGGCCGTCGATTTTAAGCTTTCTTAAAATCCTTGTGTCCCCGGCAACGGCGCCAAAAACTTGATGCGGATTGGTGTGTATATGGATTTAAGTATATTTTTAAGCCCTTTTTACACGTTAGTCAAGTTTTAAATTTATAAAACACGATATTTACTAACACCAAACACATATATGGGAAGTGCACCCATCGTGAGCGTAGTATAGTGTTGGTAAGATACCGAGGTCGTCCAAGGACACAAGAGCTTTTAGTACCGGTTTATCCTCAACGTCTAATCAAATCAAAAAGTTAGAAAAAGGTGTTAAACTAGAAAAATAAAAACTAACTAAAATGCTGAAAAATAAAAGTAAAAACAGATAGACAAGATGAATCACTTGGCTCCGACTCGTGTTTAGTGTAACCTTTGATTATTTCCGCACTTTTGCACTTTTTAAGAGATTATCTTAGTTATTATAGTAGGCCCCTCTTTTGAATGTGACGTTACCCTCAACCCAGTAGTTTGAGTCAGCAAGGATACAATCCTAAAGGGTCGGATTATTGAAAGATAATTAATTAAGTTATTAATGCATATTATGGTAGGCCCTCTTTTGAAGGTGACGTTACCATTGGCTAAGTAGTCTGAGTCAGCAGGGATACAGTCCTAAGTAGCCGGGTTATAGTATTAATAGTAGCTTACATATGAGGGGGTCAAAGAGTTTGGACCCCCGCCATCCAATACCGGTAAGTATTGAAGGAGGTCCTACTAAATTTGACCCAGGTCCTTGCAGGATCTATACACTGATCAAGGCAAGACTCTTACCAAACCATTCCCTTAACCCCCGACCAGGTAGCCAACATACCTCCATATAGACCGTGGAGATATGAATGGTGAAAATCTTTTATTTTATATAGACAGTAAAATAATCCCAAGACACCACGGACAAACGATAAGGAAAAATCACCTTCAACATAAGAAACTAGTTATTAAAGTCATTAATACATAACCAAGTAAAAAGTGCGAAAAGATTAAAAATAAAAAGTATTACACTAGACACTTGTCTTCACCAAGTGATGTAAGAGACTTAGGCAAACATGGCCTTTGATTGTCAAGAACTCTTACAATCAATCTTGGATCCCGAGATGACTCACACACTCTATGATGGACAATGGATGATGGTGGTAGATGATGGTGTTATGGTGGAGGTGGGTGGTGGGTGAAGTGTAAGAGAGGTGGTGTGCCAAGGGATGGTTTGCAATTGAGCCAATCACCCCTATTTATAGGCTGAACAGTAGCTCGGGCACGGCCCCGTGTCCATTGGGCACGACCCCGTGTCCAACATCCTTCTCTTTCTTCATTAATTGCAGTTTGTCTACACCAGTTGACCACGCCCCCGTGTCCACTGGGCACGCCCCCGTGTGCAGAAGCAAATCTGTACTATCAAGATTTCCCCAGATTCTGCGAATCTTAGAGTTGACCACTGCCCCGTGTCCGCTGAGCACGACCCCGTGGTGGGCGATAGAAGCTTCTACAACTTTGTCTTTTCTGCTGGCACTTGGGCACGCCCCCGTGTTCACTGAGCACAGGGCGTGTTCAGCCTTCTGTCTTCTTGATTTTTGCTTGGGAAGATGCTGTCGGGGGGTCGGGCATGCCACGTTTGTTCATTTTCTTATATTTATGTTAGATTTAGCTGCCTTTTTGCTTCTTTTGTTTATTTGAGCTCATTTAATCCTGAAAATACAAAAGGAAGACAAAAACACACTTTTTCCAACATTAGTACTAAAAAAGGGTTAGTTTTATGCCACAATTGATGTAATTTATATGTTGCATTTTGTGCACATCAGTCTTCATGCCAATAATCTGGGAAAGACATTTCTATGTTGTCTGTTTCAACATGAAACACAAAAGAGTTGATATATTAGACAACAGCGGTGTAGGGGATAACGTCAGCATAAAAAAAAATTATGAAGGATGGGTGAAAAAATTGGTAAGTATCTTTAAAACTTTGAATATAGGAACTATGTTGACAAAACGCCTAACTAATATATGAAAAAAATGTGAAAACTGCAGCACGGAGCTTTTGCAAACTACTTGCATATTAAAAATCACCCAAAGCATAAGATCATGAGCAAGGCGAAGGTTGTCAAACAAAAGATGGATTGGAGGACAAAGTCTAACGTCATCGACTGTGGGATTTTCGCAATGAGGCATTTGGAAACATACATTGGGGATATAGCTCGTTGGAGAAGTGGTTTGGCAATAGAAGATGCCCCAAATCAACTCCAACAAAGACAGCTAAATGAACTAAGGGTAAAATACATTAGAAAAATCATGTTTCATTGCGAAAATGAAAACATAAAACTACTGACAAGTTGTCTAAAGCTAAATGAACTAAGGGTAAAATACATTGGAAAAATCATGTTTCATTGCGAAAATGAAAACATAAAACTACTGACAAGTTGTCTAAATACATTCATGGCTTTAGGGGGAGAAAAAATACGTAAATTGTTTGACAAAGCAGACGAGAGAATAGCACAAAGAATGTTAGAATATGTAGATTAGCTAAACGCCATGTATTTTAATGTTGACTATCGTGTTTTACTCTTTACATTATTACATCTACATGTCTGGTTGTGCTTTCCTGAGTGTTAGGAATTAATTGTGTTATAAAAATATATATATAAGACACCCTACGGAATAATTAAACACTTTAACGGAACAGTACCCGACCGAACAACCGGACATTACCCGGAACACTAAATTTTTGACAACGACATTGTTTTACTATTTGTGGCTTGTCATGATCCCCGTTTGCCATAACACCCATTTAAATTCAATCCACTACACATAAAGGTCCATACTTACAACTTAACTACTAGTTACATTGCAAATTGTTTACCTCAAGACCCCCCCCCCCACCGAATTTTCGGTCCCTCATGGACCCCACCATATATTTTCACCATGCTCCAAATATTTGTTTTGATTTCTTGGCCATTGTTTATTTGATCTATTACTTGTGTAAGTAAACATAATATTGGAATGATTATAAGAGTATGGAGCCTTAGATATTCATCATTCCACCAAGATTACCCTCTCACTTCACTTCTCTCTCTCCCATTTTCGGTTCTCACATAACCGAACCCACCCCCACCTTCCAACATTCTTCATCTTCTTCATTTACTAGTGTCATACAAAGCCTCAAAGAATCCATGGAGGTTGCATCTTGAAGGACCTTCTAAGGAGCTTGTTTCTAGTTTTTTTCACCATCTTGTTCTCAACTTTTCTTCACTAGAATCATCCCTAGCTTTAAGCTAGTAGTAAGTTCCTTATGTCACCTTTGTTCATCTTGTTTCATGATTTAAAAGATGTAATATGTTAAATCTACAAGAACACTAAAAAGGGTTTAAACAAGAAGATGAAACATGATGTATTTGTGTTAGTATGAAGTTGTTTTGATATGTACTGATTATTTTCTGATTTACTTGTTAATATTGATGTTTGATGTTGTTGTGATCACTAAATATGTTAACGGAATCAATCGAACACACTTTAGAATGTTAAAAGCTGAAAACTGTTTGCTGTTTGATGATTACAGCCAACTTCAGTTGGCTGTAACCGAACCTTAATAAAGCAGAAAATGTATTTTCTGAACTCTAGATTTATGTATTATGAAATACGGTTTTAATGGCACTTGAATTATAATTTTTGGACTTCGTTTACTATTTTTAAATACCCTTTTAAAAACAGCAGTTGAAGCTGAGTTTTTGCTGCAGTAAATGAGTGATATGTTTTTGGTCATAACTGGAAATCTATGATGAATCAACTCATGAAATTTGTACAGTAGATGACAACTGATGTATTTGTAATTACCCCACTGGAATTTCGTAAATCGGACTCTCGATGAATTTTAAATAAATTATTCCGTGGACTGCAGTCAGAAAAAGATAAATCTGAGTTCAGTCCGGAAAATGATTTCTTATAAAATATTGGTGATGATTTGGATCTCGAGATTTTTACACAATAAAATTTGGATCGTTTAAGACCTTCTGTAAAAAGTTGGGAATTTTTGGAACATGTTAACTATTTTATTAAAATCCCCAAAAACAGCCCAGTTTTGAAGATCAAAACTGAAACGACATAAGTAGTGTTTTGCATGTCTAAATGTCGAGTATGTTATCTGTGAATGATCTGACATGTTATATGTTAATAAAAGTGTTATGTGCAAAGTCGTATGTTTGTCTATGAGTGGGGAATAGATGGGAAGTTATATGGGCATGAACCGTTAAAGTGTTGCATGTTATGTGATAGATACGTGTAGGAACTTTGTGTTCTATTTGAAGTCACTAATAAACTAAGTGGTAATCATACTAGGACGTGATTGACCGACCTTGACTGTTAGCTATATTTGAGAGTCAAACTGAGCAACCGAGGTGAGTTCACACTCCTAAGGCATGGGATTCCCGGTGGGTTGGGAATGGGATTGAATAACCACTCGTACTATCATTACTATTAAATTACTTTTCACTGTCCTCGGATTGAAGGGCACGTACGTAAAACCTACGTACACTCATACTTACTACTGTCCTCAGATTGAAGGGCACGTACGTAAAACCTACGTACACTCATACTTACTACTGTCCTCGGATTGAAGGGCACGTACGTAAAACCTACGTACACTCATACAATCAAGAAGGGCACGTACATACATGACTAGTCTACACATGGGAAGCCCCCACTAATCTTCGCAAACATGTTTGGGAAACCGCGATACGGATTAATACTATCCACATGGGAAGCCCCCACTAATCTTCGCAAACATGTCTGGGAGGCCGCGATACGAATTAATATGATACATGGTTTACAAAACGAACTTATGATTTACAAAACAAATGCTATAACTAAACAACCAACTGTGAACTCGCTCAACTTTGTTGTTGACTCGTTGTTACATGCCTTGCAGGTCGTTAGATGCTATGGAGCTTGCACATGGAGGTGGTCGTTGTGGGATGCGGACTCTTATGTCCCGTATTTAAATAACAAACTTTTTGATCTTATGAAACTTATGTTTTGGGTCTTCAGAACTTATGAACTACGAACTTATGTTTTGGTTTAAGGTCTTATGCTTCCGCTGTTTAAAATGAACTTGGTTAACTTTCTTGAGGTCACCAATTGTATTGTGTTGGTTTGATTTACTTAACTATGATGTTCAATATGATTGGTGGCTCGATCCTGGTCATGTCACGCCTCCAAGCAGTGGTACTCCGCATGGTGGATTTTGGGGGTGTGACAGATTGGTATCAGAGCCATTGGTTATAGTGAACTTGGTTTTAATAAGGGAAAAACTTTTTGTTAAAACCAGACTATAACCTGTAGAGTGCTCAACGATCCACAACGACGCTTCGCTCCACGTGCAAGACTCAACACTCTAGGTGATATGATTTATGTTTATATATTACCTACCTGTTAGATACGTAGTACATTGTTCATGGTATGCTTGAATAAATGTAGCAACTATTATTAGATACTCCTTGTATGTTTACTCTCTTCTGTCACTTCACACTTATGCACATTGCGACACCTTTCTTACCTGTGTTTTCCCTCGACGTGAAGATCATGGGTGGACGAATCAACCTCACACAAGCCCAGCTGACGGCTTTGATCAACGAACAAGTTACTGCGGCACTTGCAGCTGCTCAAGCAGGAGGCCAGCATGCCCAGCCGCCTGTGTGCACGTTCAAGACTTTTATGGACTGTCATCCAAGTACTTTTAGCGGCACTGAAGGGGCCGTTGGACTCCTCCACTGGTTCAAGAAGCTCGAGTTGGTCTTCAAAATGTGTGAATGCCCTAAGGATCGTAGGGTGAAGTATGCTACTGGTACTCTTGAAGGGGTAGCGCTCACATGGTGGAACGCTCAGGTTCAGCTGCTGGGGTTGGTTGCTGCTAATGCCACCCCATGGAACGACTTCAAGGAACTGATCAAGCAAGAATACTGTAATCGTGATGACATCCACAAGTTGGAAGTGGAGTTCTTCAACCTGAAGATGACGAGGTCAGAGATAGAGGCGTATACGAAGCGATCCAACGAACTGGCATTGTTATGTCCAACTATGGTGGATCCTCCCATCAAGCGCATTGAGCTGTACCTCAAAGGTTTAGTACCCGAAATACAAAGCCATGTGACTGCTGCTAACCTTGCTACCATCTAGGATGTTGCTCGTCTCGCTCATCGCCTCACAGACCAGGCAGTAGAACAGAACAAGCTGCCTAAGCGTATAGGTGCTACTGCTACTACTACTTCTGCTATTCCCAGCGACCACAAACGAAAATGGGATGGAGCCAACAGCAAGGGTTCGACTACAGTTCAGTCCCAGGCGCAGCAGCGAAAGATTGACGACTACCAGAGTCCCGGTCAACAATCTTCTGGTAGTCAAGGGCAGGGTGGATATCGAGGAAACCACCCAAAGTGCAACAAATGCAACAGACACCACAGTAGTCAGTGCAACAAAGGACGTTGTCAGAGGCGTCTCAAGATGGGTCATGAAGCCAAGGATTGCAGGAGCTCACGGCCTACAAATCAGAATCGTCAGCAGCAGCAGCAGCAAGCTCCACAGAACCAGCAGCAGCAACAACGGGGCAACAGGGGATGCTTTCAGTGTGGTGCTGATGGCCACTTCAAGCGGGACTGCCCCCAGTTAAATCAAAATCAGAATAACAACAACAACAATCATCAGGGCAACTGGAATAACAACGGGGGAAACAATGGAGACATTGGCGCCCGGGGCCGTGTGTTCGTGATTGGCCAGGGTGATGCAAGGAACGATCCCAACGTTGTGATGGGTAAGTTTCTCCTCGATGACTTTTATGTTACTGTTTTATTTGATTCGGGTGCCGATACCAGTTATGTGTCCTTAAAAGTTATCAAAATGCTTAAGCGCACCCCAACACTTCTAAACACCAAACACACGATAGAGCTAGCAAATGGTAAAAGTCTTGAAGCCACACACGTAGTTAAAGGTTGTAACCTCGTCTTAGCTGGTCAGACCTTCTCTATCGACCTTATTCCTATCATACTTGGTAGTTTCGACGTCGTTATTGGGATGGATTGGCTATCTCATCATCAAGCGAAGATTGTTTGCAAGGAGAAAATCGTCCGCATTCCTCGTTCTGGCGAAGAACCCCTCGTGATTCATGGCGACAAGAGTGGTGCTTTCGTAGGCATTATCTCTTTCCTTAAGGCCCATAAGTGTTTGCGAAAGGGCCACACTGCTATCCTAGCCCTCGTTTCTGATACATCAACGAAGGAGAAGAGAATCGAAGACATTCCTATTGTGTGCGATTTTCCCGAGGTATTTCCTGAGGAATTACCTGGTCTTCCGCCTCATCGCCAAGTTGAGTTTCAAATCGAGCTAGCTCCTGGAGCAGCGCCCATAGCTCGTGCACCTTATCGACTAGCTCCATCAGAACTTGAAGAACTGTCCACGCAATTACAAGAACTCTTGGAAAAGGGTTTCATACGTCCTAGCTCTTCGCCCTGGGGAGCTCCAGTACTATTCGTGAAGAAGAAAAACGGTACTTTCAGAATGTGTATTGACTACCGCGAACTCAACAAGGTGACTGTGAAGAATCATTATCCTCTTCCACGTATTGACGACTTGTTCGACCAGTTGCAAGGGTCGAGCTATTACTCCAAGATTGATTTAAGATCGGGATACCATCAGCTGAGAGTCCGAGAGGAGGACGTCTCCAAAACAGCATTCAGAACTCGTTACGGCCATTACGAGTTTCTAGTTATGCCTTTCGGATTGACGAATGCACCTGCGGTCTTCATGGATCTCATGAACCGAGTGTGCAAGCCTTACCTGGATAAGTTTGTCATTTTTTTCATCGACGATATCTTGATCTATTCTAAGAGTCAAGAGGAACACGAGCAGCATCTACGACTTATGCTGGAACTTCTTCGAAAGGAGCAGTTGTATGCCAAGTTTTCGAAATGTGACTTCTGGCTTCGCGAAGTCCACTTTCTAGGCCATGTGGTAAACAAGGATGGAATTCATGTGGATCCATCTAAGGTTGAATCGATCAAGAACTGGCCTGCACCCCGCACACCAACATAAATCCGCCAATTCTTGGGTTTGGCAGGATATTACAGAAGGTTTATAAAATATTTCTCCAAGATTGCACAACCTCTCACTTCATTGACTCAGAAAGGTTTCACCTATCGCTGGGGTGATGCACAGGAGTCCGCATTTCAGCACTTGAAGGATAGACTTTGTAGTGCGCCTATCCTCTCATTGCCTGAAGGCACAGATGATTTTGTGGTTTATTGCGACGCTTCCATCCAAGGGCTTGGTTGCGTGTCGATGCAACGTGACAAGGTCATTGCCTACGCATCGTGCCAACTTAAAGTTCATGAAAGGAACTACACTACGAACGACTTGGAATTGGGAGCAGTTGTTTTCACGCTTAAGATATGGAGACATTACCTGTACGGTACCAAGTGCACCAAGTGCACCATTTACACCGATCCCAGGAGTCTCGAGCATATCTTCAAGCAAAAGGAGTTAAACATGCGACAACGCCAATGGGTTGAACTCTTGAATGATTACGAATGCACGATCAAGTACCATCCAGGCAAAGCCAATGTTGTGGCCGACGCCCTCAGTCGAAAGGATATTATACCTAAGTGTGTACGTGCGTTACAGCTTACCATTCACTCTAGCCTTCCCGATCAGATTCGCGATGCTCAGGTTGAAGCATTGAAAGCAGAAAACATCAGGGCTGAGTCCCTACGAGGATCGAGGCAATGGCTGGAACAAAAGGAAGACGGCGCCTACTATGTTAACGGACGCATCAGGGTTCCACTTTATGGAGACCTACGCGAGCTTGTGATGAATGAAGCACACAAGTCTCGTTATTCGGTACATCCTGGTTCGGATAAAATGTACCACGACCTCAAGACTGCGTATTGGTGGCCTTGCATGAAAGCCCACATAGCAACCTACGTCAGTAAGTGCTTGACTTGTGCGAGAGTCAAGACTGAATATCAGAAACGATCAGGCCTACTTCAACAACCAGAGATACCTAAATGGAAATGGGAGCAAATTTCCATGGATTTTGTTACTGGCCTGCCCAGATCTCAACGCGGAAACGATACCATTTGGGTGATCGTGGATCGACTGACCAAGTCTGCACATTTTCTGGCCATCAAGGAAACGGATAAGTTTTCTACTCTTACAGACATTTACCTAAAGGAAGTGGTATCAAGGCACGGAGTGCCAACCTCCATCATTTCAGATCGTGACGCGCGTTTTACTTCTGAACTGTGGCAAGCAATGCACAAGTCCATTGGCTCACGTTTAGATATGAGCACCGCTTATCACCCACAGATGGATGGGCAATCTGAACGTACCATCCAAACCCTTGAAGACATGCTTAGGGCATGTGTAATCGATTTTGGTAATGGCTGGGAAAAGCACCTCCCGCTGGTGGAGTTTTCGTATAGCAACAGTTACCACACCAGCATCCAAGCCGCTCCGTTTGAGGCACTGAACGGACGTAAGTGCCGATCACCTCTTTGCTGGGCAGAAGTTGGCGACAGCCAAATCACTGGCCCAGAACTCGTAGTAGATACACCCGCGAGAATTGCTCAGATACGACAGCGAATGGCGGCAGCTCGTGACCGTCAGAAAAGCTATGCTGATAAGGGAAGAAAACCACTCGAGTTCCAGGTTGGGGATCGAGTGTTACTCAAAGTCTCACCTTGGAAAGGTGTAGTCCGTTTTGGCAAACGAGGCAAGCTCAATCCGCGTTATGTCGGACCTTTCGAAATCACTGAGAAAATTGGCAAGGTAGCCTACAGGTTGAATCTACCTGAAGAACTCAGCGGAGTTCACAATGTTTTCCATGTGTCGAATCTGAAGAAGTGTCTGTCAGATGAGACCCTCATAGTTCCTCTCAAGGAACTCACAATCGACGACCAGCTGCGATTCGTCGAGGAACCAGTAGAGATTACGGATCGAGATGTTAAGATCATCAAGCGTGCCAGGATACCTCTGGTCCGAGTTCGTTGGAATGCCCGTCGTGGCCCAGAGTATACCTGGGAACGGGAAGACCAAATGAAACTCAAGTACCCCCAGCTGTTTAAGAAAAATGCAACCACTACTGAGGCTGAAGCTACTGCAGAATTTCGGGACAAAATTCCAAATCAACGGGGGGATGATGTGACACCCCAGGAAAACCAGTAAATACCGCAACTCAACTAGCTTCCTCAGTAACTACGCACTAAATTTCGGGATGAAATTTTCTTAACAGGGGGAGAATGTGACAACCCTCGTAATTACATGTATCCGTACGATTATTTAACAATAATTAAAGTGCTTGGTGATTGTGTTGAATCATTTAACTGCTCTCTGATTACGGTGTTATACTTACATGTGCATGTTAACATACTAGTAGTATACAGAAAAGTTACTAAATAGTCTGGTATACTTTCCTGAGTGTTAAGAATTAATTGTGTTACAAATATATATATATATATATATATATATGACACCCTACTGAATAATTAAACACTTTAACGGAACAGTACCCGACCGAACAACCGGACATTACCCGGAACACTAAATTTTTGACAATGACATTGTTTTACTATTTGTGGCTTGTCATGATCCCCGTTTGCCATAACACCCATTTAAATTCAATCCACTACACATAAAGGTCCATACTTACAACTTAACTACTAGTTACATTGCAAATTGTTTACCTCAAGACCCCCCCCCCCTCACCGAATTTTCGGTCCCTCATGGACCCCACCATATATTTTCACCATGCTCCAAATATTTGTTTTGATTTCTTGGCCATTGTTTATTTGATCTATTACTTGTGTAACTAAACATAATATTGGAATGATTATAAGAGTATGGAGCCTTAGATATTCATCATTCCACCAAGATTACCCTCTCACTTCACTTCTCTCTCTCCCATTTTCGGTTCTCACATAACCGAACCCACCCCCACCTTCCAACATTCTTCATCTTCTTCATTTACTAGTGCCATACAAAGCCTCAAAGAATCCATGGAGGTTGCATCTTGAAGGACCTTCTAAAGAGCTTGTTTCTAGTTTTTTTCACCATCTTGTTCTCAACTTTTCTTCACTAGAATCATCCCTAGCTTTAAGCTAGTAGTAAGTTCCTTATGTCACCTTTGTTCATCTTGTTTCATGATTTAAAAGATGTAATATGTTAAATCTACAAGAACACTAAAAAGGGTTTAAACAAGAAGATGAAACATGATGTATTTGTGTTAGTATGAAGTTGTTTTGATATGTACTGATTATTTGCTGATTTACTTGTTAATATTGATGTTTGATGTTGTTGTGATCACTAAATATGTTAACGGAATCAATCGAACACACTTTAGAATGTTAAAAGCTGAAAACTGTTTGCTGTTTGATGATTACAGCCAACTTCAGTTGGCTGTAACCGAAACTTAATAAAGCAGAAAATGTATTTTCTGAACTCTAGATTTATGTATTATGAAATACAGTTCTAATGGCACTGGAATTATAATTGTTGGACTTCGTTTACTATTTTTAAAGACCCTTTTAAAAACAGCAGCTGAAGCTGAGTTTTTGCTGCAGTAAATGAGTGATATGTTTTTGGTCATAACTGGAAATCTATGATGAATCAACTCATGAAATTTGTACAGTAGATGAAAACTGATGTATTTGTAATTACCCCACTGGAATTTCGTAAATCGGACTCTCGATGAATTTTAAATAAATTATTCCGTGGACTGCAGTCAGAAAAAGATAAATCTGAGTTCAGTCCGGAAAATGATTTCTTATAAAATATTGGTAATGATTTGGATCTCAAGATTTTTACACAATAAAATTTGGATAGTTTATGACCTTTTGTAAAAATTTGGGAATTTTTGGAATAGGTTAACTATTTTATTAAAATCCCCGAAAACAGCCCAGTTTTGAAGATCAAAACTGAAACGACATAAGTAGTGTTTTGCGTGTCTAAATGCCGGGTATGTTATCTGTGAATGATCTGACATGTTATATGTTAATAAAAGTGTTATGTGTAAAGTCGTATGTTTGTCTATGAGTGGGGAATAGATGGGAAGTTATATGGGCATGAACCGTTAAAGTGATGCATGTTTTGTGATAGATACGTGTAGGAACTTTGTGTTCTATTTGAAGTCACTAATAAACTAAGTGATAATCATACTAGGACGTGATTGACCGACCTTGACTGTTAGCTATATTTGAGACTCAAACCGAGCAACCGAGGTGAGTTCACACTCCTAAGGCATGGGATTCCCGGTGGGTTGGGAATGAGATTGAATAACTACTCGTACTATCATTACTATTAAACTACTTTTCACTGTCCTCGGATTGAAGGGCACATACGTAAAACCTACGTACACTCATACTTACTACTGTCCTCAGATTGAAGGGCACGTACGTAAAACCTACGTACACTCATACTTACTACTGTCCTCGGATTGAAGGGCACGTACGTAAAACCTACGTACACTCATACTCGCTACGGTCCTTGGATCAAGAAGGGCACGTACATACACGACTAGTCTACACATGGGAAGCCCCCACTAATCTTCGCAAACATGTTTGGGAAACCGCTATACGAATTAATACTATCCACATGAGAAGCCCCCACTAATCTTCGCAAACATGTCTGGGAGGCTGCGATACGAATTAATACGATACATGGTTTACAAAACGAACTTATGATTTACGAAACAAATGCTATAACTAAACAACCAACTGTGAACTCGCTCAACTTTGTTGTTGACTCGTTGTTACATGCCTTGCAGGTCGTTAGATGCTATGGAGCTTGCACATGGAGGTGGTCGTTGTGGGATGCAGACTGTTATGTCCCGTATTTAAATAACAAACTTTATGATCTTATGAAACTTATGTTTTGGGTCTTCAGAACTTATGAACTACGAACTTATGTTTTGGTTTAAGGTCTTATGCTTCCGCTATTTAAAATGAACTTGGTTAACTTTCTTGAGGTCACCAATTGTATTGTGTTGGTTTGATTTACTTAACTATGATGTTCAATATGATTAGTGGCTCGATCCTGGTCATGTCACGCCTCCACGCGGTGGTACTCCGCATGGTGGATTTTGGGGGTGTGACAGGATCCGTTCTCACCGTTCTCATACTTTTCACCGTTATCTCCTGATCCCGTTTCTATATATATATATAGGAACAGGATCAGGAGAGAACGGCTCAAAGTGTGAGAACGGTGAGAACGATTCTCAGCCACAAGATCTTAGTGGTTTGTGGCTGAGATTGATGCGGTGGCATTTTTGTAAATAATAGGGGCCTTGGAACTAACAAGGGGGGGGGAGGTAAAATAGGAAGATCCAAACAAATGTGCACATGCTAATCACATGCCATTTTCCACCATCATATTTAAACGACAATAACTTTTTTATACGTGATTATTTTTCGAAAAAAATTACACCATAAAACTCAGCGTTTTTTAATCTTTCCAACGAGTATACTATTGATATACTTTTCGAAAAAAAATTAACTGGGTTTTATAGAGTTTTTCTGAACTGAGTGTTTTATGGCGTTTTAGACTATGTTTTTTCATGGCGTTTTTCTAAACTAGATGTTTTATGGCGTTTTAACTAGGTATTTTCATGGTGTTTTTCTGAACTAAGTGTTTTATGACGTTTTCAACTGAGTTTTTTCATGGCGTTTTTTCTGAACTAGGTGTTTTTTGGAGTTTTTAACTGGGTATTTTCATGGCGTTTTTCTGAATTGGGTGTTTTTATGGCGTTTTATTTGAACACCCAGTTCAAGTTCATGTGAGTGGGTTTTTTGACAATATTACCCCTTAGTGTAATTTAGCATCAATGTCACATGTCACTACCAAAATCGTTATCACCGTTCTCACACTTTTCACCGTTCTCTCTAAATACTGACCATATATATATATATACATATATATATATACATATATATATATAGAGTAGGAGTTGGGTGGAAAGTCTATTTTTCCTAGAAAGTCTAGGAAGGAATAAGATTTGGGCATGTGTCATTGAGAGATTTTAAGTAGAAGGGCTATAATGTAATTTCACATTTTTATTTTATTTTTGGAATGTATCTTCATTAACTAAAATTCCATGATTTTCAGAATTTTTATTTATTTCGAATTCAAATCTGCAAGTCAATGTGTTTATCTGAAATTATCAGCATGTTCTTGGTGATGTGTTTTACCAGTCAGAGAGGTTGAAGTCAGTGTGTTTTAACAGCAAGCAGGCCATTGTGTTTTAACAGTCAGAGAGGTTGACTGATGTGTTTTACCAGTCAAAGAGGTTGAAGTCAGTGTGTTTTAACAGCAAGCAGGCCATTGTGTTTTAACATCACATTGTGTTTTTTGATGATTACATTACATCATAATGTGTTTTACAACAGTTTGTTTTTATACTGGAGTTTAACAAATCTGATTGTGTTTTAAGTCAGCAGATTTGCTGGAGGATTCTTGATATTGTGTTTTAACAGCAAGCAGATTTCTTGACATTTGTGTTTTAACAGCAAGCATGCCATTGTGTTTTAACAGCAAGCAGCTTCTTGACGCTGTGTTTTAACAGCAAGCAGATTTCTTGACGTTGTGTGTTTAACAGCAAGCAGATTTGCTGGAGGATTCTTGACATTGTGTTTTAACAGCAAGCAGATTTCTTGACGCTGTGTTTTAACAGCAAGCAGATTTGCTGGAGGATTCTTGACATTGTGTTTTAACAGTAAGCAGTTTTCTTGACGCTGTGTTTTAACAGCAAGCAGATTTGCTAGAGGATTCTTGACATTGTGTTTTAACAGCAAGCAGATTTCTTGACGCCGTGTTTTACCATCCATGCTGGTAATCCTTCCATTTATCAAGAAAGACTCAGAAACAGCGGTACATGCCTCTCTACAATCATCAATTAAAACAGAAAAACACAGCCAAGTTACAAGCAGATTAATACCGAAAACGTATATGCACTTCAAGAACTTTAATCACAACACAAGATATGAATACCTAGTGAAGAAAAGGGGTATCAACAAGCCTTGGAATCGAAATCTGAATGCTTTTGAGGTCCTGTTTTGCGTCGCCAACAGCAAGGGGGAGTAGAGATCGCAGGTTTTATTATGTTTAGGGTTGGATTGGAGAGAGAGAGAGAGAAAATTAAATCAATAATGGAGAGAGAGGGGGAAAATCCCATGAAAGTAGGGATTGCAGTTATCTAATTGATTTAAAAAAACGGTCATTTGACAAAATTGCCCCTACTCATTTAAAACAATCAATTAATTAAACTCAAATATTACAAGATTGCCATTGATTTAATCTCAACCCTTAAACACACCAATCGGATGGACCAGATCGCTTCCTAGACTTTCTAGGAAAAACACACTTTCCGTGCGAACCCTACTCTATATATATATATATATATATGGGACCGCTAAAATGAAAACCACCTCCAGTTGTAAGAACCACGAGAATCAGTTCCTAGCCATTAGATCTTCAAGATCAATGGATGAGATTAAAAGTAACTAAAAATAATATTAAATACTTTTTGTCTTATTATTTTTTAATATTTTAATCCAAAAGGGTAATTTAGTAAAATGACTATATTTTGTCCTTTTGTCTTTATTGTTTTTATTTGTTTTTTGTATTATTATATTAGTTTTTATTTTTTAAACATAATTTTTTTATTGAAAGCATTTTTAAATTCAGATTTTTTAAAGATTTTTTATACTTTTTACATTTTACGTTTTGCGTTAAACTTTTTACTTTTTACGTTTTTTTTACGTTTTTACGTTAACGTTTTTACGTTTTACGCGCCGGTTTTTGCACGCCGGGCTTTTTCAATCTTCGTTTTTACGTTTTACGTAAAACTTTTTACGTTTTTACGTTTTACGTAAAACTTTTTACGTTTTACTTAAAAAAATTTACGTTTTACGTTAAAAAGTTTCCGGTTAACTTTTTTTTTACAAAAAACTTTTTTACGCAAAAATGAACGCACCTAGAAATCGCACTCTCGGGAGGTGTCTCAGATCTATCGTTATCATCATCGACTAGGGGGGAAAAATAAAAAAAAACAACCACATCAAAACAAAGTGTATCTCGATTATAAAACGGGGTTTGGCTCAGATTATCCGATAATCAAAAGGCTGCAAAAGTGGGGTTGCAGGTTCAAAAAACCTACCCTCCGCCGTCCTTGCCGTGCCATCGTCATCTAAATCTACGTTTTTTTTTTCGTCATTGCCACCCAATCGACCATATCAAAACCCACAGATCAAAATCCCCAACATACCAAATCAAAACAAATCAAAACAGAGATCAAAATACCAACATGCCAAAATACCATTGGTATCATCATCATCATTCAAGAACACATATCAAGAACACAGACCAAGAATCACCAGAAAATCAAGTAAACCCAGAAAAATCAAGAACACATACCAAAATACCATCGGTATCATCATCATCATTCAAGAACACATATCAAGAACACAGGCCAAGAATCACCAGAAAAATCAACTAAACCCATAAATGGATGAAAGGGGCGGTGCTGTACGACCCCACTACAGCCAGACGTTGAACCACCACCGCCATCGATGCTAGATCACACACCACCACCTGTCGTCGACCCACCACCACCCAGCCGTCGAACCGCCACTACCAGCCACTAACCCACTAACCCACTGTTAGAACCACCGCCGCCGACCAACCACCACCGTAACATGTATGGTGTTAGAACGATCTTGAGAGAGAGAGAGAGAGATTAGGGGGTGAAGGACACCAACATCATAGATCGGGACACCAACAAACACAACATCAAATCGGAGCTCACTACCCCCAAATCGGAGCGGTGATGATGGCGGCGGTGGTGATGTCGCCGGACGGGAAACGAGACAGGATAAGAAAGGGGGCAGCGAATGGGGGCGGCGGTCACCATCACACCTCCACGACCACCACCGTACACCCAGAACCCATGCTTCTCTCACTACGAAACACACACTAAGTGGGTCTTCTTAAAAACTTATGAACAACAAAAACAAAGGCAAATCCCACATTTAGAGAGGGGTTGTTCTAAATCTAATTTAACTATTTCTCAATATGTTTTTTATTGAAAAAAAAGTCTAGGATTTTGAATGTGGGAATAAAACAGAGAGAGAGAAAGAATGAGATCTAGAAATTGTGAACACAGGAGAGACGATGAGAATGGGATTTGATTTTATTTGGAGATGGAAGATCTGGAGGAGATGGTTTAAAAAGATGGAGAGATGGTTTAAAAGGTGGAGGAGGAGATGGTTTAAAAAGTTAGAGAGAGAGTCTGACCATTATAAATGAGGAGAGAAGTAGGGAAAAGACAGTTGGTGGTAAAATGACTAAACTACCCTTTTGAGTGGCAGAATCTAATTGGTTGAGAGTGGTTCTCGCGGTTCTTACAACTGGGGGTGGTTCTTATTTTAGCGGCTCCCTATATATATATAGAAACGGGATCGGGATCGGGATCGGGAGAAAACGATCAAAAGTGTGAGAACGGTGAGAACGCTTCCTTGCCCAACACGTGTCACGCCGCTTAGAAAAGGGCGGAGGGGCTTTTTTGTCCTTTCATCTTCTGCTTTTCCTGTTCCGCTTTTTCCCAATGTTGTTTTAATTTTTGGTTTTTGAGATTTTTGGCGTTAACCAAAATGCAATAATTAATGGCGTTTTAATGGTTCCATTGTATCAACATTTTGGCGTTTATGGCGTTTATTCACAACGTATGCCATTGGAGCCCAGGGGGTAGGAAATCTATTTGAATGGAGTTTTTGAAGGGGTTTTAAACAAGATGGCTCATTGTTCTTTTATTTTTTTTTTATAAACATTTTGGCGTTTGGGTTATCTTGGCGTTTTACAATTGTTGGATTATATTTCAGCTACAGTAAAAAAAATTACAAGCAAAGAAAATAAATTAAAAATGCTAATCAGATATCTCTTCACAATATTCACTGTCATCAGTCTCTCTGTTCTTTAATAGTACAAGAACTGACACCAAAATATGGCGTTTTATGTAAAACTTAACAAATCCATCAGTTTGATTATTTTGCCTGCTCGTCTGTTGTAGTGGCTTTTTTTCTGGATGTTTGGGGACATAGATCTATGACGTGTGGGTGGGTTTTTCGCTTTTTCTTCATGTTGATCTTCATCTTTATCATCATCCCACTCTTCAGTGTCATTGATCTCTTCTCCTCATCCAAGCCTTCTTCAAGAACAAAAAATACAAAAGGCCATATGACTGGCATTAGTATATTTTTCTTGAATTTTTGTCCATCTCATGCAGCAAAATCTTACTGAGTTACTTGCCTCCCTAACAATTCATTCAGTGAAACTTGACGAATAACAATACTGAATATCCAAGAAAGCATATTAGCCATCTTGATTTTTTTGGCGTTTTACAGTGAGTGGTATTTTAGTAGTATTGGCGTTTTTTTTTTTTTTGGTTTGATCAAATGGAAGTTGCTGAGATGTATCATTTAATAGGATCTCTTTTTGGCGCGTAAGTTAGGCGGTGCGTTATTGTAATAAAGTATTCGCTTTTCAGTTACTGTTTGTAATTATTGTTTTTGACAAGCTTTATCTCTGAAGTCTGTAACACGTCCCATCTTTCAAGTTTGGCGTTTTAGATTCTAATATAATAAATTTTCCCTATCTTCAGTTTTTCAAATTTGAAGTTACTGTTTCTAGTTACATTTTCAAGTTTGTTTTTTATTTTTTTGTGTTTTTTATAATACTTTTTTAAACTAATTTTATTATAGTTTGAGAGTTTTTGGTGGGGCGTTTTAACTGGATGATATCGTTTAAATAAGCATTTTGGCTGTTTTGACGTTTTTATTATATATGACGTTTTATTATATACAACAATCAACTGAAAAGGAAAAAAAAAGAACACATAAAAAAGTTTTTTTATAATACTTGTCCAAAGTCATTTTATGATGGTTTGATAAACGCCAAACGTGTAAGACATTTGCCTTTTTTGGTGTTTTTATTATATATGCCGTTGTTTATTAAATAAGAATCAACTGAAAAAGAAAATTAAACAAAATAAATATTGATCTTCAAATCTTCACTGTCATCAGTCTCTTTCTTCTTTTGAAGCATCTTCACTGACTGTTTCGACTTTCGTATGAAATCAGCCTCTTTTTCTATAATTTTTGTCCATCTCATGCAGCAAAAATGTTATTGATTTTACACTCTTTGAGCCAAAATGCTATCTTTTTTGGCGTTTTATCGATAAAAAGAACGCCACAAAATAAAACCATCTTAAAACTGTAAATCTGATCATGCTAAAATCAATAAACTGTTGCTGTATGGTGTTGGATAACATTGTTAATCCTCAGTTAAGAAATATAACTGACAATGTTGTCCACACCATACAGCTACACTTTATTGACAGCAATATATTTGATGTTTGGGGTTTCTAGCGTTTATCAGTCTAATGATATATACTAAATATGGCATTTGGGGTTTTTGTTTTGTGTTGTTTTAATTGAATGTCTGAGTTGTTGTATATATATAATTTTTTGGCGGTTTTTTTAGGCGGGATTTTACTATAATTAAGTTTGGCGTTTTATATCTAATGGCGTTTTTAGCAGAACGCTGTGTGATTTTTGTTTTGGCGTTTTATTTTCATGAGATGGCGTTTTGTTTGGAGTATTCAAAAGACGCTTTTACCCTTAATGAAGCGCGTCCACGTAATAAAATTGATGTTATTTACGAAAACGCCACCGCGCCAATCTAGTCCATAGATTGTTTTGATCGGGCGATCGATAAGCGTTCTCATCGTTCTCACACTTTTGAGCGTTTTCTCTAAATCCCGACCCTATATATATATATGATTAGGTTCATTTATGAACAACTTTTTGAGAGTGAACTGAGTGAACTAATCTTGGCCTTGATTATTTTTTAGATTAAAAGGGTAAGATTGGCATTAGCCAAGTACTTTTAATTAAAATCCCTTAATTTACTCATCTCTTAACTTTCACTCTCTCTCATTTTTAATTATTTCTCCATTATTTAATTATAAGAGACTGAAAAGCTAGTGTTTTTTTAAATAAACTCTTATGTTCTTTTCAAAATTAAATATTAAACCTAATTAAATTATGTTTTTTAATATATGTGTATACAGGTCAGTATATACAGGTCGGTATAAAACAAATTTATACACCTATGTATTATTCAAGTACATATGTGTATACAGGTCGGTATATAGCAGATATATACACCTGTGTATTATTCAAGTACATAGTGTATACAGGTCGGTATATATCAGACTTATACACTTGTGTATTATTACATATTGTTTCCACTATGCATCTTTTCATCAAACATTGATCTAATAAATATATGTAGAGAGAATGTAATTAAATATTTTTAATCGTGTTCAAGATGGAACAATATTTGATAATGTCTGTATTTTTTTTTTTAAATTATCAAATATTAAGTTAGGTAATTTGTGAGAGAAAAAAGTATAGAGAATGTAATTAAATATATATTCTTTTAATTGGAAAGTGAAATCAGAGGAGAGAAAAAAATCAATTAATTAAATGAAGAGAGAAAGATACAATTATACTATTTTGTCTATTAAAATACATGTAAGTTATAAATGAAAAATAACAAACAATATTATATTAACATTAAAAGTTCTTTCCCACACGATTGACAACACATATATCTGTAATTATTTTGTAATTTTATTATATAATTTTGAAAAGTGATCTACAAAACAAAAATTACATAAAAGTGATCTACAAAATTAAAATCATATAAATGAAAATGAATACACATAAAAAAGGAACATTACGCGATGGGTAAGGGCGGATCTACCCACAATGGTGGGTGGGCGGCCGCACCCCCATAATAAAAATGTTTTTAGTGCTAATTTCTGTTGAAAATCGAACCGCGCCCCTTGGATTTTTTCAACAACACCAGTTGAAAATTTTCAACCGCCCCTCTTAGAAAAAAAATATTATGAACTTATAAAAAATAAATAATAAACACTGATTATTATGAATATATAACTATATAACACAATTTATGTAATTATTCTTTAACAACTTATTTACTTTACTTAACCCGATCTACAATCTAATTTTATTAACCCAACTATCCAAGCCTAAACACAAGCCCAAAGATTGTGAACTAAATAAAATAACCCAAACCAACCAACCATGACCCATTCGAATTCCAAATCCCGCTTCAAAAAGACGCTCAACGACTAAAGTGTACAACGACTCATGACCGGACGAGTTTTTTGGCCTAAAAAATCAAAATTCCGGCTGTTCTGAACATTATTACGCCGTAATTCCGACGTAGAATGAGTATCCTTTCTTATTGATTGTTTTTTGTTGTTTTATGCGGTGATTAGGAGAAAATATAAATGTATAAGAGTTTGATTTTTTACGTTTTTTGATTTTTTTTAGTTCTTAGAGTGAACTTCAAGGATTGTCCTTTATCTTTATACCCATTTTCAGGCGCTGTCCTTTATGTTCAAAATTGACGAGTTTTGTCATTTATGTTTTCATATCATACACGTTTTGTCCTTTAGGCCTAACACAATTACTTTTTTCAGTTAAATTTGGTCATGTGCTTTGCAGATGAGGGCATTTTTCTCAATTCAACGGTTGCAGAAGTTCTGAGCTGTAAATCTGTCGTTGAACTTACCTTTGAATTGACCAAAATGCCCTCATGTGCAAAGCATATGACCAAATTTAACTGAAAAAACTAACTGGGTTAGGCCTAAAGGACGACACAATGTGTATGATATGAAAACATAAAGGACAAAACTCGCCAATTTTAAACATAAAGGGCAGCGCCTGAAAATGGGTATAAAGATAAAGGACAATGCTTGAAATTCACTCTAGTTCTTATAAACTTTTAGTTAATGATTTTATTGTTTTATTTTAAGCATTGTTTGTTTAAATGATTACTAATCAACATTTAAAACTAGAGCTTAAATGTTCAAAAAGCATGGACAGTGGTATTGGTTGAATATAATTGTTTATTTTGTGTAAGTGTTTAGTGTTGTTTTATAACTTATGGAGCGATTATATGTGATAAGAACCATGTATAAAAGTTATGACGCGATTTCTCAAGAGAAAAAGGGTTGAACCTTTTTTTTGGTTAGATTCTTCTAATTAAAGACTAAACTTTGTTTTAGATAAGTTTTTTTTTTTGTTTTATTTAATTATTATGAGATATAGAAGTATGGATGGTTTGAACTTTGATGGTTTTTTTTGTTGTTAGTTTACTTACTTATGATGTGTTTACTGTTTTACTTTAAACTTTGTCTGTTAATGTGATAGGAAGTTAGGAAATAGAGTTTGATTGTTTGAAAATTGAAATTGACCCAACCCGACTTGATCTGATCCGACCCGCTCCGCTCTGAAACTTCGTTTGTTTATGTTTACTTGTTTTACATGACACGACCCTATCCGACCCGCTATGAACCAAATTTTTTTATATAGCTAGGGGCCTAAAATCGTTAAAATTTTTTCACACCCCCACGATGGGATGGATGCTGAGGTGCCAATTTTTAGTGGTTTATTGTTGAAGGAGAAATGATGGTTTTTTAATGGTTTGTTTAAAATCTGATGTGCCCCCCCCCCCCCCCCCCCCCTCGGAAATTTATGTATCCGACACTGCTGACAAATGATCCGGATGAGTGGTTAAGGTTGGCTCGGAAGCTTGATCTAGATGAGATGTTGCTTGTATGACCGATAAACGATCTCAACCGTCACACCACTGGACATAATATGTCTATCTTACATACAATTATACAAATGACATGAAAGCATATTTATCTTGGTTGTTATCATAGGTAATGAAATGTAGAACTCCTTATTGGTACCAAATGTGTTCAACTAAATGTAGAACTTACAACTTGTAAAAGGATGACGTTACACTGCTAATGACAATGGTTGTCACGTTAGTAAAAATTACCGGTTACCTAACAAAGAGTTAAGAGAACACTTGAATACATACAAATGGTAAACTGTTTTTGATATAGGCGAGGAAAAGCTAATGGATCGGTTCCCTCACATTTGCAGAAAACAAAAATATAAGGGTAAATTACACTTTTCGTCCTTTATGTTTGTATCAGATTGCAACGGATACCCTTTGATTTCAATAATTACAATCACAATCCTTTATTTATAAAAATCATTACACTCTAGGTCAGATCACCAAACGTAATTCAAATTTACAAACATAAAATAAAAAAAAAATAATAATAATAACAATAGATATATCCAACGGAGTTTTATTAGCTGCTTCCGGTGATTCACAAAAAGGAAGCAACTCAACGCTTTCACAATGATTATACCCCTCAATTGAAGGTAAATAGTACATGAAGCTATCGATCAATTGCTGAAATTTCAAAGGATTTATCTCACAGAGGCAATAAAAAAACACAAGAGTATCCAGAATTACATATCAATATAGATGTAGATAAGGGCTTACGGGTAGTGTCTGATTGGTGAGTCCGTGATTATAGAGGTAGGCGTTGTAGTTTTGATTTATATCGCAGTTTTGTCAATTTGGGGATTAGGCTTTTTGTGTCGATTAGAGCCAAAATCTGCATTATTTGATGCACAACACAGCCTAGAGTGTAACTGATTTGTAGATCCGTAACAAATCTCCAAAATCCTCAAATCTGCAGAATAAGAATCCCAATGCTTAGATGAATGTTTAGAGAGAGGGGAAGTTTAGAGACAGAGTGTTTAGTGAGAGAGTTTAGAGAGAGAGTTTTATTAGAGAGTAGAAACTGGAAAGGATCATTGAACTGAAAATTTTTGGTTTTATTTATTAATAATTTTAAATAAAAGTATGAAATGACCAGAATACCATTAAGTAAATAGACTTAATTGCAAATTTTAATTAGGTTAATGCTAAAGGAACTAAAGTGTAATGGTTTTTACAAATAAATGATTGTAACTGTAATTATTGAAGTTAAAGGGTATCCATTGTAATCCGATTCAATACCCAAAATATAAAAAATAGCATAATGTGTGGTTAAACAGGCAAATGAAAATCAATGGACCATCAAATGTGTGGGCTGGATCATTGAAAGAATTATATAGCTTCAAATTTAAAGATGGTATGGATATACTTGGGCCTGGAACTCAGAGTCAAATGAATGCTTTTTGGTTGCCAATGTTAAGGATCAAAAATCACTTGAAGATAAATGGCATTTTTGGAATCAATGGGTTCCTCCTAAATTGAATTAATTTACATGGAGGGTAAGAATTAATAAAAAGGGAAGTTGCAATTCGAAACCAAATGTGACCAATATGAAGAGTCGGTGGACCATTTAATTGTTACATGCACAATGTCAAAAGTCTATATGGTGAAACATTCTAGCATGGATAAAACTTCCAGTTAATATGAGAATTAGTTCGAGCAAAGTGGCCTTGCTATATATCGATGGGCTGAAAGGATAAAAGAATGTAGGAACCGTTCGCGTAAATGAATAAAAATAAAACAAATTTTATTTAACAATTACAATACAAAAATTAGAAAGCTAAACAAACTTGTACAAATACAACTGAAATAAACCAAAATATAAGAAAGGAGTAGAAACAGATTGACTGAGCCACGTGTTCAACACGCTTCCCTTAAAACAAATTCCGAGTCTCCATGAGTACTCGTTTTGTTTCCCAGGGTACAACAGCCGAAGCAGCGTACTGCCGGAGATGGCCTGTAACCCGAAGGCTACCTTGAAGAATGCTGGAGAAGATCAGAACGCTGTAGAGAGAAGGTTGAATTTTGCTGTTGTGTTGCTCGTCTGTTCTGCAGTTGGGTATGGAGCTGTATTTATACAGCTCCTGATCCGAAACGGTCAAAAGAAATTAAAGGAGATGTTTAAATTGCATTAAACGTCTTCAATGAAATTTAATACGTCATTTAATTCGCTGTTGAAACCGTTTGACTCGTCAGTTTCGAATGCTGAACAGAAACTGCTTCGTCATTAAATGCTGGAAGCTTCTGCGCACGCGCGCGCGCGAGACACACTGGTGCGCGCGCGTCCTTGCGCGCGCAGGTCTGCACGCTCATGCGCCGCGGCGAAGTGCAAAGTGCGCCATCAAAGCGCCACATTGCGCCTCATCGCTCACGCCACGCACGTACGTGTGCGAGTTAGGGTGCTCCACACCCTTCGCGAGTACACTTAGTGTGTGCTTCCATGAAACAATGAGGATGGAGATTTCCCACTTAAATACCCATTTAAGTTCCATCTCTCCTCCTATGTGGGACAAGGTGCCACTTTACCTCTTGTTTCAGCATTCAATGTTTCTAACATCCAACTATGAGCATCGATATCTCATTCATCTTAGCTCCGTTTTGGACGTGGTTTAGTTCTTTGCGAAGCTCTTCCAACATAGAACACAAACCCACAAATAAATATATAAAACCCGCTCATTTTCTTATATTTATTTCTAGTCCAGAATAGGAAAAAAAAACATTTTCCTATATTTGTGAAAATTGCTATTTTCACCAATTTTTCCAACAAAGAATGGAAGAAGATAAAAGAACCAGGTAAATGGTGTAGTGGTTACAGTGTATTGGTTGTTTTTCGTGTTTGTTTTGTGTGCTTACTCACGTATGGCATGTCATACGGGAGAACTGAGGAGTGTTTTTTTGCTTCTCATTTGGTTTATTTGTTTGATATATAATTCACCGGGGTAACCCATTACCAAAAAAAAATGGAAGAATATAATAAACTTGGTTTTCCAAATAACAATGTGGAACATATGGAAAGCAAGAAACGATAATGAATTTAATGGGAGACTTAGCTCCGGACACAAGGTAGTGGAAGAAATCAAGATGGAAACTTTCTTATGAATGAAGAGCAGGTCGAAGCTCGGTGAAATAAAGTGGGATAAATGGGTGGGTTTTAACGTAAGGGATATAGTAAAGTAATTGTAGCGTGTGGGGTAAAAGATGTAATTTTTTCCTTGTCTTTTTTTTTTTGTAATGTATCTTTGGAGTTTTTACAATATATGCTACCCGTTCTATAATAATAGAATTCCACCGTTAAAAAAAATAAAAATAAAAATGAAATAACAGTAGTTGTGAAATTGAATAAACTAGGACTTTGACCCGCCGCGCGTTGCGGCGGCGTAGAAAGTTAAAATAACTCGAATTTATACCATATATTTGATCCAACTTGAAAAATATTACGTCACCGTTGAATGAAATACTATTATATTTGACTCTCGATTTCGTACACAAAATAAGGAAAAAAACGTATTATATTTGACTATACTCGTTTCAGGAAAAGTTTATGTCAAACGTTAGTCGTTTCCATTTAAACACAAATTTAAACCGACAGGTATGCTAAAACCGCCATACGTCGCGTGTTAGGCTGCGACACCTTAGTTGTTTATAGTTGGTGGTACGTTATATGGTGTGTTAATCATAGAAAAACACGTGTTTCGGCGTATCCGATCTACATCAGTGTAACCTATATAAGTATTGCGGTTACAATATACGATGATGACATTAACGTGTAATGGCCGCACGTGAAATTACACATTTTTACATTGTTACTCACGGTATGTTTGTGATATTAACGTCATTTGACATAGATAAAAAAAAGAGAATGTCTCCGTCGTTGCGGTATAAAGTTGTAATGGTAACTTAGACAACAATGTAAAATTATAAAAGTTATTTAGACATTAACATAGTTAAGGCATAGATAAAAAAGCATATTAATGTGTGACACGTTATGGTGTAAAGTCGTAAAAGCAATTCAAATAAAAAGAGACGCCAAGTTATTAAGAAGAAAGGTTGGCGAATCAAAGTTATCAATTACCAAAAATTAGAACTGAATATGTAACTTACTTAAAGGATAGGAGATGTAGGTGTCAAATTAAAATGTGTAGAGACCTACTTTTATTTTTAAAATAAGTAAACAAATATAAAATTATATGTAAATAATTAATTTTGGTAAGTTTTGACTAAGGAGTAATAATGATCACATAAAATTTAAACTTCAATTAAGAAAAAGAAAATTTAAACTGCAGTTGAAAAGAGAAAAAAACTATCCAGGAAAAAGAAAATGTTAACACCAAAAAACCAACTGGGAAAAAGAAAATGTAAAGGCTGTTAATGAGAAGAGGAGGGGAAGAGTCGAACTGGTGACCTCTTCTTCAACTTGAGCCGTAACAACCACCAAACCAAACTACAATTTGCTTTACCTTAGTGAAAACAATATATGTATATAAAAGTATTTGAGTGGCTTGTCGGTGGCCATAGCCACCGACTTTGTACTTTAAGTCTATAGGATAATTTTCGTATATGAACGACTAGAACAAATCCCCAAATATCGAGATGCCAAGTGTTCACAAACTTTTGTAAAACAATGATTTGCTCCATATTCATTTGTTTATTTATTTTTTTTAACAACAACAACAAAACTTTTATTCATCCAACCAAAAGGTAAACGACATATAGCAAGATGCTAAATATCGCAACCCACACCTCAAGTATACAATCGAGAATCTTTAAAATTTACATCAAGAAACATCAATATCTAATGACAGGATACACATTACTTGTAAAGCTGATTACTCCGTCAAAGAAAAACTCTTCCATTCATTCCATGTTACCCTGGTACGTCTTGTTTTTAGGCTTATCCATTCACACGACTCCTCTTTAATCTCTTCCACAAGCTTACACGGATCCGTGAGTTTATCGTTAAATACTTTGTTCTTTCTATTTTTCCATAGACACCATGCGGCTAGGAGGTGTATAGCATAAATCATTTTTTCCTTTTTCCTGGGCCAGTCCGACTTTTCTTGGAATCTTATTTTCATGCTCTCTCGATGATCCCGAATAGGGATTTTCATTCAAGACCATAATTGCACCCAAACCTCCTTCGCTATCAGGCATTGGATCACAATGTGGTTTGCCGTTTCTGGGGCCAGCCCACATACTCTGCAAGAATCCCATCCGCCTTGCAACCCTCTCTTCTTTAAAGACACCATTGTCGGGATTCTTTCTTCCGCAGCTCTCCAAACAAACAGGTTAACTTTTGCCGTTGCGATTTTGCTCCATTCAAGACTATTTGGTTCAGCGTTTACATCAACGATCCCAACCAAATCTTTCCTTAATTCCTTTACCGAGAAATCGTTCGTACTGTTCTCCTTCCAGCTCCACTCGTCTCCGCTTTGACTCAAGTTTTGTTGTAGCAGTAGTGTCCTCAATGCTTCCCACTCGTTTTTTCTTCGACGCAATTAGGCAGCCTGCTCCACTTCCAGTCCCATAGCACTCCACCATTATTCCTTGTATAGTTTTGCTGCACCTTGTTCCTTTTGTTCTTAGCCAAACCAAACATAAATGGAAATTCCTCCTTTAGTGAACGGTTAGTCGCCCACGAGTCCAACCAAAATAATGTTTTATCTCCAGTTCCAACCTTGCTCCTTAGACACCCATCCGGTTCAATCCCTACCTTTCTAAAATCTTCTTCCACACCCACAATTGCTTTCCATACTCCTGATGTTGACTTTTTTTTATCGGAATGCTTTTATTGATCCTCCTGTTTCGGTGTATTGCTTCTATAACCTTGACCCAAAGCTGCTCCGGTTCTACTTTGAATCTCCACCTCCATTACATTAAGAGTGCCATGTTCATTTCCCTGATCCCCCCTACCCCGAGTCCGCCCATATTTTTTGCTGCCACTATTCTTTCCCACTTCATCTAACGTATTTTCTTCACACCCCCTCACCCTCCCCATAAGAAACGTCTTCTAATCCCTTCCAATATTTTTGTTACCTTCTTCGGTGCTTTATACAAGGATAAAAAATAATTCAGTAAGGACCCCAATACCGATTTTACTAGCGTAAGTCTTCCTGCGAAAGATTACAGTTTTGCCTTCCAGTTTGACAGTCTCTTATTGAATTTATCAATTACTTCCTTCCAATTTCCCACCCTGTTCATGTTTGCACCAACTTTCAATCCTAGGTACGTGAATGGGAACCGACCCATTTTACAATTCAGTACACTGGCCATGTTCTCAATCTCTGTTTCATTCATCCCAATCCCATATAGAAAGCTTTTATTGTGGTTAACCTTCAACCCCGACATCATGAAGAATACTCTCAATATTCTACGCAATGACTTCATATTTTCTATATCCCATGAGCCCATAAAAATAGAATCATCTACAAAGAATAGATGCGATAAACATGAGTCGTTGTTCGGTAATTGTAACCCGTTGAATACACCGATCCAACTGCTTTCATCATTAGTACATGTAGGGCTTCCATTGCGATAGTAAAAAAATGGGGATAATGGGTCACCTTGTCTTAGGCCCTTCTTGTATTGAAACTCCCCCGTTGGAGACCCGTTGACTAAGACCGACGCTTTGGTAGAAAATAAAATACCCATAATCCATGTTTTCCACTGGGAGGGGAAACCCATATGTGTGAGTATCGAGATTAAGAAACTCCAGCTTAAAGTACCATAAGCTTTCTCCAGGTCAGCTTTGAACAAGAAAACCTTGTTCTTTTGTCTTTTCGCCCACGAAACTACTTCGTTTAAGACCAGGGGTCCGTCAATTATGTGCCGATTAGCAACGAAAGCAGATTGTTCATGTGATATAATATTGTTCAAAACCCCTTTCAATCGATTGGCCAGGATCTTAGAAATAATTTTGTTAATGACACCGATAAGCGAAATGGGTCTGAAGTCTGATAAAGTAACTGGATCACTTACCTTTGGAATCAATGAAATGAATGAAGCACTACAAGATTTCTGAATAGACCCGTGGATATGAAACTGCTCCAACATTTCCATTACGTTTTCTTCAATCTCCTTCCAGAACCTTTTAACAACGGCAAAAGTGATCCCGTCGGGACCCGGCGCCTTATCCGAACCACACTCCCAGACTGCTGCTTTTGCTTCCTCTCGCGTGAAATTCTCAACTAATCGTTTTGCATCCATCTCTGATATTCTCGAAAACCCGTGAGGTGGCATCCGAGGTCTTGACGCCACAAGTTCCGTAAACTTCTTTCTCATATTTTCTTGAATATACTTCATGATGGTTGACGGATCAACAACCCAGGAACCATCAATCCAAAACCCCCTAATTTTATTCCTCACCATATTGCTATTTACAATTGTATGAAAATACCTAGAATTCTCATCCCCATCCAGTATCCATTTCGCTCTGGATTTTTGTTGCAAGTCTTTGGCTCTCCTTCGAAACCATTCTCTGATCTTGCTTTTACAATTTCTCCAGGTTTCGATTTCGCTATCCTCCAACTCCCTTTCTTCAGCTGCATCGTCCAATTCTTTTATCTGATTGAATGCTTCTGTGAACTCTTTCTCTTCGACCTCTTTATTCTCTTTTCTCCATTTCTTTAATTCATCCTTGACCCCCTTTAATTTAGCCCCCAACACCAGATATTTGAATTTACCTCCCACTTGATAGGCCAGGCCCTTTTTCACCACCTCCTCCAGGCCCGGGATATCCAACCAACTGTTAAAGAACCGAAATGGGACCAGGCCAAAATTCGTTCGTCCCGTAGCTAATATTATTGGGCTATGATCAGATATTGTTCTTTCGAGAGCTCTAAATGTTACATTCGGCCACTTCATCATGAAATCGCTATTTACTAAGGCTCTGTCTATCTTGCTCATTTTCTTGCCATCACCTGATAGGAACATGTATCTTCTTCCCGACATCGGATATTCTAATAATCCTGCTGACCAAATAAAATTGTTGAAATGTAATGGGTTGTTGATATCAAAATTGGAATTCGGACTTCATTGAAATCTCCAATTAATAACCACAAACCTTGTACTGAGCTTCGGATAGATAGCAGTCTATTCCAAACCCGTCTTTTTTCCGTGGCGATGTTTGGAGCATATACATTCACCACAATTAGCTCTAAACCTTCTCCGACCAATTCACCTTTCACCATTATAAATTTTGATCCACCAATTCCATATTTTTTCTAAACATACCTGGATTCCAAATCGATACTATTCCCCCTAATCTGCCCACTGCATCAACTTTGACATACTCCATGGCTGTTCCGTTCCAGAATTTACGAATTTTCGCTTCTGACATATTACACAATTGCGCTTCTTGTAGTGCTAAAAATCCCACACTATTTTCTTTTATGAGGTTTCTGACCATCGGTGCCTTCCCCGGACCACCTGCTCCTTTCACGTTCAGGGATGCCTAATTCATTTGATCATGGCATCCACCTGTTCATTGTTTATGATCTTCTCGATTTGGTCACTTCTTCCAGCCAAATCAACTCCTAGTATCTCCCCAATTTCTTCCGTACCCCTTAGTTCGTCAGTTCCTCCATCGGCGGTACCTGACTCCATATTATGCTCCGGGTTTGTGCCAGGTATGAGAGTAGAATCTGATTATACATCATCTTCCCAATCCGACTCAAAATCATCATCCAATGAGTGACCTCTATCTTCCCAATTGTCTTCTGTGACCTGAATTTGTTTTCCTCGCGTCTTGTTTTTTCTCATCTTGAGTTTCATTCTGATTGATTTTTTTCTAGGGTTTAATCTTGTTTCATCCGACAATTCCACGTTTAAATAAATACCTCTATATTTCCTGACCTGTAGATTGGGCTTGAGAGCATAACTTTTTACATCAGCAATTAGACTTCTTTTCCTTTTCTTCTAGGCTTTATCACCTTGTCCTTTTGCAACTTACTTGGGCCGGCCCATGTTTATCTTCATTTTGTTTTTTGTTTGACCCAGCAAACTCACTAGACTGCATGTTGGATTCCATCACGTGCACATCATTATCCCCTCCTGCATCATTACAATCATCATTGGGATCCCCATCATTAATTGTTGTCTTGGTCGTAGTGTTTTCGTCCATAATAACTTTTTCGAAAATATCGGCCCCCGCTTCATTCGATTTTTCTGATTCCCCAGAAGATTTTTCAACTGACTCCACAACCTTCGACCTTCCGTTTTCCTTAGGAGACTGTTGGCCTGTCACCCCACCCTTCGCCTGAACGTACGCCGGAGTAACCCCTGGTTCAGTTTGATTTTCCGGCCCACCAGTAACATGGTTCGTCGACGTTCCAGGCATTTGGAAATCGTTGATCTTGGTAATGAAACTCGATGTCCATGTCTCATCCATTTCAGCAATCCATACATCGAATCTATGTCCCTTCCACGTAACCCCAATTTTATCTTCAATCCTTTTTCCATGATTTACCAAAATCCCTACACTACCCATTGATAGATTTAGATCCCATGCATCCGCTGTGGACCCACTAATCACCTTCCCATACTTCCCTGCTATCTCGTTCATCACAGCGCTACACCATAGTTGCATGGGTACTCCTTTGATTGACAACCAAACTAGTCGCTGATATGGTATCACTTGACCATCCCACACGTGTAAGTCATCCAGATCCTTTTCCCACACCTTTCTTGCTCCTTCCAGGAAATCAAGCATTATGTTTTCTTTATCAAAAGTTGCTATGAGATTCAACCCACCTGTAAATCTCAGGAAACCTCCCTGACTCCTAACCTGTGTTTTTAGGGTATGTGCTTTCTTTAGTCCTTCAAAATTTTTGAAACTACCCACAAACGATTTTTATATCCACAGGTTTAACATGTCCGCTTCACGGTTAAAGTTCACCACTACACAATCTTCCATTGTGCCATTCCTCTTGTTTCCCAGCAAAATATCCTTCCAATGGCTTTGTCCACCCCCATAACTTGTTTGTTCCTGTGTCTGTCTTACCTCTACATGTTTCCTCTGCTTAACTTGTCTCAAGTTATCCACCACATCCTCTGTGCCATTGTTTCTCCAGATTTTGCCCTTCTCGTTCTTCATTTTCCTGTTGTCATTGTTGTACTTTGCAATATTTGCCTTGAGTCTAGCATCCTTTAGATCCACCATGTTGATTGCTTTCACAAGCTTGTCAGCATCCCGAACAAAGGCATACCGCAGGAAGCCAAATCTCCTACCTAATGTGTCTTTCTTTTTGGCTATATAGGCATCAACCAACCACCCTAAGTTTCTGGATTCTGTCCATAGGTCAGCATCCGACATCCATGATGGTATGTTGGTGACATAAAACATAGTGGCATCCTCTCTCCTTGGTTTGCCTGCTACATTCCCTCCCGGTTTAGGGTTTTGTTCCGGTGGTGGTAACTCCCCTTCTTCTATCTCCATAGTACCTGTTGCTGTAAGACCCTAATTTCTACATGACAAAAGTCGCAGCGGAAACACGTACCATAAAAATTCTTTCATTAAAATACCTCAAACCATTTAAACTTTAACTTTAACATAGCTTTTATTCTTACTTCCGTCACCCTCTTAATTACTAAAATAAAACATAGCTTATGTTTATTTCAATTTACATTCAACGTCCCCGTACAATCTCTCTTGTGACTCGATCTTCGATCTCTATTCCTTGATAATCGCCTGGTCCGTACTACCTGCACTCACCACATACATTCAAACATTAGCACAATGTATAAATAAGATCATTCGCGTACACTTCACGTTTCGTTCTTTAATAAACTTCAAGCATTTCATCTGCGTATCCATTTACTGGTGAGGCTTCATGAATGTACCTGCATTACTTATCATTCTCAAGGTACACCATTAGTAGCGTTAATCCTCAATGTGTCTTAATCATACACACATACGTACATACATTAAACTTACATATACATCTACATACGTGCATACACTCATACATACCTTTATACGTACCTACGTACACAACTACATACCTACATACCCTTCCTACAGCTTTACATACATGCATACGATCATACATATCCTTATACATACACACATACACATCTACATCCGTACATACCCTTTCTACAACTATACATACGTACATACACTCATACGTATCATTATACATACCTACGTACACCACTACTTACGTACAAACCCTTCCTTCATCTTTGCATACATGCATACGCCCATACTTACCTACATACATACTTACATAACTTCTACATACGTATACAAATACGTACAAACATACATACTCGCTTATCTACATATGTGCATACATTCATACATACCTTTATGCGTACCTACGTACACAACTACATACTTACATACCCTTCCTACAGCTTTACATACATGCATACACTCCTACATGCCTTCATACGTACTTACTTATGCAACTACATACGTACATACCTTTCCTACATCATCACATACATGCCTACACTCGTATATACGCTTATACATACATACATACATACACATCTACGTACAAACATAACTTTCCTACAACTTTACATACATGCATACACTCCTACATGCCTTCATACGTACTTACATAAGTTCTATGTACGTATACCGATACATACAACATACATACTTGCTTGGTCTACAAACGTGCATCCCTATATGCTCATAAGAAACTTTACGAGTCATCGTGTCGAAAACCGGAGCACCAGGACACGTTACGGGTCAACCGGAAACACCAGACGTGAAAATAAAAGCTTACAAACAAGTGCCCGTCGGCGACGGGATGGGAGCCCGTCGGCGACGGGTTGTAATTATGCCCGTCGGGGCCATTAACCCGTAACCAGTGTCTTAACCCGTCGGAGAAAAATGACCAAACCGGTGCCCGTCGGCGACGGGGTGGGAGCCCGTCGGCGACGCCCTCCCTAAAACACATTTTCCTGCAGATCCATTTCGTCGTCCGTACGCACTAAAACGCGCGTAACTTTCGAACCGTTTACCCGTTTAACCTCCCGTTTCTTCCTACATGCTTGTAAATTCACATTCTATCATACGAACTTAAAATCCCACATCCGTATCAAGGAAATTCTTAACTTGCATGCATTCGACTTATTATTATATTCTACTTATTTGACCCGTTCGTGCATTTATCAACATAAACTGTTTATTTGACCTCAAACTCATATGAACTTAATAATTTCATTGACGCCTATCATAAAGATTTATTTCTCGGATGTCTAGCATTCTCTTAACCCATTTTTCGCTCAAAAGCTCATTTTGACCCGTAATGGGTATTTACGCATTGTAAGGTCTATGGCTCACAAAGACCATACTTCTCTCTTCCATACTTGTCTAAAACATTACATTGATCGAACAACTTGTTTCTAAACCACTTTTAATATCGTTTGCCCAAAATACCCATCAAGGGCATTTTGGTCAACTTTAATTCAATCATTTACAACGAAAGACTTCATCACATATATGACCTCAAACATCATGTTTAATTAATTTAAACAATGTATTACTTACTCGTACTAAGAAGTGATTACAGAAATCACTTACCTTATGCGTCCATGCTCGTATCCGATTCCTTGCCTCTTCTTGACCCGTTAACATCTCATGCTTGAATCCGCCTCGACGTGATTCCTATACTTTCATTTCATCGAAACCACGCTCTTATTAGCATACTCATTCATACATGTGTCAATCATATTACTCACATAATTCACCCTTAACTTTCCTTAGTCACTTCTAACAAGCATTACAACATATAATCAACTTCATAACCTTTCTAACACACGTAAATCATCGGGTAATCAACTTAACACATATTTACATAACATGTATCCAACGACTTCCTCTAATCCTATCTTTACGACAACGAGTCCAATCATGTCTCTTATACTTGTTGACTTTCAAAAGTCAACTATTAATCATATGTAACCTTCGACTTATCAACATGTACCCGTAGCATCATAATCGATTATACGGACGACACTATATACATTGCATCATACACTTGATGTGAGTACTACCTTTTAAGCATAGAGTACAACTATTCCATGTACAAAACTCATAAACTCATACATAACCCATCAAATCCTACTACTAATCATCATATATCATTCCAAATGAACATTAAACATAACATCATCACATTCTTCCTAATTTATCCAACAATAATTCATCATAACCACTTAATACATCAATCATTCAACAAAACTTGAACATAGGAGGTGATTCTAGTTATCATCTTCACCCTAACTAACGGGTTTCACCTCTAATCCTCAAATTAACGTAAACCATACATAACCCATGTTCTATACAAGGATTCTAACCCTTGTACATGATCAATTTCATACTAACTCACGGATTAGAACATAACCCACTTCACCCATGATCACCAATCTTAGATTTAAAACATACCTTATGATCCTCTCGTGTTGGTGATCATTAATCCATGCTCGGTTATGGATTTAGACTTCATCTTGCCTTTCAATTTGGACATAAGGATGAGATTAGGGTTTGAGGCTCCATGGGAGCCTCATGGTCGATCTTTCCAGAACACACACTTGGTGTGTGTTTGTGTGTGTCAAGTTATTCTATAAATTAACTTTCATTTGTTCCACTTTAGCCCCTCGGGTTTTCCTTTAAAACATAAATGACACTACCTTTCATCACTTAATACTTTTGACCATACCCTTAACTAGGATAAATAGCCTAGTTACTTATTTCATGACGTGTCATAAAGGAACACCCGACAATTAATTACATTCAGATTTTGGGGCGTTACAAGTCTACCACCCTTAATTGAGGTTTCGTCCCCGAAACCTTTCTTACCTTTATTTATCACTAATTATTCCTTCTCTACATCCACTCGACACAACCACGAGCTCGTCACAATGACTATCATCGCAATTACCTTATTCCGGTACTCACGACCAAGCTTACCCTTCTTATTCATACTTAACTGATTATCCGGGTCGTAGCCCGTCCTACACTTATGACTCCCATGAGTCGATTACCTACACATCTAACACATCCCGGGTTCAAAACTTCTTTCTTTCATCTTAAAATTTTAAAATTTAGGTTTACGTGCCAATCATGATCCTTCTTTCATTCAATTACTTTACATTTACTCACATGATTCGTTTGACACAATCGTAGCATCCATACATTTCATTATTTCTATATTTTAAATCCGACTAGCGGTTTCGAATATTCTTTTCATGCATTTCATACTTTGAATCCGTCTCGCGGGTTCAAACATTCCATTCATGCCTTTCATGCCTTGAATCCGTCTCACGGATTCAAACATTCCATTCATGCCTTTCATGCCTTGAATCCGTCTCACGGATTCAAACATTTCTTTCATGCCTTTCATACCTTGAATCCGTCTCGCGGGTTCAAACATTCCATTCATGCCTTTCATGCCTTTGAATCCGTTTCACGGATTCAAACATTCCATTCACACTTTTCATCCCTTGAATCCATCTCGCGGATTCAAGCATTGCATTCATACTTTATTGATCCGTACTTTCTTACGGATTCAACATTCTTTATTCTTATCAGGCATGTTTTCATACTTTCATAGTACTCTCAATTCCCCGAGAGTCTTACTTCCCATTTCACCCACACGCCCGCCTGTTACCTAACTCTACCGGACATACCTGTAACAATTATCACGGTCTCACGAACGTCATATGCTTCACATGTACTGGCCAGGTACACAATCCACATACTAGTTTCGTGTCTTCGTGTAATTGTCACCTTATGTACGAAGAACTAGGTTTCAGCACGTGTATCATTTTCAAAACATATTCATTATACCATCATAGCCCTTCATTTAGCATTTTTCTTCCCTTAATGCATTTTACCATTTTACATATCCACATATTGAATTTACATACCTGGCTCATTTGCCTATTTGTCTTATTACCTCTTTGCCTGCCTTAGTATTCATCCTAGACTGCATTCACGGATCATCCTCTTCCAACACTTATGCTTACCTTGCACATACAAAACCGTCAGTTTCTTTATACGTACACATAAGTACATACTTACATTAGCCTTCACCTTTGGATCTTGATCGAGTCTTAGATTGTACGGGTTCCTTATCGTAAGAGCACACAAGTTTGAGTTCAAGTACTTACTTTCTTGTACTTGAGTCTCTCAAACCAGGGCTCTGATACCAACTTGTAAGACCCTAATTTCTACATGACAAAAGTCGCAGCGGAAACACGTACCATAAAAATTCTTTCATTAAAATACCTCAAACCATTTAAACTTTAACTTTAACATAGCTTTTATTCTTACTTCCGTCACCCTCTTAATTACTAAAATAAAACATAGCTTATGTTTATTTCAATTTACATTCAACGTCCCCGTACAATCTCTCGTGTGACTCGATCTTCGATCTCTATTCCTTGATAATCGCCTGGTCCGTACTACCTGCACTCACCACATACATTCAAACATTAGCACAATGTATAAATAAGATCATTCGCGTACACTTCACGTTTCGTTCTTTAATAAACTTCAAGCATTTCATCTGCGTATCCATTTACTGGTGAGGCTTCATGAATGTACCTGCATTACTTATCATTCTCAAGGTACACCATTAGTAGCGTTAATCCTCAATGTGTCTTAATCATACACACATACGTACATACATTAAACTTACATATACATCTACATACGTGCATACACTCATACATACCTTTATACGTACCTACGTACACAACTACATACCTACATACCCTTCCTACAGCTTTACATACATGCATACGATCATACATATCCTTATACATACACACATACACATCTACATCCGTACATACCCTTTCTACAACTATACATACGTACATACACTCATACGTATCATTATACATACCTACGTACACCACTACTTACGTACAAACCCTTCCTTCATCTTTGCATACATGCATACGCCCATACTTACCTACATACATACTTACATAACTTCTACATACGTATACAAATACGTACAAACATACATACTCGCTTATCTACATATGTGCATACATTCATACATACCTTTATGCGTACCTACGTACACAACTACATACTTACATACCCTTCCTACAGCTTTACATACATGCATACACTCCTACATGCCTTCATACGTACTTACTTATGCAACTACATACGTACATACCTTTCCTACATCATCACATACATGCCTACACTCGTATATACGCTTATACATACATACATACACATCTACATACAAACATAACTTTCCTACAACTTTACATACATGCATACACTCCTACATGCCTTCATACGTACTTACATAAGTTCTATGTACGTATACCGATACATACAACATACATACTTGCTTGGTCTACAAACGTGCATCCCTATATGCTCATAAGAAACTTTACGAGTCATCGTGTCGAAAACCGGAGCACCAGGACACGTTACGGGTCAACCGGAAACACCAGACGTGAAAATAAAAGCTTACAAACAAGTGCCCGTCGGCGACGGGATGGGAGCCCGTCGGCGACGGGTTGTAATTATGCCCGTCGGGGCCATTAACCCGTAACCAGTGTCTTAACCCGTCGGAGAAAAATGACCAAACCGGTGCCCGTCGGCGACGGGGTGGGAGCCCGTCGGCGACGCCCTCCCTAAAACACATTTTCCTGCAGATCCATTTCGTCGTCCGTACGCACTAAAACGCGCGTAACTTTCGAACCGTTTACCCGTTTAACCTCCCGTTTCTTCCTACATGCTTGTAAATTCACATTCTATCATACGAACTTAAAATCCCACATCCGTATCAAGGAAATTCTTAACTTGCATGCATTCAACTTATTATTATATTCTACTTATTTGACCCGTTCGTGCATTTATCAACATAAACTGTTTATTTGACCTCAAACTCATATGAACTTAATAATTTCATTGACGCCTATCATAAAGATTTATTTCTCGGATGTCTAGCATTCTCTTAACCCATTTTTCGCTCAAAAGCTCATTTTGACCCGTAATGGGTATTTACGCATTGTAAGGTCTATGGCTCACAAAGACCATACTTCTCTCTTCCATACTTGTCTAAAACATTACATTGATCGAACAACTTGTTTCTAAACCACTTTTAATATCGTTTGCCCAAAATACCCATCAAGGGCATTTTGGTCAACTTTAATTCAATCATTTACAACGAAAGACTTCATCACATATATGACCTCAAACATCATGTTTAATTAATTTAAACAATGTATTACTTACTCGTACTAAGAAGTGATTACAGAAATCACTTACCTTATGCGTCCATGCTCGTATCCGATTCCTTGCCTCTTCTTGACCCGTTAACATCTCATGCTTGAATCCGCCTCGACGTGATTCCTATACTTTCATTTCATCGAAACCACGCTCTTATTAGCATACTCATTCATACATGTGTCAATCATATTACTCACATAATTCACCCTTAACTTTCCTTAGTCACTTCTAACAAGCATTACAACATATAATCAACTTCATAACCTTTCTAACACACGTAAATCATCGGGTAATCAACTTAACACATATTTACATAACATGTATCCAACGACTTCCTCTAATCCTATCTTTACGACAACGAGTCCAATCATGTCTCTTATACTTGTTGACTTTCAAAAGTCAACTATTAATCATATGTAACCTTCGACTTATCAACATGTACCCGTAGCATCATAATCGATTATACGGACGACACTATATACATTGCATCATACACTTGATGTGAGTACTACCTTTTAAGCATAGAGTACAACTATTTCATGTACAAAACTCATAAACTCATACATAACCCATCAAATCCTACTACTAATCATCATATATCATTCCAAATGAACATTAAACATAACATCATCACATTCTTCCTAATTTATCCAACAATAATTCATCATAACCACTTAATACATCAATCATTCAACAAAACTTGAACATAGGAGGTGATTCTAGTTATCATCTTCACCCTAACTAACGGGTTTCACCTCTAATCCTCAAATTAACGTAAACCATACATAACCCATGTTCTATACAAGGATTCTAACCCTTGTACATGATCAATTTCATACTAACTCACGGATTAGAACATAACCCACTTCACCCATGATCACCAATCTTAGATTTAAAACATACCTTATGATCCTCTCGTGTTGGTGATCATTAATCCATGCTCGGTTATGGATTTAGACTTCATCTTGCCTTTCAATTTGGACATAAGGATGAGATTAGGGTTTGAGGCTCCATGGGAGCCTCATGGTCGATCTTTCCAGAACACACACTTGGTGTGTGTTTGTGTGTGTCAAGTTATTCTATAAATTAACTTTCATTTGTTCCACTTTAGCCCCTCGGGTTTTCCTTTAAAACATAAATGACACTACCTTTCATCACTTAATACTTTTGACCATACCCTTAACTAGGATAAATAGCCTAGTTACTTATTTCATGACGTATCATAAAGGAACACCCGACAATTAATTACATTCAGATTTTGGGGCGTTACAGTTGCCTTCATCATTTTCGTGGTCAGGGCAGACCCAAAGAGAGAACAAGACCCAGATAGCGAATGGAAAAGTCGGAAGATCAAGATAGGATGGAAGGAATAGTCAATTCCACAACCAGTGTTCAGATCAATGACCAACCACACACACTATCCCGAGAACCCCCTCTTCGTCGAGCCACTGGCGAATTGTTTCCCGTCAATAAATGTTCCTAGCAATAACCCAGATCCTAGACGACGAATGGGAGAAGATGAAGGAACAAGATAGGATGAAAGGTAGGATTTGATTCACAATATGTATGAAGATCGGAAGAACCTCGCACGCTATCCCAAGGTTCACTTCTCCGTCGAGCCTCCGGCCTTGCACACACTTTTTCTAAACCCTGTAGTTTTTGTGTCCGCTTCTTTTCTGAGCGTCTCATTTGTTTATTTAAAAGTTAAATATTTAACATTTAAATATCTTTTTTATCTTAATAAAATTACACACAACATTCACAAACAAATACTATAAATATAAAATACCACGTGACTCAATAAATTTAATATATTAGAATATCAAACACAAAAGCCAAACTTCATCCTCTTAGGTTTCGAATAAATTCACAACATTCATTTGTTTTGAACCCGCGTCGGACGGGTTACGAATCAACATATCAAGCAATGGAGCTGCAACTCTTCATTGGTAGATACCCAAACTGTTTGAATCCGGGGTCCCCCTTCAATACACGCGCACATCACAACGGCCAAACCAACTGAGCTATGTATTTATATGTTACCAATCGAGGCCCTTTAATCTTTTTAACAACACAAAACCGACGCTCAGATGAAGTGTCTCCTTTACTAGCACAAAATTCGAACTTGGTTGAATCTTTGGTACACCTAAATCGTGTCGTTTCATGGATAAAGTGAAGATTGACTGTTGGTGGATTCAAAACATTTCAAGACCCAAAATATGCATTTAATTATCACATAAAGGCACTACATTACTTCAATTAAAATCTAAATAACTCACCATTGATGAACCTCAAGAACACGAATGAGTTTTTATACAATTCGGCTATTATAGGCTTGAAACTCAGTTTCATTTGACTCTAAACATGGAAACATAGCAGTACATACTCACAAATCCGATTACCATACTTTTTTTCACGTAGATTGGAAGCAAATCATTTCTAGGGCTTGAAACTTTGAAGATTCATAACTTCATCATTCGGGCATCAATTCAGGTGATTCCAAAGCCCAACTTTGTTATTTTTCCGAGCTCTACAAACCCCTCTATCAATTTATGTGATAGAGGGCATTATCTATACGAATTGAAATTGTAGGAAACTAGGGTTCTTAGTTTTCTAAATTTGGGGCTTTTAGGTTTAGGATGCTATTTTGGTAAATTGAACATAGGGTATTGTTTAAGATCATGTTAGGATAGGTTGTATAAATTTTTCAAATTTTTGGATGTCGTTCGGATTTATTGTAGAATTTTTAAGGAATTATATATTGGAGAAATACATAAATTGTAAAACCGCATGTTTATGATTATGTCGTCTTAAAAGTTTAGATATAAAATTTAGAATATAGAAATTCTCATGATTGCCTATAGATCATAAAATCTAATATATATATATATATATATATATATATATATATATATAGGGAGAAGATCATGCGAGAACCACCTCTTATTGCGAGAACCGCGAGAACCAATGTGAACACAACCAAAAATGCCTAAAAATAGCTAAAAATCACACAATTTTTTTTTTAATAATTTTTATATAAAAATCGCTACTTTTCGAAGGCAAAAAAAAATTTTAATTTTAAAAAAAAAAAATAAAATTTTTTTGCCACTAAAAGTAGCGATTTGAGCATAAAAAATATTTAAAAAAAAAATTAGATTTTTTTTAGGTTTTTTGGGGGTTTAGTTTTTAGCATTTTAGCTTGGGGGTGGGGGGGGGGGTGGGGGGTGTTTAGGTTTTTGGGGGGTGGGGGAGGGGGGTTTAGGTTTTTTTTTTTTGGGGGGGGGGGGGGTTAGGTTTTTTTTAGGTTTTTTGGGGGTTTTAGTTTTTAGCATTTAGCTTGGGGGGTTTAGGTTTTTTTTTTTTTGGGGGGGGGGGGGGGTGGGGGTTAGGTTTTTTTTAGCTATTTTAGGTTGTGTTGACATTGGTTCTCGCGGTTCTCGCAATAAGGGTGGTTCTAGCATTAATTCCTCCCTATATATATATATATATATATATATATATATAGGGGACCGCTAAAATGAGAACCACCTCCAGTTGTAAGAACCATGAGAACTTTTTGATCCGGGGCGAGTTGGACCAATTTTTTTTTTCATAAACGTAGATGCTTGTATTATAAACACATTTGTAAAAAAAATAAAAAAAATGTCGTGTGTGTAGTTTTGAGCATCACAAGTTTGTGTTTACGGGTACCGTAAATTTTAAACAAAATTTACGGTTTTAAACAAAATTTACGGTACCCGTAAACACAAACTTGTGGTGCTCAAAACTACACACACGACATTTTTTATTTGAATTTTTTTACAAATGTGTTTATAATACACGCATCTATGTTTGTGAAAATTTTTTTTGGTCCAACTCGCCCCGTACGGTGTAGTCCTCATGGTTCTTACAACTAGAGGTGGTTCTCATTTTAGCGGTCCCCTATATATATATATATATATAGAGAGAGATACGGGATCAGGAGAAAACGCTCAAAAGTGTGAGAACGGTGAGAACGGTTCCTGGCCTAACACGTGTCACACGGCATAGAGAAGGGCGGATGGGTTTTTTGTCCTTTCATATTTCTTTTTTTAAACGCGTGTCACATCCCGTTTCCATTTTTTGGCGTTTAATAAATATGCCGCGTTTTATTGTTTGTAGATCAGGATCATAGTTAATATTTTGGCGTTTTAATTATGTTTTGGCGTTTTTATTGTTTTTTAAATCAGGATGCATGTCTATGATGTAAAAAACATCAGTAATTTTCTTGATGTTTATTATATCAAGTTGGATACACGTCTATAATTTGACAGACAATTATGGCATTTTGAAAAGATAAATAAATTCAGTTTTCCATGTAGTGGCTTTTAATATAATAAATGTTTGTCAATAATGTTACCGCCTCTTCATTTTACTGTTTAGCAATTACTGTTTCGTTCAATTTCATCGGTGAATTAGTATTGATTTTTCAGTAATACCTTGTTTGGCTTTTTTGGCGTTTTATAGCAACATTGTGCTTTCCTAGCATCCGCTCTCTCAGTTTTCACACTATCAGTTGTTTTGGTGTTTTTGGCGTTTTATATTAAATTTTTTTAGTAGAGAATTAGATAGTAAAATCAGAGAATTAGATAACAAACAATAGAAACTGTAAAAAAAATTATAATCTAATTTCTCTTCCAAATCTTCACTGTCATCAGCCTCTTCTACTTTAACCTTTTTGGCGTTTTGAACCTGTTTTGAATACCTTATGTAGATCCTTTTTTTTCCTACATAACGTCCGTCTTCGTTAAGGGGTAAAAGTCTTTTTTTTTCTTCATTTTTTTATGAAAATTTGTCCATCTCATTCAGCAAAAGCTTATAGATATACCCACCTCAGAGTAGAATCCATTCAGTGAAACTTTATTCAGAACAATACTCAATAAAGAAGAAATGACGTTCCGCATCTGTGGCTTTTTTAAGTATCTTTTTTGGCGTTTTAAAGTGAATGGTTTGTTGGAAAGATGGCATTTACTTTTTTGGTGGTGTGATCAGTTGATTGTTCAGAGACGTCTCTCTTATAGAATGTTTTTGGCGCGTAGTTTAGGCGGGATTTTTATTTATAATAAATGATATTAATAAAGTAGTTATCTTTTCAGTTACTGTGTGTATTTTTTACTGATTTTGTTCAGGTTTTTATGAGTTTTTATGGTCTTAGACATTCCATCTTCCAAGTTTGGCGTTTTTAGTGGCTTTAAGTAGTTTTTGGCGTTTGTTTCCATTTTTAGCTTTCAATAATTCTTCTCTAAATTACTTTTATTATAGGTTGGGAGTTTTTGGCGTTTTACTTCATTATGACGTTTCACAATAATTATGACTTTTGGCGTTTTATTAATATAATGTTATTTTTTTATTCTAAGTTGAAAAATACATAACAAACAACAGAAAAAGAAAATAAAAAAAATAAAAGGAGAAACAATTCATCTTTCAAATCTTCTCTGTCGTAAGTCTCTTTCTTCTTTGAAACATGTTCACTGGCGGTTTGGCTTTGTCATACTTGTGTTTTTTTGGCCGTTTGGAAAGACAATATGACATGAGTTTTTTGTTTGAATATGTATCTTCAAAACACTCATCAGTGTCATTCGTCTAATTCATGCCATTATAATATTCATCAATAACAAAACACAAAAACTGACATAAGTCTGACCCCAGTATCTTTTTCTTGAAGTTTTGTCCATCTCATTCAGCAAAATATTATTTGAGTCGCAGCACCTTAGGAAAGAATGCATTTCCCGAAACTTCGCGTAGAACAATATTGAATATACAAGAAACGATTTTTGGCATTTTTGGCGTTTTTCTGAGGAAATAGTGTATCTGAAAGAAAAGTCAATTTTTTGGAAATTTTTGATATTTGAGAGATTTGGCGTTTTCTAAGATGATTGGTATATAGTAAAATATGGCGTTTTTGAGTAGGTGTGTTTGATGTTTTGGATCTGGCGTTGTAAGATGAATGTTATATAGTAGAAATATGGCGTTTTCAGGTTGGGGGAGGTGTGTTCTTATGTATGAGAATGTTTTGTTTATATAGGGATGCGTTTTGGCTAGTAATGGTGTTTTATTCATTAGTTGGCGTTTTGGTATAGAAGTGTAAAGACCTTTTTACCCTTAACGAAGCGCGTCGACTCAATAGAATTTGTGTTATTTACGAAAACGCCACCGCGCCAATCTAGTTCATAGATTGTTTTGATCGGACGATCGATAAGTGTTCTCACCGTTCTCACACTTTTCATCGTTTTCTCTAAATCATGACCCTATATATATATATATTGAAAGTGTATTGTACATTTTGTCTTAACGTACGAGAGTACGCTATGGCAAGTTCGCACGTTATAAACCTAGAAAGGGAAATCTCGCATGTTGATAAAAACCAAAATCGCATGTTGTAAAAAAACCAAAATCGCATGTTAAAAAAAAACACAAATTTCGCATGTTGTAAAGAAGTCATATGTTGTTTTACAAAAACCAAAATCGCATGTTCAAAACCAAAATCGCACGTTGATCGTACACATCGTAGGTTAAGGAAATTTGTACAATAACCGGCCCTCTCTCTCTATCTCTCTATGCATGCATACATACATACATATATATATACATATATATACATATATATATATATAGGGAGGAGTTCATGCGAGAACCACCCTTATTGCGAGAACCGCGAGAACCAATGTGAACACAACCTAAAATAGCTAAAAAAACCTACCCCCCCCCCCAAGCTAAATGCTAAAAACTAAAACCCACAAAAAACCTAAAAAAAACCTAACCCCCTCCCCCCCAAAAAAAAAACCTAAACCCCCTCCCCCACCCCCCCAAAAACCTAAACCCCCCACCCCAAGCTAAAATGCTAAAAACTAAACCCCCAAAAAACCTAAAAAAATCTAAAAAAAATTCTAATTTTTTTTAATATTTTTTATGCTCAAATCGCTACTTTTAGTGGCCCAAAAAAAAAATTTTTGGCTTTGAAAAGTAGCGATTTTTATATAAAAAAATATTAAAAAAATTTTTTGTGTGATTTTTAGCTATTTTTAGGCATTTTTGGTTGTGTTCACATTGGTTCTCGCGGTTCTCGCAATAAGAGGTGGTTCTCGCATAATCTTCTCCCTATATATATATATATATATATATATATATATATATAGGGTTGAGTTCATTTCAGAACTCTAAATAACTACAGAACTTTCAGAACTCCTAATAAACAATCATTTTATATATAATTTTTTGTATTTAGGATCTTTTTATCATCTATTATATGTATTTCTTTGATTACATACATGTTAAAAGTAGTTTACATATGTTTAATTGCTAAAATTATATATATGTGTCATAACTAATTACATATATGTAAAAATACTAGTTTACATATGTGTAATTATAAAATTACATATAAAAATGATAAAATTACTCTTAAGATGTATGTAATCGTAAAAATATACATAATAAATGATAAAATTATCCTAAACATAAAAATATATAAATAAAAAAATTGTTTATTAGGAGTTCTGTAAATATTTATGGTTCTGAAATGATACTGACCCTATATAGGGCCCTATATATATATATATAGGACAAAGATCCGTTAGGAACCACCTCTTATTGCGAGAACCGCGAGAACCAATGTGAACACAACCAAAAATGTATAAAAATAGCTAAAAATCACACAAATTTTTTTTTAATATTTTTATAAAAAAAATCGCTACTTTTCGAAGCAAAAAAAAAAGATTTTTTTTTGCTACGAAAAGTAGCGATTTTAACATAAAAATATTAAAAAAAAAATTTAGTTTTTTTTAGGTTTTTTGGGGGTTTAGTTTTTAGCATTTTAGCTTGGGGGGGGGGGGGGTTAGGTTTTTTTTTTGGGGGGGGGGGGGTGGGGGTTAAGTTTTTTTTAGGTTTTTTTAGCTATTTTAGGTTGTGTTCACATTGGTTCTCGCGGTTCTCGCAATAAGGGTGGTTCTCGCATAAACCTTACCCTATATATATATATATATAGTCTTAGAATCCTGTAAAAAGGACATGTTTCGTGAGAAGTGTGAGAAGGCATAAAAATTCATATGTATACATAATGTTTTGGACTTAGACATAATGTTTTGCGTTGCTTTGGCAAGAAAAACACCAAACATAACAATTTAAGACACAACGCAATGAATTTTAGGCTTAAAACTTAAAACACCATGTCAAGAACGTTAAGTGGTATGTTTTAAGTGTTAAATAGTGTCTTTTAAATTCACGTCCATAATATGTTGCATTGTGTTTTAAATTGTTATGTTTGGTGTTTTTCTTGTCAAAACAACAAAAAACATCATGCCTAAGTTCAAAACATGATGCCTACATGTTAATTTCTATACATTCTCACACTTCTCACGAAAAGAGTCCTTTTTACAGGAACCTCACCCTATATTAGGTTATCACCCGGGTGGCAACCGAGCTGGAAAATTTAAATTACATTAATTATAAGTGTATCAATAAAAGTAATGCAAATAAAATGTTATTAGGTATGAAGTTTTCTTTATAAGCCGTGTGCAAAAACATCAAAAAAAAAAAAAAAAAAATTTTACATTTACAATTTACTAAAAGTGACATGAGATTAGTCCACTCTTTACTATCGATCTTCGCAATGGCCGTATTTGAAGCTGTAATAAAATTTAAAAATGACTTTAATAATATAATAATCATATAAACAAAAATGATATTAGCAGCCAGCTTACAACCAAGAAAAACAATGAGAAATTTTGTTTTTTTAGTTTTGGTAATGATAAGCAAAAAATAACAGTAACACAATCAACTACCTCTAGGTGTTTGTCCAACGTAATGACGTATGTTGTCATATAGGCTATCACTTGACAATTGTGATTTGTGGTCGACAAATTGTTAACTTGTTACAATTTTGGATTTGCAAATGCCTTTTAATCCATGTATCACATATAGGTTATCACCCGGGTAGAAACCCGGGTAGGAAAATTTAAATTACATTAATCATCTATCTACTATAATAAAAGAAACCAACTTTTGGACACGTGTCATTCATTGAAGGTACCCTCAAATCTATACTTATCTTATATTAACTAAATAAATAATAAATTAATATTAAATCTTATCAAACTTTAATAAAATATTATCCTCAAATCTAAATTGTTTTTTTATTATTTGGTGTATACAATTATATTTATTCAACTTGTGTAAAACGCATGGTTTTTAAAAATATAATTTTTTTATTATTTACTATACAAGGTTACATTTATATAACCCGTATAATACACAAAGTTTTTAAAGATATAACTTTTTTTATCATTTCCTATGTAAAATTAGATTTATTCAACACGTGTAATACACGGGGTTTCTTAAGGATATAATTTGTTTATTATTTGGTAGATTTTTCAACCCAACTATACACGGGTTTTTTTAAAGATACGACGTTTTTAGTATTTAATATACAAAATTACATTTGTTTAATCTATGTAATACACATGGTTTTTAAAGATATAACTCTTTTTTAGATCTATTCAACATGTGTAATATACGGGTTTTTTAAGGATGTGATTTTTTATTATTTGGTAGATTTATTCAACCCGATTATACACGAGTTTTTTAAAAATACGACGTTTTTAGTATACAAAATTACATTTATTTAATCTGTGTAACACACATGGTTTTTAAAGATATAACTTTTTTTATTATTTGATATATAAAATTATATTTATTTAATCCGTACAATATACGGAGTTCATAAAGATATAACTTTTTATTATTTAATATATAAAATTACATTTATTCAACCCGTGTAATACACGAGATTCTAACCTAGTAAGTGTATAAATAAAAGTAATGCAAATAAAGTAACATTACATAAATTCCTCTGTTTGTCCGAACAACATTTAACTGGCTTCTCAAATGTATGACGGTTCTGCAATTTTACAATGAAAAACAGACATCATAATCGATCTTTTTCTTTTTACACCACCCAAAATTCAAGGAGAACATAACTTGTACCTTGTTTGTTTTAAAAGACACACGTTAAATAATAATCAAGGTAGGTACTACAATGAATGAACATAATTATATTAAAAAAGAAACTATGAACCTGACAACGATTAGATACAACATCTGAATCTTGTAGATACTCCGGATGGCTTTTAACACGTTTGACCCGTTTCCCTTTTCAGGTACGTGTATAAATTTGTCCCATTGTAGAAATTTTAAAAGAGCAAGAAACATACCACTTTCGGCTATGGTAGAAAAAATGGTCGTCTTTCATCAGATTATACATGACACCTAGCCTGAAATGAAGTAAAATGCAAAAAAGGTGTCTTGGTACTTAACATTCATTATAAATAAAAAAAAGCAAGACTATGGAAAAAATTTCAATGCATATTTACCTCCTCGTTAGCACTTGCTGCCATATTTATGAAAGTCGAGTCTTGACCTATTAAAGTTTATAAAATCAAGTAAATAAAGTCTTAAATATTTGATAAATTAATATCTCACCCTGAATTGCCAACTCATATTACAATAGTTATAAATGTTTGTTTCATATTACAAATGTTAAACTAACAAAAGTTTAACAAATGTTAACGACTGAAATTACATGTTCTTACATACAACAAAAGAGCGTTCACAATTTATCAAAATTTTAGAAGGTAAATTTATATATATTTGACCATAGCAAATAAAAGACATGAATGAAAGATAAATAAAACCATATTCCTTATTTGGGTGGGCTAACGCTAATTGGGCTTGAGCCAAAATTGAACATGTTTTGAATTACATATATAACAATTTGTTTTCTATACATGCTAACCTAATATACACAAAGACCAGATTGCAAGACAACCCCACGCATGCACCCCCTTTTAGCAGGCCTATCCATTTTGCTAATAAGTAGAAACCGAGCCACTGTGATGCACTAATGCTTTAACCGCAATCCAAAAGCAAATTAATTACTTACCTGGATAGCCGAGAACAAAAAAGCAGAGAAACAAAAACGAACTTTAGCAACATAAAACACCTCAAAACACTTAATTTTATTTCATTTGTTATCTTAGAAAGAGAAAAAATTCAAATTTAAAAAAAAAACACAATGAAGGAATATGAAATCTCTTCAAATCGGCACTGATTAGAGTTTTAATTTAGAAACATAATTGAAAGCTATTAAAATTAGGAAATCACTTAGAACAACTTTGATTACAATAGAGAAATAAAAGGCATTACGAATTTATATAATTTGTAATGATTATCTATAATCCATAAAAAGGAAACATAAGACTCTAAAATCTATTAGTAAGAAATAACATATCACATATAACATTTTCAAGAATAGATTTAGAAACATAAGAACATGGATTTCACAGTCTATTGTAGCACACCGATAGCTAATGCACACTTTCTAGATACCATATCCACACAAATTAACTTATTTTATGAAGCTAATGTACATTAGTTTTACTGAAAATAAACATCAATAAAAACTTTTACGACTGGATATGGACTATAGAAGTGCTTAACTATTCAAATATGTATTAGTATCATTACACCTCCAGAAAACCTTGGTACTTAAACTAATTTCAGTATCCTATAAATCCATTAACCATGACTTACTAAAATGGGAAATTCGCCAATAGGATCCTATAAAAAGAATGAAGACCAAGTATCTAGGATGAATCTGGACAATTTGAGCAAAGGCATCATAAAAGCAGTATACAAATTACAGTGTTCAAAACTATAAGCAAATAAGATTATAAGATAACATAGGAAGTTGTCAGTGCAAAGTTTACATTAACGTTGGTATATGCTTCAAGTTTTCTTACATAATCCTTCTATTGATATAGAACATTTTGAGAAATTCCCAAACCACCAAATAACCCAAATACATCCATTAAAAGCCAAATAAGATGTCTTTAATTCAAAAATCAGTATTAAGAATAACTAAATTTATGGTAGGATTTCAAGTGTTAACGGACGGCTAACGAACCTCTACAGTGTGAGGATTTATAATCTGCAACACACGACCGGACCTTTTTAGATGCTTTGCAGTTCTGATCAACTCGTCCTAAAGTTCTAGAATTAAAAAAAAACAATATTATAAAAGCCTTATAAAACTCAATTAGAAATGACATTCTTGCGTGACTAACAATTGCATTACCTTTCGTTCTAGAAATTGAAACACATGCTTGTCGTTAGAACAAAAAGCCATGAAGGGTTGGCTGGATCAATATCCAACTGCAAACAAAATAAAAAAAAACACATATAAAAAATCAAAAATAACATCTAGTTTTCATCAAACATAAAACCATACTCATGATTTTCAAAATGTATATTAATTCTTTCTTACACTTTGAATCTTGTCATCGGGGTCTTCCTTGGGTGTATCAAAGTTTGAAATAGAAGCCATGAAACTGGTTATAAAAATTAAAATGTAAAGCCATGAAACAAAATCCATCTAAAGTTTCGATGTAACCGGGTTAACAAAATGGCTTTCATCATGAGTATAAACAAACAACTCACATAAATCAAGTCTATGTTGTTAATTCGAGGATCAAATTCACTGTAATCCACGCCTAAAAATTATTTTGATAAGTTTTGAAACCCTAATTCTCAAATTTTCACAGAATAATCATCCTATTAAACAAATTTCTGACGGATTCATCATGAAGTATAAACCAAAAAACTGTCATAAATCATATCATAGTTGTCAATTCGAAAAACAGATCACTATAATCAACTCCTAAAAACAATTTGAGGTTTCTAAAACCCTAGATCTAAAGACTAAAAAAATTTCAATATAACAAACGCATAATCATAATTCAAAAAGATAAACCACTAACTGAATGTTGAATTAATCGGAATGCATAATTCAAAAAGATACTACCATCTGCCACCACCATCCGGCGGTGCCGGCAGCCATCACCACCGCCAACAGTCACTGGACATTTGCCACTTCCCTTCATACCCACCTGGCCAGAATCCACCTGAAGCAGACATGTGATCGAAAACAAAATCCGAGTCCAAATGATAAATCGTAACCGCTAGAGATTCAAAATCCAATGGTTTTACCTAACAATTCGGAGTCGTTAAGGAAACGTGAGGGAGAAGGGTCTAGGGTTTCAGAGTATGAAGAAGGGAATGAGGAAGTGTGGAACAAAAAGTAGAAGACAAAAAATTGAGAAGCAATGAACTTCACATGGTGGAAGATCTTAAACTTCGAAGCGTTGATTTTAAGAGAGGATGGAATTTTTTGGTTAAGGTTTGTGTAGAGAGAAGCACGGGATCGGAGGAAAAAGAAGCGTGAAGGTGAAGAGGAAGATGTAGATGTGAATCTAGGGTTTCAGGGTAGCGTATGAGAGAAGGGTTAATAGGATCGGGTCAGGATATCCTGTAATGAAAATAATGACCCGAAGCAAAGTGCGCCAAAACCAAAATGAGGAGCAATATCATGCTGACACATCAGCAAAATTTAACACATTTATTATATATATATAAGGAGGGTTATCTTGAAAACGCTAAATATTGCAAGAACCGTGAGAACGAATGAGAAACCAACCAAAACCAATTTTTTTAATACAACCCTCATTTTAATTAAAATACAACATCAAAAAAAAGAATTTATAAAATCAAATAATCAATTTCTCCTCTTAAATCACTCTTATTAGATTTTCTACACATGTGTAAATATAACAAATTTACGCTCGTGTAAATTTTCTTTATTTATGAATTCACGTAAATTTAAACGTATAAATTTAATTTATAACATTGTATTCGAATAATAATAAGTGTAAAAAGAAATTTTGAATTTAAATTGTTTTTGACCAAGTTATTATGGTTTTTTCATTCGTTCTCACGGTTCTCACAATATTTAGCGTTTTCATTAAAACCCTCCCATATATATATATATATATATATATATATATATATATATATATATATATATATATATATAAAATGATTGTGCTAATAACATACAGATTCATTAATTTCATATTTATTTATATAATTGTGCAGGTGGTGTTTTTTACAAATCCGGGCACGGAAGCCAATGAGATAGCGTTGATGATAGCGCGATTATACACAGGTTGCCAAGATATCATATCATTGAGGAACGTGTACCTCAGAACGCAGCTGGAACAATGGGCGCAACTGCACAATCCAACTGGAAGTTCTACATTGTTCAGGTAAATTCATGAAGTGCCGCTAATTAGTTTTTTTTTAAATTTAAAACATAAACCATAAAATATTACTTTGAACTTTAAATTTTCATTCCTGAACATAACATGTGTTTGTTATATTACGTGATAAAAGACGTTTCCTAATTTTGGAACGTGGGAATACATTAATAGCTACGTTTGCGTGTTTTTTCATAATGCTTATTTTGTCATCAAAATCATCGGTTCACAAGCGATACGACAAGCTTAGATGTCGTTTTAGATGTCACTTTCTGATTTTTTTTAAGTTGGCAACACCTTTATCTTTTCGCAAAATGACAAATGTGTCTTCATCAAGTAATTGTAATTTCTTAGTAAGTCGACATTAACTGTTTTATGTGTCATGTATAGGGACATTTGGTGTTTTAAACTAACACTTATCATACAAAAATGTATTAATTAAAAATAAAAAGAAAACATTATGTTTATGTTTATTTATTATAAAGTAAGGGTGACATTATAAAACCACATGTATGCTAGCTAATATTAGTTCTTCTTTTGACCACTAGAACGGGGTCCATCATGCAATAAATTCAGACCCGTATCGAGGAGCATTCGGGTCTGATGGAGAGAAGTACGCCAAAGATATCGATGACTTGATACAATTTGGAACTTCTGGACACATTGAAGGTTTTATTTTTGAAGCAATTCATGTAATAATTTATGATATAAAATCAAAATATATGCAAGCCTAGAATAAGTCAAATGAGTCGATCATGTTAAAAAAAGTGAAACTTATCTAGCATGTTTTAGCTCTCAACGCGTTATTGCAATAATATCTCTTTTTGCAAGGGCAGCACAAGCCCATGCCTCCCACAAATAAAATTCATTATGTCGTTAACATATTTACCCAAAAGCCCCTTATTATATAATTAGGGATGGCTGAAACCCAAATCAAAAACATTTGGGATGAGTAATGGTATGTATATTTAGCTATGGGATTGGTATGAGATTAGTATTAAGAGAATTTGTAAGTATTGGACGGGGTCATAGTCCGATTACCCGAAATATATATACCTATTTACCCGAACCATGCTTGTATACAATTTTTTTTGTTGTCGTTGGCTAATAGAGTAGTAATCGACTAATCCATTGTCTTTTTTAGTTTTTATATTTTTAGTTTCCGTGTTTCATATTGTCACACCCCAACCGATGGCGGAATCATCGGGGCGCAGCACTGAGCGAAACAGATTGTCCAGAAGTTTCCATAACAACTATCATCACCATTTAAGTAAACATTACGTCCCATACCGTAACATAAATAGTCAACAAGTTATTACAGACAACATCAAAACAAATATTCTGTTCCGACAACTCAGATTTAAATAAGTAGCAATTGTTTATCTGCTTCTAGAGACCCCTAATAAGTTATCTACAGACAACTATTTGTTGGGCTCTAAAGCTTTATTCTAGCTTCCATTTCCTACCACATATGCGTCCTAAGCACCTGTCACATACGCTAAAATAATGTCAATACATAAAATGTAAAGGTGAGCATACAAGTTTGATAATAGCATATAGAGTTCAAATTTGTTTACGCATAACCAACACGTACACATAGTGAAATGAAGCACGTTAGTTATCGACATAGATCCATCGATACCAATGACTGCGGGTTGACTGCCCGAGGCAGTTCGCAATACACGATTACCACTGTAATCCATGCAAGTAAAAGATCCTTAACAACCCCCGTGTGAACGGGTGCTGAGTCCAAACTATAGTACTATCGTTGCTAAGGCAGGTAGACAACATTCCATGTGTAAACATAACAAACAAGCATTCATAAGCCACGTATAACATGCATTAATGGTTAAGCGTTAAAATAGCTTGAGTAGTGTGATAGATGTAGTTTGAATAGTTGTAACGTATGTAACACCCAAAAGTGCTAAAGCAAAAAGGGTTCGAGTATACTCACAGACATCGCTCACAGCCTTGGCTACAGCCTTCGCGACGATGGAAGCAAGACGTCTGTCTCTCTTTTCCTGGCGTGAGAGTGGATGACGGGATCCAGACGACATTGTCTGCAATAGACATCGCCATGGAACTCAACACATGTATTCGAATCTCACCTCACACGTTTACTACCACTAAAGCTCAGTAACATGTATCATTTAAACGCATATAGTCACAAATTCACAGAATTGCACAAAATCACATAAACATATAGAGCACATAATCACAACATTTCCTAATCACGTAATCACACAGCAAGAAACACATATACTTAGCCACTAAAAGCACCTACGAGCGTACGAGGTATTCTAACTGCTCCTATTGTCGGTTTGCTAGCGATGAGTTGTGTGGGTTTTGTGTTTTAGCAGAAGCAATAGTGTTGGTTCGGAATCAATAGTATCTCAAAACGTTAATAAATAACAGAAAATACATTAAAATTTTCATAAAGATCGACAAATCGAAGGTAGATTGTCTGCGGCTAACAGACTTCGACTAACCAAAGTAGCTCGACTATTCGCAAGGATCCTGCACAACGACCTCCAGGACTATGCCTTTGCCTCGATTCTTGGGCATTGGCACAATTCCCATTGGTTAGGTTGTGTCTTTAGACCGTTGGAGTCCATCGAACCTTGGTGGAGTTTTGTATAAAAGCGGGACGAGTCGGCAAGGTTAGGGTTTCACCCCTATCTTGCAACTTCCGTCCTCGTTTTTGATAAAAATTGAGGAGATTATTCATCAAAATATGGATTTCACTCCTGATTTGGTATAATTCTCCTCGTTTGTAGCTAAAATGCAAGCTGATTAGGCAACTTTGGTCGGGAGTTTTCGGTTTTCACACCTATTCTCGACCTTATTGCCTGTCCTCAACTTGAAAATTTCGAGTGCAAAAAGAGTGAGTGGTAACAACGAATTTACGCATACGCGTGAGTTGGTCTGTTGGTTCTTAACTATAGACTAGGTCTCTAAGACTTCGACCCAGACTAGGTCGAGTCTTGCCTAATTCCCTATAGTTATGGCTCTGATACCAATCTGTCACACCCCAACCGATGGCGGAATCATCGGGGCGCGGCACTGAGCGAAACAGATTGTCCAGAAGTTTCCATAACAACTATCATCACCATTTAAGTAAACATTACGTCCCATACCGTAACATAAATAGTCAACAAGTTATTACAGACAACATCAAAACAAATATTCTGTTCCGACAACTCAGATTTAAATAAGTAGCAATTGTTTATCTGCTTCTAGAGACCCCTAATAAGTTATCTACAGACAACTATTTGTTGGGCTCTAAAGCTTTATTCTAGCTTCCATTTCCTACCACATATGCGTCCTAAGCACCTGTCACATACGCTAAAATAATGTCAATACATAAAATGTAAAGGTGAGCATACAAGTTTGATAATAGCATATAGAGTTCAAATTTGTTTACGCATAACCAACACGTACACATAGTGAAATGAAGCACGTTAGTTATCGACATAGATCCATCGATGTGACAACTCGAGTTTCCGACTTTCTTTTTCGCATTTAGTGCACGTTGACTTTGACTGTGTAGTTGTTTGACTTGTTTAACTTGTAACTGTATACGTTATTTTATAATGAACGCATTGTGGTTGCATGATTTTGTGTTTGGCTTTATAACATGAAACACCTGTTGAAAACTTAAACTGTTTAAAATATGAAAGGACCCGACGAAACAGACTGTTTCGCCATATACATCCCGACGAAACTGATGTGTTTCGCCATCAAGCAACTCGACGAAACAGTGTGTTTCGCCATAGAACTTCACGACGAAACTGATGTGTTTCGTCGGCCCATTGATTCGCAAAGCCCATTAAGGGCCCAGAACGGTAATTCGTGGCTATTAAGTAAAACCGACTTCCTGTTTCACACTTTTAACAAAAATAGAAACCCTAGAACTCTCCCTTTTGAAAAGGCGATAACCATCTTCAACCATCATCTTTCTCTCTCGAATCCTCCCTTGTTCATCCCGAATATCTCGGTTAGTGCGTGCTCGTTTAAATCGGTTTCTTTGCCCCTTGATTTCTTTATACATGTTGTGTTTATGCTTGATTTCTGGATTATAGGAGGGTATGTTGATGATACTCGGTTCTGAATGTTGTTTATATGGCCTGATTTTGAATACACATTAGTATCTTGATAGGAATCGATGATATGATGTTGTATGTTAATCTATATGTTGTACACATAACCTAGGGTTCGTGCTAGACGTTAAGAACGGTGATGCTTATGTTATGATGATGTTACGATGATTCTGTGTTGAATGATTTCTGTATGATTGAGGAATTGCTGTTTTACGGCTGTTGGGTTTATGTGTTTTTCGCATCTGCTGTAACTGATGTCTGCGAAACTGAACTGTTCGACGAAACAGAACTCTCGGCGAAACAGAATGTGTTTCGCCAAGAGTAGACGACGAATCAGAAGTTCTGTTTCGCCAGGGGGGACACCTCGACGAAACAGAATGTGTTTCGTCACTATATGTGTTTCGCCACTATCTGTGTTTCGCCACTATCTGTGTTTCGCCAACATGCGTGTTTCGCCGAATAGCTGATCTGTGCAGTAACTTGAGTTAATTCTGTTAAATGCTAACTGGAATATTTGACTGCTGTTAAGTGTAACCATCTTGTATATGATTGTGATTACGTGCTACATGTTTATACGTGCATAACTTGGACACAAACTGATTTCACATACGTGCATACTTTAGGACGTGATTGACTTACTTTGAGCACATACCTAGCATACCGAGCGAAACAAGGTGAGTTCACACTCTTACCAAGGCATGGGATTCCCGGTGGGTTGGGAATGGATTAAGATACTATAAAGGAACCTACATATCCTCCTTGGGTAGGATATGTACCGCCATCCTCCATGGGTAGGATGCCAATATTAATCCTGCGTATTCTCCTTGGGTAGAATACGTACGTTCGTCCTCCTTGGGTAGGACAACAACCTTAACTATACTAGAACGATCTTCGCAAACATGCCTGGAATGGCCGCGAACTATACTTAAATCTTCGCAAACATGCCTGGAGGGCCGCGATACAAACATAACCAGTCTAGAAAACATGGGAAACCCCCACTAATCTTCGCAAACATGCCTCGAGGGCCGCGATGCTATTACATACGATACCTGATTACAAATCGAACATACGATTTACGAAATGTACATTATAACTGAATAACCAACTGTGAACTCGCTCAACTAGTTGTTGACTCTCTGTTACATGCCTTGCAGGACCATAGGTACTTTTGGAGCTTGCACGGGAGGCACAGTCGTTGTGGACATGGATCGTGAACGTGTTGTTAAACATTATAACATTTTGTACTTAAACTTATGTTGGGTTTACATTAAATGCTTCCGCGACACACTTGTTTATATTTGGTTTTGTAAACACCTATCGTATTGATGAATGACTTTTGATATACATACTTATGTTCAATATGATTGGTGGCTTGATCCTGGTCATGTCACGCCTCCAAGCGGTAGTATTCCGTGTGTGGATTTTGGGGGTGTGACAGATTGGTATCAGAGCCATTGGTTATAGAGAACTCGGTTTTAATAAGGAGAAAACGTTTTTATTAAAACCAGACTATAACCAGAACAGTGCTCAACGATCCACAACGACGCCTCGCTCCACGTGCAAGACTCATCACTCTAGGTAATATGGTACATGTCTTATTGCCTACTTGCTAGAATTGCATAGAACTTTGCTCCGGGTATGCTTAGGTTAACTTGACACTATTGCATGAGAACACTTGTGTGATTATTCCCTTTTGTTATCGCACTACTCGCGAACCTCTCTCACTTATGTCATATTTAATATGAAGATCATGTCTGGACGTATCAACATGACGCAAGCCCAACTGACGACTCTTATTAACGAGCGAGTTGCTGAGGCACTTGCAGCCGCACAAGCAGGAGGTATACCCTGCAGTTGTAACTCACACTAGGATCTTTAGATCCTACACTCCTAAACCAACTCTTGTGTTTTAATCTTGTACTGGATTCTTATATACAACAGGTCAGCACGCTCAGCCACCTGTTTGTACCTTCAAAACTTTCATGGACTGTCGTCCTACTACTTTTAGTGGCACGGAAGGAGCGGTTGGACTCCTCCATTGGTTTGAAAAGCTCGAGTCCGTATTCGAAATGTGCGAATGCCCTGAGGCTCGCAGGGTGAAGTACGCCACTGGTACACTAGAAGGCATTGCGCTGACTTGGTGGAATGCGCAAGTGCAGATGTTAGGATTGGCTGTTGCTAACGCCACACCCTGGAATGATTTCAAGGATTTGATTAAAGAGGAATACTGTAGCCGTGATGATATTCATAAGCTAGAGATAGAGTTTTATCACTTGAAAATGACTGGGTCAGAAATTGAAGCATACACCAGAAGATCGAATGAGCTGGCTATTCTGTGTCCTACTATGGTGGACCCTCCCATTAAGCGTATCGAACTGTATCTCAATGGTCTGGTGCCGGAGATTCAAAGCCACGTAACCTCAGCGAATCTTGGCACTATTCAACAGATCGTCAAGCTAGCTCATCGCCTCACCGATCAGGCGGTGGAACAGAACAGGCTGCCTAAACGTATCAGCGCTACTACCGCTGCCACTCCAGTTACTCCTGCTATTCCCAGTGACAACAAGCGGAAATGGGAAGGGGATTCCAGCAGGGGTTCAGCTACTGTACAGTCTCAAACACAACAGCAGCGCAAGACTAGTGATTACCAGAGTCCGAGTCAGCAATCGTCTGGTAGTCAGGGGCAGAGTGGATATCGGGGAAATCATCCACTATGTAACAGGTGCAACAAACACCACAGTGGTCAGTTTCGTAAAGGCCGCTGTCAAAGATGTCTAAGGGTAGGTCATGAAGCTAAAGATTGCAGGAGCTCAAGGCCTGCGAATCAGAACCAGCAACAACAGTCACCCGTTCCACGAAACCAGTCACAGCAACAACAGCCAGGAAATAAGGTATGCTTTCAGTGTGGGGCTGAAGGTCACTTCAAGCGGAACTGCCCCCAGTTAAACCAGAATCAGAATAACAACAACAATAATCAGGGCAGTGGGAACAACAATGGGGGAAACAACAACAACAATGGTGCAAAGGGTCGTATGTTTGTGATTGGTCAGAGTGACGCAAGGAACGATCCTAATGTGGTTTCGGGTAAGTTTCTTCTCGACGACTTTTATGTTACGGTATTATTTGATTCGGGTGCGGATATCAGTTATATGTCTCTGAAAGTTAGTAAAATGCTTAAACGCGCACCAGCATTGTTAAGCACCAAACATGTAGTAGAGTTAGCTAACGGTAAAAGTCTAGAGGCCACACACATAGTTCAGGGTTGTAATCTTATCCTCGCTGGTCAGACTTTCTCTATAGATCTCATTCCTATAACTCTGAGTAGTTTCGACATTGTCATCGGTATGGATTGGTTATCCCAACAGCAAGCAGAGATCCTATGCAAGGAGAAGATCATTCGTATTCCTCGTTCTGGCAAAGAACCTCTCGAAATTCAAGGCGACAAGAGTGGTGTCGTTAGTGGCATCATCTCCTTCTTGAAGGCTCAGAAGTGTCTGCGAAAAGGTCACATAGCTATTTTAGCACTCGTTACTGATACATCGACGACAGAGAAAAAGATTTGGGATATTCCTGTAGTACGCGACTTTCCTCAAGTATTTCCTGAAGAGTTACCTGGGTTACCGCCTCATCGCCAGGTCGAATTTCAGATCGAGCTAGCTCCAGGAGCAGCACCTATAGCTCGAGCGCCTTACCGCTTAGCTCCAACTGAACTGGAAGAACTGTCTAAGCAATTGCAAGAACTCTTGGAAAAGGGTTTCATACGTCCTAGCTCTTCGCCATGGGGAGCTCCAGTATTATTTGTAAAGAAGAAAGACGGTACCTTTCGTATGTGCATAGATTACCGCGAACTGAACAAGGTGACGGTGAAGAACCGTTATCCACTTCCACGTATCGACGACTTATTCGACCAGTTGCAAGGGTCGAACTATTACTCAAAGATTGATCTAAGGTCAGGTTACCATCAACTGAGAGTCCGGGATGAGGACGTCTCCAAAACAGCATTCAGAACTCGCTACGGCCATTACGAGTTTTTAGTCATGCCTTTCGGGCTAACGAACGCGCCTGCGGTTTTCATGGATCTTATGAACAGAGTGTGCAAACCTTATCTTGACAAGTTTGTTATTGTTTTCATTGACGACATCCTGATTTACTCGAAGAATCGGGAGGAACACGAACAGCATTTACGACTTATTCTGGAACTCCTTCGAACGGAACAGCTGTACGCTAAGTTTTCAAAATGCGACTTCTGGCTTCGTGAAGTCCACTTTCTAGGCCACGTGGTAAACAAGGATGGGATTCATGTCGATCCATCCAAGGTAGATTCGATCAAGAACTGGCCTGCACCTAGCACACCAACAGAAATACGCCAATTCTTGGGTTTGGCGGGTTATTACAGACGGTTTATCAAAGACTTCTCAAAGATTGCACAGCCGCTTACATTACTGACACAGAAAGGTATTGCTTACCGTTGGAGTGATACACAGGATACAGCGTTTCAGCACTTAAAGGATAGACTTTGTAGCGCACCTATCCTCTCATTGCCTGAAGGCACGGACGACTTTGTAGTCTACTGCGATGCATCTATCCAAGGTCTTGGATGTGTGTTGATGCAACGGGATAAAGTTATTGCTTATGCTTCGCGCCAACTTAAGATTCACGAACGGAATTACACTACACACGATTTAGAGCTTGGAGCTGTTGTTTTTGCGCTCAAGATATGGCGACATTATCTGTATGGCACCAAGTGCACCATTTACACCGATCACAGGAGTCTTGAGTATATTTTCAAGCAGAAAGACCTGAACATGCGACAACGTCGATGGGTCGAGCTACTGAACGATTACGAATGTGCTATAAAGTACCATCCAGGCAAGGCCAATGTGGTGGCCGACGCCCTCAGTCGGAAGGATACTATACCTAGGCGTGTACGAGCGTTGCAACTCACTATTCAGTCTAGTCTTCCTTCACAGATACGAGATGCTCAGGTAGAAGCATTGAAACCGGAAAACGTCAGGGCTGAAGCCCTACGCGGCTCAAGACAACGGTTAGAACAAAGGGCAGACGACGCCTATTATGTAACAGGACGCATCTGGGTCCCACTCTATGGCAACCTACGCGAGCTTGTAATGGATGAAGCTCATAAGTCTCGCTACTCAGTACATCCTGGTTCAGATAAGATGTACCACGACCTCAGAACTACATATTGGTGGCCTAGCATGAAGGCCCACATAGCAACTTACGTTAGAAAGTGTTTGACTTGTGCGAGAGTCAAGGCAGAATATCAGAAACCATCAGGCCCACTCCAGCAACCTGAGATACCACAATGGAAATGGGAGCAAATTTCCATGGATTTTGTTACTGGTCTACCCAGATCTCAACGTGGGAATGATACTATTTGGGTGATCGTGGATCGACTCACAAAGTCTGCTCACTTCTTGGCTATCAAGGAAACAGATAAGTTCTCCACTCTAGCAGACATATACCTTAAGGAAGTTGTCTCGAGGCACGGGGTGCCCACATCTATTATCTCTGATCGTGATGCACGTTTTACTTCAGAACTGTGGCAAGCAATGCACAAATCTTTTGGCTCTCGTTTAGACATGAGCACAGCGTATCATCCTCAGACAGACGGGCAGTCTGAGCGAACTATTCAAACTCTAGAAGACATGCTTCGGGCGTGCGTAATTGACTTTGGCAAGGGCTGGGAAAAGCATCTGCCACTTGTGGAATTTTCATACAACAACAGTTACCACACCAGCATTAAAGCTGCTCCATTTGAGGCATTGTACGGGCGTAAATGCCGATCACCTCTTTGTTGGGCAGAGGTGGGTGACAGTCAGATCACAGGTCCAGAAATGGTAGTTGATACTACTGAAAAGATTGCTCAAATACGACAACGCATGGCGGCAGCACGTGACCGTCAGAAAGTATACGCCGATAAAGACAGGAAAATACTCGAATTCCAAGTTGGGGATCGAGCACTACTCAAAGTTTCACCCTGGAAGGGTGTTGTTCGTTTTGGCAAACGAGGCAAACTCAATCCACGATATGTTGGACCATTTGAAGTCATAGAGAAAATAGGCAAAGTGGCCTACAGACTGAACTTACCAGCTGAACTCAGTGCAGTTCACAACGTCTTTCACGTGTCGAATCTGAAGAAGTTTCAGTCAGATGAGACCCACATAGTTCCTCTGAAGGAGCTCACTATCGACGAACAATTGCATTTCGTCGAGGAACCAGTTGAAATCACGGACCGGGATGTTAAGGTCCTCAAGAACACCAGAATACCACTTGTTCGAGTTCGTTGGAACTCCCGTCGTGGCCCAGAGTTTACCTGGGAACGCGAAGACCAAATGGAACTCAAATATCCCCAGTTGTTCGAAAACAATGCAACTACTACTGAGGCTGAAGCTACTACAGAAGTTCGGGATGAAATCCCAACTCAACGGGGGGATGATGTGACACCCCAGGAAAACCAGTAAACGATAACTTACCTAGCTTCCTCAGTAACCGCATGCTAAATTTCGGGACGAAATTTCTTTCAAGTTGGGGATAATGTGACAACTCGAGTTTCCGACTTTCTTTTTCGCATTTAGTGCACGTTGACTTTGACTGTGTAGTTGTTTGACTTGTTTAACTTGTAACTGTATACGTTATTTTATAATGAACGCATTGTGGTTGCATGATTTTGTGTTTGGCTTTATAACATGAAACACCTGTTGAAAACTTAAACTGTTTAAAATATGAAAGGACCCGACGAAACAGACTGTTTCGCCATATACATCCCGACGAAACTGATGTGTTTCGCCATCAAGCAACTCGACGAAACAGTGTGTTTCGCCATAGAACTTCACGACGAAACTGATGTGTTTCGTCGGCCCATTGATTCGCAAAGCCCATTAAGGGCCCAGAACGGTAATTCGTGGCTATTAAGTAAAACCGACTTCCTGTTTCACACTTTTAACAAAAATAGAAACCCTAGAACTCTCCCTTTTGAAAAGGCGATAACCATCTTCAACCATCATCTTTCTCTCTCGAATCCTCCCTTGTTCATCCCGAATATCTCGGTTAGTGCGTGCTCGTTTAAATCGGTTTCTTTGCCCCTTGATTTCTTTATACATGTTGTGTTTATGCTTGATTTCTGGATTATAGGAGGGTATGTTGATGATACTCGGTTCTGAATGTTGTTTATATGGCCTGATTTTGAATACACATTAGTATCTTGATAGGAATCGATGATATGATGTTGTATGTTAATCTATATGTTGTACACATAACCTAGGGTTCGTGCTAGACGTTAAGAACGGTGATGCTTATGTTATGATGATGTTACGATGATTCTGTGTTGAATGATTTCTGTATGATTGAGGAATTGCTGTTTTACGGCTGTTGGGTTTATGTGTTTTTCGCATCTGCTGTAACTGATGTCTGCGAAACTGAACTGTTCGACGAAACAGAACTCTCGGCGAAACAGAATGTGTTTCGCCAAGAGTAGACGACGAATCAGAAGTTCTGTTTCGCCAGGGGGGACACCTCGACGAAACAGAATGTGTTTCGTCACTATATGTGTTTCGCCACTATCTGTGTTTCGCCACTATCTGTGTTTCGCCAACATGCGTGTTTCGCCGAATAGCTGATCTGTGCAGTAACTTGAGTTAATTCTGTTAAATGCTAACTGGAATATTTGACTGCTGTTAAGTGTAACCATCTTGTATATGATTGTGATTACGTGCTACATGTTTATACGTGCATAACTTGGACACAAACTGATTTCACATACGTGCATACTTTAGGACGTGATTGACTTACTTTGAGCACATACCTAGCATACCGAGCGAAACAAGGTGAGTTCACACTCTTACCAAGGCATGGGATTCCCGGTGGGTTGGGAATGGATTAAGATACTATAAAGGAACCTACATATCCTCCTTGGGTAGGATATGTACCGCCATCCTCCATGGGTAGGATGCCAATATTAATCCTGCGTATTCTCCTTGGGTAGAATACGTACGTTCGTCCTCCTTGGGTAGGACAACAACCTTAACTATACTAGAACGATCTTCGCAAACATGCCTGGAATGGCCGCGAACTATACTTAAATCTTCGCAAACATGCCTGGAGGGCCGCGATACAAACATAACCAGTCTAGAAAACATGGGAAACCCCCACTAATCTTCGCAAACATGCCTCGAGGGCCGCGATGCTATTACATACGATACCTGATTACAAATCGAACATACGATTTACGAAATGTACATTATAACTGAATAACCAACTGTGAACTCGCTCAACTAGTTGTTGACTCTCTGTTACATGCCTTGCAGGACCATAGGTACTTTTGGAGCTTGCACGGGAGGCACAGTCGTTGTGGACATGGATCGTGAACGGGTTGTTAAACATTATAACATTTTGTACTTAAACTTATGTTGGGTTTACATTAAATGCTTCCGCGACACACTTGTTTATATTTGGTTTTGTAAACACCTATCGTATTGATGAATGACTTTTGATATACATACTTATGTTCAATATGATTGGTGGCTTGATCCTGGTCATGTCACGCCTCCAAGCGGTAGTATTCCGTGTGTGGATTTTGGGGGTGTGACAATCGATACCAATGACTGCGGGTTGACTGCCCGAGGCAGTTCGCAATACACGATTACCACTGTAATCCATGCAAGTAAAAGATCCTTAACAACCCCCGTGTGAACGGGTGCTGAGTCCAAACTATAGTACTATCGTTGCTAAGGCAGGTAGACAGCATTCCATGTGTAAACATAACAAACAAGCATTCATAAGCCACGTATAACATGCATTAATGGTTAAGCGTTAAAATAGCTTGAGTAGTGTGATAGATGTAGTTTGAATAGTTGTAACGTATGTAACACCCAAAAGTGCTAAAGCAAAAAGGGTTCGAGTATACTCACAGACATCGCTCACAGCCTTGGCTACAGCCTTCGCGACGATGGAAGCAAGACGTCTGTCTCTCTTTTCCTGGCGTGAGAGTGGATGACGGGATCCAGACGACATTGTCTGCAATAGACATCGCCATGGAACTCAACACATGTATTCGAATCTCACCTCACACGTTTACTACCACTAAAGATAGAAATGTGTAGAATTGTGTAGAGATCAAAGATGTACAAGAATTAGTGCAAGATCTTACCTGGATTGGAAGAAATCTGAGAAAAGGTGAAGAATGCGTGTGGTTCGGACGTCACTTGCCAAAAGTGGAAAAAGTGGAGAGTGACCCGTGTATTTATAGGATGCCAAAAGAGGAAAGGGTGAGCCGTGCGCATGGCACGCACCCGGGTAGGTTATCCGCGCGGACTGGCCATCCGTGCGGACTGGCAATCCGTGCGGACTGGCAATCCGTGCGGACTGGCCATCCGTGCGGATTGGCCATCCGTGCGGATGCCGCCTCCCTTGGTGGATTCGGTGCGATGCTGATTTGGTTTCGATTTGCGAGCGATTCGATAGGGTTCCTAGTCAAATTACTTTCAGTCTCAACTACTTCTTGTACGGTTCGACTCGGGGTTCGGGTTCGTTTGTATTCGAGTTAGACTTCGAGTTCGATTGAGTTCGCTTGATTATCTCAACATGTACAATATAAAATAAAACATGCACAGGTAACACGTAAGGCACACACACACGTTTAACGGCAAGTAAAAATACACAGCTCGAGTTACGATTTGATGTCGATTTGATTAGCATAGCTTGATTAACTTTATCGCATTGTTACTTCCTATCGTTCACAGTCGTAGGTCGATTGAAAATACGGCTAGCATGATTCGATTATTGCAATGTACGACAATTACTCCACATAATCTAAATATCATACAAACAATTCTACGAGTCGAGTTGCGCGGAATCGGTCGTTGACTTTGACCTTGACTTTGACTTTCGCTCGTGAAAACACGGGGTGTTACAGCCTCCCCTTGTTTAGGGAATTTCGTCCCGAAATTAAGCTGGAAGCTGTAACTAGTTCGTGAATCACGTGTGAGAGTCCTTTGTGTGGATCATTGAAAAACGTCAACTTAACCGGAATTTTACGGTTAAAAATTCGCTCATTTTTGGATATGATGTGCGAATGTACATGATCTAAAAGCCTATAAAGTTTCAAGTCTGAATTCGAAGTCGTTTGGAAGAAATTTGGATTATTGTAGGTCCGGATTTATTTCCGATTCGATTGTGTATGACACGTTCGACGTGCGGAATCCGTTGAACGTGCGTGACCGAACACACAAAAACGTACTAATAACGTGATTCTATTGAAAAATATGACGTGTACACTGAATCGAGGATCACAAACGAGCACTTTCTCTCTCTACTTTCTCTTTCTAGTTTACCCCTCTAATTAAACAACTGTGGGTACTTGGCCTTCATGTCGCTTTCGAGTTCCCACTTGAACTCCGCGCCTTGTTTGCCTTCCCACCGGACTTTCACAATGGGAATGCGTGAGCGCCTGAGTTCTTTGGTTTGGCGATCCATGATTTCGACAGGCTTTTCCACGAAGTGTAATGTTTCGTTCACTTGTAGATCATCTAGAGGAACATGTAAGTCGGGGTCGTAGATGCACTTTCGGAGGTTTGACACGTGGAAGATCGGATGGACATTGCTAAGTTCTTTCGGTAATTCGAGTCTGTAGGCGACTTTTCCGATCCTTTCCAGAATCTTAAAAGGTCCCACATATCGAGGCGCGAGTTTCCCCTTTTTGCCGAATCGGACTACACCCTTCCAAGGTGATACCTTTAGGAGTACGTAGCCACCAACGTCATACTCACGGTGCTTGCGCTTTTTATCGGCGAGAAGCTTCTGTCTATCCCGAGCCTTCGCTAGATTGTCTCGAATTGGGAAAATTTTGTCTGTCGTTTCTTGTAGCAGCTCCGGACCGGTTAGTCGCGAGTGACCGACCTCGTGCCACACAATAGGCGATCGACATCTTCTTCCGTATAAGGCCTCGAAAGGCGCCATTTGGATACTAGCCTGGTAGCTGTTATTGTACGAGAATTCGACTAACGGGAGGTGTCTATCCCAATTACCACCGAAATCTAGTACACACGAACGAAGCATGTCTTCAAGAGTACGAATCGTTCTTTCAGTCTGACCGTCGGTTTGTGGGTGGAACGCAGTACTTAGATTAAGCGTTGTACCGAGTGCCGTTTGGAATGTTCCCTACAATCGTGAAGTGAACCGAGCATCGCGATCAGAGATGATGTCATGAGGCGTCCCATGTCGACAAATGATCTCGTCGGTGTAGATTCGGGCTAATCGTTCTACCTTGTAGTCTTCTCGTATCGGGAGAAAGTGAGCTGATTTAGTCAAACGGTCAATAACAACCCAAATGCTGTCGTGACCTGATGACGTGGTTGGAAGCTTGGTTACGAAATCCATAGCTATGCTCTCCCACTTCGACATGGGGATTGGAGGTTGTTCGAGCAAGCCAGAGGGTCGTTGATGTTCAGCCTTGATCCTAGCACAGGTTAGGCATTTTCCGACGTAAAGAGCGATATCCCGTTTCATACCCGGCCACCAGTACCTGTATCGAAGGTCGTGGTACATTTTGTCAGCACCAGGATGAATAGAGTATCGGGACTTGTGGGCTTCATCCATGATAATCTGTCGCAGGTTGGTTCGCTTGGGGATCCAGATTTTGTCTAAGAAGTGGAATATCCCGTTCGATTTGCTCACAAGCTGGGCTCCATCGTGGTAGATTCTTTCTTTCTTCAAGGTGCGCTCGTTGAAACATGCATGCTGGGCGTCGCGAATAAGAGCTTCGAGATTATGCTGGGCTTGAACATTACGAGTGCTAAGCAGATAGCTCCGTCTGCTAAGTGCGTCGGCAACAACATTTGCTTTGCCTGGGTGATAACGAATCTCACAGTCGTAGTCGTTGAGAAGCTCTACCCATCGGCGTTGACACATATTTAGTTCCCTCTGATTAAAGATGTGCTGTAGGCTCTTATGATCGGTGAAGATCGTACACTTGGTACCATACAGGTAGTGTCGCCAAATCTTTAATGCAAAAACAACTGCGCCTAGCTCGAGATCGTGGGTTGTATAGTTCTTCTCATGGATTTTGAGCTGACGAGATGCGTAAGCTATAACCTTGTCTCGTTGCATTAAGACACAACCGAGACCGAGGTTGGAAGCATCACAATAGACAATGAAATTATCGTTTCCGTCGGGTAGTGCGAGAACAGGAGCATTGCACAGCATGTATTTGAGGGTTCGAAAGGCAGACTCTTGTTTGGTTCCCCAGACAAAAGGCTGGTCCTTATGAGTGAGAGAAGTAAGTGGTACAGCAATCTTCGAGAATCCTTCGATGAATCGTCGATAATAGCCCGCTAGCCCGAGAAAAGAGCGGACTTCAGTCGGGTTCTTAGGCGTAACCCAGCTTTTAACAGCTTCAATCTTCGCTGGATCGACATGAATACCCTGACTATTTACGATGTGACCCAGAAACTGAACCTCCCCTAACCAAAATTCGCATTTGGAGAACTTGGCGTAGAGTTGGTTCCCCTGGAGCAACTCGAGAACCAAACGTAGATGTTGCGCGTGTTCGGCTCTCGTTTTGGAATAGATCAAGACATCGTCGATGAACACGATGACGAAACGGTCAAGATACGGTTTACACACCCGATTCATCAGGTCCATGAAAACTGCTGGTGCGTTGGTTAGGCCAAAAGGCATTACAACGAATTCGTAATGGCCGTAACGAGTGCGAAACGCGGTTTTGTGTATATCCTCCTCCTGTATACGCAGCTGATGATATCCTGAACGTAGATCGATCTTCGAGAAACACGTAGCGCCTTGTAGCTGGTCAAACAAATCGTCAATTCGAGGCAGAGGATAGCGGTTCTTGATAGTCAGCTTATTCAATTCCCGGTAGTCGATGCACATCCGGAACGACCCGTCCTTCTTTTTGACGAAAAGAACTGGTGCGCCCCAAGGATAGGTGCTCGGGCGAATAAAGCCTTTTTCAAGTAATTCCTGGAGTTGGGTTGAGAGTTCGCGCATTTCGGACGGCGCGAGTCGGTAAGGAGCTCTGGCGACAGGATTAGCTCCAGGAATGAGATCAATACGAAAATCAATATCACGCTTCGGAGGTAGTCCGGGAAGATCCTCTGGAAAAACTTGAGGAAATTCTCGAACCACTGGAACGTCTTTTACTTTCTTCTTTTCTTTCTTTTCCTTCTCCGCTGCTACGACATGAGCCAAGAAAGCCCTGTATTCCTTACGGAGATACTTGCTAGCTTGTAGGCATGACATAAGCCTGAGACCCTTCGATGTAGTATCACCATAGACGCACAATGAATCGCCGTTGGCGAGCGAAAAATGAATCATTTTATTGAAGCACACAACTTCGGCATGGTTTTCGCGAAGAAAGTCCATGCCTACTATGACATCAAAGCTTCCTAATTGCATCGGAATAAGATCGATCGAGAAGATGTGATTGTTGAGCTCGAGTGTGCAATCACGAATAACAGAGTTTACAGCAACGGTTCTTCCTGTAGCGACTTCAACATCGAATGCAGAGGAGAGTCGGGAACGTTTACGACTAAGGAGTTTCTCGAATTCGAGTGACACAAAGCAATTATCGGCTCCAGTATCAAACAAACATGAAGCATAAATACCATTCACAAGGAACGTACCATTGACCACGTTGTTGTCGGCCTGGGCTTGACGCACATTGAGATTGAAGGTTCTGGCTCGTGCGGCCTGTTGTTGTTGCTGCTGCTGCTGTTGTTGCTGCTGTGGCTGCTGCTGGGGTTCTTGTTTCACTACCCTGTTCGGGCACATGTTGGCGAAATGATTCGGATCGCCACACGTGAAGCATACTCTGGCTTTGACTGCGGGTGCCGGAGGAGCTTGTTGACCCTGTGGGGCAGCGAGTAGAGCTTGATTGGCAGGAGCTTGACGAATACGGCAGTTGGCAGTAAAGTGGCCGTAGACGTTGCAATGGGCACAGAAGCGGCATTGAATAGCAGTCGGGTGATGATAGGTGCAAGTAGGGCAGAGTGGATGTGGTCCAGTATACGCACGCTTTGCAGGCGGTGCGTTGGCCACTGGCGCCACTACTTGACGCTGTTGGGCAGGTACGGCTTGGATCGGTGCAGCAGTAATCGCACAGTTCTTGTTCTTTCTCTTGTTCTTTCGCTTGTTGCTTGACGACGTGGGTTCAGTAGTTGGTGCAGTAGCGGTAGCTTGATGCAGATGCTTGGAGGTCTTATCCCACACCCCAGCCTTGACCCTTTTGTCATTGATCTCAGCGGCCAGCAGATAGGTTTCTTCGATCGTGGTAGTCTTAGCCGCTTGCACGAAATCAGCGACGCAGTCGGGTAAAGCTCGGATGTACTTCTTGATGGTCATCTCAGGGGTCTTGACTTGGTCAGGACAGATGATGCTGAGCTGTTTGAAGCGAGCAGTAAGACCAGCATTGTCTCCATCCTTCTGATGTATGTGCCAAAATTCATCTTCAAGTTTTTGACGCTCGTGAGGAGGGCAGAATTCCTCCAGCATGACTTCTTTGAGCTCTTCCCACGACAAACCGTAAGCTGCATCATTCCCTCTCTTGTTCCTCTCGGCCGTCCACCAGTCCAAAGCATGGGACTGAAAGACGCCGGTAGCGTTCAGAGTTCGAAGGTCATCAGGGCAACCACTTTGTCGCAGAGTAACCTCGATAGAGTCAAACCAGTGGAATAGAGCAGTAGGACCTCCTTCGCCTGTGAATTCTTTCGGCCCACATGATTTGAATTGTTTGAAGCTGAAAGGTCTCGCGGCAGCTTTAGGACCTTCAGTCCTCGACTCCTCGGATGATTTGCTGGCATTCTCACAGACATCGCTCGCAGCCTTGGCTACAGCCTTCGCGACGATGGAAGCAAGACGTCTGTCTCTCTTTTCCTGGCGTGAGAGTGGATGACGGGATCCAGACGACATTGTCTGCAATAGACATCGCCATGGAACTCAACACATGTATTCGAATCTCACCTCACACGTTTACTACCACTAAAGCTCAGTAACATGTATCATTTAAACGCATATAGTCACAAATTCACAGAATTGCACAAAATCACATAAACATATAGAGCACATAATCACAACATTTCCTAATCACGTAATCACACAGCAAGAAACACATATACTTAGCCACTAAAAGCACCTACGAGCGTACGAGGTATTCTAACTGCTCCTATTGTCGGTTTGCTAGCGATGAGTTGTGTGGGTTTTGTGTTTTAGCAGAAGCAATAGTGTTGGTTCGGAATCAATAGTATCTCAAAACGTTAATAAATAACAGAAAATACATTAAAATTTTCATAAAGATCGACAAATCGAAGGTAGATTGTCTGCGGCTAACAGACTTCGACTAACCAAAGTAGCTCGACTATTCGCAAGGATCCTGCACAACGACCTCCAGGACTATGCCTTTGCCTCGATTCTTGGGCATTGGCGCAATTCCCATTGGTTAGGTTGTGTCTTTAGACCGTTGGAGTCCATCGAACCTTGGTGGAGTTTTGTATAAAAGCGGGACGAGTCGGCAAGGTTAGGGTTTCACCCCTATCTTGCAACTTCCATCCTCGTTTTTGATAAAAATTGAGGAGATTATTCATCAAAATATGGATTTCACTCCTGATTTGGTATAATTCTCCTCGTTTGTAGCTAAAATGCAAGCTGATTAGGCAACTTTGGTCGGGAGTTTTCGGTTTTCACACCTATTCTCGACCTTATTTCCTGTCCTCAACTTGAAAATTTCGAGTGCAAAAAGAGTGAGTGGTAACAACGAATTTACGCATACGCGTGAGTTGGTCTGTTGGTTCTTAACTATAGACTAGGTCTCTAAGACTTTGACCCGGACTAGGTCGAGTCTTGCCTAATTCCCTATAGTTATGGCTCTGATACCAATCTGTCACACCCCAACCGATGGCGGAATCATCGGGGCGCGGCACTGAGCGAAACAGATTGTCCAGAAGTTTCCATAACAACTATCATCACCATTTAAGTAAACATTACGTCCCATACCGTAACATAAATAGTCAACAAGTTATTACAGACAACATCAAAACAAATATTCTGTTCCGACAACTCAGATTTAAATAAGTAGCAATTGTTTATCTGCTTCTAGAGACCCCTAATAAGTTATCTACAGACAACTATTTGTTGGGCTCTAAAGCTTTATTCTAGCTTCCATTTCCTACCACATATGCGTCCTAAGCACCTGTCACATACGCTAAAATAATGTCAATACATAAAATGTAAAGGTGAGCATACAAGTTTGATAATAGCATATAGAGTTCAAATTTGTTTACGCATAACCAGCACGTACACATAGTGAAATGAAGCATGTTAGTTATCGACATAGATCCATCGATACCAATGACTGCGGGTTGACTGCCCGAGGCAGTTCGCAATACACGATTACCACTGTAATCCATGCAAGTAAAAGATCCTTAACAACCCCCGTGTGAAAGGGCGCTGAGTCCAAACTATAGTACTATCGTTGCTAAGGCAGGTAGACAGCATTCCATGTGTAAACATAACAAACAAGCATTCATAAGCCACGTATAACATGCATTAATGGTTAAGCGTTAAAATAGCTTGAGTAGTGTGATAGATGTAGTTTGAATAGTTGTAACGTATGTAACACCCAAAAGTGCTAAAGCAAAAAGGGTTCGAGTATACTCACAGCGATAGTGGATTGAAGGGAGCGCTTTAAAGCGAGTACGGTTAGCCTGAATAGATTCGATAACGTAACGATAAGTGGCGTGAAAAACAGTACAAATGAGAGTGGTTAGGATGGCTGATCGTGCGGATCAGCTATCCGTGAGTAGAAGTCATCCGTGCGGGTGGTGATACGTACGGATGGTGATGCGTGCGGACGGTGATCCGTTCCGGATAAGCTGTTCGTGCGTACGAGCTGTCCGTGCGTACGAGCTGTCCGTGCGGATCAGTTGTGCGCGTGGGTGACTTATCCGTGCAGACAAGTTGCTTGTGTGGATCAACTTTCAAGTGGATTGTTTCTTCCTAAGATGTGTTTGTGTATGATGGCTTGTGCTTTGAAGTTTTCGTTGTAGCATTTTGAAAACACCAAAGTGTTTCTACCTTTCAAGCCGGTTGCGCGGACGACAGTCCGTGCGTGTGGTAGTCCGTGCGGGCAGCCTGTGCGCGCGGGCAGTGACAATCCGTCCGGATAGCCTGTCCGTGCGTACGACTTGACCGTGCGGATGAAGATTGTTTGATTCTCATTTTAAGGCCTTAGTATCTCATGATCCGAAGAGTAATCCATTCAGAGGTTGTCCGTCCGGATTGCTCGTTCGTCGATACTCAAACCTTGTTTGGAAGTGGGTCCCAAGAGTAGTCCGTGCGGGTGACAACCCGTGCGTATGACTTGTACGCGCGGACAGCTAGTCCGTGCGCACAGCTTGTCCGTGCGGACAGCCTGTGCGTGCGGACAACTGGTCCGAGCGGACAGCCTCTGGTTGTGCCGTTCGTCTACACTTGGTTTCTGTTGTCGTTTATCGAGACGTTCTGATTAGGTGGCAACCACTTGGAGTTGTGTTCCTACCCGCGTGACTAGACCGGCCAGGAACCACCCTAACTCAGCCTGTTGGCGACTCAGAACAGTCCTTCCGGTTAACCCCGAAATCAGTTGTCTATGGGTAGAATTCCAGATCTAGAACTAGGGCATTACTATTGATGAGTAAAACACTAGGACTGATCGGGTTCGTACCGGTTTTAAGGGAAAAGAAGGAAAGAACTTAGGTTTATTTCTTTCAACTCTTTTATCCTTAGAAAAGTTTAGATCTAGGTGAAATTATTGTAAAAACTTGTAGAAATCGTTTAGATCTGAGATATTCTAGGTGGAATGAGGTCAAGCTTGAAGTTCTTATGAACTTCATGATGACGTCACTAGAGAATACCTCATATCCGGATGATTTCATGGTTAAAATCGAAGATCCGAAAGATAGAAATGTGTAGAATTGTGTAGAGATCAAAGATGTACAAGAATTAGTGCAAGATCTTACCTGGATTGGAAGAAATCTGAGAAAAGGTGAAGAATGCGTGTGGTTCGGACGTCACTTGCCAAAAGTGGAAAAAGTGGAGAGTGACCCGTGTATTTATAGGATGCCAAAAGAGGAAAGGGTGAGCCGTGCGCATGGCACGCACCCGGGTAGGTTATCCGCGCGGACTGGCCATCCGTGCGGACTGGCAATCCGTGCGGACTGGCAATCCGTGCGGACTGGCCATCCGTGCGGATTGGCCATCCGTGCGGATGCCGCCTCCCTTGGTGGATTCGGTGCGATGCTGATTTGGTTTCGATTTGCGAGCGATTCGATAGGGTTCCTAGTCAAATTACTTTCAGTCTCAACTACTTCTTGTACGGTTCGACTCGGGGTTCGGGTTCGTTTGTATTCGAGTTAGACTTCGAGTTCGATTGAGTTCGCTTGATTATCTCAACATGTACAATATAAAATAAAACATGCACAGGTAACACGTAAGGCACACACACACGTTTAACGGCAAGTAAAAATACACAGCTCGAGTTACGATTTGATGTCGATTTGATTAGCATAGCTTGATTAACTTTATCGCATTGTTACTTCCTATCGTTCACAGTCGTAGGTCGATTGAAAATACGGCTAGCATGATTCGATTATTGCAATGTACGACAATTACTCCACATAATCTAAATATCATACAAACAATTCTACGAGTCGAGTTGCGCGGAATCGGTCGTTGACTTTGACCTTGACTTTGACTTTCGCTCGTGAAAACACGGGGTGTTACAGCCTCCCCTTGTTTAGGGAATTTCGTCCCGAAATTAAGCTGGAAGCTGTAACTAGTTCGTGAATCACGTGTGAGAGTCCTTTGTGTGGATCATTGAAAAACGTCAACTTAACCGGAATTTTACGGTTAAAAATTCGCTCATTTTTGGATATGATGTGCGAATGTACATGATCTAAAAGCCTATAAAGTTTCAAGTCTGAATTCGAAGTCGTTTGGAAGAAATTTGGATTATTGTAGGTCCGGATTTATTTCCGATTCGATTGTGTATGACACGTTCGACGTGCGGAATCCGTTGAACGTGCGTGACCGAACACACAAAAACGTACTAATAACGTGATTCTATTGAAAAATATGACGTGTACACTGAATCGAGGATCACAAACGAGCACTTTCTCTCTCTACTTTCTCTTTCTAGTTTACCCCTCTAATTAAACAACTGTGGGTACTTGGCCTTCATGTCGCTTTCGAGTTCCCACTTGAACTCCGCGCCTTGTTTGCCTTCCCACCGGACTTTCACAATGGGAATGCGTGAGCGCCTGAGTTCTTTGGTTTGGCGATCCATGATTTCGACAGGCTTTTCCACGAAGTGTAATGTTTCGTTCACTTGTAGATCATCTAGAGGAACATGTAAGTCGGGGTCGTAGATGCACTTTCGGAGGTTCGACACGTGGAAGATCGGATGGACATTGCTAAGTTCTTCCGGTAATTCGAGTCTGTAGGCGACTTTTCCGATCCTTTCCAGAATCTTAAAAGGTCCCACATATCGAGGCGCGAGTTTCCCCTTTTTGCCGAATCGGACTACACCCTTCCAAGGTGATACCTTTAGGAGTACGTAGCCACCAACGTCATACTCACGGTGCTTGCGCTTTTTATCGGCGAGAAGCTTCTGTCTATCCCGAGCCTTCGCTAGATTGTCTCGAATTGGGAAAATTTTGTCTGTCGTTTCTTGTAGCAGCTCCGGACCGGTTAGTCGCGAGTGACCGACCTCGTGCCACACAATAGGCGATCGACATCTTCTTCCGTATAAGGCCTCGAAAGGCGCCATTTGGATACTAGCCTGGTAGCTGTTATTGTACGAGAATTCGACTAACGGGAGGTGTCTATCCCAATTACCACCGAAATCTAGTACACACGAACGAAGCATGTCTTCAAGAGTACGAATCGTTCTTTCAGTCTGACCGTCGGTTTGTGGGTGGAACGCAGTACTTAGATTAAGCGTTGTACCGAGTGCCGTTTGGAATGTTCCCCACAATCGTGAAGTGAACCGAGCATCGCGATCAGAGATGATGTCACGAGGCGTCCCATGTCGACAAATGATCTCGTCGGTGTAGATTCGGGCTAATCGTTCTACCTTGTAGTCTTCTCGTATCGGGAGAAAGTGAGCTGATTTAGTCAAACGGTCAATAACAACCCAAATGCTGTCGTGACCTGATGACGTGGTTGGAAGCTTGGTTACGAAATCCATAGCTATGCTCTCCCACTTCCACATGGGGATTGGAGGTTGTTCGAGCAAGCCAGAGGGTCGTTGATGTTCAGCCTTGATCCTAGCACAGGTTAGGCATTTTCCGACGTAAAGAGCGATATCCCGTTTCATACCCGGCCACCAGTACCTGTATCGAAGGTCGTGGTACATTTTGTCGGCACCAGGATGAATAGAGTATCGGGACTTGTGGGCTTCATCCATGATAATCTGTCGCAGGTTGGTTCGCTTGGGGATCCAGATTTTGTCTAAGAAGTGGAATATCCCGTTCGATTTGCTCACAAGCTGGGCTCCATCGTGGTAGATTCTTTCTTTCTTCAAGGTGCGCTCGTTGAAACATGCATGCTGGGCGTCGCGAATAAGAGCTTCGAGATTATGCTGGGCTTGAACATTACGAGTGCTAAGCAGATAGCTCCGTCTGCTAAGTGCGTCGGCAACAACATTTGCTTTGCCTGGGTGATAACGAATCTCACAGTCGTAGTCGTTGAGAAGCTCTACCCATCGGCGTTGACACATATTTAGTTCCCTCTGATTAAAGATGTGCTGTAGGCTCTTATGATCGGTGAAGATCGTACACTTGGTACCATACAGGTAGTGTCGCCAAATCTTTAATGCAAAAACAACTGCGCCTAGCTCGAGATCGTGGGTTGTATAGTTCTTCTCATGGATTTTGAGCTGACGAGATGCGTAAGCTATAACCTTGTCTCGTTGCATTAAGACACAACCGAGACCGAGGTTGGAAGCATCACAATAGACAATGAAATTATCGTTTCCGTCGGGTAGTGCGAGAACAGGAGCATTGCACAGCATGTATTTGAGGGTTCGAAAGGCAGACTCTTGTTTGGTTCCCCAGACAAAAGGCTGGTCCTTATGAGTGAGAGAAGTAAGTGGTACAGCAATCTTCGAGAATCCTTCGATGAATCGTCGATAATAGCCCGCTAGCCCGAGAAAAGAGCGGACTTCAGTCGGGTTCTTAGGCGTAACCCAGCTCTTAACAGCTTCAATCTTCGCTGGATCGACATGAATACCCTGACTATTTACGATGTGACCCAGAAACTGAACCTCCCCTAACCAAAATTCGCATTTGGAGAACTTGGCGTAGAGTTGGTTCCCCTGGAGCAACTCGAGAACCAAACGTAGATGTTGCGCGTGTTCGGCTCTCGTTTTGGAATAGATCAAGACATCGTCGATGAACACGATGACGAAACGGTCAAGATACGGTTTACACACCCGATTCATCAGGTCCATGAAAACTGCTGGTGCGTTGGTTAGGCCAAAAGGCATTACAACGAATTCGTAATGGCCGTAACGAGTGCGAAACGCGGTTTTGTGTATATCCTCCTCCTGTATACGCAGCTGATGATATCCTGAACGTAGATCGATCTTCGAGAAACACGTAGCGCCTTGTAGCTGGTCAAACAAATCGTCAATTCGAGGCAGAGGATAGCGGTTCTTGATAGTCAGCTTATTCAATTCCCGGTAGTCGATGCACATCCGGAACGACCCGTCCTTCTTTTTGACGAAAAGAACTGGTGCGCCCCAAGGATAGGTGCTCGGGCGAATAAAGCCTTTTTCAAGTAATTCCTGGAGTTGGGTTGAGAGTTCGCACATTTCGGACGACGCGAGTCGGTAAGGAGCTCTGGCGACAGGATTAGCTCCAGGAATGAGATCAATACGAAAATCAATATCACGCTTCGGAGGTAGTCCGGGAAGATCCTCTGAAAAAACTTGAGGAAATTCTCGAACCACTGGAACGTCTTTTACTTTCTTCTTTTCTTTCTTTTCCTTCTCTGCTGCTACGACATGAGCCAAGAGAGCCCTGTATTCCTTACGGAGATACTTGCTAGCTTGTAGGCATGACATAAGCCTGAGACCCTTCGATGTAGTATCACCATAGACGCACAATGAATCGCCGTTGGCGAGCGAAAAATGAATCATTTTATTGAAGCACACAACTTCGGCATGGTTTTCGCGAAGAAAGTCCATGCCTACTATGACATCAAAGCTTCCTAATTGCATCGGAATAAGATCGATCGAGAAGATGTGATTGTTGAGCTCGAGTGTGCAATCACGAATAACAGAGTTTACAGCAACGGTTCTTCCTGTAGCGACTTCAACATCGAATGCAGAGGAGAGTCGGGAACGTTTACGACTAAGGAGTTTCTCGAATTCGAGTGACACAAAGCAATTATCGGCTCCAGTATCAAACAAACATGAAGCATAAATACCATTCACAAGGAACGTACCATTGACCACGTTGTTGTCGGCCTGGGCTTGACGCACATTGAGATTGAAGGTTCTGGCTCGTGCGGCCTGTTGTTGTTGCTGCTGCTGCTGTTGTTGCTGCTGTGGCTGCTGCTGGGGTTCTTGTTTCACTACCCTGTTCGAGCACATGTTGGCGAAATGATTCGGATCGCCACACGTGAAGCATACTCTGGCTTTAACTGCGGGTGCCGGAGGAGCTTGTTGACCCTGTGGGGCAGCGAGTAGAGCTTGATTGGCAGGAGCTTGACGAATACGGCAGTTGGCAGTAAAGTGGCCGTAGACGTTGCAATGGGCACAGAAGCGGCATTGAATAGCAGTCGGGTGATGATAGGTGCAAGTAGGGCAGAGTGGATGTGGTCCAGTATACGCACGCTTTGCAGGCGGTGCGTTGGCCACTGGCGCCACTACTTGACGCTGTTGGGCAGGTACGGCTTGGATCGGTGCAGCAGTAATCGCACAGTTCTTGTTCTTTCGCTTGTTGCTTGACGACGTGGGTTCAGTAGTTGGTGCAGTAGCGGTAGCTTGATGCAGATGCTTGGAGGTCTTATCCCACACCCCAGCCTTGACCCTTTTGTCATTGATCTCAGCGGCCAGCAGATAGGTTTCTTCGATCGTGGTAGTCTTAGCCGCTTGCACGAAATCAGCGACGCAGTCGGGTAAAGCTCGGATGTACTTCTTGATGGTCATCTCAGGGGTCTTGACTTGGTCAGGACAGATGATGCTGAGCTGTTTGAAGCGAGCAGTAAGACCAGCATTGTCTCCATCCTTCTGATGTATGTGCCAAAATTCATCTTCAAGTTTTTGACGCTCGTGAGGAGGGCAGAATTCCTCCAGCATGACTTCTTTGAGCTCTTCCCACGACAAACCGTAAGCTGCATCATTCCCTCTCTTGTTCCTCTCGGCCGTCCACCAGTCCAAAGCACGGGACTGAAAGACGCCGGTAGCGTTCAGAGTTCGAAGGTCATCAGGGCAACCACTTTGTCGCAGAGTAACCTCGATAGAGTCAAACCAGTGGAATAGAGCAGTAGGACCTCCTTCGCCTGTGAATTCTTTCGGCCCACATGATTTGAATTGTTTGAAGCTGAAAGGTCTCGCGGCAGCTTTAGGACCTTCAGTCCTCGACTCCTCGGATGATTTGCTGGCATTCTCACAGACATCGCTCGCAGCCTTGGCTACAGCCTTCGCGACGATGGAAGCAAGACGTCTGTCTCTCTTTTCCTGGCGTGAGAGTGGATGACGGGATCCAGACGACATTGTCTGCAATAAACATCGCCATGGAACTCAACACATGTATTCGAATCTCACCTCACACGTTTACTACCACTAAAGCTCAGTAACATGTATCATTTAAACGCATATAGTCACAAATTCACAGAATTGCACAAAATCACATAAACATATAGAGCACATAATCACAACATTTCCTAATCACGTAATCACACAGCAAGAAACACATATACTTAGCCACTAAAAGCACCTACGAGCGTACGAGGTATTCTAACTGCTCCTATTGTCGGTTTGCTAGCGATGAGTTGTGTGGGTTTTGTGTTTTAGCAGAAGCAATAGTGTTGGTTCGGAATCAATAGTATCTCAAAACGTTAATAAATAACAGAAAATACATTAAAATTTTCATAAAGATCGACAAATCGAAGGTAGATTGTCTGCGGCTAACAGACTTCGACTAACCAAAGTAGCTCGACTATTCGCAAGGATCCTGCACAACGACCTCCAGGACTATGCCTTTGCCTCGATTCTTGGGCATTGGCGCAATTCCCATTGGTTAGGTTGTGTCTTTAGACCGTTGGAGTCCATCGAACCTTGGTGGAGTTTTGTATAAAAGCGGGACGAGTCGGCAAGGTTAGGGTTTCACCCCTATCTTGCAACTTCCATCCTCGTTTTTGATAAAAATTGAGGAGATTATTCATCAAAATATGGATTTCACTCCTGATTTGGTATAATTCTCCTCGTTTGTAGCTAAAATGCAAGCTGATTAGGCAACTTTGGTCGGGAGTTTTCGGTTTTCACACCTATTCTCGACCTTATTTCCTGTCCTCAACTTGAAAATTTCGAGTGCAAAAAGAGTGAGTGGTAACAACGAATTTACGCATACGCGTGAGTTGGTCTGTTGGTTCTTAACTATAGACTAGGTCTCTAAGACTTTGACCCGGACTAGGTCGAGTCTTGCCTAATTCCCTATAGTTATGGCTCTGATACCAATCTGTCACACCCCAACCGATGGCGGAATCATCGGGGCGCGGCACTGAGCGAAACAGATTGTCCAGAAGTTTCCATAACAACTATCATCACCATTTAAGTAAACATTACGTCCCATACCGTAACATAAATAGTCAACAAGTTATTACAGACAACATCAAAACAAATATTCTGTTCCGACAACTCAGATTTAAATAAGTAGCAATTGTTTATCTGCTTCTAGAGACCCCTAATAAGTTATCTACAGACAACTATTTGTTGGGCTCTAAAGCTTTATTCTAGCTTCCATTTCCTACCACATATGCGTCCTAAGCACCTGTCACATACGCTAAAATAATGTCAATACATAAAATGTAAAGGTGAGCATACAAGTTTGATAATAGCATATAGAGTTCAAATTTGTTTACGCATAACCAGCACGTACACATAGTGAAATGAAGCATGTTAGTTATCGACATAGATCCATCGATACCAATGACTGCGGGTTGACTGCCCGAGGCAGTTCGCAATACACGATTACCACTGTAATCCATGCAAGTAAAAGATCCTTAACAACCCCCGTGTGAAAGGGCGCTGAGTCCAAACTATAGTACTATCGTTGCTAAGGCAGGTAGACAGCATTCCATGTGTAAACATAACAAACAAGCATTCATAAGCCACGTATAACATGCATTAATGGTTAAGCGTTAAAATAGCTTGAGTAGTGTGATAGATGTAGTTTGAATAGTTGTAACGTATGTAACACCCAAAAGTGCTAAAGCAAAAAGGGTTCGAGTATACTCACAGCGATAGTGGATTGAAGGGAGCGCTTTAAAGCGAGTACGGTTAGCCTGAATAGATTCGATAACGTAACGATAAGTGGCGTGAAAAACAGTACAAATGAGAGTGGTTAGGATGGCTGATCGTGCGGATCAGCTATCCGTGAGTAGAAGTCATCCGTGCGGGTGGTGATACGTACGGATGGTGATGCGTGCGGACGGTGATCCGTTCCGGATAAGCTGTTCGTGCGTACGAGCTGTCCGTGCGTACGAGCTGTCCGTGCGGATCAGTTGTGCGCGTGGGTGACTTATCCGTGCAGACAAGTTGCTTGTGTGGATCAACTTTCAAGTGGATTGTTTCTTCCTAAGATGTGTTTGTGTATGATGGCTTGTGCTTTGAAGTTTTCGTTGTAGCATTTTGAAAACACCAAAGTGTTTCTACCTTTCAAGCCGGTTGCGCGGACGACAGTCCGTGCGTGTGGTAGTCCGTGCGGGCAGCCTGTGCGCGCGGGCAGTGACAATCCGTCCGGATAGCATGTCCGTGCGTACGACTTGACCGTGCGGATGAAGATTGTTTGATTCTCATTTTAAGGCCTTAGTATCTCATGATCCGAAGAGTAATCCATTCAGAGGTTGTCTGTCCGGATTGCTCGTTCGTCGATACTCAAACCTTGTTTGGAAGTGGGTCCCAAGAGTAGTCCGTGCGGGTGACAACCCGTGCGTATGACTTGTACGCGCGGACAGCTAGTCCGTGCGCACAGCTTGTCCGTGCGGACAGCCTGTGCGTGCGGACAACTGGTCCGAGCGGACAGCCTCTGGTTGTGCCGTTCGTCTACACTTGGTTTCTGTTGTCGTTTATCGAGACGTTCTGATTAGGTGGCAACCACTTGGAGTTGTGTTCCTACCCGCGTGACTAGACCGGCCAGGAACCACCCTAACTCAGCCTCTTGGCGACTCAGAACAGTCCTTCCGGTTAACCCCGAAATCAGTTGTCTATGGGTAGAATTCCAGATCTAGAACTAGGGCATTACTATTGATGAGTAAAACACTAGGACTGATCGGGTTCGTACCGGTTTTAAGGGAAAAGAAGGAAAGAACTTAGGTTTATTTCTTTCAACTCTTTTATCCTTAGAAAAGTTTAGATCTAGGTGAAATTATTGTAAAAACTTGTAGAAATCGTTTAGATCTGAGATATTCTAGGTGGAATGAGGTCAAGCTTGAAGTTCTTATGAACTTCATGATGACGTCACTAGAGAATACCTCATATCCGGATGATTTCATGGTTAAAATCGAAGATCCGAAAGATAGAAATGTGTAGAATTGTGTAGAGATCAAAGATGTACAAGAATTAGTGCAAGATCTTACCTGGATTGGAAGAAATCTGAGAAAAGGTGAAGAATGCGTGTGGTTCGGACGTCACTTGCCAAAAGTGGAAAAAGTGGAGAGTGACCCGTGTATTTATAGGATGCCAAAAGAGGAAAGGGTGAGCCGTGCGCATGGCACGCACCCGGGTAGGTTATCCGCGCGGACTGGCCATCCGTGCGGACTGGCAATCCGTGCGGACTGGCAATCCGTGCGGACTGGCCATCCGTGCGGACTGGCCATCCGTGCGGATTGGCCATCCGTGCGGATGCCGCCTCCCTTGGTGGATTCGGTGCGATGCTGATTTGGTTTCGATTTGCGAGCGATTCGATAGGGTGGCAATCCGTGCGGACTGGCCATCCGTGCGGATTGGCCATCCGTGCGGATGCCGCCTCCCTTGGTGGATTCGGTGCGATGCTGATTTGGTTTCGATTTGCGAGCGATTCGATAGGGTTCCTAGTCAAATTACTTTCAGTCTCAACTACTTCTTGTACGGTTCGACTCGGGGTTCGGGTTCGTTTGTATTCGAGTTAGACTTCGAGTTCGATTGAGTTCGCTTGATTATCTCAACATGTACAATATAAAATAAAACATGCACAGGTAACACGTAAGGCACACACACACGTTTAACGGCAAGTAAAAATACACAGCTCGAGTTACGATTTGATGTCGATTTGATTAGCATAGCTTGATTAACTTTATCTTATTGTTACTTCCTATCGTTCACAGTCGTAGGTCGATTGAAAATACGGCTAGCATGATTCGATTATTGCAATGTACGACAATTACTCCACATAATCTAAATATCATACAAACAATTCTACGAGTCGAGTTGCGCGGAATCGGTCTTTGACTTTGACCTTGACTTTGACTTTCGCTCGTGAAAACACGGGGTGTTACAGCCTCCCCTTGTTTAGGGAATTTCGTCCCGAAATTAAGCTGGAAGCTGTAACTAGTTCGTGAATCACGTGTGAGAGTCCTTTGTGTGGATCATTGAAAAACGTCAACTTAACCGGAATTTTACGGTTAAAAATTCGCTCATTTTTGGATATGATGTGCGAATGTACATGATCTAAAAGCCTATAAAGTTTCAAGTCTGAATTCGAAGTCGTTTGGAAGAAATTTGGATTATTGTAGGTCCAGATTTATTTCCGATTCGATTGTGTATGACACGTTCGACGTGCGGAATCCGTTGAACGTGCGTGACCGAACACACAAAAACGTACTAATAACGTGATTCTATTGAAAAATATGACGTGTACACTGAATCGAGGATCACAAACGAGCACTTTCTCTCTCTACTTTCTCTTTCTAGTTTACCCCTCTAATTAAACAACTGTGGGTACTTGGCCATCATGTCGCTTTCGAGTTCCCACTTGAACTCCGCGCCTTGTTTACCTTCCCACCGGACTTTCACAATGGGAATGCGTGAGCGCCTGAGTTCTTTGGTTTGGCGATCCATGATTTCGACAGGCTTTTCCACGAAGTGTAATGTTTCGTTCACTTGTAGATCATCTAGAGGAACATGTAAGTCAGGGTCGTAGATGCACTTTCGGAGGTTCGACACGTGGAAGATCGGATGGACATTGCTAAGTTCTTCCGGTAATTCGAGTCTGTAGGCGACTTTTCCGATCCTTTCCAGAATCTTAAAAGGTCCCACATATCGAGGCGCGAGTTTCCCCTTTTTGCCGAATCGGACTACACCCTTCCAAGGTGATACCTTCAGGAGTACGTAGCCACCAACGTCATACTCACGGTGCTTGCGCTTTTTATCGGCGAGAAGCTTCTGTCTATCCCGAGCCTTCGCTAGATTGTCTCGAATTGGGAAAATTTTGTCTGTCGTTTCTTGTAGCAGCTCCGGACCGGTTAGTCGCGAGTGACCGACCTCGTGCCACACAATAGGCGATCGACATCTTCTTCCGTATAAGGCCTCGAAAGGCGCCATTTGGATACTAGCCTGGTAGCTGTTATTGTACGAGAATTCGACTAACGGGAGGTGTCTATCCCAATTACCACCGAAATCTAGTACACACGAACGAAGCATGTCTTCAGGAGTACGAATCGTTCTTTCATCCTGACTCTATCTTCTCTTGATCAGATCTCTTGATTCCTTAAATTCTTCAGCATCATCAGTTAACTTCCCCCTTGGATGTTGATCTCATAAATTCTTTAGGATCAGCAGCTGGCTCGGACAGCCGGATTCGAAACTGGCTCTACTATCTTCAGACTCCCCTTTTGCTAGCAGAAACCCCCTTAAACTGTGCTGGGATCACAATCTTCCATAGCTCTCATTCTAAGATCGTGACCTGGCTCAAACTCTGCTCAGGCTTTATGCGGAAAGTCTTCATAAATCGAAACCTGGCTGCTTCTGCCTGTACAAACTCTATCTCAAAATAAATTTCACAAATTTAATAATTTGACAAATTTATATACCACTTGCAGATTTCGTTTATAGTTTCTGATGACCACTTGAAAGAATAACCTTCAGATTTGACATTTTCATTTCGAAATCTTTTCTCATTTCAAACAAACTCCCCCTCACCTGTTGTTCATCATGTTTAGCACTCGGAATTTTGAAAATCAGCTTTCCAACATCAGTTGTCGAAAATAAGATGAAATAAAATCTTTTTGACTTTTCAAAATTTTATGCTAAAACACACTTAAACTCTTTTTGGGTTTTTGATTTTAATGAAATGCAGTAAAGAAATATTTACAGACAATATTTTTGTGAGTTTGTGTAAGAGGATCATATCAGTTTATGAGACAAATCACCAACACCGTTAAGCTTTAAACATTTTAAGTTCTAAACGATTCACTTAGATTGTCGGTATACTGATCCACTAAAATTTTCTCACAAAGTTCAATTGTTTTGAGATACGAGATTAATGTTTTAAGCACTTAAACTTATTCGCATGTCCCACCTCAGAATATACTCCCGTATCCAGATCCCAATATTCAGTCTTACAGGTGAGTATACCTAGATGATATCTGTAAGGGGTTAAATGCGAGACCGTGAGAGCTCAGGCTATTGCTTCCGCAAAATCAGAGAGATGATGGTTCGACTTTAGGTGTGTTCCCTTTAGAGAATCTTTTCTTCAACAGCACATGATTAGCATTTTTCAATGTTTCATCATTTTTTATGCTGAGGGTGGTGCTTTTATTTCAAGCAAGCGAAAAGTATTATACGGGGACTAGGCCATTGCTTCCGCAAAATCAGAAGTCCCGGGATAATACCCCAGATATCACTAAGCATAAAGACCTAGTATCTCAGAAAGAGGGGTCTTTCAAACAAGATTTCGGTGGTTACCCATATATCCGAGAGATGTTCCCCACGAGATAAGTAAGTATTGATATTTAGGTTTATATCTCGAAAATAATCAACTAAATGTATAAAAACCTACTGGCATATCATCAGTGAGATCGTTTATTACATTTGACTTTCCAATTCTTTAGCGTGCTGTGATAGTCCACTGATGTACTATCATTTCCTCTTTTTCACAACAAAACTCGATTTTGATTTTTTTTATGTTTTTAACTTTTTCAAATTTTATCATGTTTTTGGCTTTTTCAAATTTTCAAAATATCTAAATTTTTTACTCCCCCTAAAATCAAAAGTATGTTTCAATTTTTGATTTTACGGGAAAATTTGAAATGTAAAAGCAATAAACTGTACAAAGTAAAATGACAAACTGATGTGAATTGCTTCAAATCGCCATCCACTTGGCTTAAACAATCAGAACTCCCCCTGACAACAAACTATTTTCCCATTATGATTTCAAAACACTTAAGTTTGTTTTAATCAAAATGATTTTTCCAGAAAATTAGTTTTGTTGGGGTTTCATCACATTGTTCTTTCAACAATTTGTATGAAAGTTAAATCAAGTTCAACTTAATGACCTTGATTAACCACTTGTAGGTGAAAACTCCTTTTTCAACCATTTATAGGTTCACTTATCAACCATACTGCTTGTAAAACGAAATATGACACTTTTCAAGAATACTACCACTTGTAGATTGAAATGTCATTTTTCGTGAATTTCTCAAGAAAGATGCCGATTCCTACTTCACAATTACCAACCTGGGAGTTCCGGCAAGTTAGGATTTTTAAGTATGAAATACTGACACCCAATCCTGACCAGCTTTGGGTGTGACCTTCTCAGTTTCACTCGGGGTTTGAACATTCCTTTATTCTTCATAAAAATCTTTTACCCCTTTGGCCCTTCCATCGACCATTTTCCCAAAAATATGTTTCACTTTGCCATTGAAAACCTTTTCGACATCAAATTCTTTCTTGTCAGAATAAAATTGATTCGAAATTTCCACTTTCCCAACCTTTGATTTTAAATTTTCAGCCCGCAATGGTGGAAAGTTGACATCATCCATTGGTGGTACTGAATTTTCACTCTTTACCTCAACTTGTGGCTCCTCTGACTTTGACGAGTCAGATTCATTGACAGATTTCACATCTGATTTCTTAACAACCCATATTTGGTTGTCAAGATTCACCCTTCTTTTGTAAAACCTTTTCGAGCATTCACCAACTTTATATGTTGAATTTTTAAACACTTTGAATTTTTCAGTTGGTGATTCAGTTTTATCAACAATTTTTCTTTAAGTTTAGAAACAACTTCCTGTTTTGTGTTGGTTACCTTTGGACAATTCCAGGCGATGTGACCAACTTCTTGACATCGGTAACAGGTTCTTGTCTCGTTTTTGTAATTAGCTCCATTCCTTTCGAACTTTTGTTTTTCTGCAAAAAATGCTTTGTTTGACTGCTTCTAGAATGAGCTTTTCTTCTCTTCTTCAGAAATTGACCCTGAAACAAATACTGTTTTTGTTTTAGAAATTTTCTCATTTTTATACTTTTCGGATGAAGTAAAACCCAATCCCTTCTTTTTGAAATTACTGTTATGGTTTGATTTCTTTCGATAACCTGAACCAGAACTGTAACCCTTTTTCTTGTTTAATCTTTGTTGAACTCTTGAGGTGTAAGGTTTAGGTTTTTCAGCAAGATTTACATCTTTTATTTAAGAAATATTAATTTCTATTAATTTGAAAACCTTTTTGATCATTTCAGTTTTCACACCTCTTATTGGAAATTCCTCATCAGAATATAATTTGTCTGAATCATTCAAAGTATATGCAACTTTGATTGGTTCGTCATTTAAATTAGATTTTGATAACAGAAATTCTTTATTATAAACCCGTTTGATCGACGAATTTGGACTGTCAAATGATGAACTCGAACTTTCGGATTCGGATTTTGACTCTGACTCCTCATCTTTATCCAACACCTGATCGACCACTTTCTTTATTAACTCAGACTCATGATCAGTGTCAGACGATGTGAACGTGACGTCAATGTTTTCTGGTAACTCTTCAGTTGTTTCAGACTTTAACTTTATATTGACAACCTTTTTGACTTATTCCTCATTTGGTTTTCTGGGAGAATAACCTTCCCATATCGGAGGCGGACACTTGTTATAATTTGCTCTGATACCACATGTAGGATCATTTGCACTTTGTTTCTTACCAGTATCCTTCTCTTCAGTCTTCTTATCTTGAAATGCTTCACAACCTGCAACAGTTGGATAAATTCTATCAATCAAATAATCAGAACTTGAATAACTTTGCAATAATCGTCTAATTCTTTCATTCTCTATCTTTTCAGTCTCCAACTCTTGCTTCAACTTTGCACATTCTTCAATATAGTGATTGACAGCCTTCTGCTTAGACATCATCACTGCATTCATCTTGGTTAAAGCATCTTCTCTTTCAGAATTCGTCTTTTGCAGACTATTCATCGTTCTGTTCAACTCATCATACGATTCTTTCACATACTTGACATCGAACAATAATTTTTCTTTCATCTTGTCAAGCTCACTAAACTTCTCATCTTTCTTTTCACACTGTTTGCATGGTTCCAAACATTTTAGACCAGGTTTAGTGATCTCAACAATTTTTTCAACTTCAATAATCTTTTCAACTTCGACTTTCTTTTCAATTTCAACCACCTTCTCAGCTTCAACCATCTTTTCAGCAACTTTAACTCCTTCATTCTGTTCATGCTTCTCTTCTTGAGCAACATTCTCACATTTTACCTTTTTCTGTCCTTTTGCAGCTCGCTTCTCCTTTAGTTTTTCCAATCTATCTGCAAAATAAAATTTAAAGATTTCAGGAGATAATTGAGTTTTTCCAATGTTTATTTGTATTTCTTCTTCATCATCACTGTTATCAGTTGATGATTGATCAAAGACTGTTGTCTTTTCTGAACTTTCTTCTGAAGATACAGACTCTCCATCTTGATTTTTCTCACTGTTGGTAAACACATCCATCCATTCCTTCATCAAATCTGGTTCTTGAACTATTTGTGCAATGAATGCTTTAAACTTTGAATCATCAGGAATGTATTTGTCCCAACTAAAACCTTCTGGCAATTTTTCATCATCTTGATTAACCAGATAAGCTTTCTTCTTTCCATCTTCAATAGCATTGGATGATGATGGTTGTTTAGCAACTTGTTGATATATAGCTTTCCGATAATAATCATTATTCCCGAACGGATTATGAGCTCCACCTGCTTCACGATTGGTACATTCCCTCTTGAAATGTCATTTTTCCCTGCATAAAAACAAGTAACTTTAGATTTATCAAAACCTAAAGTAGAAACATTAGCATCACGGAAGTCATCTCTTCCTGTAATCAGCTTAAATTTCTCAGCTCTCCTAAACACACTCGCTAAACACCACTTAATATCCATAAGCTCCATTTCTTCAGCATCAATCTGATCGTAATCCTCTTTTGTCAACATAGGATTTCCGATCCTTCCTGCAACCAAACCTTCATATGATTCTAACACTGTAGCTAGTAATGCCATATGACCTTTAGCAACTTCTTCAGAGAAATTTTGACCATTCTGAAGATGCAACGTGATGTTGCAGTGTAACACATGACCATTACTGTTGTTTGAGCTTTGAGATTGATAACTTGAGGTTGAAACATTCGGATTAACATTCGAGTATGAAGAAAATCCACTGTTGCTGATTGGACTTTGATTAACTGATCCGGATGAGTTTTCTGCACTGAAAGCGGTTTGGACCTTCGGACTTACTTCAACATTCTGAACATTCCCTTTGTAATACATTTTGATGTCTTATTGACCACTTGGATTGTTCATTCTAGCAATCTTTTGTTTTTCAAGATCTTGTCCTTCAAGTTTTTCAATGAACTGAGAAATTGTCAATTTATCATATTCTCCAGTGTTCTTTAAGATCATCAGATATGTACCCCATTCTTTCTGAGGTAAAGCATCAGCTAATTTGTCAACCCATTCTTCTCGATCTTTGTTTATATCCAAAAGAGACATTGAACGCACCAAATGACAATATCTCTCAATGAGCTTCTTTGTAGATTCACCCTGCAAGCTAGTAAACAAATCAAATTCTTTCTTTAATAATGATTTCTTACTCCTGATCATCTCTGTACTTCCCTCAAACTTAATTCGAAGTGCTTCCCAAATCGAACGTGAAGTACCATCGTGTTGAAGTAATATGAAGATGTCTTCTTTCACAGCTTCCTGAAGTAGACTAATCATCATTTTTCTGCCTTGTACATGTCTCTCTCTTTATCCGACAATTCAGAAATAGTTTTGATAACTCCCATATCTGTACGAGGTTTAACATACTTTTTCTCAATACACTCCCAAGACCTTAAATGATTTGCTTGAACCCAGTTTTCAAACCAGTCTTTCCAACCATAGTATTCTTCAATACCCATCAACTTTGGAGGTTTCTGTAATGTTCCTGTTTCATTTTCCATGTTCACACTCTGAGCAATGGTAACAGGAGTACTCGGGGCAGTAGCAAAAGCGTTGTAAAACTCTTCTTCCATGTTTCGGTAAAATGTTTCACAAACTCAGTTTTCAAACGAAATGGCACTATTCACACGAATTAGATTTGGTGCGGAATGGACCTCTTCAAACGAAATGAACCTTTCAAGCGAAATGAACTTCTTCAAACGAAATGGACCTATTCAAACGAAATGGACCTATTCAAAAGAAATGGACCTCTTTGATGCGAAATGGGTGATTTCGTACGAAATGGCTAACTTTCAAACGAAATGGATCTCTGTACCCACTTCGTGCGAAATGGAGTGTTGTTTCAAACGAAATGAAGGTTCAATCCGTGTGAAATGGTACTGATGTCTTACTCTCGGCCATATTTTTGTCAAATTGATCAAGTTTTAGGTTGATTTTAAGTCTAATTCTTTCAAGGATTTGTTAAAACAGTGTTTCGCACGTAATATGTGAAAATTAAGCCATTTTAACTGTGCAAACTTGTTTAATTTTGAAAATTCTTGTAAAAGAAGGTGTAGAAGTCAGAATTTTGATGAAATCAAGCTGAATTCGGTAAGAACTCTTCCTCCTGAGCTCTGATACCACATGTAGGATCGTTTGCACGACTAAAACGAGTCGTTCAGAAGAGTTCTAATCAATACGAGAGGCGGAAACAAACGTATCGACTTTGAATCAGCTTGATATACACTTTAATTGTCTTGTTTATTGATATAACAACGATTTACAGTCTGTAGACACTTCGGCAGCACCTCGGTACCGGAATCAGAAAGTTCTACAAATGAAATGACAAGTCAGGTATTTATAGGGACACCATTTCGCACGAGACGGCTTCACACGAAATGGACTTACCATTTCGTGCGAAATGGCCATAACCTATAAATTTCTCGTTTTTCTCGTAAATCGTGCCCTGACCTATCTAATCTAAAATAAGACTCGATACAAGACGAAGTCGACAGACATATGCACCAACATAAAAACAATTTATTTAGAAATACAATACAATAATTAAAAGAAAGCAGTAAAGTACAAATTCTATTACAACTGAAATTAAAAATAAAATAAAAGAAGAACATAAACAAAGACATAAACGGAAATTGTTTGAGGCTCGTGTTGAACACGGGGCCCTTAAAACAAATTCCAAGTCTCTTAAGAGAACTTGTTCGTTTCCAATGGCACAAAGCCGGAATACTTTGTACCGCCGGAGAAGACCTCGAAAACATTCGTATACATGAAAGGGAAAGATCAAAAAAGATAGAGAGATTTAGATGTGTTTTAGAGATTGCTATGTGAAGTATGTTTGCAACTAAGGACCCTTACTACATATAATTGACTTAATGTTGAACCATGTATGAATTAAACGAAAAATAAAAACTATTGAATGTCTTCAATGCAGATTTTTCGGTTTCTTGTTTTGACAAGAACATGTCTATTGTTTTAACTCAATTAATGCGAAACAACTACAACTGACCAACAAACGGTTGGTCAAGTACAAATGACCGGCAACCAACAGTTGGTTCAAAAGGTTGCTACTGGCTCGAGCTAGCAGTTTTATGTTAGAGCCATTGCTAACCTCATTAGCAGTTGATGTTGTCAGTGTCACACCCTGACTTTTGCGGAAGCGTGATTATGGTGTGACTTTCTTAATATCATTGCATTCAATCATAACAACAGCTATATGATAAAACCATAGGTTTGTCATCCATCGAATAAGTTTAAAACTTAACAACATTGTTTAAAAACGTAGACTTCAAATTCAAGTTTTACAATCATACCAAAATGGTTATGAGTTCACTAAGGACTCATCGAAAGATATTAAATAGCACCAAGGGTTGGGAGACGTGTCTCGTCCAGGAATAAGACACACCGACCAAACCCAAAGACCATGGATGACATCTTTATTTCAAACACAGCATAAAAACTTCCAACGCCCGCCAGATCCACTTACTAGTTCCCTGAAATACATGTAGTTTGAAAACATCAACAAAAGTTGAGCGAGTTCATGTGTTTAGTATGTGTGCACGAATCATCCTTGAAAACCTTTGTATGTATGTATGTACTTGTAAACTGGTATGTAGCAACAAGGAAAAACAGATCAATTAATGTGTAGCTAATACATTAATATATGTGACATGGCGTAGGAAGCACTCAATCCTGTATGCGTATTTCGTACCGGCCCCTCCAGCGGAACGACATAGTCACCACATGTGGCCAACTCGCAGGCCCATGGGGCTCGCAACACCCAATAGATCTATCACTCATGCCCCTCGGTCCTTATACAAGGATTAATGGTCTTAAGTTAATCGCCTACCCATTCACGTGATCTAGCAGTACCTTTCCTTAGCTAATCATACCATTGTAATTGTTTGTAAGCAGTATGTAACATGTATTTCACCCCCGAAGTTATAAAACTGAAAGCAGTAAGAGGAAAGGGGGTCATGAACTCACAGTTTTGCATTCCTTGTATCCGATGTAACTCAAATCTTCATCTAGAACGCACGACTACCTACATGCGTACTATGGTCCATTAGACGAGCGGGTCGTGTCTTGACTTGGTAATGATTAGTGTCTTTGAGTTATGGTTTCAAAGTGTCTTCATAATATTCCAAGTGTATAATTATTTGTTAAAATAATTAATATTTTAACTTAATACTTCTCAAGTATTTAAACAGGTATATCCTTCCCAAGGATGGGTATATTTGTATTCTTGTATTTGTATAACTTGCCATGTATTGGCGTCGTATTCCGGCGTGTATTGTCTTTAATAGGTATCCAATATATATTTCTAAAATATATATTTCAAGAAGTATTCCTTAGAAAAATTATTCCTAATTTTTCTCTTGGCAAAAATATTTGTAGTTCCAAAATAATATATTTTCAAGTCTCACTTAGAAAATATTTATAGACTTATTCCATCCAAGAATGTATTTCAGGTTTGTCCAAGAAAATATATATTTTTCCCAAAAATAATATTTCTTCTAAAAATTCCAAGAAAATATATTTTACTTCCCAAAAATAATATATTTTCTCCTTGTCAAAAATACAATATAACTTGGTAACATTCATAAAATCATATTTTCATTTCTCGTGTCCAAAATATTATCTACCAAAAATATATTCGTAAAGGTATTTTCCGGAATATTTTTGTAAGTTACATTCTTTCGTTCGGTTTCCCAATATTGTGTGCGTAACTTGTGTATTTATTCCTTGTGATTTTTGGTAATATTTTGGATTGTGATTTCTTGGTATTTTGTTGTGCTATATTATTTTAACCCTAAAATAATATAACTATTACACAAAGTATACAAGTATTCACACACATCATGTCTTTTAATATATATATATTCTAAATATATATTTATCCATTTTTATTTATAAAAACCAACCTCCAATACTTGTATTTTTGTAACACAAATTATGGCAAAGTTTATATTGAAAACTCATAATCAAAATACACTTGTAAATACTTGTTTGAAAATATTTCTCTAAGTGTTTATATTTTTAGAAAAGTTTGCTAAAGTTTCCCTTAAAAATGGAGGTGTCCATGCTATCAAAGCATATCATTTTCTTTTTAAAATCATCTCAAACAATCAACAACTTATTCAACACTTACCAAGTGTCAAAACAGTGTTATTTACATAACAACTGTTGGTGCATACGTCTGTCGACTTCGTCTTGTATCGAGTCTTGTATTGTATTAGATAGATCAGGGCACGGAAAACGAGAATTGTATGTTTATAGGTATTTCGCATGAAATGACACATAGGTCATTTCATACGAAATCAAGGCTATTTCGCACGGAATTGTAATTTCGTGTGAATGTGTTTTCGTTTGAGTGATTTCGTGCGAAATCACTATTTCGCATGAACCATTTCATGCGAAATCACCTTCCCTATAAATACCTGTCGTGCCAATTCATTTGTAACGATTTCTGATTCCGGTAGCGAAGCTCTGCCGAAGTGTCTACAGCATTGTAATCGATCTGATATTAATCAAAAGACAGTTTAAAGTGATTTCTCGTGTAATTCAGCTGAAATAACACCGATACATCTGTTTCCGCCTTTTGTATTGGTGAAGATCTCTTCTGATTGACTCGTTTGGGTCCCAAAACGATCCTACGAGTGGTATTAGAGCTCAGGAGGAAGAGTTCTTACCATTTCAGCTGCAAAATCTGATTTCTACACCTTCTTTTCAAAATTAAACAACTTTTCACGGTCAAAATGGCTTGATTTTCTCACATTATATGCAAAACAGTGTTTTAACAAACCCTAGAAAGAATCAGACTCTAATTCGAAGTAAAACATGATCAATTTTTGAAAAAACTGTCCGAAAGTTTGATTTCGCACGAAATTTGATATCATTTCGCTTGAACATTGCCATATTTCACACGAAATCAGATCGTATTTCGCTTCAGAGGTTATTTCGCTTGAGAGTGAGCATCAGAGTGTTATTCCGTACGAAATAGTAGTTGATTTCGCACGAAAACAACTATTTCGTTTGAAGCTGATTTCGCACCAAAGGTTATTTTGTATGAAAGTCTATTTCGTGTGAAAAATATACTGATTTCGCTTGGAAAGTTGATTTTGCTTGAAAGAGGATTGATTTCGTTTGAAACTTGATTCCGTGTGAAAATTGATTTCGTGTGAGGAGGATATTTCGTTTGAAATTGACTGTTTTGTAAAAGTTTGAAAACCAAAACATGGAGAACGAGTTTTATAATGCATTTGCTAGTCCGATGACTATAGTTCAAAGTACGATGCTTGAAAATGAAACAGGGACAACCCAAAAACCGACTAAGCTCATAAGTATCGAGGAATACAGTGGATGGGCTGAACGTTTTGAAACTTGGGTTCAAGCATATCACTTAGATGCGTGGGAACACAGTGAATCTCAATATACTAGACCAGTCGGAAATGGTGGAGTGAAAATTGATATTAGAGATTTAGGAGCTGATGAAAAAAGGAAATACAAAGATGAAAAAATGATGGTTAGTCTTTTGCAGCAAGCCATTAAAGAAGACATTCTGATTCTACTTCAACACAATGGAAGTGCACATTCGATATGGACAGAATTAGAATCAAAGTTTCTTGGTAGTGATGAAATGCTCAAGAACAAAAAGTCTCTTATGAAGAAAGAATTTGATCTTTTCCGTGGATTGAGAACTGAAAATACAAAACAGATCATTGAAAGATATTGCAATTTGTTGAAGAATATGAACAAATTAAACATCAGAAAAGATAATGATGAACTGATTGAAAAGTTGGCTGATGCGTTGCCATATGATACTTGGGGCACGTATCTTATGATGTTGAAAAATAAACCAGATTTTGATAAGCTAACATTGAGTGAGTTTACTAAACAACTGGAAGCTCAAGAGATGGAACAAAAAAAGATAGCAAGAATGAAGAACTATGATGGAGAACAAGACATTGGATTGTATTACAAAAGTGGTGTTAGTGAGAAGACCAATATTTCACCAAAGATTGAAACGGCCTTCAATGCAAAAAGTTCTTCTGAAAGTTCATCTCAAGGATCAAGTAGCAAAATGGGATTTTCGTCATATCCATCGTTTGATCCAAATTTCTCAACAACAAAGAGTGGGAAAGTTCTTCAATGCAGTATTGCATTAAATCTTGAGAATGATCAGAACTACTCGGAAGAAGTTGCAAAAAGTCATATGTCTTTGTTGGTGACTCTGCTAGAATCGTATGGAAGTTTGGTTGCAGGGAGGATCGGAAATCCTATGTTGACTAAAGAGGATTACGATCAGGTTGATGCTGAGGAGATGGAATTGATGGATATAAAATGGTGTTTGGCAAGCGTGTTGAGAAGAGCCGAAAAGTTTAAACAAATTACGGGAAGAGATGATTTCCGTGATGCAAATGTTTCAACTTTAGGATTTGATAAATCTAAAGTAACTTGTTTTCGTTGCAGGGAAAAAGGGCATTTCAAGAGAGAGTGCACAAACCGTGAAGCTTGTGGAGCTCAAAATCCTTTCAGAAACAATGACTACTATCGGAAAGCGATTTATCATCAAGTTGCTCAACAGCCGTATCACCAACAACAGCCACAAACTGCTCATGCTAGGAAAGAGATTGAAGATTTAAAGAAAGCGTGTCTGGTCAATCAAAATGATGGAAGTTCATCAAAAGATTTCAGTTGGGATAAATATATTCCAGCTGATAATAAAGCATGTCTGATAAATCAAGATGATGAAAGATTACCAGAAGGATTTAGCTGGGAAAACTTTAGCTGGGATAATTATTGTCCAGACAAAGAGATCTTAAAAGCTAAAGCTTTTGTTGCTCAAATTGTTAAAGATGATGGTGATAATTACATGGTTGATGATTATTGGGCAGAAAAAATGAGAAAATATTTAGCCAGGCAAAGTAAAAAGGTTGAAGAAGAAGTTTGTGTGATAAAGAAGCAGGACAAATAAATTCCAGTGTTTGAGGTTAAAAAGGAAGCTGTTGCAGAAAAAGTAACCGAGAGCTGTGAAAACTGTGAGACTATGAAGAAGCAAAACAGTGAATTGATTCACAACTTGAATAGGATGAAAGAGTCATATGATGTCCTGAACAAAGCCATGAATCAATACAACGAGTCGAGCAGTGAACAAGCTATAGTAATGAAGACACTCAAAGGAGCGTACATGAGACAGCTTGACAATGTCAACTATTTCACTAAAAAGTGTGTTGAGCTTGAGTTAAAACTGGAAATTCAGAGAATAGAAACTGAGAGAGTAAACAAATTATTAAAAAGTTACTCGTGTTCTACTTTTGTGGTTGACAGGATTTACCCCATAGTAGAAGAAATGAAGACTTTTGAAGAAGAAAAATCTGAAGAGAAGAAGTCTGAAACAAAAGAAGATGATGAAGTGAAGATTTCTGGTAAGAAACCAAGTGTTGTCTATAACAAATGTCCACCCCCGGTCGAAAATGGATATTCTCTTCGAAATCCAAATTCAGAAAGAGTCAAACTTGCAACAAACTTACAGTGGGAGTCTGGGTCTTCAGATAATTTGCCAGAAAATATTGATGTCACGTTCACATCGTCCGACACTGATCATGAGTCCGAGTTAATAAAGAAAGTGGTCGATCAGGTGTTGGATAAGGATGAAACGGAGGAGTCCAAATCAGAGTCAAAGTCTGAGTCTAACCCGTCAAATTCAACAGTCAAAAAGGACAAACGGGTTTATGATAAAGAATTTTTGTTATCAAAATCTAATTTGAATGACGAACCGATCAAAGTAGCATATACTTTGAAAGATTCTGACAAAGTATATTCTGATGAGGTTTTTCCAATAAGAGGTGTTAAAACTGAAATGATCAAAAAGGTTTTTAAACTAACAGAAATTAATATTTCTGAAATAAAAGATGTAAATCTTTCTGGAAAACCTAAAACTTACACCTCAAGAGTTCAACAAAGATTAAACAAGAAAATGGGTTACAGTTCTGGTTCAGGTTATCAAAAGAAACCAAACCATAACGGTAATTACAAAAAGAAGGGATTGGGTTTTGTTCCACCGAAAAATCAAAGAAATAAGAAAATTTATAAACCAAAAACTGTTTTTGTTACAGGAAAAACATCTGAAGAAGAAAAAGAGCAAGTATTCAGAAAGCAATCCAACAAAGAATTCCTTGCCAAGAAGCAAGAAGAAATGAAGAAAAACATTGCTCATAAGAAGATAGAGACGAGAACCTGTTTCCAGTGCAAAATGGTTGGTCACATTGCCAGGAATTGTCCAAAGGGAATCAAATCAAAACAGGGAGTCTCTGAAAAATTCAAAGAGAAAATTGTTGAGAAAACCGAACCACCAACGAACAAATTTAAAGTTTTTGAAAATTCAACTTTTGAGGTTGGTGAATGTTCGAAAGATGTTTACAAAAGAAAGGAGAAACTTAACAACCAAAAATGGGTTGTTAAGAATTCAAGTGATAATTCTGGTGATGAATCCGATTCCACAAAATCAGAAGAGCAAAAAATTGTTATAAAAGAAGAAAAGTCTGTTCCGCCTTTGGATGATGAAAATTTTCCACCATTGCGGGCTGAAAATTTGAAATCTAAAATTGGGAAAGTTGAAATTTCAAATCAATTATTTCCTGAAAAGAAAGAATTTGATGTTGAAAAAGCTTTTAACCCCACAGTGCAAAACATTTTTGGTAAAATGATTGACGGAAAGGTCAAGGGGGTTAAAGAATTTTATGAGAAGAAAACAAAGAAACCGAGTGTTGACACATCAGAATCTCCCAAGGACCGTCAGGCTTGGGAGAATCTCTCTAACTAAAAAAACTGACTTGCCGGAGCTCCCAAGTTGGTAATCGCGGAGTATGAATCGGCATCATTCTTGAAAAATTGTTTTTGAAAATTGAAAATTTTTCACTAGTATGACTTGCCGGAACTCCCAGGTTGGTAAGTGTGGAGTAGGAATCGGCATCTTGAGATTTCAACCTACAAGTGGTAATGGTTGGTAAGCAAACCAACAAGTGGTTGAAAAAGAGGTTTTACCTACAAATGGTTAATCAAGGTCATTAAGTTGAACTTGATTTAACTATCATTCAAATGATTGAAAAACAAAATGATGATCACATCCCCATCATTTTTAGAAGTGGTAAAATCAACAAAAGTTATTTTCCGGAAAAACCATTTTGATTAAAACAAACTTAAGTGTTTTGAAATCAAATGGGAAAATATTTTGTTGTAAGGGGGAGTTCTGATTGTTTATGCCAAGTGGATGGAGATTTGAAGTAATTCACAACAGTTGTCATTTTTTTTGTACAGTTTGTTTTCAAATTTTCTTAGAAAATCAAAATTGAAACATATTTTGATTTTAGGGGGAGTAAAAATTTAGGAAATTTTGAAAATTTGAAAATCCAAAAACATGATAAAACCAGAAAAAGACATAAACATTGAAAAATTAAAATTGAGTTTTATTGTAAAAAAAGAGGAAATGATAGTACATCAGTGGACTATCACAACATGCTAAAGAATTGGAAAGTTAAAAGGTGATAAACGGTCTCGCTGATGATGTGCCAGTAGGTTTTCGCACATTTAGTAGATTGTGTCGAGATATAAACCTAAATTTCAAACTTACTTATCTCGTGGGGAACATCTCTCGGATATATGGTTAACCCCCGAAATCTTGTTTGAAAGGTCCCTCTTTCTGAGATACTAGGTCTTTATGCTTAGTGATATCTGGGGTATTATCCCGGGACTTCTGATTTTGCGGAAGCAATGGCCTAGTCCCCGTATAATACTTTCTACTTGCTTGAAATATAGCACCGCCCTCAGCATAAAAAATGACGAAACATTGCAAAATGCTAATCATGTGCTGTTGAAGAAAAGATTCTCTAAAGGGAACACACCAAAAGTCGAAGCCATCATCTCTCTGATTTTGCGGAAGCAATAGCCTGAGCTCTCATGGCCCTCGCATTTAACCCTTTACAGATATCATCTAGGCATACTCACCTGTAAGACTGAATATTGGGATCTGGATACGGGAGTATATTCTGAGGTGGGACACTCAAATAAGTTCAAGTGCTTAAAACATTAATCTCGTATCTCGAAACAGTTGAAATTTTTGTGAAAATTTAAGTGGATCAGTATACTGACAATCTACGTGAATCGTTTAGAACTGAAAATGTTTAAAGCTTAACGGTGTTGGTGATTTGTCTCAAAAACTGATATGATCCTCTTACACAAACTCACAAAAATATTGTATGTAAATATTTCTTTACTGCATTTCGTTAAAATCAAAATTCCAAAAAGATTTTAGTGTGTTTTAGCTTAAAATTTTGAAAAATTTAAAAAGATTTTCGACAACTGATGTTGAAGAGCTGATTTTCAAAATTCCAAGTGCTAAACATGATGAACAAGTTTGGGAGAGTGTTTTTGAAATGAAGAATGTTTGCCTAAAAGTGGTTATCAGAAGCTTTTATATGATAAATCATTCTGGAAAAATACCTGCAAATGATATAATTTTATCAATATTTTAAATTTGTGAAACTTATGTTTGTGGTAGAGATTGTGCAGGAACGGAGTTTGAGAAAAGCCAGGTTTCAATCATAGAACCTGTGAAAGTGTGAGCCAAGTCAAGATCTTGATTCAAGAATTCCAGACTGCGATCCCAGCTTATCGAAAGGGGGAGTCTGATGACATCAAGAGGGAGTCTGAAGATGTAAGCTGCTGATGCTGATGATCTTAAGGAATCAAGAGACCTGATCAAGAGGAGTATAGAGCCAGGTTGAGATTCTGGAAGAAAGAGAAAGAGATTGATTGAGGATGCTTACAATGGAGAATCTTTGGAGAGAGCGAGAAGACTGATAAAGGTTGAAGGTTTGACAACCGAAGACTCGACACCGAAGACTTCTTCAACATCCGAGGGGGAGTCTGTTGGTGCATACGTCTGTCGACTTCGTCTTGTATCGAGTCTTGTATTGTATTGTATTAGATAGATCAGGGCATGGAAAACGAGAATTGTATGTTTATAGGTATTTCGCATGAAATGACACATAGGTCATTTCATACGAAATCAAGGGTATTTCGCACGGAATTGTAATTTCGTGTGAATGTGTTTTCGTTTGAGTGATTTCGTGCGAAATCACTATTTCGCATGAACCATTTCATGTGAAATCACCTTCCCTATAAATACCTGTCGTGCCAATTCATTTGTAATGATTTCTGATTCCGGTAGCGAAGCTCTGCCGAAGTGTCTACAGCATTGTAATCGATCTGATATCAATCAAAAGACATTTTAAAGTGATTTCTCGTGTAATTCAGCTGAAATAACACCGATACATCTGTTTCCGCCTTTTGTATTGGTGAAGATCTCTTCTGATCGACTCGTTTGGGTCCCAAAACGATCCTACAACAACATGAACTTGAACTTTCATAAAAACTTGTAGTAACTTAGTAGTGCATTTAATAGGTTTAGTTATCCTTTGAAATGCATTTACTTCTTTAAAAACTTCATTTTTAAAGAAGTTGGGTGTTTACAACTTCCAAACACATTTTCTAGAAATGCTTCTTTATGTAATCTTTTTATTACACAAGTGTTTCTACACTTGTTTAACCCTTAAAAATAGTGTTTATTTATGTAAGAACCAAGATCTACTAAAACTCATATTTCAAGCTTGGTTCTTTTGGAAAACCATTCAAATTTTTTTAGATCTATATGATTATTAACCCACTTTGATTATTATTTTTCAAGAAAACAATATATCTTTTCAAGTTCATGTCTTTCATGAGGATGATTTATAAATCTCTAACATTTTGACCCTCTCATCTTGCTAGATTATGTTTTCAATCATGATCTAGCAAGATCATATAATGATCTACATCATTTACACAAACAATCATTCAACAAATATCACAACAACACTAAACAACATGGCCTTTAAGTTTTCTTATAATTTCAAGCTTATGTTCATGTTTCAACTTCTTGTTTCTTAGTGTTCTTTATGATAATCATCTTGTAACATCTTTTAACCACTTAAAATAGATGCAAAATGAGGAGTAGAAGATCTTACAACTAGCTCAAGGCTAGGGATGAACTCTTGAAGATGAAGATGATAAATGTGATGTATAATAGCAATTGAAAGAGGTCCTTCAACTACTAATGGCACCAAGCTCCTAAATCAAGCTCCTTACACCTTTGTAGCACCTTAGAATGGATGAATGGAAGCTTGAAAGTTATGGTGGTGGTGTGGTGTTCATGGCCGTAGGTAAACAAGAGGGAGAGAGAGAGTTTGTGTTGGTGAAATGTGATGAAGATGATGATGGGTCTTGATCTTATAACCATGTTAAGGTATTAACCAATGTATAAAGTGTTCTCTATGTACTAGACAAGATCTTCTACATATCAAATGAGATCAAGGTGAATCAAATGAAATCAAGGTGTGGGGCCACCTATCCAAACCGTTTCCAAAGGGGGGGGGGTATAGTTAAGCCTTAACCATAGTTAAGTTAAGTTAAATGTGTTAAAAATTCAAGGTTAAGTATGTTAAGTGTTTAAAACATGTAATATGATGTTCGGTGGTCATAACTAGCTTGGAAACATTAAAATAATGCTTCTAGTGTAATTTTGGTGTTTCGTGTAGTGTCCGGTTGTTCGGTTGTATACTGATTCGTTAAAGTGCTAAACTATACCGTTTAGTGTCCTTTATGTATCTTTTTGTGACACTTTTAATTCCCGACACTTAGGAGAGCATTCAGGACCATTTAATCATATTTCTACATAATATTAGCATGTTAAAATGCTGAATTTTGCTGAAATATGCTGAATTCAGCACTTTAAGCGGGTTTTAGGCACGTTCCGGCACTTAAACTATCACCTAGGGAAGCAGTTTTATGGTCCTTACTTCCCTACACACCATACTAGTGTAGTACCTTGTCTCTGGCCCATACTGGGTCTCAAAACATTGTTTGTCTATGTACTGAATATCGTCAACATTTTCTGAGTTATCCGCTAACTGTGCTAACCGTGCTTTGTGCATCGTTTATGTCACTAAAGTTTGCATGTAAAATTGATGTGACAATATGTAATGTGATGCACATGTAAGTATGATACAGAAATCATAAAGCAGTCATTTGTAATTCAGCACAGTCATTAAGCACTAATCATAGTTGTCACACCCCGACCACGTAAAACAACAAACCGTGGCGGAAACATCGGGGAGTGTTGTAACAGAAGTATTGTTCCAGACCATGGATACAAAGAGTCTTGTTTTATTAAATATTAAACATTGTCTTAAGTTAAACAAACAAGTCAAACATAGTCTATTATCGTTATTAAATCACTAAGGCCTCGTCCGGTCCTAAGTGAGCATGCATCCTATTCGCAATCAACATTAAGCAACATCACCTGAAACATATGTAAAAACAAAGTCAGCAAAGAAATGCTGGCGAGTACATAGGTTTTGTGTGAGTGTCAGATTCATGGCTCGTTTATATGTTGAAATAACTCGTACAACTTCGTTATTAGAAAACCTTGTTTTGTAAAATGTTTGTATCGTAAAATGAATAACCAAATCAAAACAGATTGGTTATAATTTATAGACCTCGATGCCATGAATCTTAACCCAAAACATTTGTTTTCGTAAACCAAATCGTAAATCGTTCTCGTAATAAAACTCGTATGGTTTATATATAGTTTTGTAAACATCATTGTGTGACATCGTTTAACTCGTTCTCGTTATAGATCATCGTCAAATCGTTCATAATCGTTCAAAATTCTTACAATCGTTTAATATCGTCCTCGTTTTAATTGTGAAAACTACTTTTGGTCGTATCGCTAATAACATTCAAACCTTTGTGACTCGTCCATCGTTCAACTCGTTCTCGTATTAACAAACCTCCAAAGGGTAAGTTAACAATCATCAGATTCAGTCATTATCTACCTAACCCAACATAACCATGGGTCCAGTTTGATAACGGGATTTGTCGGATCCTATGGTACCATAACCTAATACTGGTCGGTTTGGCCGAAATTAATGAATGTCATTCGTTATGTAATTACAACCAACAAGCTCGTTCACATTATCGAAATCGTTATTAGTTTGGTATAAACCATCTCAATCGTTTTGAAACAATCGTTAAAATATCGAAACATATGAATCACCCAAAACAATCGAAAATAGTAAAAGAGGGGATCTATGTACTCACCTTCGGGTGAGTTTTTTAAATGTTAACACAATCCCTCAAATTGTTTATCCGCCCTAAATTAAATAAGAATGATTTTAATAATCAAAACCCACACTTTGACATGCAAAATACTACTTATGTCATTTCTATTTTGATATATATGAAACTAGACTGCTTTCGGACATTTAAATAAAATGGTTAACTTATTCCAAAAATTCCCAAATTTTTATAGAACGTCTCACATGAACCAGATATTATTGTGTAAAAATATCGGGGTCCAATTCATTATCAGTATTTTATAGAAAATCGTTTACCAGACTGCAATCAGATTTGTTACTTTCTGATTGCAGTCTACGAAATAATTCATCTAAAATTTATCGTAAGTCAGATTCACGAAATTCCAGTTGGAGGATCATGGAGACATCAGTGATCATCTACAGTATAAATTTTATGAGCTGGTTTAACATAGATTTCAAGTTATAACTAAAAACATATCACCCATTTACTGCAGTGAAAACTCAGCTTTAGCTGCTGTTACAAAATGGGTCTTTAAAAATAGTAAACGACCTCGAAAAATTATGATTCTAGTGCCATTTGATCAGTTTTTCGAAAATACACAATTTAGGATTCAGAAAATTAGTTTTTCGATCTGTTATGGTCCAGTTACAGCCAGTTGAAGTCGGCTAGAAAGGTTATTCAGCAAGTTGTTTCTAGCTTAAATATTACTAAAACGCACACATACGATCACCATTCGTCCTAATAACGATTTATATCATAACAAAAGTCATTTACAGCAGATTATTGATTATATAACTCAGATTTATAAAGTATTACCATCTCTCATTTCAAAGCTTTATGTAAACTTTTATGTTTCAAGTTTCTTGTTTAACAACTTTTAGTGTTCTTGTTCTTGTGATTTAAACAACATCATCATACTACAAATTTTAGCCATAAAATGAGATGATCAAAGGTTAAACAAGAGCTTACTACTAGCTTATACCTAGGGATGATACTCTAGTGCAAAGATGAAGAAAGATGATGAAGAAGACTAGAATAAAGCTCCTTTGAATGCCCTTCAACTTGCAACCTCCATGGATCAACTTTGAAGATTTGAATGGACTTGAAAATGGAGAAGATGAATGTTGAAAGTGATGGTGGTGGTTTCGGTTGTGGGGGAACCGAAATGAGAGAGAGAGTGAGGTGATGTGAGGGTGAAAGACATGGAATGATTGTTGTAAGAGGCACCATACTTATATCATAATTTGCTTACTTCCACAAGTAAGATATCTAATAAAAAATTGAAATATAATCTATTGGAAGATAGGAAGTATCGCATGTATATTTGGTGGGGTCCACACAAGATTGTGACCGAAATTTGAAGGGGGGGGGGTGAAGTGTAATTTTGATGGTATACTAGATAGAAGTAGGTGTTTAACTGGGTATCGGGTATTTTATCTAGCGTTTAAATCCCGGTTTATGGCGTTCTAAATTATTTTTATTATTCTATAAGAATAATCTCGCCAAATTATTACTGAAATAAATTTCAATTGCCGAGACTGGCTGCGTTGTCTGCGTTTTGCAGTAGAAGCACTGTGTCGCGCAGAAACACTCGGTACGCGCTTAAACTTGAAAAATAACGTTTTTAAGCGTTTTAATTTATTTTTCAACACGGACCTGATTAAAAATAAATTTTTAATCATAACAGAATATTTTCAGGATTTAGAAATTATCCGGGCGGTCACTAACGTTCGTTTCGCAGTTTTGTCGTAAATAGTTCTTTAATTCAAATAAACATGTTTTTGCCATACCGAATCCTTCGAAACTTATTTCTAAGTTATGTAAAGGATATTTAGGGTACGTTTGGCTTATGTCACAGTTCTGGAGTGTACGTTGCGTTAGACTGATTGCGTTTAAGCACCAGTTTGCGTATAACCTTCCAGAAAGTGATTTAAAGCTTGAAATCGGAATCGAATCAAATTGTAAAATTAATAAACACAATTACACATATAATAACACCAAATCATATTGTTTTATTGATAACTGACATTGTTTTATATTATACGATGATTACAGAACACAGTTGTCACAGTCTCCCCTACTTTAGGAAATTTCGTCCCGAAATTTTAACTAGAGGAAGCTTGTGAAAACAATTGCGGATATTTCGTCTTCATCTGGTCCTCACGTTCCCATGTAAACTCGGGGCCACGTTTGGATTCCCAACGAACTTTGACCAAATGAATCCGTTTGTTCTTCAACTGTTTGTATGTACGTTCCACTATCTCCACGGGTTTCTCGACAAAGTGCATCGTTTCATCAATTTGAATCTCGTCGAGAGGAATGTGAAGATCAGCATCAGCTAAACACTTTCGCAAATTGGACACGTGAAAAGTCGGATGAACATTTCCAAGCTCTGGAGGTAGCTCTAGTTGATAGGCAACCTTTCCAATTCTTTCAACAATCTTAAATGGTCCAACGTATCGTGGTGCAAGTTTTCCTTTCTTTCCAAATCTCACCACTCCCTTCCAAGGTGAAACCTTGAGTAGGACACGGTCTCCGACTTGAAATTCTAAGGGCTTACGTTTCAAATCCGCATAACTCTTTTGACAGCATCTAGCTGTCACAAGATTTTCGCGAATCTTCTTGATTTTGTCAGTTGTTTCCAGAATGAGCTCAGGTCCAGTAAGCTGAGCTTCACCGATCTCATTCCAACATACAGGTGAACGACATTTTCGACCGAAAAGAGCTTCGAATGGTGCCATATTAATGCTAGCATGATAGCTATTATTGTATGAGAACTCGATCAATGGCAAATGAGAATCCCAATTACCACCAAAGTCTATCACGCATACTCTAAGCATATCCTCCAAAGTTTGAATCGTCCTCTCAGATTGACCATCTGTTTGGGGATGATAAGCAGTGCTTAGATTCAGTTGGGTTCCCAACGCAGATTGCATGGTCTTCCAAAAATGAGATGAAAATCGAGCATCACGATCAGAAATGATATCCAAAGGAACACCATGTCGTGATACAATCTCGTCTACATAGATCTTGGCAAGCTTCTCAGCAGAGAAATCCTCACGGATTGGTAAGAAGTGGGCAGATTTTGTCAAACGATCAACTACAACCCAAATAGCATCGTGACTTTTAGACGTGCGTGGTAATTTAGTGATGAGATCCATTGCAATGTTCTCCCACTTCCAAACCGGTATCTCTGGTTGTACAAGCAAACCAGAAGGTCGTTGATGTTCAGCCTTAACTTTGAGACAAGTTAGGCATTTCGATACTTACAAGGCAACATCCTTCTTCATACCAGGCCACCAATACTGAGTACGAAGATCCTTGTACATTTTATCAGCACCAGGATGGATAGAATATCGAGACTTGTGAGATTCGTCCATTACTAAGGTGCGAAGATCATCCTGATTCGGAATACACAAACGATTATCAAAATAGAGTAAACCGTCGTCTTTCCTTTCGAGTTTAAACTCAAGTTGAAGCGGTAGCTCATATTTCAATAAATATTTGATCACACAAGCTCGTTGAGTTTGAAGAACACGAGATTGAATATCAGATAGAGTTCGCACAGAATGAAGCTTGACTCGTTCCTTTCGACTAAGCGCATCGGCTACGACATTCGCCTTACCAGGATGGTAGCGGATCTCGCAATCATAATCGTTTAAGAGTTCAACCCAACGCCGTTGCCTCATGTTCAGCTCCTTCTAATTGAGAATATGCTGGAGACTTTTGTGGTCTGTGAAAACCACACACTTCGTTCCATAGAGGTAGTGTCTCCAGATTTTAAGCGCAAAAACTACAGCTCCTAACTCAAGATCATGAGTCGTATAGTTCTTCTCGTGAATTTTCAACTGTCTAGACGCATAAGCTATGACTTTACCACGTTGCATAAGAACGCAACCAAGTCCTAGATTTGACGCGTCACAATAGACAACAAAATCATCGTTTCCCTCAGGTAGAGATAAAACAGGAGCATCATAGAGCTTTCGTTTCAGCATTTGGAACGCTTCTTCTTGCTTAGGTCCCCACTCAAAAGGCTTATTCTTTTGAGTCAAAGCAGTGAGTGGAACCGCGATCTTTGAGAAATTAGAAATGAATCGACGATAATAACCAGAAAGACCAAAAAATGATCGAATCTCTGTAGGTGTCGTCGGTGTACTCCAATCCTTAATAGCTGCTATTTTGCAAGGATCCACATGGATACCCTGCTCATTGACAATATGACCCAAAAACTGAACTTCTCTAAGCCAAAATTCACACTTGGAGAATTTAGCAAAAAGTTGTTCCTTCTTTAGGAGTTCCAATGTCAAACGAAGGTGTTGCTCGTGATCGGCTCGAGACTTCGAATAAATGAGAATATCGTCAATAAACACAATGATGAACTTATCTAAATAAGGTTTACAAACCCTATTCATTAAATCCATGAAGATAGCTGGGGCATTTGTCAAACCAAAACGCATGACAGTGAACTCGTAGTGCCCATATCTTGTACGGAAAGCTGTTTTGGGAATATCTTCTTTGAAAATACGAAGTTGATGATTCCCAGAACGCAGGTCGATCTTGGAAAAGCATGAAGCACCTTGCAGCTGGTCGAAGAGATCATCAATTCTAGGTAGGGGATATCGATTCTTGATGGTAAGCTTATTAAGCTCACGATAATCGATACACATTCGAAAAGATCCATCTTTCTTTTTCACAAAGAGGACAGGAGCTCCCCAAGGCGAAAAACTCGGATGTATGAATCCTTTATCAGACAACTCTTGAAGTTGTTTCGATAACTCTTGCATCTCCGACGGTGCAAGACGATAAGGTGCTTTCGCAATCGGGTTGGCATTGGGTACAAGGTCAATATGAAATTCGACTTGACGAACTGGAGGCAAACCAGGTAGTTCATCGGGAAACACCTCTGGATAATCCCGAACAATCGGAATATCCTGAATACTCTTGCTCTTGCCTTTCTCCTCGGTGACATGTGCCAAGAAAGCAACATATCCTTTTTCCAAGTAACTCTGGGCCTTCGTACACGACATAAGCTTCAAACCACCAGATGGCTTCTCTCCACGAACTTCCAGAATATCGCCAGACGGAAGAGGAATACGAACAATCTTATCGAAACAAACCACCTCAGCATGATGTTTGGTTAACCAATCCATCCCCACGATAATATCGAAACTCCCAAGTTGCATCGGCGTGAGGTCAATGGGAAAAAGATGGTTATCAAGGTTTAACTGACAATCACGAATAACAGAATCGAGAACAAGAGGTTTACCAGTAGCAACTTCGACAGATAAGGGTTTCCTCAGTTTAGTTCTAGGTATTGCAAGCAAAGGCTCAAAAGATAGTGAAACAAAACTTCTATCGGCACCAGAATAAAAAAGAATGGATGCAGGTCGATTGTTAACAAGGAACATACCATTGATGACGAGGTTGTCAGCTCGAGCCTCGTTTGCATTTAGATTGAACACTCCTCCACGAGCGGGATTCACATTCGCATTGACATTGACATTGACATTCATGTTCGGATTTGCATTCGTATTTGCCAACCTCGGACAGTTGTTGCGGAAGTGACCATACTCTCCACAGTTGAAGCATGAACCCGGTGGGAATCTAGCAGCATTCCCCTTAACTGGAGCTTGATTCTGAACATTCTGATTCTGACCCGAACGACAGACGTTGGCCAGATGCCCAAGCTTACCACACGTTGTGCATTGCCTACAAGCTTGTTGTGCAACATGATGACCGTTGCAGCGAGCACAATGAGGTGCGGTACCAACATACGCTTTCTTCGCAGGCGGTTGAGCTGGTGGGTTCTGAGGGTTCTGAGTAGTTTGTGCAGTTACTGCAAAATTCTGAGCACCCTTTCGCTTTCTCGACCTCTTCGAAGACTCACCCTTCTTACCCTTACCTTTTTCCTTGTCTTTAGCAAAATCGGTTGACTTCTTCTTATCACCCTTGCAGGTAAGTTTACCCTTCCTGACTTGCGACTCAGTCAGGGTAGCAGATAACTCGATCGCTTGACGAACAGTAGCAGGATTAACGCCAGTCACAATATCTTGTATGGAATCGGGTAACCCATCGATATACCTCTCTATCGCTTTCTCCAACGGGGTAACCATAGTAGGACACAAAAGACTGAGCTCCTCAAATCGATCCGTATACGCACGGTGTTCTCCCCCATCTTGTTTCAGATCGTTAAATTCTCGTTCCAAAGATCGAATTTCGTGACGGGGACAAAACTCTCTCATCATGAGAGCCTGAAGCTCTTCCCATGTCTGTGCCAATGCCACTTCGGCACCCCTATCACGCATCACTCCATTCCACCAAGTAAGAGCACGCTTCTCGAACACACTTGATGCAAATTCAACCTTACGCCCATTCGAACATTGCACATGTCTGAATGTGTTCTCGATACTTTCGAACCATTGAAGGAGTGCAGTCGCTCCTTGTGACCCAGAAAACTTTAGCGGCTTAGCAGAGTTGAAACTCTTGAAATTACATTGTGCATTGTTATTATTGTTGTTGTATAGCTTGTGAATTTGGGTCACAACGCCTGGAAGCACAGTAGCCATTTGCTGAGTGACAAGGGCTGCGATTTCTTCGGCAGTAAAAGTTTGTGCATCACGTCGAGGAGGCATTGTCTAACAAGGAAATATGAGAAACGAGTGAGGTCGATAATTAGGAAAAACCAAAAGAGGTATTGAAAATATCGACGAAATATAAGGAAGGCGGTCACTTGTTCGTTACCTCGAACAAACAAACGACACGCAACGGCTAATCAAAGTAATGAATCAAAATAATGTATCGCGAAGACATGCTCGCCTATAAGTGAACACTCACCCCAAGAGTTCCTAGGTAAGAGTGACTGGTCCGATTATGTGGATTTGTACAAACACTCTAGCCTTAGACAGAAAACTCAGGGTACAAGCATTCACTCTTCCAGTTTGCACGTGTTCACATTATTTAGACCCAACTTTGACGAGAATTGAAAACTCAAAAGGTACTAAGCCAAAAATGAGTCAAACTGGGGGGGGGGGGGTTCAAAACCTTACAATAGAGGGTTCAAAACCTTACAACAGAGGGTTCAAAACCTAGTAATCAATCATCCTAGAACGGATGATTAATTTTCGAAGCAGATTCGTATTTTGTTCTTAAAAAAAATCTAAACGCAAATCAACTCGCGTTGGGGTCCTAGAAAGTTATAGTCTAGGTCAAAATATTACTAGTAACCTAATTCCCTATAACCATTGGCTCTGATACCAATTCTTCTATCACACCCCGACCACGTAAAACAACAAACTGTGGCGGAAACGTTGGGGAGTGTTGTAACAGAATTATTGTTTCAAACCATGGATACAAAGAGTCTTGTTTTATTAAATATTAAACATTGTCTTAAGTTAAACAAACAAGTCAAACATAGTCTATTATCGTTATTAAATCACTAAGGCCTCGCCCGGTCCTAAGTGAGCATGCATCCTATTCGCAATCAACATTAAGCAACATCACCTGAAACATATGTAAAAACAAAGTCAGCAAAGAAATGCTGGCGAGTACATAGGTTTTGTGAGAGTGTCAGATTCATGGCTCGTTTATATGTTGAAATAACTCGTACAACTTCGTTATTAGAAAACCTTGTTTTGTAAAATGTTTGTATCGTAAAATGAATAACCAAATCAAAACAGATTGGTTATAATTTATAGACCTCAATGCCATGAATCTTAACCCAAAACATTTGTTTTCGTAAACCAAATCGTAAATCGTTCTCGTAATAAAAATCGTATGGTTTATATATAGTTTCGTAAACATCATTGTGTGACATCGTTTAACTCGTTCTCGTTATAGATCATCGTCAAATCATCTTGTAACATCTTTTAACCACTTAAAATAGATGCAAAATGAGGAGTAGAAGATCTTACAACTAGCTCAAGGCTAGGGATGAACTCTTGAAGATGAAGATGATAAATGTGATGTATAATAGCAATTGAAAGAGGTTCTTCAACTTCTAATGGCACCAAGCTCCTAAATCAAGCTCCTTACACCTTTGTAGCACCTTAGAATGGATGAATGGAAGCTTGAAAGTGATGGTGGTGGTGTGGTGTTCATGGCCGTAGGTAAGCCAGAGGGAGAGAGAGAGTTTGTGTTGGTGAAATGTGATGAAGATGATGATGGGTCTTAATCTTATAACCATGTTAAGGTATTAACCAATGTATAAAGTGTTCTCTAAGTACTAGACAAGATCTTCTACATATCAAATGAGATCAAGGTGAATCAAATGAAATCAAGGTGTTGGGCCACCTATCCAAACCGTTTCCAAGGGGGGGGGGTATAGTTAAGCCTTAACCATAGTTAAGTTAAGTTAAATGAGTTAAAAATTCAAGGTTAAGTATGTTAAGTGTTTAAAACATGTAATATGATGTTCGGTGGTCATAACTAGCTTGGAAACATTAAAATAATGCTTCTAGTGTAATTTTGGTGTTTCGTGTAGTGTCCGGTTGTTCGGTTGTATACTGATTCGTTAAAGTGCTAAACTATACCGTTTAGTGTCCTTTATGTACCTTTTTGTGACACTTTTAATTCCCGACACTTAGGAGAGCATTCAGGACCATTTAATCATATTTCTACATAATATTAGCATGTAAAAATGCTGAATTTTGCTGAAATATGCTGAATTCAGCACTTTAAGCGGGTTTTAGGCACGTTCCGGCACTTAAACTATCACCTAGGGAAGCAGTTTTATGGTCCTTACTTCCCTACACACCATACTAGTGTAGTACCTTGTCTCTGGCCCATACTGGGTCTCAAAACATTGTTTATCTATGTACTGAATATCGTCAACATTTTCTGAGTTATCCGCTAACTGTGCTAACCGTGCTTTGTGCATCGTTTATGTCATTAAAGTTTGCATGTAAAAATGATGTGACAATATGTAATGTGATGCACATGTAAGTATGATACAGAAATCATAAAGCAGTCATTTGTAATTCAGCACAATCATTAAGCACTAATCATAGTTGTCACACCCCGACCACGTAAAACAACAAACCGTGGCGGAAACGTCGGGGAGTGTTGTAACAGAATTATTGTTTCAGACCATGGATACAAAGAGTCTTGTTTTATTAAATATTAAACATTGTCTTAAGTTAAACAAACAAGTCAAACATAGTCTATTATCATTATTAAATCACTAAGGCCTCGTCCGGTCCTAAGTGAGCATGCATCCTATTCGCAATCAACATTAAGCAACATCACCTGAAACATATGTAAAAACAAAGTCAGCAAAGAAATGCTGGCGAGTACATAGGTTTTGTGAGAGTGTCAGATTCATGGCTCGTTTATATTTTGAAATAACTCGTACAACTTCGTTATTAGAAAACCTTGTTTTGTAAAATGTTTGTATCGTAAAATGAATAACCAAATCAAAACAGAGTGGTTATAATTTATAGACCTCGATGCCATGAATCTTAACCCAAAACATTTGTTTTCGTAAACCAAATCGTAAATCGTTCTCGTAATAAAACTCGTATGGTTTATATATAGTTTCGTAAACATCATTGTGTGACATCGTTTAACTCGTTCTTGTTATAGATCATCGTCAAATCGTTCATAATTGTTCAAAATTCATACAATCGTTTAATATCGTCCTCGTTTTAATTGTGAAAACTACTTTTGGTCGTCTCGCTAATAACATTCAAACCTTTGTGACTCGTCCATCGTTCAACTCGTTCTCGTATTAACAAACCTCCAAAGGGTAAGTTAACAATCATCAGATTCAGTCGTTATCTACCTAACCCACACATAACCATGGGTCCAGTTTGATAACGGGATTTGTCGGATCCTATGGTACCATAACCTAATACTGGTCGGTTTGGCCGAAATTAATGAATGTCATTCGTTATGTTATTACAACCAACAAGCTCGTTCACATTATCGAAATCGTTATTAGTTTGGTATAAACCATCTCAATCGTTTTGAAACCATCGTTAAAATATCGAAATCGTTTTGATACATATGAATCACCCCAAAACAATCGAAAATAGTAAAAGAGGGGATCCATGTACTCACCTTCGGGTGCGTTTTTTAAATGTTAACACAATCCCTCAAATTGTTTATCCGCCCTAAATTAAATAAGAATGATTTTAATAATCAAAACCTACACTTTGACATGCAAAATACTACGTATGTCATTTCTGTTTTGATATATATGAAACTGGACTGTTTTCGGACATTTAAATACAATGGTTAACTTATTCCAAAAATTCCCAAATTTTTACAGAACGTCTCACACGAACCATATATTATTGCGTAAAAATATCGGGGTCCAATTCATTATCAGTATTTTATAGAAAATCGTTTACCGGACTGCAATCAGATTTGTTACTTTCTGATTGCAGTCTACGAAATAATTCATCTAAAATTTATCGTAAGTCCGATTCACGAAATTCCAGTTGGAGGATCACGGCGACATCAGTGATCATCTACAATATAAATTTTATGAGGTGGTTTAACATAGATTTCAAGTTATAACTAAAAACATATCACCCATTTACTGCAGTGAAAACTCAGCTTTAGCTGCTGTTACAAAATGGGTCTTTAAAAATAGTAAACGACCTCGAAAAATTACGATTCCAGTGCCATTTGATCAGTTTTTCGAAAATACACAATTTAGGCTTCAGAAAATCAGTTTTTCGATATGTTATGGTCCGGTTACAGCCAGTTGAAGTCGGCTGGAAAGGTTATTCAGCAAGCTGTTTCTAGCTTAAATATTACTAAAACGCACACATACGATCACCATTCGTCCTAATAACGATTTATATCATAACAAAAGTCATTTACAGCAGATTATTGATTATATAACTCAGATTTATAAAGTATTACCATCTCTCATTTCAAAGCTTTATGTAAACTTTTATGTTTCAAGTTTCTTGTTTAACAACTTTTAGTGTTCTTGTTCTTGTGATTTAAACAACATCATCATACTACAAATTTTAGCCATAAAATGAGATGATCAAAGGTTAAACAAGAGCTTACTACTAGCTTATAGCTAGGGATGATTCTCTAGTGCAAAGATGAAGAAAGATGATGAAGAAGACTAGAATAAAGCTCCTTTGAATGCCCTTCAACTTGCAACCTCCATGGATCAACTTTGAAGCTTTGAATGGACTTGAAAATGGAGAAGATGAATGTTGAAAGTGATGGTGGTGGTTTCGGTTGTGGGGGAACCGAAATGAGAGAGAGAGTGAGGTGATGTGACGGTGAAAGACATGGAATGATTGTTGTAAGAGGCACCATACTTATATCGTAATATGCTTACTTCCACAAGTAAGATATCTAATAAAAAATTGAAATATAATCTATTGGAAGATAGGAAGTATGGCATGTATATTTGGTGGGGTCCACACAAGATTGTGACCGAAATTTGAAAGGGGGAGGGGGTGAAGTGTAATTTTGATGGTATACTAGATAGAAGTAGGTGTTTAACTGGGTATCGGGTATTTTATCTAGCGTTTAAATCCCGGTTTATGGCGTTCTAAATTATTTTTATTATTCTATAAGAATAATCTCTCCAAAATATTACTGAAATAAATTTCAGTTGCTGAGACTGGCTGCGTTGTCTGCGTTTTGCAGTAGAAGCACTGTGTCGCGCAGAAACACTCGGTACGCGCTTAAACTTGAAAAATAACGTTTTGAAGCGTTTTAGTTTATTTTTCAACACGGACCTGATTAAAAATAAATTTTTAATCATAACAGACTATTTTCAGGATTTAGAAATTATCCGGGCGGTCGCTAACGTTCGTTTCGCAGTTTTGTCGTAAATAATTCTTTAATTCAAATAAACATGTTTTTGCCATACCGAATCCTTCGAAACTTATTTCTAAGTTATGTAAAGGGTATTTAGGGTACGTTTGGCTTACGTCACAGTTCCGGAGTGTACGTTGCGTTAGACTGATTGCGTTTAAGCAACAGTTTGCGTATAACCTTCCAGAAAGTGATTTAAAGCTTGAAATCGGAATCGAATCAAAATGTAAAATTAATAAACACAATTACACATATAATAACACCAAAGCATATTGTTTTATTGATAACTGACATTGTTTTACATTATACGATGATTACAGAACACTGTTGTCACAATAGTCAATTAAATTGTACGGATACCTGGATTTTTGACAGTTGTCACAGTCAGCAGGTGCTGCTGCTGACGTCACCAGACGTTTCTGACCTGGTTCATTAACCCGACTCACACAGTGTGTCATAAACCACGGTGAGTCACACATGACCTAAGACATTAGGGATGGCTGAAACCCAAATCAAAAACATTTGGGATGAGTAATGGTATGTGTATTTAGTTATGGGATTGGTATGAGATTAGTATTTAAAGAATTTGTAAGTATGGGACGGGGTCATAGTCCAATTACTCGAAACATACATACCTATTTACCCGAACCGTGCTTGTATACAATTTTTTTTTGTTGTCGTTGACTAATAGAGTAGTAATCTACTAATCCATTATCTTTTTTAGTTTTTATATTTTTAGTTTCCGTGTTTCATATTTTGTATGAAACTCGTATTGTAAACTAACAAACTTATATATTTTATGCACAACCTTGGGGTGTGGGGGTATTGGGACGAGTATGGAATACGCTTTCACAATTGGAGATAAGATTGTAAGAATCGTTCATATAAAAAATAAGTAAAAACAATTTATTTAGAATTACAATACAATAAGTAAAAGAAAGCACTAAAGTACAAATACTATTATAACTAAAATTAAAAAAAGATACAAGAAGAACATAAACAAAGACATCAACGAAAATTGTTTGAGGCACGTGTTGAACACGGGGCCCTTAAAACAAATTCCGAGCCTCTCAAGAGAACACGTTTGTTTCCAAGGGCACAAAGCCGGAATACTTTATACCGCCGGAGAAGACCTCGAAAACATTCGTGTATACATGAAAGAGAAAGATCAAAAAAGATAGAGAGAGTTAGATGTGTTTTAGAGATTGCTATGTGAAGTATGTTTGCAACTAAGGACCCTTAGTACATATAATTGACTTGATGTTGAACCATGTATGAATTAAACGAAAAATAAAAACTATTGAATGTCTTCAATGCAAATTTTTTGGTTTCTTGTTTTGACAAGAACATGTCTATTGTTTCAACTCAGTTAATGCGAAATAACTACAACTGACCAACAAATAGTTGGTCAAGTACAAATGACCGGCAACCAACAGTTGGTTCAAAAAGTTGCTGCTGGCCTGAGCTAGCAGTTTTATGTTAGAGCCATTGCTAACCTCGTTACCTGCTGCTAACATCACCAGACGTTTCTGACCTGGTTCATTAACCCGACTCACACATTGTGTCATAAACCATGGTGAGTCACACATGACCTAGGGCCTTTGAACAAGCCTTAAAAATACAAAGGTGGCTCTCAAGGGACTCGCGATGATGCGAAGTGCAAAGTACGCCACATTGTGCCCAAAAACCCGTGCCACGTGCACATGTATGAGTGTGAGTTAAGGGCGCTTCGCACCCTTTCATGAACCTACTAGAGTGGAGTTTCATGAAACAATAAGGGAGGAATGTTCCCATATATCCGACTTTATTTTTGTTTCCTCCTATCTAGGACTAATTCCCACATTTTCCCATTTTTCCTTATTGCAGCTTTCCTCTGATCAAGTCACAACTTTAAGCAACTAAATCTCATTCATCTTAGCTCTGATTTGGACGTAGTTTGGTTCGTTGTAAAGCCCTTATGGCATAAAACACAAACCCACAAAATAGGGGATTATATTAATCAAGGTTTAATATAAATATATTTGTCCAAACTTTGAGAAACATTTACATAACACTTTAGTGAAAATATCACATTTCACTAATTTTTCCAATAAAGATTATTATTACCAATACGCGTTCCAAACTCGCCCTTTATCGTCCTTATCATATTTCATTTTTGGTTGTTTGTACTTTTTTATATGAACGGTTAAATATTTCTTTTTGCATCAGGGAGTCGGGGGCATTGTGGAATTGGCCCCGAACTACTTACCTCCGGTTTATAATAGCATTAAAAAAGCCGGAGGACTTGTAATCGCGGATGAGGTTCAGTCCGGATTTGCTCGGATCGGAACCAACTTTTGGGGACTCCAAAACCAAGGAATTGTGCCCGATATTGTGACAATGGCAAAGGAATTATTAATCATTAATAATTAAGTACACGTGATCTATGATCAACTTGTGCAATATTAATGAAAAGCTTACTATCTCGCCTATTAGGGTATTGGCAACGGGATTCCACTTGGTGCGATGGTGACCACCCCACAAATAGCAAAAGTTTTAATGCGTCGGAGTTACTTCAATACATTTGGTGGAAATCCGGCTTGTACTGCTGCGGGTCATGTTGTCCTTAAAGTTATGGAAAGAGAAAATCTTCAAGAAAATGCTCATGTTGTTGGATCATACTTGGAAGAACGTCTCACTGCTCTCAATGATAAGCACGACAGTAAGCTCTCCACATCATATTTTTTTTTGTTTTGTTTATAAAATTTAAAGTTAAAAGTTTAATAATATGATATACTGAAGTTATTGGGGATGTCCAGGGACGAGCATTAATACTTGGAGTAGAACTAGTGACTGATCACAAACTCAAAACTCCAGCGAACATTGAAATATTGGAGATCATGGAGACGATGAAAGGGAAATTTGACCCCATTAAAACAAAAGTAGAAATATATTTTGTAAGGTTAACATGCAATACTCATTTGTTACAAATAGTCATCCCATTTAGATCATTGGGGTTGTGTTTGAATTGCTTGACTTTAAGTGTGCCTAGGGTAAGACTAATGTTTTTTACATGAATAAAAAAAAATGGAGTTGAGCAATTTAACTGGACATGATTATCATCCCTAACTAAATTACCCCTTTTTACTCGTTACCCAATCAAACTCATATACCAACGTACATTTACATTTTCTTTTCTTTTCGTTTCTGTACATTAATCTTTATAAAAGTAAAAACCATAAACTAAGAATACTACCAATTTTTGTATTTTCAGATTTAGGGGTTTTAGTTGGAAAAGGTGGATTCTATGGATATGTGTTTAGAATCACTTCCCCACTATGCTTCACCAAAGAAGATGCAGGTAAGTTTTTTCTGTTATGCAATTAACTTTTTACCTTATTTTATTTTTCAAAGTTATATCTTAAATATTTCAATTTTGTCTTTTACTAGATTTTCTTGTGGATGCTATGGACTACTCAATGTCAAAGCTCTAAAGATACTGTCAAATTTGCCCCCAAACACACCTTATACAAAAGATTTTATATAGTAAGACATGTCAACCGTCAAAATTCTCTTATAATATGCTATAATAAAAGCTTTCCCGAGAAAATGTGCGACTTAACTGTTGGCCAATTAATATACAGTGTATGGGTTAACACCTTGTTGATCCTCTTTGTCTCGGACTTTAGATACTTTATTTAATAACATATTTTTATAAAGTATTATCATGGAAGGATCGCGTGAATGCTAAGTTCTTTTGCTTATTGTATTGACAACATCTCGTTGTCTTTTGTCTTTGTTTTTGTTTCTCATTTCCAAGGGAGGAGGGAGTCGTCCCAGCCACCCAAGATTTCCCCATGTGACACATAAGCGCCACATCAACTTTCCCTTCACTTCTCTCACTTTCCAAAAAATGCATGGTGTCGTCCAAGTTTTCCCCAAAATACCCCGAAACAAATTTATCCACTTACCCCTCTTGCCCACTTCCCCGTGGATAGGTGATAGCTGACTGATATTCGGTGAAACTTTTTTCACCAAAACCAGGGGAAGTGGGGTCGGGAGTTCCCCCACCTCTCCCTTGGAAACAACTTCATTGGCCGTAAGGTTTAATTAAAAAGTCGTGGATTTCAGTAATCTTATTTGACCATTATAAAATGCGCCTTTAGAACAGTAAAAAAGAAATTAAATCTTAGATGATCACAAATTATAAATATTAACATTTTTTTTGTTTATTATGTCTAGTACCAGTACGGCTATCCGTTGATGAGTGGGTGGATGGTTTATGATGTATAATCATATAAAACATGGTGATCACCAACTATTAAACTAGACGGTAGTTTTTGAGGTTTATATGGTATGGGTTAAGGTTGGACCCGGTTCTAGTCAATAACTACGTATTGGTGGAACCAGGTAAGGTATGAAACCGGGTGGCACGCATTGTTAAACTAGACGGTAGTTTTTTAGGTTTATATGGTATGGGTTAAGGTTGGACCCGGTTCTAGTCAATAACTAGGTATTGGTGGAACCAGGTAGGGTATGAAACCGGGTGACGCGCATTGCATAAAAGTATCCAACCCTTTAGGAACTGAATATGGTTTGTGTAGGAACTGAGTATTAGGAACCATTTTTCTAAGAGGACAACAAATAAAATCTTTTCATTTTAAATATTTTACTTCATATTTAAAAGAATAGATAGCAATTTTGAGTGTTGTGATTAAACCAACACATTTATTACCTATTTATAATAATACTGATACAAGACACAAGGGATCCCATCCCCACCCCCCCCCCCCAAAAGAAAAGGTCAGTCGTTAGATAGAGGCTAGAAAACGACTATAACCGTTTATGGAACCGATTCTATACCCGGTTCCTTAATTGTGGTTCACGGCCAAATATTACACACACACACACACATATACATAAGTATATAGAAACGTGATCAAGAGAAAACGTTTGGAAGTGTGAAAACGGTGAGAACAGATCCTGCCGAAACACGTGGCGCGCGATATAATCAAGGCGGAGGAGCTTTTTTGTCCTTATATCTTCTTTTCCAATGCATTTCTCACAACACCGTTGTCATTTTTGGCGTGTAGGATTTTTTTGGCGTGTAGTTAGAAGCTATAACTATCTGGCGTTTTATTGTTTTTTTTAGATCTGTCTCGATAAATTAATCGATTTTGTGTTTATATAGTAAATATTTTGGTGTTTATGGCCTTCCCAAATTCAATAAAATCAATTAATAATTCAAACATCTTGGCGTCCATGACGTTCCCAAATTCATTATAAGCCTTTAACAATTCAAACGTTACAATTCTTTGGCGTTTTTGTAGATCTAACCAGTTGAATTAATCCTTTATATCTTATAAAGGTAAATATCATGGCGTTCATGACATTCTTAAATTCATTATAATTCATTAATAATTATAATCACGTATTCTGTAAAAAGAATTAAAAACTAAGAAACTATAGCAATAGCTTATTCGAATTAAAGATAATGAAATGCTGGTTAATATAGTATAATTGTTTCTTAATAATATTATTAAATGAAAAATTATAATCGTTTAAAAAAAGTGATGTAAGTGAATTTATAAGTCAACAAATATTGGATTTTCAGATTTCCTATGGATGTCCCAATAATAAAAGTACATGGTAAAAACGTGTAGAATTATTCGAAGAGTTGGAGCCTGATCCAACTCTGAGTGGATTCATTTCATACTCCAATAAATTATGATAATATTATTGTTAATTAGCGAGTGGGATGAGCACATAATTCACGTTGCTTGCTTGCCACGTACACATCACCACCATTCCTTCCTATCTGTCTATAAATAAACACAACATCTTGTTCATTTTCGTGGGAGTAAAAGAATGATGCACAAATTGACATCCTCGTTTCGGAGGCTAACCGTGGGCAAGGATAAGTTGGGCCGATGTCGCCTTTACTCGCAGTTAACTCAACGCCAATCCCCTGTCGAAGAATCAGAATCGGCCCGTGGAGTCCCGACTATACCAGCTTTCGACTACACTCCTCCGCCGTACGTCGGTCCCACAGCGGATGAGATCTTCCGTAAGCGTAAAGAGTTCCTCAGCCCTTCAATGTTCTACCTCTACAAAAAACCGGTAAGTCCTCCCTCAAGTTTATGTTCTTAGTTTTATCAAATTTTATAATTATAAAAAATATTTAAAGAACGAGTTTGTTATCTTCTTTTATCCGGTTTTGACCAGTTTTATAGGTGATTTATGGTTAGATTATAAAGTTGTGTTTCATATACTGTTAGGTTTATCATGTTTCGGATCATTATCCGTTTTGAAGTTCGAGTGCTTTCAAAATTTTCTATGAATTTGATTATCTTCTAATTTATTATTAACCATTTTATTAATACGCAACAGAAAAGAATGTCAATTTACACCTATTTATCATAAGTATAATCAAAATACATTTTTTTTTCCATTAAAAAGATTCTATAATTTTTTTTCTAGTCAATAAGGCTATCACTGGTTCCTCTGTTCCCAATATGAACTTTCGGATGAGAAAAATCCGATAATTTCTTAATTTTATTTTATAACGAATTTTTTTAAGTAATTTATATATTCACTATTAAACTTGATATTTTTTTATTCCTTACTTTTCAAATATATAATCTTTATCAAAACAAAGTTAGATCACTTCTAGACTATAAGGTTTTAACTTGAGAAATGGTAAATGCTCACTTATTTTGTTACTTATATTTTATTTTTATATTATATTCTTAGTTATTGGAAAAAACAAGCCTGTTATAATTACTATTAATATTCTCATTACTTTAGAGTTATTAAAATTACAAAACTAATAATACGTGTCACGTAAGTTTAGTAATTCTACTAGGGCCGTAAACAAATCGAACGAACACAAACAAGACCTCGTTCATGTTTGTTCGCTAAGGAAATATTGTGTTCGTGAATACCGAACGACACATTATGTTTGTGTTCGCTCATTAAGGAAATTAAATCGGCGGAGGCTAGAGGTGGATGGCGGAGGGAAAAGTACTAGAGGTGGATGGCGGAGGGAAAAGTACTAGAACGTGAATCCCTAACTATGGAACGAAGGTCGATAGTATATCTATTCGAATAGTGAGAAGAAAAGGGGAACAATGCATAAATAATGTGAGAATGGGGTTGCCTATTCTATTTGTTAGGGTAATGAAATAATTAACAATTAAAGAATATGAAAAGTTTAGATAAAATATAATAAATAAATGTACAAAAAATTTAATTAAACTAGATAAACAGATGAACATGAACTATATGAATTAAAGAATATGAAAAGTTTAGATAAAATATATGAAAAGTTGACGAACACCTTACCGAACGTTCACGAATATAATCGAACGAACGCGACATCAGTTTGTGTTCGTTTATTTAATAGTTGAATGAAATTTCTTGTCCATACATAAACGAACTTAACGCCGAACGATTCACGATCTGTTCACTAAATGTTCAGTTCATTTACGGCCCGAGTTACAACCTATAACACCGCCTATGTAGCTATCTTTGAATACACATGTTGCATTTATCGATAAATATGCAAAGTTGAATTCATCTTCTTCGTTAAATTTATCTTCCTAAAGTTTAAACCACTAACAGAGAAATGTTTCTGAAAAACACAAATAATATTTTTTAAAATTTAAAATATATATGAAATATGTTAATATACTTGGTTTTAATACAAATATAGGTATTCTTTGTATAGGGATTTGTCACATGGTTATTGATCTCATACTTCAACTCGTATTTGAATACTTTCCCATAATTTCAAAATGTTCCCTTTCATATTTATGTCATCCAACATGATATAGAAAATTTGTCATTTTAATAATTTGTTCTTTATAACGAAGAATATAATGGTTCGTAAAGGCAATCAAACTAACGGATAGGTAACTCCGCGTTACCTTGATGACGTGCCAATGACATGCCATATGGTGTAACATCTACGTGTCATGTCATATGCCACGTCATCAGGTGCAGATAGGGTGATTGATCTTGGCAACAAATAGTTGATTGTTTGAATTATTATACACACGAATACATCAAATACAACATACAAGTTATGATTCATGATGTACACTTTTGTTTTGCGTTGAAACAGTTAAACGTGGTACATGGGAAGATGCAGTATTTGTTTGATGAGAATGGGCGAAGATATCTTGATGGTTTTGGAGGTATTGCCACGGTGAATTGCGGTCATTGTCACCCTGATGTGGTCCAAGCCATTATCAACCAAATCACCACCATACAACACTCCACCATTCTCTATCTTAACCACTGCATCGCTGATTTCGCCTCTGCCCTCGCCGGAAAATTACCTGGCGACCTCAAGGTACTCATTTACTAAACTTGCATAGTCAGTGACGGATCTAGAAAATCTTCGTAGCGGTAACGTTTTATAAAAAAACGGTAACGAAATCGAAAAAATGTCAAAAAAATGTGAAATTTTTCCAAAATTTACACTACCGCCGGAGCGCCAAGCGGTAGCAGAGGCTACCCCTTCCCCTAAGGTAGGTCCGCCCCTATTCATAGTGTACAGCCTCACTTGCAGTGTGTCTAGGTTCATTGAACACCTTTTATGTTACTGGTGAAATGAACTATAAATAAAGGACCCACAAATGAATATAATAGAGGTTAAAATTATGGATTAAATTGGCACCTCCTAAATATTGTCTGATTATAAGTGTTTTATGCTATAGTTGTCACCAATGCTTACGTTATCTACTATTAGATTAATTCCTTAGAAAAACCAATAATTGTCTCAAACATACTTCTTTCGGATTATTTAATAAAAACCAGTAATAAGGCCACGTGCGTTGCGGCGTGGGTACATCGCAAACATTAAATAGATTAGCGCAAGTGTTATGTAATGTGTAAACCATATAAAAACGTGTGTTTTAACGTATCCGATATAAATCAATGTAACTTATATAAGCATTTAAATCAAATAACAAAATCCAAACCGGGTTGGTTCGTTTAGTGGGGTTCCACCTAATTACTACATAACCATTACATTTTCATTAAGACTTAGTGGCATCAATACGCATAGTTATTCGTATATCAAATCATAAACCAACTAAAAACGTACATAAAGATAAGCACGAAAACGTATTATATTTGACCATATTTATTAACATGAATTTATATTGACATGTACATATAAAAATGAGCATGTGAGAAAATAAAGTGTTTACATCAAAACGTATAACAACTTGAAACATACATAAAAATAGGCATGAAAACGTATAATATTAGACCCGACTCATTTATAGGAAAACTTTAGGTTGTTTACGTCCAATGCCGATACATGAATATCTACCGGTAATTTTTTTTGGGGTAAAGGGTTACCCCGGTGATTCTATTAAAACAAACCGCAAAAAAGAACAAGTAGTGAGGATGAGTTCCACACTAGTTCATATACAGGACATGCCCCATATATGCAAACCAAGAAAATAAACAATGTAACAAAGACACCACAAAACCTAGCCTACTTTACATCAAGAAAAATAAAGTAGACAAGCAATTGTCACCGAAACAAAAAAAACCATCAACCTCCATCATCAAAGACAAAATAATCACAAGCTATCCTCCCCTTAACACGAACCAAAACCCGTCTATCCATTATAGAACTCTGTGGAAGATGTGCTCGCCCCTGTTCTCGAAGATGAAGAACGTGTACCCGAAATCATAAAATCGTTAGTTTCATTATAGACTTCAACAACCTCCTCATCATCCGAATCCTGCTCGCCACTAGCCTGCGTAGCCTTCTTCTCCCCTCGACCCACAGTGGTACCTCCCTGATTACCATCATCTTCCTTAAGGACATCAAATGGGTTAGACGTTGAAACCTGGTTCGAACTCCTTGAGGGTTGTTTTGGTTTAGGTTTGATAATTGGTCTGTAAACCAACTTAGGTTTTTGATTTTTCATGTGGAGGCCTTGGTTGTTAGGTTTTTTCTTTTTGTTACCCACAACCTGAAAATCATCACTCTTCTTTCCAGCTTCCCCATTCGAAACAACCTGAGGGTTCTTTGGGCACGAGCAATCTTCATGACCAAACACACAACAAGAAGTACACCTTAGAGGCTCCCAATCATATTCAATGTTTACTTCCACCTTTGAATAACCATTACCATCTAATGATGGAATTGCAACAGTAACACTCCTCTTTAAATCCGCCCCCGCCTGAACCTCAATAAGCGCTCTAGCATAACTGCTTCTACCCCAAGATTCAGCACACATCGTGGCAGTATACGAATCCAACATCTTAGGCACCCCAATCTTAGAGGCAAGCAAACTAAGACCATCCTCAGTATATGCCGTTAACGGCACATCGTGCATCTTTACCCACACTGGAATAGCTTTAATATCCTCTTTCTCCAGTTTGATAGAGGTTGACCACTCCTTCAAAATAATCGGAACATTTCTTATCAACCATGGCCCATCCTCTAACATTTTATCCATCCCTTCCTTAGTTTTGAACTTGAAGAAAAAGAATCCGTTCGCATTCATTATCAATCTAACCAGACCATACTTAACCCAGTTGTTCTTAGCAAAATAATCCACCACAGGAAACGCTAGCCGTTTACCCAAGAAATACCCATAGAGAGTGTTTGCATACCTGTCCGTGACTTGTTTAACCGAAGACAACGGAATAACCACATCAGCTCCATCCACAACCTCGGAAGACTCCATCTCCCTAAAATTCACCTTCACCTTCTCTTTAGTGTTGTTTACTACATTAGCAAATGAAGTTTTCGTGTTCCCTTGACCAGCCAATGCAGCAACATCAAGAGCTGAACTAGGTGCATATCTCATGCTAGCTTGATCAATCCCTTCCCTTACAGAATCCCTAGTAGCTGGCCGCAAGTTTTCAGCTTCGATTGGAACTGAAATCTTTGACAATTCATCGATTATGTTAAACTTACAGGGATCAGTTTGAGCCGATTGAACTGTGCCTCGTCGGGGGAACCAAGTATTACCTTCAACATCAATAACTCGGCTGGCCAAACTATCAAACGAAAAGGTAGGTCTGCCGACGTCAACATGTGTTTTCTGCTCAAAAGAGGTTGGAGGTTTTCCACCATCATCCGGAGGAAACACCCCATCCGATTTCTGGTCACTCATTCGTAACCCTAAACTGAAATCGCACAAGAACAGGACTGTTTGAACCTGATTTTGAAACCCTAATTCGTGTTCAAGTTAGTCAGCCTTCAAACACCTTAAATATGAAACCCTAATCAGCCGTCAAAACACCTTACTAGAACCAAGATTTTCAGCCGTCAATAATGAAACCCTAATCTACCAAGAATCTTAAATCAAGCAGAATATAACGAACAGAATCCCTCTCTCTAGAAAACCCAAACCAATAACAAACAAGAATCCCAATTAAAGAAGGCAGCCAAAGAAAAACGCAAAAAGAATGAAGAAATTCGTAGCCCTGATGTGTAAAAACGGATCAGATGATGATAATACTGAATTGTAAGCATGAAAATAGAATTAAGAAACCCTAATCACACAAACAATCACCATAATCACCAAGAAATCACGAAATTAGGTCAAGAAAGGAAGGGGGCGCCGTTTTTTCTCCATTCCTTCCCCATCTACCGGTAATTTTTTTATGTTAAAGAATGAAAATAAGGTGATCGCGCGTTGTGGCGTGATATTTAAGGGCACATTATCGTTCGTTAAGCACGTTGGCACGGTGACATTAACGTGTTTAAGCACACGAAAGAAACTTATAAAGATACGGTACGATTAAATGAAATGTATTAATTTATGACGAACTAACTACCCATTTCGAATTTATAGCAACATGTAAACATGATATAAACTAAAAACACAAAGGGAAAAAAGAAAAAAAAAATTAAAACCTAAGGAAGTAAAAGTGAAAAGTTAGAAATTTAGATGATAGATTTGTTATTGTGTTAGTTTTAGGAGAAAAACGAATTAGTTAAAAAAATGAAGGAGCCAAAACGGAAAATACTGAGGGAGCCAAAATAGAAGAAATTACATCAAAGGACAAAATTGTAATTTGAGTTGTATAGGCCACCGACTTTGTCCTTTCAAATATAGTGGAATGACTCGACACCTTTAACTTTGAGTAAAACTAATCATTCATTTAAGCGGTGTCAACAAACTAGCATATGTAACATATACGTTGGTAAAAAATTGTCTATATCGCTTTCATATATATATATAGGGAGAAGATCATGCGAGAACCACCTCTTATTGTGAGAACCGCGAGAACCAATGTGAACACACCAAAAATGCCTAAAAATCACACAAATTTTTTTTTTGATTTTTTTAATATTTTTTAGGTTAAAATCGCTACTTTTCGAACCCAAAAAAATTATTTTTTTTTTTGGTTCGAAAAGTAGCGATTTTAACCTAAAAAATATTAAAAAAATCAAAAAAAAAATTTTGGATTTTTTTTTTTATTTTTTTTAGATTTTTTTAGGTTTTTTGGGGGTTTAGTTTTTAGCATTTTAGCTTGGGGGGAGGGGGGGGGGGGGGTTTAGGTTTTTGGGGGGTGGGGGAGGGGGGTTTAGGTTTTGGGGGGGGGGGGTGGGGTTAGGTTTTTTTTTAGGTTTTTTTTAGCTTGGGGGGGGGGGGGGGGTGGGGGTTTTAGGTTTTTTTAAGGTTTTTTTAGCTATTTTAGGTTGTGTTCACATTGGTTCTCGCGGTTTCTTACAATAAGGGTGGTTCTCGCATGAGCCCCTCCCTATATATATATATATATATATATGGGAGGTTTATCTTGAGAACACTAAATATTGCGAGAACTGTAAGAACGGATGAGAAATCAACCAAAATCAATTTTTTATACAAACCTCACTGTAATTAAAATATAACATCAAAAAAAAGAATTTACAAATCAAATAATAAATTCTTCTCTTAAATCACTTTTATTAAATTTTTTACACATGTGTAAAGATAACAAATTTATACACGTGTAAATGACAAACTTACACACATGTAAATTTTCTTTATTTACGAATTCACGTAAATTTAAACGTATCAATTTAATTTCTAACATTGTATTCGAATAATAATAACAAGTGTAAAAAGAAATTTTGAATTTGAATTGTTTTTGACCAAGTTATTATGGTTTTTTATTCGTTTCACGGTTCTCACAATATTTAGCGTTCTCATTTAAACCCTCCCATATGTATATATATATATATATATATATATATATATATATATATATATATATATATATATAATGATTGTGCTAATAACATATGGTTGCATTCATTTCATATATATTTATATAATTGTGCAGGTGGTGTTTTTTACAAATTCGGGCACGGAGGCCAATGAGCTAGCGTTGATGATAGCGCGATTATATACAGGTTGCCAAGATATCATATCATTGAGGAACGCATACCATGGGAACGCAGCTGGAACAATGGGCGCAACTGCACAATCCAACTGGAAGTTCAACATTGTTCAGGTAAATTCATGAAGTGCCGCTAATTGTTTTTTTTTAAATTTAAAACGTAAACCATAAAATATTACTTTGAACTTTAAATTTTCATTCGTGAACATAACATGTGTTTGTTATATTACGTGATAAAAGACGTTTCCTAATTTTGGAACGTTGGAATACATTAATAGCTACGTTTGTGTGTTTATTCATAATGCTTATTTTGTCATCAAAATGATCGGTTCACAAGTGATACGACAAGTTTAGATGTCGTTTTAGATGTCACTTTCTGATTTTTTTAAGTTGGCCACACCTTTATCTTTATCGCAAAATGACAAATGTGTCTTCATCAAATAATTGTAATTTCTTAGTAAGTCGACATTAACTGTTTTATGTGTCATGTATAGGGACATTTGGTGTTTTAAACTAACACTTATCATACAAAAATGTATTAATTAAAAATAAAAAGAAAACATTATGTTTATGTTTATTTATTATAAAGTAAGGGTGACATTATAAAACCACGTGTATGCTAGCTAATATTAGTTCTTCTTTCGACCACTAGAACGGGGTCCATCATGCAATAAATCCAGACCCGTATAGAGGAGCATTCGGGTCTGATGGAGAGAAGTACGCCAAAGATATCGATGACTTGATACAATTTGGAACTTCTGGACAGATTGCAGGTTTTATTTTTGAAGCAATTCAGGTAATCATTTATGATATAAAATCAAAATATATGCAAGCCTAGAACAAGTCAAATGAGTCGAGCATGTTAAAAAAAAGTGAAACTTATCTAGCGTGTTTTAACTCTCAACGCGTTATTGCAATAATATCTCTTTTTGCAAGGGCAGCACAAGCCCATGCCTCCCACAAATAAAATCATTATTTCATTAACGTATTACCCAAAAGCCCCTTATTATATAATTAGGGATGGCTGAAACCCAAATAAAAAACATTTGGGATGAGTAATGGTATGTGTATTTAGCTATGAGATTGGTATGAGATTAGTATTAAAAGAATTTGTAAGTATGGGACGGGATCATAGTCCGATTACCCGAAACATACATACCTATTTACCCGAACCATGCTTGGATACAATTTTTTTTTTGTTGTCGTTGGCTAATAGAGTGGTAATCTACTAATCCATTATCTTTTTTAGTTTTTATATTTTTAGTTTCCGTGTTTCATATTTTGTATGAAAGTCGTACTAAAATGTACTTGACACTTTCAACGGGTAATTGTAAACAAACAAACTTATATATTTTATGCATAACCTTGGGGGGTGGGGGTATTGGGACGGGTATGGAACACGCTTTCACAATTGGAGATAAGATTGTAAGAATCGTTCATATAAAATAAGTAAAAACAATATATTTAGAATTACAATACAATAATTAAAAGAAAGCAGTAAAGTACAAATACTATTACAACTGAAAATAAAAAAAAGATACAAGAAGAACACAAACGAAGACATAAACGAAAATTGTTTGAGGCTCGTGTTGAACACGGGGCCCTTAAAACAAATTCCGAGCCTCTCAAGAGAACACGTTTGTTTCCAAGGGCACAAAGCCGGAATACTTTATACCGCTGGAGAAGACCTCGAAAACATTAGTATACATAAAAGAGAAAGATCAAAAAAGATAGAGAGAGTTAGATGTGTTTTAGAGATTGCTATGTGAAGTAAGTTTGCAACTAAAGACCCTTAGTACATATAATTGACTTGATGTTGAACCTTGTATGAAGTAAACAACAAATAAATACTATTGATTGTCTTTAATGCAAATTTTTCGATTTCTTGTTTTGACAAGAACATGTCTATTGTTTAAACTCAATTAATGCAAAACAACTACAACTGACCAACAACCAGTTGGTCAAGTACAAATGACCGGCAACCAACAGTTGGTTCAAAAATTTGCTACTGGCCCGAGCTAGCATTTTTATGTTATAGCCATTGCTCACCTCATTAGTAGTTGATGATGTCAGTAGGTACTGCTGCTAACATCACCAGACGTTTCGGACATGGTTCATTAACCCGACTCACACACTGTGTCATAAACCATGATGAGTCACACATGACCTAGGGCCTTTGAACAAGCCTTAAAAATACAAAGGTGGTTCTCAAGCGACTCGTGATGATGCGAAGTGCAAAGTACGCCACATTGTGCCTAAAAACCCGTGCCACGTGCACATGTGTGAGTGTGATTTAAGGGCGCTTCGCACCCTTTCGTGAACCCACTAGAGTGGAGTTTCATGAAACAATATGGGAGGAGTGTTCAGATATATCCCACTTTATTTTTGTTTCCTCATATGTAGGACTATTTCCCACATTTTCCCAGTTTTCCTTATTACAGCTTTCCTCTGTTCAAGTCACAACTTTAAGCAACTATATATCTAAATCATCTTAGCTCTCATTTGGACGTAGTTTGGTTCGTTGTAAAGCCCTTATGGCATAAAACACAAACCCACAAAATATTTAATCAAGGTTTAATATAAATATATTTGTCCAAACTTTGAGAAAAATTTACATAACACTTTAGTGAAAATATCACATTTCACTAATTTTTCCAACAAAGATTATTATGACCAATACGCGTTCCAAACTCGCCCTTTATCGTCCTTATCATAATGCATTTTTGATTGTTTGTACTTTTTTTACATGAACGGTTAAACATTTCTTTTTTGCATCAGGGAGTCGGGGGCATTGTGGAATTGGCCCCGAACTACTTACCTCTGGTTTATAATAGTATTAAAAAAGCCGGAGGACTTGTAATCGCGGATGAGGTTCAATCCGGATTTGCTCGGACCGGAACCAACTTTTGGGGATTCCAAAACCAAGGAATTGTGCCCGATATTGTCACAATGGCAAAGGTATATATTAATCATTAATAATTAAGTACACGTGATCTATGATCAACTTGTGCAATATTAATGAAAAGCTTACTATCTCGCCTATTAGGGTATTGGCAACGGCATTCCACTTGGTGCGGTGGTAACCACCCCGGAAATAGCAAAAGTTTTAACGCGTCGGAGTTATTTCAATACATTTGGTGGAAATCCGGTTTGTACTGCTGCGGGTCATGCTGTCCTTAAAGTTATCGAGAGAGAAAATCTTCAAGAAAATGCTCATGTTGTTGGATCATACTTGAAAGAACGTCTCACTGCTCTCAAAGATAAGCACGACAGTAAGCTCTCCATTTCATATTTTTTTGTTTTGTTTACAAAATTTAAAGTTAACAGTTTATTAATATGATATACTGAAGTTATCGGGGATGTCCGAGGACGAGGATTAATACTTGGAGTAGAACTAGTGACTGATCGCAAACTCAAAACTCCAGCGAACACTGAAATATTGGAGATCATGGAGACGATGAAAGGTAAATTTGACCCCTTTGAAAGAAAAGTAGAGATATATTTTGTAAGGTTAACATGAAATACTCATTTGTTAGAAATAGTCAACCCATTTAGATCATTGGAGTTGTGTTTGAATTGCTTGCTTTAAGTGTGCCTAGGGTAAGACTAATGTTTTTAACATGAATAAAAAAAATGGAGCTGAGCAATTTAACCGGACATGATTATCATCCTTAATTAAATTACCCTTTTTAACTCGTTACCCAATCAAACTCATATACCAACGTAGATTTACATTTTCTTTTCGTTTCTGTTCATTAATCTTTATAAAAGTAAAAACCATAAACTAAGAATATTACCAATTTTTGTATTTTCAGATTTAGGGGTTTTAGTTGGAAAAGGTGGATTCTATGGAAATGTGTTTAGAATCACTCCCCCACTATGCTTCACCAAAGAAGATGCAGGTAAGTTTTTTCCGTTATACAATTAACTTTTTTCGTTATTTTATTTTTCACAGTTATATCTTAAATATTCCAATTTTGTCTTTTCCTAGATTTTCTTGTGGATGCTATGGACTACTCGATGTCAAAGCTCTAAAGATACTGTCAAATTTGCCCCCAAACACACCTTGTACAAAAGCTTTTATAAAGTAAGACATGTCAACCGTCGAAATTGTCTTATAATATGCTATAATAAAAGGTTTCCCGATACGGGAAAATGTGTGACTTAACTGTTGGGCAATATTGATATACAGTGTATGGATCAACACCTTGTTGACCCTCTTTGTCCCGGACTTTAGATACTTTATTTAATAACATATTTTTATAAAGTATTATTATGGAAGGATCGTGTGAATGCTAAGTTCTTTAGCTTATTGTATTGACAACATCTTGTTGTCTTTTGTCTTTGTTTTGTTTCTTGTTTCTAATTGGGGGAGGGAGTCGTCCCAGCCTCCCCAGATTTCCCCGTGAGACACATAAACGCCACATCAGCTTTTCTTTCACTTCTCTCACTTTCCAAAAAACGCATGGTGTGGTCCAAGTTTTCCCAAAATACCCCAAAATAAATTTATCCACTTACCCCTCTTGCCCACGTCCACTGGATCGGTGATAGCTCACAAAAATTCGGTGAAATTTTTTTCACCAAAACCAGGGGAAGTGGGGTCGGGAGTTCCCCCCAGCTCTCCCTTGGAAACCACTTCATTGGCCGTAAGGTTTAATTAAAAAGTCGTGGATTTTGGTAATCTTATGTGACAATTATAAAATCGGCCTTTAGAACAGGAAAAAAAATTAAATCTTAGATGATGACAAATTATAAATATTAACATTTTTTGTTTATTATGTCTAGTACCATGAATAGCACGGCTGTCGGTTGATGAGTGGGTGGATAGTTTATGATGTATAATCGTATAAAACATGGTGATCACAAACTGTTAAACTGGACGGTAGTTTTTGAGGTTTATATGGTATGGGTTAAGGTTGGACCCGGTTCTAGTCAATAACTAGGTATTGGTGGAACCGAGTGACGGGTATTGCGTAGAGTATCCAACCCTTTAGGAACTGAATACGGTATGTGTAGGAACTGAGTATTAGGAACCATTTTTCTAAGAGGACAAAATATAAACTATATTCATTTTAAATATTTTACTTTATATTTAAAAGAATAGATAGCAATTTTGAGTGTTGTGATTAAACCCTATGTTGTCAAAGGCGAAAGGCACACTCAAGGCGCAAAGGCCTCGCCCGAAACCTAGGCGCAAGCCGCTTAAAAAGCGAGGAATTTTTTAAGCGAGGCGCATATAGTATTAATATAGTATTTTTAGGAGTTTTATACATGTTTAGAGCTAGTTTAATAATAAGTATCAACAATTATTACATTAATATTGTTTTATAAATATAATAAAAATCTAATATGTATATATAATTCATACAAGAAAAAGGGGTAGAAGTTAAAAGATAAAAAAATCTGAACAATAGTTAAAAAATAAAAAAATCTGAACCAGTCAAAATCAATAAATTACTATATCAAAACAATAGTTTTAACTTTTAAGCACAATGAAAGGAAGCAATCCTGGAGACAAATAATCAATAGCAAAGAAAATGGAAAGTCCGAAAAAGTCAAATATAACAAAAATAAATAAGGAACCCAATAAACTAAAAAAGAAAACCCAAAAAAATATAACAAAAATAAATAAGGAACCCAATAAACTAAAAAAGAAAACCCAAATAATAAAACCCTAAAAGGGTGTCGGCCAAAAAAGAACGTCGCTCTTGCGACCAGAGGAAAAAAAAAGAACTGTAGAAGAACTTAGGAGCATAAGGTGATTGTTTTGCTCTCAATAGGTTTGTTTCTACTCTTTATCTTCTTCATTGCGTCCAAGCCCACGCCTTTTTCTCGCCTGCGCCTGGATCTGGGCGCTTGTCTGAGCTGCGTTTTTACAAAAAAAAAAAGCCCAGATTGTCGCTTGAGCAACCACGAAGTGCTATCGTTGCGCCTTGCTGCGCCTGAGCGCCTAGGCGCGCGCCCGAAGCGCTTTTGACAACATAGATTAAACCAACACATCTATTACCTATTTACACTAATACAAGCCACAAGGGAAACAACCCCAAAAAAAAGGGCAGTCGTTAGATAGAGGCTAGAAAACTTTTAGAGTTTTTTCAACAAAAAAAAAGTTCTTACCAAAAAACTTAAAAAAAAATCAACTTTTACCAAAAAAAGAGAAAAAAAAACTTGTTTTTTTTTTCATTTGCGGCATTCGTAAATGCTGTAAAAAGTGATGTCATGCTTACGTCATCAGCTTTTTACAGCTACTGTAAGGGGCCGAAAAACACCACTTCAAATTATTTTTAAAATTTTTTTATGGCAGGCATTCTAAACATTTTAATCTAGGTATGTGAAAAAAATGGGGGCAAAACTTGCACGGGAAGAACGAGTTCTCTAAGTTGTCACAACTCGGGGGAGTTTTCCCTTTATCTTGATCATATATATATATATATATGATAAGGATCATGTGAGAAGTAGTAGGCTAAATGAGAAACTTGAGAAGCATTCTGGACCACACATTTTCCCTAAGCAAAAAATGCAAAAAAAGGTAAAAAAAAATGCAATTTTTTTTTTTTTTTTTTTTTTTTTTTTTTTTTTTGTAAAAATCGCAGCTTTTTCTTTAAGAATAAAATTATTTTTTTTTAAAATATTTTTTTTTTGGATTTATACATATGTGTATATTGTTAATCTTTTTAACTATACCTATATGTATATTGTCAATTATACATATATGTATATACATGTTTAAAATTGAAAAATAAGTGTTATTTAGGGTTTATCATTAGTATTTAGGGTTTAGCATTAGGGTTTATGGTTTAGCTTTATGGTTTAGGGTTTAGCTTTAGGGTTTAGCATTAGGGTTTAGCTTTATGGTTTAGGGTTTAGCTTTAGGGTTTAACATTAGAGTTTAGAATTAGGGTTTAGCTTTAACTTTTGGGTTTAGCTTTATCTTTAGGGTTTAGCTTTAGGGTTTAGTTTTAGCTTTAGGGTTTAGCATTAGGGTTTAGCTTTAGGGTTTAGCTTTAGGGTTTAGAATTAGGGTTTAGCTTTAGGGTTTATGGTTTAGCATTAGTATTTAGGGTTTAGCGTTAGGGTTTACCTTTAGGGTTTAGGGTTTATCATTAAGGTTTAGCTTTAGTGTTTATGGTTTAAGGTTTAGGATTTATAACACATATTTTTTCAATTTTAAACACGTATATACATATATGTATAATAGACGATACATATATGTATAGTTAAAATATTAACAATATACACATGTGTATAAATCCAAAAAATAATAATAAAAATAAAAAATTTAATCCTTAAAGAAAAAGCTGCGATTTTTCAAAAAAAAAAAAAAAAAAAAAATTGCATTTTTTTTGCATTTTTTGCTTAGGGAAAATGTGTGGTCCAGATTGCTTCTCAAGTTTCTCAAATAGGGTGGACTTCTCTTAGGATCCCTACCATATATATATATATATATATATATATATATATATATATATATATATATATATATATAAACGAGTTCAGGAGAAAACGCTCAAAAGTGTGAGAACGGTGAGAACGCTTCCTGGCCTAACACGTGTCCCGCGTCATAGAGAAGGGCGGAGGGGCTTTTTTGACTTTTCATTCTTCTTTTATTTCCCAACGCGGTATAATATTTTATGGCGTCTAAGTTTTTTTTTTTTGGCGTTAATCGTACTTTTTAAACTTTTTGGCGTTGAATTAATTGTTTTTGTGTCACATATATAATTTTTTGGCGTTACAGAGTTTTCTGGTTAATTGTTTTGGCGTTATGGCGTTTCGTATAATAATTCACTACGAGTCTCTAATATTAGCATAATATTACAATAAGACCATTTTTTTTGGTGTTTAATACCCTTTACAAGGTGTTTTGCCAGCAGCTGTTCTCCCAGTTTTTATACTTCTAGCTTTTTGGTGTTTGTAGTTTTTGGCGTTTTATATAATAATGTTATTTTTTTTTATAGAGAACTAGTTAACAAATCAACATATAATTTGATATCAAGACAATATAAAATGAAAACTAAAATAATAAAAAATTGTAATCTAATTTCTCTTCCGAATCTTCACTGTCATCAGCTTCTATCTTCTTGAATTTGTTTTGGCGTTTTGAACCTTTTTTGAATAGTTTTGCTAGATGCCAACTTTCCTACATAAACCCCGTCTTTTTCAGAAGAAGCTGCTTAGTGGCATCCTGTTTTTTGGTGTGATATTCTTGTTTGGCGGCATGTCATTGAAGATCAACTCTTGCTTGGAAGATCAACTCTTGCTTGATGCTATTTGTAATAATGGAGTCCAAAATAGCATTTTTACACTTTAGTTGAACCCTTTCTTCCATGTCTATAATCATCAAGAAGAAAGCTCACATGATGGCATATCACTGTCATCAGTCTCTTTTTCTTGAATATTTGTCCATCTCATCCAGCAAAATATTATTGAGTTAACCCTCTTAGAAAAATGATCCATTTTCAGTGAAAGCTTTGACATCTGTGGCGTTTTAAAGGGAGTGGTTTCTAGAGGATATATCATTTTTGTGTTTTTCTGGGTGTGATTAATTTCACTGTGTATAGACCCCTCTCTTATAGGAGTTTTTTGGCGCGTAGTTTAGGCGAGACTTTTTATTGTAATAAATTATAGTAATAAAGTAAGTAACTGTCTTTTCAGTTACTGTATTTTGTATTTACTGTGTTAATCAGCTTTTATCAGTTTTATAGGTTATAGACTTCCCATCTTCTAAGTTTGGCTTTTTTTAAATGGCCTTATGCAGACCAACATGACAAAATACAATAACGGAGTAAATAAAATAGTAAGGAGGAAAATATTTTTTGTTATTTATGGTGTTTTGCTAGGGTTAACCATTTTTAGTATTATTTTGGCGTTTTGCTAATAAAGATAGTAATATATCATTTAATTATCTTAAAAAAAGAAGATTACATAGAAGGAAAAAAAAAAGAGGAAAAAAAATTAAAATCCTTCGTCAGAAGGTACTTTATCTGAATAGTATCCATCACTTGTGTCATATTCTTCCTCCTCGGAGTCTTCATCTTGATCTTCATCCATGTCATCACATTCACCTTCATCAGCTTCTTGTTCCTGAAGATTCTGAAGCCTCCACCTGAACATGTCTTGCATTAACTCCACTTTTGAGTCTATTTCTGTGTTGGTACAAGTGGCGTTATGCAATTCTTCCATGAAACCCAGTCGCTGCTTTGTCATGATGGTCTCTATCCAGTAGACTTCCTCCTCTCCGCTGTCGTATGTAACCGTCACCATGTCTGTTTCATCATCAAAACGCCATGATGTCATGACAGGGTCTGGCTTCACATCTCCTTTGATTGGTCCAAATTTTCTGGTTAATGCTTTCATAAGCATATGCGTTTCATGGCATTCGTTGTCTAGAGCGATGCTAATGGATAAGATTTGTCTCTGTATCTGTTCTTCCATCTTTAGAATTGCCCTGACCGTCTTAACATACACCCTCCTTCTGTTGTCAAAATGGAAGACGTATCGCCTGATTCCTAGAGTGTATCTCCATGAAACGATTGTTGCCATTTTTGGCGTTTTGCCTAAGTTGGCGTTTTTGGTTAACGATTTTTTTTTTTTTTTTGCAGAAAATGGATAGATTGAAGTGATTATGGAAGCTATGGTTTACGTTTGTTTATATAACGATGTTTTGGCGCGTAATTTAGGAGGTAATTTCTTCTAATAAATGTTAATAACTGAAATTCAATTATTTGTGTTGTTTCATCTTCCTGTAATATTCAACGCGTTTTATTTTTAATTTTTGGCGTTTTGTTTTTAATGACGTTTTATTTTTTTGTATGGCGTTTTATCATATGATGGCGTTTTGAATATGAGGGGTAAAAAGACCCTTTTACCCTTAATGAAGCGCGTCCCTCCTAATAATATTGATGTTATTTACGAAAACGCCACAGCGCAATCTAGTCCATGGATTGTTTTGATCGGACGATCCATAATCGTTCTCACCGTTCTCACACTTTTCACCGTTTTCTCCAAATCCCGACCCTATATATATATATATATATATATATATATATATTGTTCCTTGAATAATATTATGTCCTAAAAATCTTATTTCTGTTTGAAAAAGACTCATTTTAGAAGGTGATACTACTAATCCATTTTTATGAATAATATTGTAGAAAGCATTTAAATGTTTAAAATGTTGATATAAGGAATTTGAGAATATTAATACATCATCAATGTAAACGATAGCATAATTTCCTAATGGTAAAATAATATCATTCATTATATTTTGAAATTCTGAAGGAGCATTTTTTAATCCAAAAGGCATAACATTCCATTCATAGTGTCCAAATGGTACATTGAATCCGGTTTTATATCTATCTTCTTCAGCAATTTGAACTTGCCAAAATCCAGATTTCATATCAAATTTAGAAAATATTTTTGAATCATAAATATTTTTTAATAAATCTCTTTTATTAGGTATAGGATATCTAATCCATTCTAAAACTTTATTTAAAGGTTTATAATTAATCACTAATCTAGGAGCTCCTCTTTCTATTTCTACACTATTTTGAACATAGAAGGCAGAGCAAGACCAAGGGGATTTGGATGGCCTTATCAGATTATGGTGGAAATTATCATTTTTCAAAAAATAATACTTATACTACTAGGCCTGAAACAAGAAATTATTACCCCATGAGTCATGCAATTCAAGTATCAATTCAAGCATCATGCCTCCATCCGATCCATACCATCCTTCTAATTATATAAACCAGTATTTTCTTTCTCCTAATTATATATTATTTTTAAAACAAAAATTAAAAGAAGAAAATAATTATAGAATAAAACTTGTAGAAAAAATTTCAAGAACAACTTGTTAAATATGGATAAAGAAATGTTAAAATATTTAAAAAATGAAATGTTCAATAAATATAATAATAAAAATTTAATATGGTATTTTTCTAAATTTAATGAAGATGAAAGATTTTTACATGAGATTGATTGGCAATTATATATGTGTGAAAATGATGAAAATATTCCGTTTTTCTCCTGGTTTTCTCTTTACTGTATAAAAAATAAAATTGAGTACCCCTTTTTTAAAAATATATCTGTTAGTAATACTATAACCAAAACCTATACAACTATAGATAAAAACGAAAATATTACTAGTATACACCCTCCACATACGGATATAAAAATAAAAGCTGAAAATAAAGAATATATTGCAAAGTCTTTAACAAATATTAAGGAAGATATAGATAAAAATGTAAAGGCAATTATTTTCCAAAATAATTACACTAATGAAAAATTAAATACCATAGGAGAACAATTAGAAAGGATAGAAACTAATAATAATAAAACTATAGATCAACCTAGTACTTCATATACTAAAATAATAACTGGAGCTATTGAAAATCCTATATTTAAACCCTATAGTATAGATATCCTAATACATCTAAATAAACAACAGGATATGTTACAAGATATTTCTTCAAAATTATCAAAACTAAATATAAATGTTATTACAAATCAAGAAATTCAAAGTCTCGAAGAACAATTTAATGATTTTCAGATAGAAGATTCTATAAACAAAATTAAAAGAGGAAATTATGGTGGAAATTATCATTTTTCAAAAAATAATACTTATACTACTAGGCCTGAAACAAGAAATTATTACCCTAGACCTACTCCACCTGATTTACAATTTGAAGAACGACATACTTTAGTTCAAGCCAAATATGATGGACATTCTTTATACCAGATAAGAACGCCTAAAAAACTAAAATGGAATGAAATAACTCAATCATTAACATGGAATTTACAAGATATAAACCCACCAAAACCTATTGAGATAGATAATCAAACATCTAGCATAGTAGAACATTCTGATGGTTCAATAGATATTTCTTTCAGTAATATACCACCAAGGCATTCTATAGGAACAAGTACTTCTAGAAATACTTTAGATGAAAGTTTATTTAGAAGAAGTTTATCAATGAAAATGAAAGGTGTTGATTTTTCGAATACTATTCCAAAACCATTATATGAAGAAAATGATAGTGATAATAATACTTATGTTCCAACTAAGTCTGATATGGGAATTTATGAAGATATAAATGAGTGATTCAAAGGTTCAAGCTCAAAGAAATTGCTATATTTGGTTTTTAAAAAATTGCAATAGAAGAATAAAAGATTTGAGGCAAAGAATAGAAGACTATGAGTCATGCAATTCAAGTATCAATTCAAGCATCATGCCTCCATCCGATCCATACCATCCTTCTATATAGGATAAGGAAGGATCTTGTGAGAAATAGTAGGCTAATTGAGAAACTTGAGAAGCATTCTGGACCACACATTTTCCCTAAGCAAAAAAATGTAAAAAAAATGCAATTTTTTTTTTGGAAAAATCGGAGCTTTTTCTTTAAGGTTTTGTTTTTTTTAAATTTCTTTTGGGATTTATACACATGTGTATATTGTTAATCTTTTAACTATAAATATATGAATATATGTGACAACTGGCATCTTTCGTGTAATTTCCATACAATGTGAAAAGTGTTTTATATTATATGGTTGTTTATTTTGAGCATATGATGTGCATGATTTCATGGCATACATTTAAAGAACTCTCAAACACATTTCATGATGCATGATACTTATTATTATTGATTTCGACTCGAAACAGTTTAAATAGTGCACAGAACGAAACTAGCATACTTATCAGATAAACTAATAGTACTGACAGGAGTTCAGAACTCAGACAGACAACATGTTTAGGACACAGATTGAGTCCCCGAACCCATGTTCTACTAGAACCTTACGTGAGAAAGTAAGGGTTTATGTTACTGCTTTCCGAGAGACTAACGAACACTAGAAACTGCCCGAAACTAGCTAAAACTAGCCAAAACAGTAAAATTCAGCATTTAGCTTATGTAGTAATCAGAAATAACGCCAGAATGTTCAGAATAGCTTAAAAAGTGTTGAAAACATTATCCTGACACAATTACATATTGCACCATACAAGACACTAATGTTAGCCTTTTTAAGCGACCCGATAACCAAACAAACACCCGAACACTTCCAAAAACATCATGTGAACTAGTTAGCAATGTTTTCATGACAATGAAGCTAGTTATGATCATAAACACCATGCTTTACATCAACAACATCTAAACACTTAAATAACCTAACTAACTACCATATAACACCCTTAAACACTTAACAAGATTTTTAATCAAAACCATACCCCCTCCTAACCGTCCCCAAAGGGACCCCACCCCCCAATGTTGTTGACTAGTTTGCTTTGATGGTCAAAGATGCCACATTGAAGTCCATAAGGTAATTACTTGGAGGGAAGTTAATGACCTTTGTGCTAAATACCTTATCTACACCACTTAACCCCTCATTATCAACATTCACCAACACACTCTTTTCTCTCCCTCTCTTGTCTTCGGCCGAGAACACCCCCACCCCATCATCATCATTCAATCAAATTCTAGTTATTTCAAGCATATTCTAAGGTGCATCAAGGCATTATAAGAAGGTGTCAAGTGTTGGAAATTGAAGGACCTCATAAGAAATCTATTAACCACCCTCTTTGTGTCATTTTTCTTCATCTTCAACAACTTCTTTCTACCCTAGCCTTGAGTGTGACAACTGTCAAAAATCCAGGTATCCGTACAATTAATTAATCTTGATTAATGCTTAATGACTGTGCTGAATTACAAATTAACTGCTTTCTGATTACTGCCATACACATACATGTGCATCATACATTATTTAATGTCATATCAATATTGCATTAAAGCTATATTACTTTGAATGATGCACAAAGCACAGTTAGCACAGTTATCTGATAAATCAGGAATATGCTGACAGAGTTCAGTACATAGACAGACAGTGTATTGAGACACAGAATGAGCCAGAAACCAAGTACTACACTAGTATAGAGTGTAGGGAAGTAAGGACCACAAAACTGCTTTTCTAAGTGATAGTTTAAGTGCCGAAAGTGCCTAAAACTCACCCGAAGTGCTGAATTTAGCAAAATTCAGCACAAATCAGTTTTTTAACACATAAATATTATGCAAAAACAAGATAAAATGGTCCTGAATGCTTTCCTAAGTGTCAGGAATTAAAAGTGTCACAAAAGGGTACATAAAGAACACTAAACTGCAAGTTTAGCACTTTAACGAATCAGTATCCAACCGAACAACCGCACACTACCCGAAAACATCAAATTTACACTAGAAGCACTGTTTTAACATTACCAAGCTAGTTATGATCCCCGAACGTCATAACACCCTATAAAATATCAAGTAACTAAGTAACTAACTATATACTTGAAATTTTACCCTAAACTAACTAGATAATCAAACCTACTCTACATACCCCCCCCACCTAGTAATCGGCCCATACCCCCCTCCATACTCCAAGATTTTATTTCAATATTAAGCTAGATATTGTTCCCCCTTTTATGGCATATTACACAAGGGATTAACATGAGGATGGTTATAAGTATGGTATGGTGGAACAAGAGCTCATAATCTTCACACACATCACACACACTTAGCTCTCTCCCTCTCTTGCTCTCCCTCTCGGCCGAACACTAGCAACACCACCATCACCTTCATTCCTTCAATCTCATTCATTCTAAGCATATAAAAGGAAGCTAGAGTTCATACAAGGAAGTGTGGTGGCTTTGGATCTTGAAGGACCTTCTCTAATTGCTTTTATCCTCTTGATTTCTACTCTTGAATCATCCCTAGCCTTGTGCTAGTGGTAAGATCCTTGTACACTCTAGTTTACTTCTATTTTTAGTGGTTAATGATGAACCATGATCAAAAATATTAAGAACACTAAAGAATCATATGAAGTAAGCATGAATATAAGCTTGTTTAGTAAAGATATCTTCATGAATATGAGTTGTTATGTTTGTTGATCTTTGATTATTTGTAGAAGTGATGTTGATCATCATAAGGTCTTGCTAAATCATGATAAAAAACATAGTTTAGCAAGATGTGAAAGTATAAATTATTTTAGGATGATGGATCATCCACACTTAAAGCATGAACTTGAAAGAAGTAATGTTTTCTTGAAAAACCATGATTAAAGTGAGTTGTTGATCATATGGATCTAAATATTTATGAAGGATTTCAAAGAAACCAAGTAAAAAACATAAGTTTCATATAAACTTGGTTCTTACATAAACAAACACTATTTTTTGTGGTTAAACAAGTGTAGAAACACTTGTGTAACAAGAAGATTTCATAAGGAAACATTTTTGTAAAACATGATTACAAGTTGTAAACATCTAAATTCTCCAAGAATGATGTTCTTAGATAAACAACCATACCTTAAAGGGTAACTAAACTCACTAAACACACTACCAAGTTACTACAAATTTTCATAAACTTTCAAGTTCATGAAGTGGTAGATTAAGCATGGTTTTGGAAAATTGGTAAGCGTAAGTTGTTTAGAGTTAATTATGAATTGATTGTGATGGTTTTACAAAAGAAAATGATATGATTGAAAGCATGGAAACCTCCATTTTTAGGGGAAACTATGGCAAAATTTACAAGTGTGTTTTAACCATGAGATTTCCATACAAAATTTGCCATAACTTTTGTTACAAAAATATAAGTATTGGAGGTTGGTTTTTATAAATAAAAGTGGTTAAATATATATTTAGAATATATATATACAATGAAGACACACATGTGTGATTATTTGTATACTTTGTGTAATAGTTATATTACTTTAGGACTTGAAATAATGTAACACATCAAAATACCAAAATTCAAGGAATAAATATACAAGTTACACACAAAATATTGGCGAAACCGATCAAGAATTGTAACTTACAAAATATTCCGGAAAATATGTTCATAAAATATATTTTGGTAAATAATATTTTGGACACAAGGAATCGAAAGTACGATTTTTATTATCATAATAGTATATCATATGTTGACAAGAAGGAAATATATGATTTTTGGTGAATAAAAATATATATATATTTTCCTTGGAATTATTTAAAGATATATTATTTTTGGAAAAAAATATATATTTTCTTGGGTAAACTTAAAATACATTATTTTTGGATAAGGATAAGTTTATATATATATTCTAAGTTAGACTTAAAAATATATTATTTTGGAACTACAAATATTTTTGCCAAAAGAAAAATTATGAATAATTTTTCTAAGAATATTCCTTAAATATATATTTTGGAAATATATATGTTGGTGGACCTTTATTAGAAATAATATTCCGGAAAGTTTAATAACTAATTAAGTATGAGGATACTTAATAAATACATTAAGAATACCTATTCTCGTACGTATAAATATACACCGGAATAAGACCCCAAAATATGGCAAAATACACATGTATAAGATACCCCCATCCTTGGGAAGGAAATACAATTATAAATACTTGAGAAGTATTATTACAAAAATATTGTGTAACAATTATTCCAAAAATTTATAAATATAACTGAAGTTAAAATATTAATTATTTTGACAATAATTATATAACTTGGAATAATATCAGAAGCGTAAAAGAAACGTAACTCCGAAACGTTAATTCTAAGTCAAGGCACGTCCCGTTCGTCTAATAGACATTAGTACGTTGTAGGTAGTCGTGTTCACCGGAGAAGTTCAAGTTACGATTGTTGAAGACGCAAGACTGTGAGTTTCGTGTTTCCCCTTTTACTTTAACTGTTTTCAGTTTTATAATTTCGGGGGTGAAATACATGTTACAACTGTTTACAAACGTTATTATTTGGTATGGTTAGCTAAGGAAGGGTACACTTAGATCATGTGAGTGGTGGGCATAACGCTTAAGGCCATCAATCCTAGTTATAGGACCGAGGGACATGAGTGATAGATCTATTTGGGTGTAGCGAGCCCCGCCCATGTTGGACCAGGGTTTGGCCCATGGGTAGAATATGTCTTACAGCCGGAAGCCCGGTGCAAAATTTGCTAGGTTTGAGATACCTGCATCACGTCACACATATCAATGGCCTTGCAACCCATTGGTGATCTGTTTTTTCCTTGTTGCTATCATACCGGGACTTATAAACTTACATACATACTTACAGTAATTTCAAAGGCTTATACATACACACAAACAAAAACACGAACTCGCTCAACTTTTGTTGATGTTTTCAAAATACATGTATTTCAGGGAATTAGTAAGTGGATCTGGTGGGCGTTGGAAGTTTCATACTGCGTTGTGAATAAATATGTAATCCATGGTTTTGAGGTTTGCGTTGGGTGTCTTATTCCTGGACGATACACGCCCTCCAAACCTTGGTTTCATCTAATGTCTTATGATGAGTCCTTAGTGAACTCTTAAAACAATTCGTATGGTTTGTAAAACTTGTGTTTGAAGTCTGCGTTTTAAAACAATGTTGTTATGTTTAAACTTATTTAATGGATGACAAATCTATGGTTTTTATCATATAGTTGTTTTTATGATTGAATGCAATGGTATTAAGAAAGTCGCACCATAATCACGCTTCCGCAAAAGTCAGGGTGTGACAGCTTGGTATCAGAGCTTCGATTGTAGCGAACTAGGATTCCTTCTCGAGTCTAGACTACAGTCATTAGGGCTCTCACGAAAATGTTTTCACAACATATTTTCATTGGATACACGAAACGCCCAGATCCAGGAAGACAAACATTTTCATAAACAAAAGGCACGAAACACATTTCAAGGGTATGTTTATGGTTCAGTCTGAGAGACTGGGTAGTTCAGTTTGAGAAACTGGGAGGTTTAGTCTGAGAGACTAGGTAGTCAGTCTGAGAGACTGGATGGTTCAGTCTAAGAGACTGGGTAGTTCAGTTTGAGAAACTGGGAGGTTTAGTCTGAGAGACTAGGTAGTCAGTTTGAGAAACAGGGAGGTTTAGTCTGAGAGACTAGGTAGTCAGTCTGAGAGACTGGGTGGGATAGTCTGGGAAGACTAGGATGGATACGTGAATGCATTGTTATTACTTACATGCTTAATGATGATTGTTGATATATGTGCATATGTTGTGATTGTTTTGTTACAGACACAATGTCTTCATCTGAGAGTGGACTGTCTGATACCGTCGACCCCATGGCCATTATTTCTGACCATGAGGTTATCTCAGAGCCGGAGATCTTTACCTCCGACACCGAGAGTAACCCGGAGATGATATCAGATAACGACGATGATTTCCAGCCATTTGCGCTGCCTGACTTTGGCGATGATGTACCACATGCTGATGTTTTCCCCGACGAGGATCCCTTTCTTGTTCCTATTGGACATCCCGATGGTGTGCACGTCGTGGCTCCGATCCTCGCCCCTTTGCCTCTTGCGACCTTTCCTCTCGAGGATTTGCCTTTTGATGAGTTGTCTGATGATGATGTCGATCTTTTCATTGATGGTCCCCCTGATGGTGCCCAGGGTGATGGAGTTTTAGCTGATGATGTCATTGTTGTTCCACTCGTTGAGATTCCTATCATTGAGGTTTCCTCTGATCATTCTGTTCTAGATTCTTTCGAGTCAGTGTCATCCACCGCCTTGCATGCAGTGGGACTGCGATGTTACGCCCCTGATACTGATGACGACACAGCCATGTCGGCTGCACCGATTCCTCCACATGATTGAGCCTGGACATGAGATTGATTTTATTCTTATCGATCAGCCTATTGATGCACCCGCTGGTCCTGAGCAGGCACTTACTCCTGAGCCGATGCCAGCACCCGAGCCTTTACCAGATCATGATCCTGTACCACTTGGCATACCTGACGTTGCACCTCTCATACCAGACCCGATTCCTGCACCCGCTGACCCTGCTGCTTTTCCCGATCAGATAGACCCCCGATACGCTTTCACCAGCAATGGGTGGATAGATGATGATGATGATGATGTACCCCCTTTTGTTGAGCCCGTTACTCCCCCTCATGCACCTGCACCTATTGATGCTGCCCCTTTTCACCCGATTGTGTCCGATGTACACCGCACCGACTTACCTGTCACTTTCTTGCAGGATATTCCCGCACCCCGTCCAGGGGAAGGACCGTCTAGCCAACAGCCTAGCCATGTTCCACACTTGTCAGCAGCTTTTCCTCACATGCCTCAGTATACACTTACTGCTCATTTTACTTCTGCACCGCCAGGCGAGCCACCCATATGGTTTCCACCGAACACTATGCCAGTTTCTGATCCATACTATCCCTCCCACTTTATTGGTTACACGAGGGATGAGCTACTTTTGTCATTGCAGCTTCAGTAGGAGATCCTGTGTCGTAGAGTTATGGAGCTTGAGAGGACTCCACGTCCTCCACCTTGTTCATGTCCGTAACCTTTTGCGACTCCACCTGCTCCTCTGTTGCCTTATCCAGATTTCGATGTTTGATTTCTCACTATGGAGCAGCAGATTAGTTACCTGTTGCGTCACGTTTATGATCTCGAGGAGAAGCTCGCGCATGTGCGCAGCTTGCTTCCTGTTCCTCCACCTCCTCCTCCACCGCCATCAGCATCGCCGGTTTTTGGTCTTATGTAGGTAGCTTACTTTTGATGAGAGTGTCGCTATTGAGCCCAGGTTGCAAAGCCTTTTGGAGACCACTTCTTTTTGAGTATATGACTGTTGTAGACTGATAGACATTTTGGACAAGGGTGGTGTGACCCTATAGTCCCTTTTGATGTGATACGATACATTTGTAGAACATGTAACTATATTTGTGGTCGATAATTTATGAAAGCTCAATCGCAACGTTCTCACTATATACATTGTTGAATTATACATTGGTAATATGAATGTGATGTTATATGCTTACTTGCGTTGACAAATGCTATTACACGTACTACATACTTATTATATGCATAAGACCTGACCTATACAATCTTATTTAGAAGATGCCTCCTCGAAGAAACAACCAGTTGCCCATAACAGAGGCTGAACTACAAGAACGGATTTCACAAGCAATAGCACATCACGAGGCCTTGCGCTCTGAACACAGCGGAGGTACCTCAGGAAATAACCCATCTCATGGTAATGTTTAAGTCACTAAAGACACATTACATTACATTTGGATATTCCATGTGCGTTCGCTAATGCTTTCTGTGAATGATGTTGCTTGTATAGGCTGTACCTACAAGCAGTTCCTTGACTGTAAGCCTCTAAATTTCGACGGCACTGGAGGTGCTATAGCTTTCGTTAGATGGGTTGAGAAAACCGATTATGTGCTGAGAATGGGCAAGTGTGCGCCGGAGCACCAGGTCACCTACATTTCTGGACTTTTCCTAGACGGAGCTCTATCGTGGTGGAACCTCCAAGTTCAGACTCTGGGAGAAGAGGCTGCGTATGCTATGACTTGGGATGAGATGAAGGAACTGATGCGCAAGAAGTACTATTCAAGGGCTGAGATTCAGACATTGGAAACCGAGTTTTGGAACTTTAAGATGGATGGTCCAAAGATTGCTGAGTATATGCAGAGATTTCATGACTTATCTTGCGTTGTTCCTTACATGGTCGATCCGGAGTTCAAGCGAATTGAGCATTTTATTTGGGGATTGGCACCCTAAATCATGAGCATGGTGACGACATCAAAGCCTTCAACGATCACTGAGGCCATTGATCTGAGTATGGCATTGACTGAAGAAGCGATTAGGCTGAACAAGTTCTCAACAACTGATGGAAAGAAAAAGGAGACTCATGTCGAGTCATCTGGAGAGAACAAGCAGAAGTTCTCTAACTTCAAGAAGAGTACCCAAGGAAGCAGTAGTAGTAACAAGAAGAGGGATGCAAACCCACCAGCTAAGGTCAAAATTGGTGTTGCGAGTTTTGAGAACAGAGGGAAAGGATACATGGGCACTTTGCCTAAGTGTGATGTATGCCTGTTACATCATGCCGGCCCATGTAGGTATAGGAAGTGTGAAAATTGTGGAAGGAATGGTCACTCAAAGGAGACGTGCTGGGCTGGTAATGGTCGTGGAAATGGTGGCCAGAGAGGTAATGGTAGTGGCAGTGGAAACCGTGGTGGAAACGGTACTAGGAATAGAAACAACCAAGGAGGAAATGGTGGTAATGATAATCGTGGTAATTTTGGAAACCAAGCTGGAAATGGAAACCGCAACTAAAACAACAACCAAGGTGGTACTGGAAACAAGCAAGGATGCTTTAGCTGTGGAGATATTGGGCATTTCAAGAGAGATTGCCCAAAGAACAACCAAGCTCAGGGGAGAGTTTTTAACATTGGAGCTAGGGAAGCTCACCAAGATCCGAACGTAGTCACGGGTACGTTCCCTATCAACCAACACTTTGCATCTGTACTGTTTGATACTGGTGCCGATTATAGCTTTGTATCCTTAGAATTTAAGAAAATGCTTGGGTTAGTAGCTAGTAAGCTAGACATTCCATATTCAATAGAACTAGCTAATGGAAAGCTAGTAGAAGCGAATAAAGTCATTAGAGGCTGTGTAATAGAGCTTGGAAAGCACGAGTTTACGCTTGACCTTCTGCCAGTCGAGTTGGGAAGCTTTGACGTGGTAGTTGGAATGGATTGGTTGTCGAGTAACCGAGCTGAGTTTGTATGTCACGAGAAGATCATTCGCATCCCAATGGCGAATGGAGAGATGATTATAGTGCATGGAGAGAAGCATGATACGCATCTAAGGATTATCAGTTGTTTGAAGGCCCAAAGATGTTTGCAGAAAGGATGTGTTGCCTTCTTGGCGTACGTCGTGGATAAAGAAGCCGCTGAGCCGAAGCTGGAAGATATCCCAGTCGTAAGGGAATATCCTGAAGTTTTCCCTGAAGACTTGCCAGGATTGGCGACACAACGACAAGTCGAATTCCACATTGACTTGGTTCCAGGTGCCGCGCCTGTAGCCAAGGCACCTTATCGACTTGCGCCTTCCGAGATGCAAGAGTTGTCAACGCAACTTCAAGAACTTTTGGACAAGGGATTTATCAGACCAAGTTTCTCGCCTTGGGGGGCTCCAGTACTATTTGTCAAGAAGAAGGATGGTAGTTTTCGTATGTGCATTGACTACCACGAGCTAAACAAGTTAACCATCAAGAATCGGTATCCTTTACAGAGAATTTATGATCTCTTCGATCAGCTTCAAGGTTCGAGTTATTACTCTAAGATCGATCTTCGATCAGGTTATCACCAGCTGCGAATTCAAGAGGAGAGTATTCCGAAGACTGCCTTCAGGACACATTATGGACACTACGAGTTTCTAGTAATGCCGTTTGGGTTGACAAACGTGCCGACAGTATTTATGGATTTGATGAATAGAGTCTGCAAGCCATATCTCGATAAATTCGTAATTTTGTTTATCGATGATATTTTGATTTATTCAAGGACGAAGGAAGAGCATGAGCAACACCTTAGAGCCATCTTAGAGCTGCTCAAGAAAGAGAAACTATATGCAAAGTGCGAGTTCTGGTTGCATGAGGTACAATTCCTTGGTCATGTAGTGAACGAAGATGGAATTCATGTGGATCATACCAAGATCGAGGCGATCAAGAATTGGGAAACTCTGAAGACGTCAACCGAGATCCGTCAGTTCCTAGGTTTAGCTGGTTATTATCACAGATTCATTGAGGATTTTTTGAAAATCGCTCAACCATTGACCTCCCTTACTCAAAAGGATAAGAAGTACGAATGGGGAGATAAACAAGAAGAAGCTTTTCAGTTGCTCAAGAACAAGCTTTGCGATGCACCTATTTTATCCCTACCCGAAGGCACCGATGACTTCGTGGTGTATTGTGACGCCTTGCGTCAGGGATTAGGTTGTGTGCTGATGCAGCGACAGAAGGTTATCGCTTATGCTTCGCGCCAGTTGAAAGTTCACGAGAAGAACTACACCACGCATGACTTGGAATTAGGCGCTGTGGTGTTTGCCTTGAAGATTTGGCGACATTATTTGTATGGCACCCGATGCACGATCTTTACTGATCACAAGAGCTTACAACATATATTCGATCTGAAGGAGCTTAATATGAGACAGCGACGATGGGTTGAGCTATTAAACAATTATGATTGTGAAATAAAATATTATCTAGGAAAGGAGAATGTCGTAGCAGACGCCTTGAGTCGAAAAGAGAGGATTAAGCCCATAAGGGTTAGGGCTTTGGAAATGATTATACAGACAGACCTCTCGTTGCGCATTCGTGCTGCGCAGAGAGAAGCTCTTAAGAAGGAGAATCTTGTGGATGAGTATCTCTGTGGAATGGAGAAGAAGTTGGTACCCAATGAGGAAGGAACTTTGTGTTTCATGGGACGAATTTGGGTTCCCCTCTTTGGTGGTCTTAGAGACGTGATTTTTGGTGAAGCTCATAAATCAAGGTACTCGATCCACCCAGGATCGGATAAGATGTACCAAGATTTGAAGGATTTCTACTGGTGGCCGAGATTAAAAGGTGATGTTGCAACGTATGTTGGAGAGTGCTTAACCTATTCCAAAGTAAAAGCCGAGTATCAGAAGCCTTCAGGACTTTTGCAGCAACCCGAGATACCCATGTGGAAGTGGGAGAAGATATCGGTGGATTTTATGTTCTTGTTGTGGTTGTCACCTAAGGATAGGTGGCGGTATTGTTTTAAGATCTAAACACAAGAATCTTGTGTTAGGGTCCTAGGAAGGTTATAGTCTAGGTCAAAGCATTACTAATAACCTAATTCCCTATAACCATGAGCTCTGATACCAACTTTTCTGTCACACCCCGACCGCGTAAAACAACAAATCGCGGCGGAAACGTCGGGGAGTGTTGTAACAGAATCATTGTTTCATAACACATGGAAATTTGAAGTTTTGTTTTATTTAAAGATTAACCATTTACATTGTCTTGAAAATTTAAACAAACAAGTTAAACATAGTCTATCTTTGTTATTAAGTCACTAAAGCCTCGTCTAGTCCTAAGTGAGCATGCATCCTAGTAATCAACATCATTCAACAACACCTGAAACATATGTAAAAACAAAGTCAGCAAAGAAATGCTGGCGAGCACATAGGTTTTATGAGAGTGTCGGATTCATGGCTAGTTTACATGTTGCAATACCTAATTAAAAACCTTGTTTTGAAAAAAGTGTATAGTATTGCAACATAATTAACCAACTCAAATCAAGTGGGTTATGGTTTATAAAATCTTGTAGCCATGATTCTTAACCCCAAAACATTTGTTTAATTAAATCAAATTGTAAAACATCTCGTTAATAAAACTCGTATGGTTTATATTATTTAGAAAACATCGTTGTGTGACATCGTTTCAAAATCGTTTACCCAAGTGAACTAAATAACGCCACGGTATGTAATATGATGAAAATACTTATATCTAAGATGTACCAGCGGCGTATCTACCATGTTTTCATCACATTACACCTGTCCCATTATCTAAACACTAACCAAAAACCAATCGTTTACCCAAATCGTTTAACTCGTTAAAATCGCTTTAGTCGTTTAAATCATTCTCGTTTTAATTGTGAAAACTACTTTTGGTCGTCTCGCTAATAACATCCAAACCTTCGCGACTCGCCTATCGCCAATCTCGCATTAACAAACCACCAAAGGGTAAGTTAACAATCACAGATTCGGTCGCTACCCACCTAACCCACACATAACCATGGGTGCAGTCTGATAACGGGATTTGTCAGATCCTATGGTACCATAACCTAATACTGGTCGGTTCCGCCAAAATTAATGAATGTTATTTGTTATGTAATTACAACCAACAAATTTGTTCACATTATCAAAATCGTTATTAATTTGATATAAACCATCTTAATCATTTTTGAAACCATCGTTTAAACCTTTAAATCATTTAACACATATGAATCACCCCAAAACAATTGAAAACAGTAAAATAGGGGAACTATGTACTCACATAAGAATTCTTAGAAGTCTTAAACAACAACCAAGCAAAGCTAAAGGGATCACGGAAATCAATCGGCACCTAATATAAGTAACTATGTTAATAAACCGGACCTAAATCGGAAGATTGGATAGAATGAGGTCTTGTAAACCAAATGAGTATTAGAACTCATATGATATGGTTTAACAAAGCCTATATTCTACATCGAAACCTATCCTAAGTGCTTACGACCCATTACGACCCATTAAGGTAGCTTATGCTACTTTAAAGTGTCGTTCGCGTAAAACGCGTTCGAGACGTCTAACTAGTCCTATGACAAGTATTATATGCCTCTACATGTTTAAATATGTTGCATAATCAGTTAAGTGACAAAAGTTTATGTTACATATGCTTAAAATCCAATTATGCATGAAAAAGGGCATTTTGGTCATTTTCCTAAGGCATATAAACTACCTATCATACAACTATTTAAACTAGGTGACCATAAGGTATTACCTCAGAAGGTTATTCCCTATACAACTATGGTCACTAAACATGTTTGGTCGGGTCCTAATGATCGACCAAACGGGTCGAGTTCGAAAGTCTAAGCGGTGGTTTAGACCGCTTGACTTACGACTCTATACAAGCACTAAACTAAAAGTGACGAGCTAAACATGTTGGAACATGTTTAACTAAGCTAGAAAACAGGTTTTGATATCAAAACAAAGTGTTTTGATACCCAAGAGTAGTTTGGTTACAAAATACACATAAATACACATTTTGACCGAAACTACGACTTGTCACTACACCTAATCAACGTGGTAATCAGTAGGTGTAGTCACAAGGGACTATAACCATCGTGATTACGCTCACGTTGCAAAGTTCAAACGAACTTTGTGTTGACCAAAGACTGGTCAAAGTAGAAAGTCAAACACTGTCTGACTTTCATGCTTGAAAAGCGATAAAAGAACGAAATAAGCTTACAAAGGGTCCAAGCTAGGGAGAACTTGATCTATAACACTCAGGTATGAAGCAAAGGCTTCAACTTAGAGCATTAATCAGATCAAGGGTGAGCAGATTTGAAAGAGGGCTTGGGTATTTATAGTTTTCGGTAAACCATTAGGATCGTTTCTTGCAAAAGGGGGATCAATCTTGGCCATCCATGTGGGCAAATGGTATTCAAATACCATGGACATGAATTACCATCAAAATTGAGCAGATGGTATCTAAAAACCATGAACAAAACCATCAAAAACAAGTTGGAAGGCCAGATTCAATGTTTCTGACCTGACAGGCTGTCATGCCCCGCGTAATATAGCTCCTCAGCTTACGAGGCCCGCCAGAGCATCTTTGGCAGATTGTCAAAACTAGTCCCTACAGCCTAGAAACTTGTATTTGATGCATTTTTGACACGTTTAAGCCCCGTTAACCTCATTTCAAGGCTCTAAAATGAAGTAAAGTATAGGGAACTTAAAGTATGCTAAAAGAACATCTCAGATATCGGTTCGTTTGGTCGTACGGTTGCATTGTTCGGTTAATTACGACGGAAGTCGTAACGAACGCAAAAATGATCCAAATTAAGCGACGAATGAAATTTTATCATGCCAATCACTAAAATAAAATATTTTAATGACTACATAAATTTTTGGATGTCCGGTTATATTCAGAACGTAAGATATGCGCGAAAATGCAAACTTATGCACTTTTTGACGCTTTTAGTCCCTATTGATCAAATAAGTTTATTTTAGCATACCGAACCCCTCAAAGCCAATTTATAAGCTATGTAAAGAATATTTAGGGTATGTTTAACTTTTTTTTTGGGTAAAGGGTTACCCCGGTAAATTTTATAAATCACCAAACAAAAGAACAGGGTGTGCCAAAACACTGACACACACTACAATTCAAGACAACCAAGCCAAAAACAAAACCCAAAACACAACAACCAAAAAACAAAGAACAACCCGAAAACATAGAACACGACCAGCAACGAAACTATCAAAACTAAACACCTCCCATCAAGAAAGTTTAACCCGGGTCTTCAATCAGCACCCTTGCTGGGATCTGCCACCTCGTTACAACTCTGTTGTAATCCATATGCTTTTGAAGCTTGAAATCCATCAACCGAAGCTGGACTGTATGTTTAATCTTCTCGGCAACCTGGCTCACCGAACCATGAATTCTGTTGAAGAGCCTATTATTGCGTTCCTGCCAAATAAAATACGTCGCAGCCACTACCACCAACTTACAAACCACACTTTCGAGGGTATTTGAATTCGAGTGCCGCTCCACCCACTCCAAAATTGACACCCAAGATCCAGAAACGGTATCCATATCAACCATAGCCCTTACATCCCTCCAGACCTGCGAAGCAAAATCACAAGAGAAAAATAGGTGATCTCTAGAATCTCGATCATGCTGGCAAAGAGGGCAGCACATGAGCCTTAAGTTTGTTTCACTACCCGCTTCCCAAACACGCAACCGGTCCTGCGTTCGCAACTTATTTTTTATAACCAACCAAAGGTGAAAAGAATGCCGTGGGATACACTGGCTGAACCAAACCATATCCGCCCAGCTAACAGGAGTATCTCGGGTACGAATGTTGTGCCAAACTTCCAACGAGGAAAACTGTCGCTGATTTCCCTCTAAATCCTTCCAAACCGTAAGATCCCGTAACTGAGGGTTAGGCATATCAATGCTCAACCCGATCAAAACTGGATAGAGATCATACCACGCTTGAGGCCACTTCCATTGGCCATTGCTGTCAAGTAAATCCGCAACTGAAGAACAGAGGTTAAAACCCGCATTTGCAATTCGTCTTGGAGTTATCATCGCCCTAAGAGGACTCAAGTGACACCATTTGTCGCTCCAAGCATTAGTTTGCCTACCGGACCGAATGACTTTCCAAATGAAAGGCCGAACAATGTTTCGAATAGATAGAATCTTCCTCCACCCCCAACTCATACCAGCCCTACATTGAATCTCCCAGAAATTCTGATCCTTCACTTTATAATCATAGATCCATTGCACCCATAAAGACTTGCGTTTGACCAGAATGCTCCAGATATGGTTAGCGATTAGAGCTCTGTTTACATCCCCAACCCGCCTAATGCCTAGGCCACCCTCTTGTTTCGGAAGACAGACATCGTTCCACGCAACTTTAGCTTTAACCTTACCAATATTACCCGCATTCCAGAGGAAGCGACGCATACGTTTCTCCAGGTCATTTATGACACTCGCCGGGATAATAAAAACTGAAGCCCAGTAAATATGCATTGCTGAAAGAACCGAGTTGATAAGCTGAAGCCTTCCCGCAAAGGATAGGGTTTTTGTCATCCAGTTGTTAATCTTTTTGTCCATTCGGTCAACAAGGACTCTACAATGGCTAGCGGTCAACTTTGACGAAATCAACGGCACACCTAAGTATCGAACAGGCAAGGACCCTTCTTGGAAAGGCATAATATTTAGAATTTCCTGGCGAATACGCTGAGGCACGTTACAGAAAAACACCATGCTTTTTGCAAGACTCGGAACCATACCCGACATTTTCGTGAAATCCTCCAAAGCGGCCTTGATTTTACTTACCGAATAAGTACTTCCATGCACAAATATGAATAAATCATCAGCAAACGAAACGTTTATAATCTTCTGTTTCTTACATTGAGCATGGTATTGGAACAACGAGCTGGCACTAGCAGCCTTTTGGAGACCTAACGTGAGCACCTCCATAACAAGAGTGAACAAACACGGAGACATGGGATCCCCTTGACGCAAACCCCGTTTCCCTTTAAAGAACCCGTGAAGGTTGCCGTTTATGCTCAAAGAATATGTTGCCGTAGTAACGCATGACATTATCCACTTCACCATTTTCCTATGCAAGCCGAAATGATAAAGAATCCTCTCCAAAAACGACCAGCTCACCGTGTCGTATGCCTTTTGAATATCTATCTTGAAAGCACATCTAGGAGGGCCTTTATTTAGATGATAGTTGTGCATTAATTCTTGCGTTAAGAGAATATTATCAGATATCCGCCTACCTGGAACAAAAGCAGACTGATTAATGCTGACCAGCGACTCCAAACTGCCCTTTAATCTGTCCGTAATGATCTTACTGATACATTTATAAAGCACGTTGCAGCACGATATAGGTCGGTAATCTAGAACCGAGTCTGGCGTCTCCACTTTTGGAATAAGAGCTAAAATAGCATGATTAACTTGTTTCAGCATTTGACCATTGTCAAAAAACTCCAAAACCGCATCCGTAATCTCATTACCTACTATTTCCCAAGCATGCTTAAAAAAAGCCGAAGTATACCCGTCAGGTCCCGGGGCTTTAGTTTCACTTATGCTGAACATGGCCGTCTTCACCTCTTCACGAGTAACTTGTCTAACCATACTATTCGCATCATTTTGGTTTATCACATTAACGAAAACATCTGAATTATAGATGTTCGATACCTGATCCTCCGTGCCCAAAAACAACGCGTAATGGTTTACAAGCGCAGCCACCGCCTCTTCACCTTCAAACCGATTACCTGCCACATCCCGAATGCAATGAATTTTGCTCCGGTTATTTTTACATTTGACTGAATTATGGAAGAAAGCCGTATTAGAGTCCCCAGCACATAGCCATTCCACCTTTGATTTTTGTTTCAAGAAGCACTCCTCATCATAGGCTGCTACTTTAAACTCATGAAGGCAATGTTGTTTTCTTTGTCGAAGCTGAACATCGAACGGGCTCGAGTCAACCAGTTTCTGAACCTCATCTAGGTCCTTACGCAACTGAATAACTTTTTTATGCAGATTTCCTTGTTGAAACAGGATCTTTCTAAGCCCAGGTTTCAGATTACGCAACTTATTGGTCACCGAGAACATAGTACAACCAGCAATAGATTTTCCCCATTCCCTCTCCACACAAACCTTGAAATCAGGTTTAGAAACTATAAAATTTGCGAATTTAAACGGCTTCGGCTTGAAGGAGGATTTCACCTTATTCAGCTTCAAGATACAAGGGGTGTGATCAGAAACTCGGGATGGATGAAAGAAAACATAAGCATCCGGAAACATCTCCATACCCTTCATATTGCACAAAACTCGATCAATCTTCCTAAGTAAACCAATACCTTCTCTCGGCTTCTGGTTCCACGTGAAATGAATTCCATGCCCTTTTACATCAACCAGCTCCGACCGTTGAACACATTCATAAAATTCACGCATACCTATCGATTGACTAGACGTCCCAAAAGACGAGTCATCCGCGTGCAAAGCTGAATTAAAGTCCCCCATAACATACCATGCTTTGTCCAAACACAAAAGCCTATGTTGGCACAAATCTTCCCACAGGCCTCTACGATGTTGGTAATTATTCATCGCATAAACAAAAGAACAGAAAACACTCGTATTATCAACTTTTGACCAAATTTGAGTATGAATAACCTGCTCACTTTGCGCTAAGACCATCACGTCCACCAGCTCATTATTCCAACCAAGAATGATTCTAGCACCCCGCTGACATAAACTTCCATTTGACGTCCAGCTCCACCGTCTAAACACTTTGTTACACACACTAGCCAGATTGGTTGCATTCACATGAGATTCTAAGACCGCACAAACTGAAACTTTATTTTCTGACAACATCACACGAACCTCATTTTGTTTCAGAGGTTGGTTCAAACCCCTTATATTCCATGCAATGAAGCTATCCATTAATACCGCTTTGACCGGGAGTGCTTGCCCCCTCAGAAACCTGCTTATGACTAGCATTCTTCATAAAATTTGCTGTCTCCGTCGGAATAATCTCCTCCACCTCGTCATCCCTCTCAACCTGTTGCCCCGTATTGTTAGTCCCGTTCTTGTTCACCACATTACCATCTTTCAGCTCTTGCTCACCAATTTCCGATAAAGCTTCAAAGGCATTACAAGTTTTAACATTATCCATCCTCTTCATGTTACCATTCGCGTCCTTTGCACCTGATGTGCTCGGGTCCAATCGATTAGGCTTAGGCCTATATATAAATTTCTGCTTTTGTTTCTTTGGGACAACTCCCACTCGAGCCACCTTCCTCTTATCCACGGTAAACCCATCATCATCCACTACTACTTGTTTGGCTTTCTTAGTGTCATTCTTCTTATTCTCATTCTTCCCACACGTTTGATCATTATGCCCGAATATGCAGCATATCGAGCATCTCTGAGGCTTCCATTCATATTCCACGTTAATTACTTCATTAATATATCCCTCCTCGTCAAGCTTTGGGATGGCAACAACAATGCGCTCTTTAAGTTCATAATCAGCATTAATATCAACCAAGGCCCTAGCAAAACTACTCCTTCCCCAGTTCTCAGCGCACATATCAGCCGTATAACCATCCAATCGTTTTGGTTCCCCTATCTTAGAAGCTAATAAGCTTAATCCATCATCACTATAGATAGCAATGGGCACATTATGGAGCTTCACCCAAACCGGGACAGATTTGATCCCTTCCTTCTTAAGACTAACGGACGGAGACCAGACATTAAGAAACAACGGCATCTTCCTAATCAACCATGGACCACCTTCCAACACTTTTGCCATACCCTCCTTAGAATCGAATTTAAAGAAAAAGAAACCATCAGCGTTCATCATAAGCTTAGCAAATCCAAACTTCGCCCAAACATTTTTGGCGTAGTACTCAACAACAGGGAATGGCAGCCGATTACCCAAGAAGTAACCATATAACACATTAACAAACTTCTCTTGAACTTTACGAATTACCTCTCGAGGGATAACAACATCTGCATCAGGTTTCGTCTCTCCTGAATCCATCTTCCTGAAATTAACTTCCTTCTTCACAACTGACACATTCTTAACCCTATCCGCATAAGTCGTCTTTACAGCTCCCTCCTCTTTATTCCGATCTTCAGAACTACTTGCCTCATGGACGGGAACTGAGACCTTTTCCAGCTCGTCAATGATGTTAATCATTCGTGGTTCCTTTTGGACGAGACCCCTTCTTGGCATCATCGGATTACCATCAATGTTTATCGACTTGGCATCTAGACTACTCCAAAAGGATGACAAGTTGTTACGGGATTCCTTTGGATTCGGCTGCTTATCAATTTTTGAAGAGATAAAAATATCCCCATGCATCTTTTCAGAGAATGACCGAAACCCTAAATCCCCCAACCCTAGTTCTGAATTACTCTCCATGCATTGCGGCTTCCCAAAAACATCAGTATGTTTAACTTATGACCAAGTTCTGGAATGTTCGTTATAGTACGAATCGGCATACTTTCGCAGTTTGTTGAAATTAGTCCCTGTAAGCGAATAAACTTGATTTCGACACACCAAACCTTCCAAAACTTATTTCTAAGTTATGTAAAGGATATTTAAGGTATGTTAAGCCTATGTCACTATTTCGGAGTGTTTGTCGCGTTAAACTGATTACGTTTACGCATCAGTTCGTGCATAACTTTCCAGAAAGCGATTTAGAGCTCGAAATCGAACAAGAATTGATATGTGCAAGTGATACACATATTTATACAAATCCCAAGTATGAAATACAATATTTCATTGATTTGGAATTTGTTTGATGGCTGTGGAGGCACATATGTCACAATTGTTGGCTGAAGGGTGTAATATCAATAACATTTTGTTGCATGGGATGGACAAATCTTCAAGAAAAAGATGCTGATGTCAGACTTTGTGTTTCCAAACGGCGATAAAAAAACTACTTGAAAAACAAAAAAACAAAATGAATCATACGAAAGTTGAACCAACCAGTTAAGATGATTCAAAAAAGAAGAAAGAGGCTGGTGACAATGAAGAAAGAGACTGGTGACAGTGAAGATTTGGAAGATCAATTATTTATATATTCTTTTTTTTTAATTTTCTTTTTCAGTTGATTGTTATATAATAAAAACTCCATATATAATAAAAACTCCAGACATCCAAATGCTTGTTAAAACGCTATCATGCCGTAAAACGCCCCCAAAAAACTCCCAAACTATAATAAAATTACTTTGGAAAAATATTATAAAAAAACCCAAAAAATAAAAAAATAAAAACCAAACTTGAAAATGTAACTAGAAACAATAACTACAAAACATTAAAAATGAAGAGACAGAAAATTTATTATATTAGAATCTAAAACGCCAAACTTGAAAGACAGGACGTGTTACAGACTTCAGAGATAAAAGCTTATCAAAACAATAATTACAGACATTAACTGAAACGACGTATAGTTTATTATAATAATGCACCCCCTAACCTACGCCGCCAAAAAAATCATATAAAATAATAACTCTCAGCAACTTCCATTTAATCAAACCACAAAAACAAACACCAAATACTACTAAATACCACTCACTGTAAAACGCCAAAAAATTAAAAAAAATCAAAGATTGCTAATATGCTTTCTTGGATATTCAGTATTGTTCTTCGTGAAGTTTCACTGAATGAATTGTTAGCTGAGGCCTGAGGGGAGTAACTCAGTAAGATTTTGCTGCATGAGATGGACAAATCTTCAAAAAAAAAAAGATACTGATGACAATCGAATGTCATTTTGTGTTCTTTGTTATTGAATAAGGCTTGGATGAGGAGAAGATATTAATGACACTGAAGAGTGAGATGATTATAAAGATGAAGATCAAGATGAAGAAAAAGCAAAAAACTCACCCGCACGTCATAGATCTATGTCCCCAAACATCCACAAAAAGCCACTTCAACAGACGAGCAGGCAAAATAATCAAACCGATGGGTTTGTTAAGTTTTACATAAAATGCCATATATTTGGTGACAGTTCTTGTACTATTAAAGAAGAGAGAGAGTGATGACAGTGAAGATTGTGAAGAGAGATCCGATTAGGATTTTTAATTTATTTTCTTCGCTTCTATTTTTTTCCCTGTGGTTGTAATATAATTTTACAATTGTAAAAGGCCAAGATACCACAAACGCCAAAATGTATATAAAAATAATAGAACAATGGGCCATCTTGTCTAAAACGCCTTGAAAAAATGCCATTCAGATATATTTCCTGACCCCCTTGGGTTCCAATGGCATACGATTTGAAAAACGCCATAAACGCCAAAATGTTAATACAATGAAACTATTAAACGCCATTAGTTATTGAATTTGGCTAACGCCAAAAATCTTAAACCCCAAAAATAAAACAATATTGTGACAAGCGGAACTAGAAAAGTAGAAGATAAAAGGACAAAAAAGCCCCTCCGCCCTTCTCTATGCCGCGTGACACGTGTTGGGCCAGGATGCGTTCTCACCGTTCTCACACTTTTGAGCATTTTCTCCTGATCCCGTTTCTACATATATGAATAATTGACAATATACACATATGTATAGTTAAAATATTAACAATATACACATGTGTATAAATCCAAAAAAAACCTTAAAGAAAAAGCTCCGATTTTTCCCAAAAAAAAATTGCATTTTTAACCTTTTTTTGCATTTTTTGGTTAGGGAAAATGTGTGGTCCAGATTGCTTCTCAAGTTTCTCAAATAGGGTGGACTTCTCTTAGGATCCCTACCCTATATATATATACAGTGAAAAGTGTGAGAACGGTGAGAACGATTATGGATCTTCCGATCAAAACAATCCATGGACTAGATTGCGCCGTGGCGTTTTCGTAAATAACATCAATATTATTAGGTGGGACGCGCTTCATTAAGGGTAAAAGGGTCTTTTTACCCCTCATATTCAAAACGCCATCATATGATAAAACGCCATACAAAAAATAAAACGCCATTAAAAACAAAACGCCAAAAATTAAAAATAAAACGCGTTGAATATTACAGGAAGATGAAACAACACAAATAACTGAATTACAGTTATTAACATTTATTAGAAGAGATTCCCTCCTAAATTACGCTCAAAAAACATCATTATATAAACAAACGTAAAAACAAAGCTTCAATCATCACTTCAATCTATCCATTTTCTGCAAAAAAAACATCGTTAACCAAAAAACGCCAAATTAAACAGAACGCCAAAAATGGCAACAATCGTTTCGTGGAGATACACTCTGGGAATCAGGAGATACGTCATCCATTTTGACAACAGAAGGAGGGTGTATGTTAAGACGATCAGGGCTATTCTGAAGATGGAAGAAGAGATACAGAGGCAAATCCTATCCATTGGCATCGCTCTAGACAACGAATGCCATGAAACGCATATGCTTATGAAAGCATTAACCAGCAAATTTGGACTAATCAAAGGAATGTGAGGCCGACCCTGTCATGACATCATGGCGTTTTGATGATGAAACAGACATGGTGATGATTACATACGACAGCGGAGAGCAGCAAGTCTACTGTCTAGAGAACATCATGACAAAGCAGCGACTGGGTTTCATGGAAGAATTGCATAACGCCACCTGTACCAACCCAGAAATAGACTCAAAATTGGAGTTAATGCAAGACATGTTTAGGTGGAGGCTTCAAAATCTTCAGGAACAAGAAGCTGATGAAGGTGAATATGATGACATGGATGAAGATCAAGATGAAGACTCCGAGGAGGAAGAAGATGACTCAACTGATGGATACTATTCAGATAAAGTACCTTCTGACGAAGGATTTTAATTTTTTTCGTCTTTTTTTTCAATGTAATCTTCTTTTTTTTTTTAAGATAATTAAATGATATATTTCTATCTTTATTAGCAAAACGCCAAAAAAAATACTAAAAAATGGTTAACCCTAACAAAACGCCAAAAAAAAACAAAAAATATTTTTCTTGCTTAAAATTTTATTTACTCCGTTATTGTATTTTGACATGTTGTTCTGCATAAGGCTATTTAAAAAAAACGCCAAACTTAGAAGATGGGATGTCAATAACCTATAAAACTGATAAAAGCTAATCAACTCAGAAAATACAGAAAACAGAAACTGAAAAGACAGTTACTTTATTACTATCATTTATTACAATAAAAAGTTCCGCCTAAACTATGCGCCAAAAAACTCCTATAAGAGAAGGGTCTATACACAATGAAATTAAACACACCCAGAAAAAACACAAAAACGTCATATCCTCTAGAAACCACTCCCTTTAAAACACCACAGATGGCAAAGCTTTCACTGAAATGCATCCTTTTTCTGAGGGAGTTAACTCAATAATATTTTGCTGAATGAGATGGACAAATATTCAAGAAAAAGAGACTGATGACATTGATATGCCATCATGTAAGCTATGTTCTTGATGATTATTTGAATGGAATAAAGAGATCAACACAAGGGTAAAATGCTGTTTTGGACTCCATTATTACAAATAGCATCAAACAAGAGTTGATCTTTAATGGCATGCCACCAAACAAGAATATCACACCAAAAAACAGGTTGCCACTAAGCAGCTTCTACTAAAAAAACGGGGTTTATGAAGGAAAGTTGGCATCTAGCTAAAGTATGCAAAAAGGTTCAAAACGCCAAAAACAAATTCAAGAAAAGAAGAGGCTGATTACATTGAAGATTCGGAAGAAAAATTAGATTACCATTTTGTATTTTTTTTGTTTTCATTTTATATTGTTTTGATATCAAGTTATATGTTGTTTTGTTATATAAATAAAACTCATTATTATAAATAAAATACATTATTATAAATAAAATACATTATTATATAAAACGCCAAAAACTACAAACACCAAAACACCGGTAGTATGAAAACTGGGAGAACAACTGCTGGCAAAGCACCTTGTAAAAAGGGGTATTAAACGCCAAAAAATTCACTAAACGCCAAAAAAAATTGGTCTTCTGTAATCTTATGCAAATTTTAATGACTCGTAGTGAATTTTTATACAAAAGGCCAAAAACGCCAAAAAATTAACAAGAAAACGCTATAACGCCAAAAAGTTATATATGTGACACAAAAACAATTAATTCAATGCCAAAAAGTTTAAAAAATACAGTTAACGCCAAAAAAAACTTAGACGCCATAAAATATCATACCGCGTAGGGAAAATAAAAGAAGAATGAAAAGACAAAAAAGCCCCTTCGCCCTTCTCTATGCCGCGGGACACGTGTTGGGCCAGGATGCGTTCTCACTGTTCTCACACTTTTTAGTGTTTTCTCCTGATCCTGTTTCTATATATATATATATATATATATATATATATATGGGAGAGTTTAAATGAGAACACCCATCTTTCCCATGAGAACAAATCTCAGCCACTCATTTATTTCTCTTGTGTTTTAATTAAAAGGGTAAAGTGGTAATTGGTCATAGCTGAACCATTCACAACATCTCCCCTGTTCTTATATCAATACACGATCTTCAATCGATTCTGTTCCATATAACCTTCTACTATTCTTCAATCCATCCTAGATCCATATGATTTCCTGCATATTCAGGTTTGTTCTTGCTAATATTTTGTTTTTTAAATCAATCTCAATCTTAATTTGACCTATTCTAGATCCATACGACCTTTCACCACAGGGATTTTGTATCCATATGATTAATGCATATTCAGTTATGTTCAAGATAATCTTTTGTTTCTAAATCAGTCTTAGTCTTAATTCGAAGTACTCTGTCGTAATTTCATAACAGATCTCAGTTAATTTCACTTGAAATCATTGATTTTAATGTATTAATGTTCATCCTCTCCCAATTTTGTTGTTTCAATTTTTTTGAATATGAATTGGATAACTAGTAGAGATTTTGCAACATTCTTTTTATACGTATGTTTCACTTTTTTGTCCAGTTGTTGATTTGAATTAGGGTTATGTATTTAACTTCATATCTCTCTTCATTTTGTATAGTTTCTATTTCAGTGTTGTATTTCATAGATGTTGGCTCTCTAACTACATATTAAGTGGTGATGTGTATAAGGTGTACCTATTATGTGTTTTTCTACATAAAATTAAGCTTTTAGAGAGCAATGTAGGTTTATGAGTTGGAAGTGAATTGGGAATTGCATTTTATAGTGAAGTTTAATCTTTGTAAACTTTTGATGTTGAATTAAGACTTAGTTTAGTAAATGTAATTAAGAGTAAGATGACTAAAGATTGGATTTTTCTATTACAGTAAGTAAAATAAAGCATAAAAATGAAGTTTTGGGTTCATTATGGTTACAAGTACTTTTAGCTCAATTTATCTATACCACATGATTATAAGCAATTGTTTAGTTTGAAAAATTAATTGCAATTTTAGTGTTTATTTATCTTTATTTTATCTTTTTAAAAATTTTCCATTCATACATTGTAAAATCTGTTCATGTAACTGATCTACTGGTGTTTATAGATTCATCCAATATATCGTGTTTATTCTATTCATTTGTTTTACACATTTGCAACGTTCGATTAATGTTCAGGATTGGTTGGTGTAGGCACTAGCTAGAGACGTATACCGTGAGTAGGCGACACGTGTTTATGACGCTGTGGCGAGCGACTAAGAGGGTAAAAAACTAGCACCAACTTTGAGATACTATTGGTGTTCTCGTTGTCCACATCTACGACTGTCACACCACGATATTTCCACGTATTACCGGTGGGCTCGGTGGGGAGTATCGTGACGTAGTTGATATCATCATTGTCAAACAACACAAATTATAAATGCACAGCGGAAGCATAAGATAGATAGATTCATTTCAACCAAATATATTGTAATATAATGTATCACAAGGTAGTTGAAACGGATCCACAGGCGGATCAAATAAAAAGGAAAACATAGTTCATCAGACTTAATGCATCCAAGCTTGCGAGACTCTTAATGATGCTAAGGAGAGGCCAGCCTATTACGCTTAGTACCTGCACTTAACCTTTTGGGAAAATACGTCAGTTTACACTGGTAAATACAATTAACTGACTCATTTTAAAAAAGTTTAAGAAAATTGATTTAAGTGCAAACGGCACAAAACTTTTTATAACTTGGGATAATTATTTGAATATAATACTTGTAAAAGAATTACATGTTCCTTATGCGTTCAGTAGCCCGGGCTGAAAACCGGGTTAAAGATCGATAGACACACCACATTATTTATTTTGGCACTGACGGGTGTACGCCAACACCCCGTGCTTAGGTCGTGGCCATTCCCTAAAATGATGCCAAGGATATCCGGGACATGGTCATTAACCCCCCAAAGGCTTTAAGCAAACAAAACATTTTCAAACGAAACATTTCAATGAATTAACCTCTATCCGATTAAAGATTCATTGCCCGACCAAACAGTATTTTATATACCATACCCCAAGCCCGTATAGGGAAAATAAGTTAAAAGTATTTACCTGAGCTAAATATAAATTCAATCCCAACCATATCAAATCAGCAAGTACAGATAGCTTTTACTGGGCTCCTAAATCTGGAACGAAGGTTTTTAATAACCTATTAGATTCCTAACGGGTCTTAATTAAGCCTATGCTTAGACCGGTTAGTTTTAAAGGAAGATACGGTTCGAACGCATGAATAAGCGAAGACCGTGATAGAATGTGATTTAGACCCGACAAGTTTGAAGACTTGTATAATATGGGTAAACTAACACATTCTGGATTTTGAGATAAAAATGATAAAGTTTGACCCGTTTCGGTCAATTTAGGAAAACTAGTTACATGAACCGAACCGAACGCGAAGAATGCGTAACGGGTAACCATAAGAGCCATATACAGGTTTCCTAAGTTAATATGCCTTAAATATGTTGTGACATCAGTAAGATATCTTATATTATGCCCGAAATGAATTTAAACTCAAACTATGCCCGTTAGGGCATTTTGGTCATTTAAAAGGTTATAAAAGAGTTTGAATAATAATCTGATTTACAGGTCTGATATAATCCGTAAAAATACTTAATTTAATAAGTTATAACAGTACGGTATCACTTATATGTGAAATTTATTAATTATAACCATACTATGCACACAAAGGGCATTTTGGTAATTTCACTTAAGCCTAAAAGGTCAAAACCAAAATCTGAGTTAAAAAACATTTTCTTAATGTTAAAATAGTATAATTTACCTAAAATATCAGTAGGTATCAACCCTTATATGTTTAAAATAGTTTTAGTACTTACTATGCGTTAAAAACGCTTAAAAAGACGATTTGGAGCCATTTCTGGGTTCTCTATAGAAAGCTGATATTTTTATAATTCCATAAGATTTAAAATAATTTATTTATCATATAAAATCAGTAGCAAAAGGTTTGGGGTCAAAAAGATATGTAAAACTCATTTTATAGCCCAAAAGGGCAAAACCGACAATTACCGAATCAAGCTTAGTACTCTAAGTTATGCTCAGCCTAAAAATAATTAAAAATCCTCAAAAATCCCAAAATATTATATTACATCAGTGGGTAAAACGTTTTATATCAAAAAGTGGGTTTAAATAGGCTATATGCTAATTATGCGTTTAATTACTAAAAAGCTTTCTAATTACGCTAATGAGCATAACTCTCAATCTACACCTCAAACTGATGTCAAATTTTGGGTACAAGTTTATAAATCAGTAACTAAGGTTTCTACTCTTTTACATTTTCAAAAATCACGTTTTAAGGTGAAAAGGGCATAATAGTCAACATATAAGTAATTAACGGAAACATGCATATTAATCGGATAACTAATGAACCAAGGTGTATAATCACAGAGGGTTATACTAACATGTAACTTGGTCCAATTAAAGCTCTAAGGCATTTCTAAACTATGGTCAAATGCGTCAGAACTGAAAGTCAAAGAAAAAGTCAAATTATGCGACTTTCGGTTCTGAACCGGGTCTCTACTGAAAATTGTTGGGTGGAACATGTTTAGACATGTTCCTACATTAATTACCAAGTTATATTAATGATAAAACAGGTTGCATAGCTTCTAATTGCTAATTATGCGTTAATTTGAAATTAAGCATTCTGTTGACTTTTTAATATCAAGTTTGACCCGACAATTGACCTAGTTAGAGTGGGAATCAGAGAGTACCCTTTTAAGGGTTTATTACCCACATAATTACCTACTTATAGGTACTTTTAATTCGAGATTTGACTGAGCAATTATTGATTAATCTCGAAGTCAAACCTTAATTATGATGGTTTGACTTTTAGCTAATTAACTAAGCTAAACTAAATTAGGAAGGGTTAATGACACTTACAAAGGTCCTAAGTATGATTAGGGATCACTAGGAAGCTTGTTCCTGATCAGAGGAGCTCCAGAGACTAGCTTGAAGGGAGTTGCAAATGAAAGACCAAAATGTTGCAAACTTGGTTTTCTTATATAGCAACTTTGATGCCTCAAGATCACTCCAAATCAGTCTACAAATGTTGTAAGATGTTTCCAGGTGTCCCTATGATTCTAAAAACCAGTTATAGGGCCCCTGATTTTCGAATACCACCATTTTAAGTTGGTGTAACCATTTTAACAGGCAGCTGTCAAGATTTCTGTATCTGGACATGGCTGACGGACCTGGTCAGCAAACATAAACTTTCACTTGTTGACAGATTTAGCCCCTGCACTTCCAAATGCCATTTCCGACACATCTAAGGCCCGTTAAACCATTTTTAAGGCTCTACAATGATGCCTAAGCATAGAGAACATGAAACATGCTCAAAAACATGCCGGATGTCGGTTCGTTTGGTCGTACGGTCACGTTGTTCGGCTAATTACGACGAAACACGGTCGGACACGAAAAATGTTCCAAACGACGCGACGAATGGAATTTTATCAAGCCAAACACTAAAATAAAATATTTTAGTGCTTACATAAAATTTTGGGTGTCCGGGGATATTCAGAATGTAAGATATGCGCGTAAACGCAAACTTGTGCACTTTTAGTCCCTTCATGACTTAAAAGTTTATTTTTGCGCACCAAACACCTCTAAGCCTATATCTAAGCTATGAAAAGGATAATTAGGGTATTATTAACTCATGGTCATATTCCGGAAGGTCCGATAACATACGAATCGACATACTTTTGCAGTTTGACGCTTTAGGTCCCTCTATTGCGCAAACTTGAGAATCCCATCATTTAATAACATTGAAGCCTTATCTAATCCATATTAGGCATCCTTGAAAGTATTATTAAACATCATAATGATTCGGGCTCGGTAAAAGGTCATTCAGAGGTATAATTAAACATATTGACACTTTTAGTCCCTTATACTTGCAAAGTTGCGCAACTTCACTTTTAGGCATAAAAGCCTTGAATGGCCAATGACTGGCATTCCTAAGAGTATAATCAAATATTACGAGGCTCTCGGTTTGTTTAAAGGTCATTCAGAGGTAAGAATTAACATGTTGACGCTTTTAACCCTTTATTGCGCAAACTTTCAATTAATTACACAAACGGCTACACTAGATCAACACGTGGCTCATTTGTGAATATAAAACCGTAAAAGGTTATTTAGAAACTTATTTTAGGTATGATAATACTTCCAGTTCTTTCATAATTTATGTTTTTCGATTTTTCGAAAAATTAGTCCCTTATATTCAAGGTTTGACTTTACTAGGGTTTATTACACGTGTCAATACACCATTGGACGTGATTTTACGAGGTGTTACATCCTCACCCCATTAAAAGAAATCTCAACCTCGAGATTTGCTAAAATGCGGGGAGTACTTTTTGTCGCACAAAGGACTTAAATTCTGTAGCATATCTGGAGCCTCTTCAAGTTCCCAAGTTGACCTCTATAATAGGTACATATATCCTTTTTAGAGTTTCTTAACCTGTCGATCCTCAATCGATACAGGTTTCTCATCATATCATATTTCTGCATATTATTACGTGATAATGCTTCTCGACTTATTGGTGAAACACATCCTTAAATTATTAGTGTGTAATGCATTGCGAGCTCTGCCAAGCTCCTTAAATAGGTTTTAGCTGATAAGCTATTTGATCTTGATACATTCGATTCCTTCGAATGATTCCATATATTCAGAGCTCAACTAGTCTGATAATTAACAAACTGGCACACCCTTTCAGGGTGATATCTTTGTTGAACCTTATTCCTTAACAAAAACTTAGGAGGGTTGCTATTTTCATTAATCCTTGATTTTCTGCCGAATGCTGGCGTCTTATAGATGATTATGGATTTGCATGATCTTATTCGTTGCTTCCAATGCAACTTTCAGATTCTGATAATTGGACTTACCAATCTTTTGTCCAACAATAATTGTTTAACATTTCATCTTATACAAGGTCCCCAAGGGAGCAGCCTTGCTACTTATATAACAACTATTATAGAAAGCTTAATTTAAGGTAAGATGGTTATTCCAACCATTGCTTAACTAATCTCAAGGAATAGCTAATCCTTACAGCTAGTCGAACAAATCGACGATCCTGGGCAGCTAATGGCGATTCTCAATTGTTGCCTAAATAGGGTTGCGGTAATCAATGCATAAGCAAAATGAACCGTCTTTCTTATTTAACAATATCAAACCCTCAGAATATTGAGACAAGCCATAAGAACCTATATCTTAAAACTTACTTAATCAGGGTTTCGATTATTCCATAATCACATGGAGTTTTCACAATACTCCAGCCCACAGCGGGATGTTAATCTTAACTCTACTTGCCTCTCAGGAGGTAAATATGGTAATCTTAGGAGAAGATACCTAGGTATAAGGAGATTACAAAGATTTTCCAAATCTCAGGCTCCAATTCATCCATCAATGCTTGTGTCAAATAAGTGACACCTTTATGTTACAAATCCACGAATTCCTTAATTGGGAACATTTACTTGGACATTTCTATTCTGGATATCTTCTTTGAATACCATTAGTTGACTTTAGTACCATATGACCATTGGGATATCTTTGTGGTTCCATGCATTAAACCTCCATACTGATCAGGCATGGAAGCAATCTATGGGACATATTAAGATACACCAATCCTCATACGGTGCTTTTATCATACCATATGGTATTCGCAATCGATAGAGATTAAAGAGATATCAACTATATATGCTAACGCGCTTCCTCTAAAGAGATGATACTTCTAAAATTCTACCACTGAAGGTTTCTAAAAGTTTGCTAAGCTTATGGTCTTATGAGAGACTTAGCAGCACCAGAAACGACACGTAACTCCTAGCAATAAAATCACAATAAAGGATTTATCTGGTGTCATCCTTAATGTGAGCTGCCTCTAATCATTCAACATGAGGGTTAAACGCCTCCATTCTTAATCCTTTTAAACTTAGCTTACAAATCTTTAACAACTTTAGGGCGGTCTCAGCTTTGACTGGTTATTTCTTAATCTATAAAACGTGAGTAGCTGAGGTTGATCCATAATGGGTTTATAATAAGCAGGCTTTGAAACCTTAATATGCCCTCTTATTTCCGATGCTAACCACCAACAATTATTGCATTAAGCTTAGGTCTTGGGTAAATGGAATAGAGCACTATCTCAGCCATTGAATTAAAATTTGTCACACAGTGTCGACAACCTAGGACTTTTTATGGTGAGAGTAAAAATTTTCTTATTCCATCTTTTTCCATTTTGTGAAGCGGATAATAGGTTTTTCTAATAAGGTTCTTAAAACTTGGACCATCCCATATTGCATAAGGGGATCCTTCTTGTGGACTCCATTAATGTCCTCACTAATCAAGGGTGTTGCCATCGAATGACTGTGACGCATACCTCACCGTGTCCTTTCCAGCATAAAAGCTGATACACCTAATGGTTTCTACTTCATCCACCAATTTCCTGAAATTGATGGTCCCTTTTTACTATTGAAGTCTCTTGACTTCTAAGAGACGAAGTACTTTTAAGTATATCCTAAAAGAATGGGCTCCTTGCCATATATGATTTTGTTTGGGTTATTCTTCGCATTTGAAGTATAAATATAGCTCTCCTCATGAGCAGTGATATGTGTTTTAGAGCGAGCAGCATCTGGCTTCTTGAACCCTTTCATGACTTTTCTCTTAGTCTTTCCAATAGCTGCGCTAATTACAGTTTTGGAGATTAACTCCATTAACGTTGAGGTTCATATTGGATGCATCATTAACATTTGTCGCATCTCAGCATCGTGACTGTTGGTTGTCTCTTCTGAGTTTTCCATACTCGAATCTTTGGTGTTAAATACTAAATTCAACAAGTGCTTAGGCAATCCATGCCCAGTGTCTCCTTGAATTGTCAAAGGTTCACCATAAGGAGTCTTGATAACTACTTGCTTCTTATCACACGCAAATATGGGCTTGATTTTTAAGACGACCAATTCATTCCTATCACTATATCGAGTCCCTCTTATTTTAATGGAAACAAGGACAGGGAAAAGAATGATTCCTAATGGATATAAAACATCCATCTAATATTGCTGAAGCAGTCTCTAAGGTACTATCGGCTAACTCTACTTTATACTTAACACTTAGAGTTTTAACAGGCAGATTTAATGATTTACAAAAATCTATTGTCTACGAAAGACTTATCTAAACCTGAATCAAATAATACTCTAGCACGAGTGTTATTGATAAAGAAAGTACCTTTTGTGACATTGTCATCCTGGATAGCCTCTTGAGCATCCATTTGAGAGTTTCCAGCTTCGGTCTTCTTAGCCTCTCCAGGATTCTTGGTTTTGTTTGGGCAATTAGTCCTGATATGCCCTTTTTCGTTGCAAACATAACAGGTCGCATCTTCCATCTCCTTGCAATCCAAGGCCCTATGCTCCTTGGACTTGCAGATTCCACAAGATAGAAGCTGAGATTCAAATCTGCATTTCCCGAGGTGGTATTTCCTACAGATTTTACATCTGGGCTTTCCACCTGACTGCTGGTTGTCCTTCCAGTCTTTGCATTCATGGGTCTGGTGATCCATCTCTTTACAGATGCCACATCCCTTGGTCTGTTCGTAGAAACATTTTCCGAAGTGCTTCTTCCCGCAGGTTTTACATTTGGGTTTTGCCTGCTTTGGCTTGGACTGGTCATAGTTTGAACCGGTCTTACTCTTTTTGTAACCTTTATTTGGGGTATTATCGCACTTTCGCTTATGATCCTTTAATACATGGTTCACGGCTTTGTTTACGGCAGTATCCAACATAGCCTGTAACTCGGTGCCCGTTAAGCTCAGTCTTGCATTATCATTCTGATCAACTAGATGATTGTGAGCTTCAGATGGGCCAGCCATGGTGAAGCTTTGAAGGCTACAAACCAAGTAGTAATAATTTGTTTAATTATATAGTGAATTGTCGAATTTGATGATTAAATAGCCATGGTACAAATAAACCATATTGGCCAATAGATGGTATTTAATTTATTTGATTATGTTTTGCCTAGGTTTGTAAATAAACCATCTTTGGCGCCTAAACGGAATATAATCCTTCGTATTTATTAGACAGGGGACATAAGTCACGACTGTCAATGTCGTACCGACATTTTTATATAGCACAAGGGCTTGTTCCAAAGGACTTTTGATGGCACAGATGCCTTGTCACTAGGGAAATTTTAAAACATAATCAATGATTCCTTTGGATCGGAAAATTTTATAGTTCATTGTCTTGACAAGGAGTTATGAAATAAAACTATCTTTTCATGTATACCTCTTTGCCCGTAGGTATACATCCCAATGGATGTTTTGATGTTTTCATCATGTTCGACGTTTATTAGCCATGATTCCTCTTGATCATTTACGCTAAATAAGGGATTTGGAAATTCCTAATATGAAGATGACGAGTGTGATTTTATTGCATCACTGTTGTCAGGAGTGTTAACATATTTTCAGATGTTAATAATGATCTGAAATTCTTTTTAAACAGGTTTTACCATCTTAGCTAGGTCTTTAATGACATTCAAGCTAGGTTATACCTTTTAAGATTTTCTTTTAACATATATACTGGCAAAAAAAATGATATTTATTTCATTCAGGGTTTTCATTATAATCATCCTAGATTTAATTAAAATATAACTATGGCGCAAAAGGCCAAGTCACAAGGGCAACTTTAAATTATAATCCATGATTTTGTAGAATCAGGGTATTTGGGCTCGAACGTTGTTCATGCCTTTTCTTGACAGGGAGTTGTAGGCTACGACTGTCTTTTGTCTTGTATGACAATGAATATGGTCCCGTAAGCATTACATCCTTAATGGATGCTTAATTCACCAAATAAGAAAGGACTTCGGGAGAATCCAGTATAAGGATGATTTATGTGATTGAATCACATTTGCCAGGAATGTTAACAAGGATTTGAATCTTTTGAATAGGTTCTACCATCTTGGCCTCGTCTGAAAAGACATACAGGCTAGGTTGTACTTTTAAGATTCTTTTTTAATATTTAACGCAGAACAATCCTAAATTGAGATATTAATAAGGATCTGAATCTAATTGAGGAACTGCCATCTTGGCCCTGTTCTTTAAAATGATACATGGGCTAGGTCTTGTTCTTTATAGATTTTGTCATTTTATAATAATGGTAGATCTTATAAAAGAAGGATCTGAATCTAATTGAGGAACTGCCATCTTGGCCGTGTTCTTTAAAATGATACATGGGCTAGGTCTTGTTCTTTTTAGATTTTTCCATTTTATAATAATGGTAGATCTTATAAAAAGGAATGTTATTATTTCATATTTTATATTCATACGTAATGATAAATAAATTTAGATAAAACATCCCGATGATTTTTAAAAGAGGTACAGAATTGCCCTAAACGGGACTTGAAAGGAATGATGTTGTCCATGGAGGGACTGAAGATAAGTACGCCATTATAAGGACTTACTAAGGAAACGAACTTCAGCAAAAAGGAGTTTCTTCTTCATTATATTTCTGAATGTTTTCTCCTTGGTTGCAAGTTCATCCTAGTCGCAGTACAAAGCTCGGTCTTTCCTAGGCTTCAAATGGGGAGAATTTCCATTACGGCTTCTTTGCTTGGCGACATATTAAAATATATAGAATTGAAGGCAATGATTCTCCAAATAGGGACGAGAGTATTCCTATGTTAAGTCTAGACTCAGAAGGTCAAGGAATGTGCTACTGTGTCATTGAGATTAAACACAAAAGGCTAGTGTTTAATTCACTTAATGTTGGCTCTGATACCAACCTGTCACACCCCGATATTTCCACGTTTTACCGGTGGGCCCGGTGGGGAGTATCGTGACGTAGTTGATATCATCATTGTCAAACAACACAAATTATAAATGCACAGCGGTAGCAAAAGATAGATAGATTCATTTCAACCAAATATATTGTAATATAATGTATCACAAGGTAGTTGAAACGGATCCACAGGCGGATCAAATAAAAAGGAAAGCATAGTTCATCAGACTTAATGCATACAAGCTTGCGAGACTCATAATGATGCTAAGGAGAGGCCAGCCTATTACGCTTAGTACCCGCACTTAACCTTTTGGGAAAATACGTCAGTTTACACTGGTAAATACAATTAACTGACTCATTTTAAAAATGTTTAAGAAAATTGATTTAAGTGCAAACGGCACAAAACTTTTTATAACTTGGGATAATTATTTGAATATAATACTTGTAAAAGAATTACATGTTCCTTATGCGTTCAGTAGCCCGGGCTGAAAACCGGGTTAAAGATCGATAGACACACCACATTATTTATTTTGGCACTGACGGGTTTACGCCTACACCCCGTGCTTAGGTCGTGGCCATTTCGTAAAATGATGCCAAGAATATCCGGGACATGGTCATTAACCCCCCAAAGGCTTTAAGCAAACAAAAAATTTTCAAACGGAACATTTCAATGAATTAACCTCTATCCGATTAAAGATTCAATGCCCGACCAAACGGTATTTTATATACCGTACCCCAAGCCCGTATAGGGAAAATAAGTTAAAAGTATTTACCTGAGCTAAATATAAATTCAATCCCAGCCGTATCAAATCAACAAGTACAGATAGCTTTTACTGGGCTCCTAAATTTGGAACGAAGGTTTTTAATAACCTATTAGATTACTAACGGGTCTTAATTAAGCCTATGCTTAGACCGGTTAGTTTTAAAGGAAGATACGGTTCGAACGCATGAATAAGCGAAGACCGGGATAGAATGTGATTTTAGACCCGAAAATTTTGAAGACTTGTATAATATGGGTAAATTAACACATTCTGGATTTTGAGATAAAAATGATAAAGTTTGACCCGTTTCGGTCAATTTAGGCAAACTAGTTACATGAACCGAACCGAACACGAAGAATGCGTAACGGTTAACCATAAGAGCCATATACAAGTTTCCTAAGTTAATATGCCTTAAATATGTTGTGACATCAGTAAGATATCTTCTATTATGCCCGAAATGAATTTAAACTCAAACTATGCCCCGTTAGGGCATTTTGGTCATTTAAAAGGTTATAAAAGAGTTTGAATAATAATATGAGTTACAGGTCTGATATAATCAGTAAAAATACTTAATTTAATAAGTTATAACAGTAGGGTATCACTTATATGTGAAATTTATTAATTATAACCATACTATGCACACAAAGGGCATTTTGGTAATTTCACTTAAGCCTAAAAGGTCAAAACCAAAATCTGAGTTAAACAAATTTTGCGTAATGTTAAAATATTATAATTTACCTAAAATATCATTAGGTATCAACCGTTATATGTTTAAAATAGTTTTAGTACATACTATGCGTTAAAAACGCTTAAAAAGGCGATTTGGAGCCATTTCCGGGTTCTCTATAGAAAGCTGATATTTTTATTATTCCAGAAGGTTTAAAATAACTTATTTATCATATAAAATCAGTAGCAAAAGGTTTGGGGTCAAAAAGATATGTAAAACTCATTTTATAGCCCAAAAGGGCAAAACCGACAATTACCGAATCAAGCTTAGTACTCTAAGTTATGCTCAGCCTAAAAATAATTAAAAATCCTCAAAAATCCCAAAATATTTTATTAAATCAGTGGGTAAAAAGTTTGATATCAAAAAGTGGGTTTAAATAGGCTATATGCTAATTATGCCGTTTAATTACTAAAAAGCTTTCTAATTACGCTAATGAGCATAACTCTCAATATACACCTCAAACTGATGTCAAATTTTGGGTACAAGTTTATAAATCAGTAACTAAGGTTTCTACTCTTTTACATTTTCAAAAATCAGGTTTTAAGGTGAAAAGGGCATAATAGTCAACATATAAGTAATTAACGGAAACATGCATATTAATCGGATAACTAATGAACCAAGGTGTATAATCACAGAGGGTGATACTAACATGTAACCTGGTCCAATTAAAGCTCTAAGGAATTTCTAAACTATGGTCAAATGGTCAGAACTGAAAGTCAAAGCAAAAGTCAAATTATGCGACTTTCGGTTCCGAACCGGGTCTCCACTGAAAATTGTCGGGTGGAACATGTTTAGACATGTTCCTACATTAATTACCAAGTTATATTAATGATAAAACAGGTTGCATATCTTCTATATTGCTAATTATGCGTTAATTTGAAATTAAGCATTCTGTTGACTATTAATATCAAGTTTGACCCGACAATTGACCTAGTTAGAGTGGGAATCAGAGAGTACCCTTTTAAGGGTTTATTACCCACATAATTACCTACTTATAGGTATTTTTAATTTGAGATTTGACTGAGCAATTATTGATTAATCTCGAAGTCAAACCTTAATTACGATGGTTTGACTTTTAGCTAATTAACTAAGCTAAACTGAATTAGGAAGGGTTAAGGACACTTACAAAGGTCCTAAGTATGATTAGGGATCACTAGGAAGCTTGTTGCTGATCAGAGGAGCTCCAGAGACTAGCTTGAAGGGAGTTGCAAATGAAAGACCAAAATGTTGCAAACTTGGTTTTCTTATATAGCAACTTTGATGTCTCAAGATCACTCCAAATCAGTCTACAAATGTTGTAAGATGTTTCCAGGTGTCCCTATGATGCTAAAATCCAGTTATAGGGCCCCTGATTTTCGAATACCACCATTTTAAGTCGGTGTAACCATTTTAACAGGCAGCTATCAAGATTTCTATATCTAGACATGGCTTACGGACCGTAAGGGTCCCAGCCATACGGTCCGTAAGGACCTGGTCAGCAAACAGAAACTTTCACTTGTTGACAGATTTAGCCCCTGCACTTCCAAATGCCATTTCAGACACATCTAAGGCCCATTAAACCATTTTTAAGGCTCTACAATGATGCCTAAGCATAGAGAACATGAAACATGCTCAAAAACATGCCGGATGTCGGTTCGTTTGGTCGTACGGTCACGTTGTTCGGCTAATTACGAAGAAACACGGTCGGACACGAAAACGTTCCAAACGACGCGATGAATGGAATTTTATCAAGCCAAACACTAAAATAAAATATTTTAGTGCTTACATAAAATTTTGGGTGTCCGGGGATATTCAGAATGTAAGATATGCGCGTAAACGCAAACTTGTGCACTTTTGACACATTTAGTCCCTGCATGACTTAAAAGTTTATTTTTGCGCACCAAACACCTCTAAGCCTATACCTAAGCTATGAAAAGGATAATTAGGGTATTATTAACTCATGGTCATATTCCAGAAGTTCCGATAACATACGAATCAACATACTTTTGCAGTTTGACGCTTTAGGTCCCTCTATTGCGCAAACTTGCGCATCCGATCATTTAATAGCATTGAAGCCTTATCTAATCCATATTAGGAATCATTGAAAGTATTATTAAACATCATAATGCTTCGGGCTCGATAAAAGGTCATTCAGAGGTATAATTAAACATATTGACACTTTAGTCCCTTATACTTGCAAAGTTGCGCGTAACTTCACTTTTAGGCATAAAAGCCTTGAATGGCCAATGAGTGGCATTCCTGAGAGTATAATCAAATATTACGAGGCTCTCGGTTTGTTAAAAGGTCACTCAGAGTTAAGAATTAACATGTTGATGCTTTTAACCCTTTATTGCGCAAACTTTCAATTAATTACACAAACGGCTACACTAGATCAACACGTGGCTCATTTGTGAATATAAAACCGTAAAAGGTTATTTAGAAACTTATTTTAGGTATGATAATACTTCCAGTTCTTTCATAATTTATGTTTTTCAATTTTTCAAAAAATTAGTCCCTTATATTCAAGGTTTGACTTTACTAGGGTTTATTACACGTGTCAATACACCATTGGACGTGATTTTACGAGGTGTTACAACGACAAAGAAAGGAGACAAAATAAATCCAGCGGCTATAGTATTAACACTAGTAATAAGGGTCATGCGGTGACTTCAGTGGGGCAACTCTTTTATATTACTCTTTCAATGGCGATAAGAATGAAGGTGAAGCTTATCAATACAACTAATCATGCAACTGAACGTAACTATGTAGAAGTCGATTTGAATCTTGGTGGTCCTTTGAAAAATAGGAGAAAAATGTTTGTGTACACATTATTAATTCGATGCAATTACTACTTACGCTTTAAGTTTATTATGTTGGTGGATTTTACATCTTTTTGTATTTTTATCATGTCACTGTTCCAATATTATTATATGTATAAGTTTTTTTATATTGTGTCATATTATATTTACATATGCGCAGTTGATTTACACATGTGTGAACTATTCACTATAACATATCATGTATGTTTTACATATGTGCAATTGAATTACACATGTGTAATGTGTTCCCCATCACATATTTGTGTCTATTTTACATATTTGCAACTAAATTACACATGTGTAAAGTTTACATTGTCACATATTTGTGTCTGTTTTATATTGCAAAGTTGATTTACACATGTGTAAGCTGTTCATTGCCACACACTGATGTATTTTTTACACATATGTAAACTGCCATATTACACGTGTTTAGTAATCAGGTATTACACATGTGTACTATTGCACACATGTAATAGTACATACATGTAATATTAGTAGTCAAAGTATTACATACATGTTTTACATATGTGCAACAGAATTACACATATGTAAACTGTCCAATGTCACATATACAAACTGATTTTTTACACATTTTCAGATTTATTACACATGTGTAAACTGTTCTCTGTTACTTATTTAGTTCCGTTTTACAAATTTTCAGTTCAATTACACATGTGTAAACAGTTCCGTGGTCACTTAATTGCCTTATGTTTTACACATTTTCAACTCATTTACACATGTGTAAACTCTTCCCTGTCAATTAATTGTTTCTATTACACATATTTGTAGCTCATTTACACACGTGCAAACTGTGAACTAAACAAGATAGTATATTATGTAAAAGGGGATGCAATCCTGGTAAATTTTGATGATAACAACATATATTTACAACTTACGTGCATTGGGCTTCACTAGATATAGCCATTGGAAGACACCAACGCTAAACCATTAGCCATGGTCTAACAATTAGAACCTAACAAGGCCTCAATCATGAGCTAAACTATAATTAAAAAAACAACATATTCTATACCTAAAGCCACACTCGGCCCAAGTCCAACATAAAAATATATCTATGCAATCAAGTTTCAAACAACCTAAACCTTCCAAAAAAAACAAAACAATCAAAGACGACCAAGACATTAAAACAACATCCAAAGCATAACATCCAAGAGTCCATCTTGAGCTTCCCAAAAACCTTGAGCTCAAAAAAGCAGCAACATCATCCTCATTTCTCAACCAGACCAAACTCCAAACTGCTATACACCAAAGAATATCACCAACAAACACCAAAACTAACCAACTAGATTTTCACATCCCCAAACCAAAATTTAAGTAATTTGTTTTACATGTCATTATAAACAAATAAACATTATGATTTACACATGTGCAAGTTTTTGTTTTATACATGCGTAATTTCTTAGTTAAAATGTGTAAATTTGTTTTACAAGTTTTATATTTTACACATGTGTGAGCTTCTATTTTACACGTGTAAGTGTTTGTTTTACACATGTGTAAGTGTTTTTCTTTTACACGTGTAAATACTTAGTTAAATGTAATTAAAAAACATTTTTAATATATGTAAGTAGCAGTTTATGTAATTGCTTTCTGACACATGCGAAAACAATGTACTTACACATGTACAAACATCTTATTTACACATGTGTAAATTGCTTAATTACATGAATTCAATACTAACTAAGATGATATACACATATTTATATAATATAGCTTACTTATACATGTGTAAAGAACTTATTTACACGTGTCAATTGCTTAATTACACAAATGCAATAAGAAGTAAGATGATTTACACACGTGTAAATTGCTTTATTACACAAACACAATATTAACTATGTTAATTTACGTATGTTTAAAGATTTTTTTAAGCTTAAACATGATAATGTACATCATTGTAAACCTACATATATAGATGATTAATTGTTACAACTTGAGAAAATAGTTTATGTCCTTGAATAAGCCCAAATATCACGAAACAACTAGCAATGTGATTCCAACAGTTTTGTCAAAATCCATATTCCAACATGGTCCTATTGATAGGTCTCCCCACTTGTACTAATATACCATCAATAATCTCGATAAATTATAATATACACTTACAAGATATATCTGTATAAATTCTAACATACACATAGACATTTCATTAAACACCTCATGTACAACCACTTAACCAAAAATGAATAAACAAAATCAACGCAATATATAGCCACTTAGACCTTAACCACTTATTCAAACACCTCATATGCAACTATCAAACATAAGTAATTCAACAAAATCAATCCGATATACACTTTGACCTTTACTAAAACACCTCATATGCAACTACTCAAACAAAGTTAACTTAACAAAATCAAGACAACACACACTTAGACATTTCATCAAACACCTTATGTGCAACTACTCAAAACCAAATACCACTCTTACATCCTCACATAACTCTCAACTCCCAACTCCTAACAAGATTCAAACCAACATACCTCAAATAAAACAAAAGAACACCAAATACCTTCAATCAACAACAAAACTACAATCAAATACCTTGTAGATTAAAGGATGACGAATGGAAAATCATCAGCTGCAAGCACAAAGAACATTCAGAGAATCAAAAATCAATTGCAGATACAAACCTTATGTATGGTACATCGATGTCTCACTTTAGTTATCTTCAGCTCCAACCTTGTCTCTGGTGTCAGATATCAGTTGCAGAGAATTGGGTGTTTGATTCCATGAGGATGAAGGTAATTTGGGGGCTGACGGGTTATGCAAAGGTATTGGGTTTTCTTTTAAATGTATTTTTACAATAATGCCCTTTTGAGTCTTTTATTTATGGTTCCCTTCTCATTTAAACCCCCTCTAATCTTAGCCCTTGATTGAGGATGATCTATGGATTAAAATGGTTCCTAGTGTTCTCACAAAACTTCATGTTCTCAAGATAACCCTTCCCTATATATGTAGGGTTAGGTTCATTTGAGAACCATCTTTATTGTGAAAATCATGAGAACCAATGTGAACACACAAAAAAACCTTTAAAAACATAAAAAAACCTAACCCCCACCCCCCCAAAAAAAACCTAAAAAAACATAACCCCCAACCCCCCCCCCCCCCCACCCAAGCTAAAATGCTAAAAAGTAAACCAAAAAAAAAAAAAAAAAAAAATTTAAAAAACACACACAAAAAATTTATTTAATATTTTTTACATCAAAATCGCTACTTTTAGCAGCCAATTTTTTTTGGTAATGTCACACCCCAACCGATGGCGGAATCATCGGGGCGCGGCACTGAGCGAAACAGATTGTCCAGAAGTTTCCATAACAACTATCATCACCATTTAAGTAAACATTACGTCCCATACCGTAACATAAATAGTCAAACAAGTTATTACAGGCAACATCAAAACAAATATTCTGTTCCGACAAATCAGATTCAAATAAGTAGCAATTGTTTATCTGCTTCTAGAGACCCCTAATAAGTTATCTACAGACAACTATTTGTTGGGCACTAAAGCTTTATTCTAGCTTCCATTTCCTACCACATATGCGTCCTAAGCACCTGTCACATACGTTAAAATAATGTCAATACATAAAATGTAAAGGTGAGCATACAAGTTTGATAATAGCATATAGAGTTCGAATTCGTTTACGCGTAACCAGCACGTACACATAGTGAAATGAAGCACGTTAGTTATCGACACGGATCCATCGATACCAATGACTGCGGGTTGACTGCCCGAGGCAGTTCGCAATACACGATTACCACTGTAATCCATGTAAGTAAAAGATCCTTAACAACCCCCGTGTGAACGGGTGCTGAGTCCAAACTATAGTACTATTGTTGCTAAGGCAGGTAGACAGCATTCCATGTGTAAACATAACAAACAAGCATTCATAAGCCACGTATAACATGCATTAAGGGTTAAGCGTCAAAATAGCTTGAGTAGTGTGATAGATGTAGTTTGAATAGTTGTAACGTATGTAACACCCAAAAGTGTTAAAGCAAAAAGGGTTCGAGTATACTCACAGCGATAGTGGATTGAAGGGAGCGCTTTACAGCGAGTACGGTTAGCCTGAATAGATTTGATAATGTAACGGTAAGTGTCGCGTAAAACAGTACAGGTGAGAGTGGGCTGAATGACTGGCCGTGCGGATCAGTCATCCGTGCGCATGACCTATCCGTGCGGATGGTGGTGCGTGCGGATGGGGTTCCATCCGGGTAAGTTGTCCGTGCGTGTGACTGTCCGTGCGGGTGGCAACCCGTGCGGACTAGTTGCGCGTGCGGACGACTTATCCGTACGGTTAGGTTGCTTGTGTGGATGAATGTTCAAGTGGATTGTTTCTTCCTAAGATGTGTTTGTGTATGATGGCTTGTGCTTTGAAGTTTTCGTTGTAGCATTTTGAAAACACCAAAGTGTTTCTACCTTTCCAGCCGGCCGCGCGGACGGCGGTCCGTGCGTATGGTAGTCCGTGCGGACAGCCTGTGCGCGCGGGCAGAGACGATCCGTCCGGATAGTCTGTCCGTGCGTACGGCTTGGCCGTGCGGATGAAAATTGTTTGGTTTTCGTTTTAAGGCCTTAGTATTTCATGATCCGAAGAGTAATCCATTCAGAGGTTGTCCGTCCGGATTTGCTCGTCGTCGATACTCAAACCTTGTTTGGAAAGTGGGTCCCAAGGGTAGTCCGTGCGGATCACCACTCGTGCGTATGACCTGTACGTGCGTATGGCTTGTACGCGCGTACGGCTAGTCCGTGCGGACAGCTAGTCTGTGCGGATAGCTTGTTCGTGCGGACAACGGGTCTGGTTGTTCCGTTCGTCTACACTTGGTTTCTGTTGTCGTTTATCGAGACGTTCTGATCACGTGGCAACCACTTGGAGTTGTGTTCCCACCCGCGTGACTAGACCGGTCAGGAACCACCCTAACTCAGCCTGTCGGCAACTTAGAACAGTTCTCCCGGTTAACCCCGAAATCAGTTGTCTACAGGTAGAATTCCAGATCTAGAACTAGGGCATTACTATTGATGAGTAAAACACAAGGACTGATCGGATTTGTACCGGTTTCAAGGGTAAAAGTGGTAAAGAACTTTGGTTTATTTCTTTCAACTCCTTTATCCTTAGAAAGTTTAGATCTAGGTGAAATTATTGTAAAAACTTGTAGAAATCGTTTAGATCTGAGATATTCTAGGTGGAAATGAGGTCAGGCTTGAAGTTCTTATGAACTTCATGATGACGTCACTAGAGAATGCCTCATATCCGGATGATTTCATGGTTAAAATCGAAGATCCGAAAGATAGAAATGTGTAGAGATCAAAGATGTACAAGAATTAGTGCAAGATCTTACCTGGATTGGAAGAAATCTGGGAGAAAGGCGAAGAATGCGTATGGTTCGGACGTCACTTGCCAAAAGTGGAAAAAGTGGAGAGTGACCCGTGTATTTATAGGATGCCAAAAGAGGAAAGGATGGGCCGTGCGCATGGCACGCACCCGGGTAGGTTATCCGCGCGGACTGGCCATCCGTGCGGACTGGCAACCCGTGCGGATTGGCCATCCGTGCGGATGCCGCCTCCCTTGGTGGATTCGGCGCGATGTTGATTCGGTTTCGGCTTACGAGCGATTCGATAGGGTTCCTAGTCAAATTACTTTCAGTCCCAACTACTTCTTATATGGTTCGACTCGGGGTTCGGGTTCGTTTGTATTCGGGTTAGACTTCGAGTTCGATTGAGTTCGCTTGATTATTCCAACACAAAATAATATAAAATAAGCATGCACAGGTAACACGTAAGGCACACACACACGTATAACGGCAAGTAAAATACACAGTTCGAGTTACGATTTGATGTCGATTCGATTTGCATAGCTTGATTAACTTTATCGCATTGTTACTTCCTATCGTTCACAGTCGTAGGTCGATTGAAATATGGCTAACATGCTTCGATTATTGCAATGTACGACAATTACTCCACATAATCTAAATATCATACAAACAATTCTACGAGTCGAGTTGCGTGAAATCGGTCGTTGACTTTGACCTTGACTTTGACTTTTACTCGTGAAAACACGGGGTGTTACAGCCTCCCCTTGTTTAGGAAATTTCGTCCCGAAATTAAGCTGTAACGAATTCGTGAATCACGCGTGAGAGTCCTTTGTTTGGATTATTGAAAATTGTCAAATCAACCAGGATTTTACGGTTACAAGTTCGCTCATCTTTGGATATGATGTGCGAATACACTTGATCTAAAAGCCTATAAAATTTCGGATTTCAATTCGAAGTCATTTTAGAGAAATCTTTTTCAATTTTTAATTTTTCATTTTCAAAATCTTGATCGTTGCAGGTTCTGATTTGAATTCGTTTCGGTTGCGTACCGACTCGTGAACGTGCGGAATCCGTGAACGATCGTGACCAAACACACAAATAGTAATATAAACTGTGATTCTATTGGTTAGGTTCCGGTTCGATCCGTTTCGATTGCGATCCAATTCGTACGACGTGCGGAATCCGTGCACGAGTGAGATCGAATAGACGAAAATGTACTATTTTAACGTGATTCAATAGGTTCGTAAGACGTGTACAAGCTTTCTCTCTCTAGTTTCTCTCTCTAACCTCCAAATGAGCAAAAGTCTCAATCTCTAACCCTAACACTTTTGTCTATAGGCAAAGGATTATAAGGGATTTCTCCTTATTTACATGTATGCCACCTTGCCTTTCTTAACCGGACATTCCTCCTTCGTTAAACAGCTGTGGATACTTTGCCTTCATATCGCTTTCGAGTTCCCACGTGAACTCTGCGCCTTGTTTGCCTTCCCACCGGACTTTCACAATAGGAATGCGTGAGCGCCTGAGTTCTTTGGTTTGGCGATCCATGATTTTGACAGGCTTTTCCACGAAGTGTAATGTTTCGTTCACTTGAAGATCGTCTAGAGGAACATGTAAGTCGGGGTCGTAGATGCACTTTCGGAGGTTGGACACGTGGAAGATCGGATGGACATTGCTAAGTTCTTCCGGTAATTCGAGTCTGTAGGCGACTTTTCCGATCCTTTCCAGAATCTTAAAAGGTCCCACATATCGAGGCGCGAGTTTCCCCTTTTTGCCGAATCGGACTACACCCTTCCAAGGTGATACCTTTAGGAGTACGTAGCCACCAACGTCATACTCACGGTGCTTGCGCTTTTTATCGGCGAGAAGCTTCTGTCTATCCCGAGCCTTCGCTAGATTGTCTCGAATTTGGAAAATTTTGTCTGTCGTTTCTTGTAGCAGCTCCGGATCGGTTAGTTGCGAGTGACCGACCTCGTGCCTCACAATAGGCGATCGACATCTTCTTCCGTATAAGGCCTCGAAAGGTGCCATCTGGATACTAGCCTGGTAGCTGTTATTGTACGAGAATTCGACTAACGGGAGGTGTCTATCCCAATTACCACCGAAATCTAGTACACATGAACGGAGCATGTCTTCAAGAGTACGGATCGTTCTTTCAGTCTAACCGTCGGTTTGTGGGTGGAACGCAGTACTTAGATTAAGCGTTGTACCGAGTGCCATTTGGAAAGTTCCCCATAATCGCGAAGTGAACCGAGCATCGCGATCAGAGATGATGTCACGAGGCGTCCCATGTCGACAAATGATCTCGTCGGTGTAGATTCGGGCTAATCGTTCCACCTTGTAGTCTTCTCGTATCGGGAGAAAGTGAGCTGATTTAGTCAAACGGTCAATAATAACCCAAATGCTGTCGTGACCTGATGACGTGGTTGGAAGCTTGGTTACGAAATCCATAGCTATGCTCTCCCACTTCCACATGGGGATTGGAGGTTGTTCGAGCAAGCCAGAGGGTCGTTGATGTTCAGCCTTGATCCTAGCACAGGTTAGGCACTTTCCGACGTAAAGAGCGATATCCCGTTTCATACCCGGCTACCAGTACCTGTATCGAAGGTCATGGTACATTTTGTCGGCACCAGGATGAATAGAGTATCGGGACTTGTGGGCTTCATCCATGATAATCTGTCGCAGGTTGGTTCGCTTGGGGATCCAGATTTTGTCTAAGAAGTGGAATATCCCGTTCGATTTGCTCACAAGCTGGGCTCCATCGTGGTAGATTCTTTCTTTCTTCAGGGTGCGCTCGTTGAAACATGCATGCTGGGCGTCGCGAATAAGAGCTTCGAGATTGTGCTGGGCTTGAACATTACGAGTGCTAAGCAAATAGCTCCGTCTGCTAAGTGCGTCGGCAACAACATTCGCTTTGCCTGGGTGATAACGAATCTCACAGTCGTAATCGTTGAGAAGTTCTACCCATCGGCGTTGACGCATATTCAGTTCCCTCTGATTAAAGATATGCTATAGGCTCTTATGATCGGTGAAGATCGTACACTTGGTACCATACAGGTAGTGTCGCCAAATCTTTAATGCAAAAACAACTGCGCCTAGCTCGAGATCGTTGGTTGTATAGTTCTTCTCATGGATTTTGAGCTGACGAGATGCGTAAGCTATAACCTTGTCACGTTGCATTAAGACACAACCGAGACCGAGGTTAGAAGCATCACAGTAGACAATGAAATTATCGTTTCCGTCGGGTAGTGTGAGAACAGGAGCATTGCACAGCATGTATTTGAGGGTTCGAAAGGCAGACTCTTGTTTGGTTCCCCAGACAAAAGGCTGGTCCTTATGAGTGAGAGAAGTGAGGGGTACAGCAATCTTCGAGAATCCTTCGATGAACCGTCGATAATAGCCCACTAGCCCGAGAAAAGAGTGGACTTCAGTCGGGTTCCTAGGCGTAACCCAGCTCTTAACAGCTTCAATCTTCACTGGATCGACATGAATACCCTGACTATTTACGATGTGACCCAGAAACTGAACCTCCCCTAACCAAAATTCGCATTTGGAGAACTTGGCGTAGAGTTGGTTTCCCTGGAGTAACTCGAGAACCAAACGTAGATGTTGCGCGTGTTCGGCTCTTGTTTTGGAATAGATTAAGACATCGTCGATGAACACGATGACGAAACGGTCAAGATACGGTTTACACACCCGGTTCATCAAATCCATGAAAACTGCTGGTGCGTTGGTTAGGCCAAAAGGCATGACAACGAATTCGTAATGGCCGTAACGAGTGCGAAACGCGGTTTTGTGTATATCCTCCTCCTGTATACGCAGCTGATGATATCCTGAACGTAGATCGATCTTCGAGAAACACGTAGCGCCTTGCAGTTGATCAAACAAATCGTCTATTCGAGGTAAAGGATAGCGGTTCTTGATAGTCAACTTATTCAATTCCCGGTAGTCGATGCACATCCGGAACGACCCGTCCTTCTTTTTGACGAAAAGGACTGGTGCGCCCCAAGGAGAGGTGCTCGGGCGAATAAAGCCTTTTTCAAGCAGTTCCTGGAGTTGGGTTGAGAGTTCGCGCATTTCGGACGGCGCGAGTCGATAAGGAGCTCTGGCGACGGGATTAGCACCAGGAATGAGATCAATGCGGAAATCAATATCACGCTTCGGAGGTAGTCCGGGAAGATCCTCTGGAAAAACTTGGGGAAATTCTCGAACCACTGGAACGTCTTTCACCTTCTTCTTTTCTTTCTTTTCCTTCTCCGCTGCTACGACATGAGCCAAGAAAGCCCTGTATTCCTTACGGAGATATTTGCTAGCTTGTTGGCATGACATAAGCTTGAGACCCTTCGAAGTAGTATCACCATAGACGCACAATGAATCACCGTTGGCGAGCGAAAAACGAATCATTTTATCGAAGCACACAACTTCGGCATGGTTTTCGCGAAGAAAGTCCATGCCTACTATGACATCAAAGCTTCCTAATTGCATTGGAATGAGATCGATCGAGAAGATGTGATTGTTGAGCTCGAGTGTGCAATCACGAATAACAGAATTTACAGCGACGGTTCTTCCGGTAGCGACTTCAACATCGAATGCAGAGGAGAGTCGGGAACGTTTACAACTAAGGAGTTTCTCGAATTCGAGTGACACAAAGCAATTATCGGCTCCAGTATCAAACAAACATGAAGCATAAATACCATTCACAAGGAACGTACCATTGACCACGTTGTTGTCGGCCTGGGCTTGACGCACATTGAGATTGAAGGTTCTGGCTCGTGCGACCTGTTGTTGCTGCTGCTGCTGTTGTTGCTGCTGTGGCTGCTGCTGGGGTTCTTGTTTCACTACCCTGTTTGGGCACATGTTGGCGAAATGGTTCGGATCGCCACATGTGAAGCATGCTCTGGCTTTGACTGCGGGTGCCGGAGGAGCTTGTTGACCCTGTGGGGCAGCGAGTAGAGCTTGATTGGCAGGAGCTTGACGAATACGGCAGTTGGCAGTAAAGTGGCCGTAGACGTTGCAATGGGCACAGAAGCGGCATTGAATAGCAGTCGGGTGATGATAGGTGCAAGTAGGGCAGAGTGGATGTGGTCCAGTATATGCACGCTTTGCAGGCGGTGCATTGGCCACAGGCGCCGCTACTTGACGCTGTTGGGCAGGTACGGCTTGGATTGGTGCAGCAGTAATCGCACAGTTCTTGTTCTTTCTCTTGTTCTTGCGCTTGTTGCTTGACGACGTGGGTTCAACAGTTGGTGCAGCAGTGGTAGCTTGATGCAGATGCTTGGAGGTCTTATCCCACATCCCAGCTTTGACCCTTTTGTCATTGATCTCAGCGGCCAGCAGATAGGTTTCTTCGATCGTGGTAGTCTTAGCCGCTTGCACGAAATCAGCGACGCAGTCGGGCAACGCTCGGATGTACTTTTTGATGGTCATCTCAGGGGTCTTGACCTGGTCAGGACAGATGATGCTGAGCTGTTTGAAGCGAGCAGTAAGACCAGCATTGTCTCCATCCTTCTGATGTATGTGCCAGAATTCGTCTTCAAGCTTTTGACGCTCGTGAGGAGGGCAAAATTCCTCCAGCATGACTTCTTTGAGCTCTTCCCACGACAAACCGTAAGCTGCATCATTCCCTCTCTTGTTCCTCTCGGCCGTCCACCAGTCCAAAGCACGGGACTGAAAGACGCCGGTAGCGTTCAGAGTTCGAAGGTCATCAGGGCAACCACTTTGTCGCAGAGTAACCTCGATAGAGTCAAACCAGTGGAATAGAGCAGTAGGACCTCCTTCGCCTGTGAATTCTTTCGGCCCACATGATTTGAACTGTTTGAAGCTGAAAGGTCTCGCGGCAGCTTTTGGACCTTCAGTCCTCGACTCCTCGGATGATTTGCTGGCGTTCTCATAGGCATCGCTCACAGCTTTTGCAACGCTTTTCGCAATAATGGAGGCGAGACGTCTGTCCCTCTTTTCCTGACGAGAGAGCGTATGACTAGATCCAGACGACATTGTCTGCAATAGACATTGCCACGGAACTCAACACATGTATTCGAATCTCACTTCACGCGTTTACTACTACTAAAGCTCAGTAACACGTATCATTTAAACGCATATAGTCACAAATTCACAGAATTGCACCAAATCACATAAACATATAAAGCACATAATCACAATCTTTCCTAATCACGTAATCACACAGCAAGAAAACACATATACTTAGCCACTAAAAGCACCTACGAGCATACGAGGCATTCTAATTGCTCCTATTGTCGATTTGCTAGTGACGAGTTGTGTGGGTTTTGTGTTTTAGCAGAAGCAATAGTGTTGGGTCGAAACCAATAGTATCTCAAAACGTTAACAAATAACAGAAAATACATTAAAATCTTCATAAAGATCGACAAATCAAAGGTGGATTGTCTGCGGCTAACAGACTTCGACTAACCAAAGTAGCTCGACTATTCACAAGGATCCTGCACAACGACCTCCAGGACTATGCCTTTGCCTCGATTCTTGGGCATTGGCGCAATTCCCACTGGTTAGGTTGTGTCCTTAGACCGTTGGAGTCCATCGAACCTTGGTGGAGTTTTTTTGTATAAAAGCGGGACGAGTTGTCAAGGTTAGGGTTTCACCCCTATCTTGCAACTTCCGTCCTCGTTTTTGATAAAAATTGAGGAGATTATTCATCAAAATATGGATTTCACTCCTGATTTGGTATAATTCTCCTCGTTCGTAGCTAAAATGCAAGCTGATTAGGCAACCTTGGCCGTGAGTTTTGGGTTTTCACACCTATTCTCGACCTTATTGTCTGTTCACAACTTGAAAATTTTGAGTGCAAATAGAGTGAGTGATAACAACGAATTTACGCATACGCGTGAGTTGGTCTGTTGGTTCTTAACTATAGACTAGGTCTCTAAGACTTCGACCCGGACTAGGTCGAGTCTTGCCTAATTCCCTATAGTTATGGCTCTGATACCAATCTGTCACACCCCAACCGATGGCGGAATCATCGGGGCGCGGCACTAAGCGAAACAGATTGTCCAGAAGTTTCCATAACAACTATCATCACCATTTAAGTAAACATTACGTCCCATACCGTAACATAAATAGTCAAACAAGTTATTACAGGCAACATCAAAACAAATATTCTGTTCCAACAACTCAGATTCAAATAAGTAGCAATTGTTTATCTGCTTCTAGAGACCCCTAATAAGTTATCTACAGACAACTATTTGTTGGGCACTAAAGCTTTATTCTAGCTTCCATTTCCTACCACATATGCGTCCTAAGCACCTGTCACATACGTTAAAATAATGTCAATACATAAAATGTAAAGGTGAGCATACAAGTTTGATAATAGCATATAGAGTTCGAATTCGTTTACGCGTAACCAGCACGTACACATAGTGAAATGAAGCACGTTAGTTATCGACACGGATCCATCGATACCAATGACTGCGGGTTGACTGCCCGAGGCAGTTCGCAATACACGATTACCACTGTAATCCATGCAAGTAAAAGATCCTTAACAACCCCCGTGTGAACGGGTGCTAAGTCCAAACTATAGTACTATCGTTGCTAAGGCAGGTAGACAGCATTCCATGTGTAAACATAACAAACAAGCATTCATAAGCCACGTATAACATGCATTAAGGGTTAAGCGTCAAAATAGCTTGAGTAGTGTGATAGATGTAGTTTGAATAGTTGTAACGTATGTAACACCCAAAAGTGTTAAAGCAAAAAGGGTTCGAGTATACTCACAGCGATAGTGGATTGAAGGGAGCGCTTTACAGCGAGTACGGTTAGCCTGAATAGATTTGATAATGTAACGGTAAATGTCGCGTAAAACAGTACAGGTGAGAGTGGGCTGAATGACTGGCCGTGCGGATCAGTCATCCGTGCGCATGACCTATCCGTGCGGATGGTGGTGCGTGCAGATGGTGTTCCATCTGGGTAAGTTGTCCGTGCGTGTGACTGTCCGTGCGTGTGACTGTCCGTGCGGGTGGCAACCCGTGCGGACTAGTTGCGCGTGCGGACGACTTATCCGTACGGTTAGGTTGCTTGTGTGGATGAATGTTCAAGTGGATTGTTTCTTCCTAAGATGTGTTTGTGTATGATGGCTTGTGCTTTGAAGTTTTCGTTGTAGCATTTTGAAAACACCAAAGTGTTTCTACCTTTCCAGCCGGCAGCGCGGACGGCGGTCCGTGCGTATGGTAGTCCGTGCGGACAGCCTGTGCGCGCAGGCAGAGATGATCCGTCCGGATAGTCTGTCCGTGCGTACGGCTTGGCCGTGCGGATGAAAATTGTTTGGTTTTCGTTTTAAGGCCTTAGTATTTCATGATCCGAAGAGTAATCCATTCAGAGGTTGTCCGTCCGGATTTGCTCGTCGTCGATACTCAAACCTTGTTTGGAAAGTGGGTCCCAAGGGTAGTCCGTGCGGATCACCACTCGTGCGTATGACCTGTACGTGCGTATGGCTTGTACGCGCGTACGGCTAGTCCGTGCGGACAGCTAGTCCGTGCGGATAGCTTGTCCGTGCGGACAACGGGTCTGGTTGTTCCGTTCGTCTACACTTGGTTTCTGTTGTCGTTTATCGAGACGTTCTGATCACGTGGCAACCACTTGGAGTTGTGTTCCCACCCGCGTGACTAGACCGGTCAGGAACCACCCTAACTCAGCCTGTCGGCGACTTAGAACAGTTCTCCCGGTTAACCCCGAAATCAGTTGTCTACGGGTAGAATTCCAGATCTAGAACTAGGGCATTACTATTGATGAGTAAAACACAAGGACTGATCGGATTTGTACCGGTTTCAAGGGTAAAAGTGGGAAAGAACTTTGGTTTATTTCTTTCAACTCCTTTATCCTTAGAAAGTTTAGATCTAGGTGAAATTATTGTAAAAACTTGTAGAAATCGTTTAGATCTGAGATATTCTAGGTGGAAATGAGGTCAGGCTTGAAGTTCTTATGAACTTCATGATGACGTCACTAGAGAATGCCTCATATCCGGATGATTTCATGGTTAAAATCGAAGATCCGAAAGATAGAAATGTGTAGAATTGTGTAGAGATCAAAGATGTACAAGAATTAGTGCAAGATCTTACCTGGATTGGAAGAAATCTGGGAGAAAGGCAAAGAATGCGTATGGTTCGGACGTCACTTGCCAAAAGTGGAAAAAGTGGAGAGTGACCCGTGTATTTATAGGATGCCAAAAGAGGAAAGGATGGGCCGTGCGCATGGCACGCACCCGGGTAGGTTATCCGCGCGGACTGGCCATCCGTGCGGACTGGCAACCCGTGCGGATTGGCCATCCGTGCGGATTGGCCATCCGTGCGGATGCCGCCTCCCTTGGTGGATTCGGCGCAATGTTGATTCGGTTTCGGCTTACGAGCGATTCGATAGGGTTCCTAGTCAAATTACTTTCAGTCCCAACTACTTCTTATATGGTTCGACTCGGGGTTCGGGTTCGTTTGTATTCGGGTTAGACTTCGAGTTCGATTGAGTTCGCTTGATTATTCCAACACAAAATAATATAAAATAAGCATGCACAGGTAACACGTAAGGCACACACACACGTATAACGGCAAGTAAAATACACAGTTCGAGTTACGATTTGATGTCGATTCGATTTGCATAGCTTGATTAACTTTATCGCATTGTTACTTCCTATCGTTCACAGTCGTAGGTCGATTGAAATATGGCTAACATGCTTCGATTATTGCAATGTACGATAATTACTCCACATAATCTAAATATCATACAAACAATTCTACGAGTCGAGTTGCGCGAAATCGGTCGTTGACTTTGACCTTGACTTTGACTTTCACTCGTGAAAACACGGGGTGTTACAGGTAATGGAAACTAGCCACTTTGAGCTAAAAATTATTACTTTTTTTTGTGTTTTTTTAGCTATTTTTAGCTATTTTTGGTTGTGTTCACATTGGTTATCGCGGTTCTCTCAATAAAGGGTGGCTCCTCTATGGGATCCTTCTCCTATATATATATATATATATATATATATATATATATATATATAGCGTTAGGGTAAAATGAAAACTTATACGAGTTGTGAGAACTTAGAGAACTCGGCCTTAAAAAAATATTTCAAAAAATATTTTTACCCAAACTCCTAAAAAACCTACTTTTCCAAAAAGAAAAAAAAAACTAGTTTGTTTTTTCAGTTACGGTAGCCACAAATGTTGTGAAAGTGTTGTCATGCTTATGTAATCAGTTTTTTACAGCTGCTACAAGGGGCCGCAAAACACCACTTCAATTTTTTTACGGCATTCTTTTTAAACATTTTTATCTAGGGTGTGAAAAAATGGGGGCAAAGCTCGCACGAAAAGGCCGATTTCTCTAAGTTCTCACAACTCGGAGTGGTTTTTCCTTGATCTTGATCATATATATATATGTGTGTGTGTGTGTGTGTGTGTATGTCACACCCCAACCGATGGCGGAATCATCGGGGCGCGGCACTGAGCGAAACAGATTGTCCAAGAGAATCCATAACACTATTAGTGACAATGTATTTAATGTTCACGTCCTATACCATAATATAAAGCATAAATAGTTATTACAGACATTGTTCTCAAAGACAAGTAATTGTTCCGACAACTCAGATTTTATTGAATGACGTTTCTAGACCACCTACTTCGTTCATCAAGCAAAGCATAGCATCCTATACACCTGTCACATATGTTAAAATAAAGTCAATACACATGGTGTAAAGGTGAGTACACAAGTTTAATAGCATATATTATAGCGAAAGTGTTTACGTATAACCAGCATGTAACACGTAGAAATGTGAAGCAAGTAAGTTATCGACAATGAAATATGCAACCGACATGACTGCGAGTGTAGAAGGCGCAACACATTATCACCACTGTGACCATGTTAAGTAAAACCCTTAACAACCCCTGTCCATGACAGGTGCTGAGTCCAAACCAAAGTACTATCATTGCTAAGGTGTCAGGCAACAATCACTGTGTAAACATAACATACAAGCATTCATCGAGAACACGTATAACATGCAAGAGCGGTTAGCATTTAAAACTGTTTGCGTTGTGTGTTGATGTGATTTGATATAGGTAACGTATGTAACACCCAAAAGTGCGTTAAGCGAAAAAGGGTTCGAGTATACTCACAGTTGGTGTTTAGTAAATAAACACAATCTTAGATTGAAGGGAGCGCGTGGGAGATTAGCCTGATCACAGAACGATAGCGTAAGCGTTGAACAACGTGAAAACAGTGCGTCGAGTGAGATGAGCGATCGGATGGTGGTTCGATCGGATGACCGTCCGGACGGATGACCATTCGGTCGGTTGGTCATTCGATTGAGGAAGTATATTGTAAAATGTTTGAACTTTTGAAGTTTCGTTGTAGTATAAATAAAGTCATTCGATCGGATGGTCATCCGGCCGGATGGCCATTCAATCGGTTGGCTATTCGATTGAAAGCTGGTATTCTTTGAAGTTTTGTCAAATTGTTTACGTGTTGATCTTATAAGGCAAGTCACCTGGTCGAATAGTCATTCGATCCGATGGTCATTCGATCGGATGGCTATTCGATCGAGCAACCTTTGGTTTGAAAACCTTGTAAAATCAGTTAAGTTAAAAGTTTCGCGGTTTAACGGAGACGGCATGATGACGTGTTAAACAACGGAAACCACACCAAGTTTAGCTCAGCCGATCGGATGGGAACCACCCCATTCGATCAGACTCAACTGTTCAAGACGAAGTTCCATGTTCCACCCGTGAATCAGTCATCTCTTCGGTAGAAATCCATTCTCAGACCGGCTCTTCACTAGAGAATGAGTAGAAAGCGTGAACGAGTCCAGATTCTAACGGTTTCGAGTAAAAAGTGAAGATTGTTGAAGAAAAGTTTGAATCCAGTTAAAAATGTTTAGATCTTGTCAAAGTTAGTGTTAAATCGTATGGAAATCCTTTAGATCTGAATCGTTCTTGGTGAGATGATGTCACACTTTAGTGTTCATGAGAACCCTAGGTGACGTCACCCTAAAACAACCCAAATTAGGTGGTTTCATGGTGAAAATGTAAGATTTGATGGAGAAGATGATGAGAAAGTGTGTGCTGATGACAGAAGTACAAGATTTAGGATGAAATACTTACGGAATCGCGTGGAATCGAGACAAAAGTGCTTGAGAGCGTGCTGGTCAGATAGGGCTGTCACATCAATGAATAGTTGATGGCCATTCAATCGGATGGTCATCCGGTCGTATGATCATTCAATCAGTTGGTCATTCGATCCGACGGCTAATGCGAGTTAGCTTTTTGACTTTCGTTTAGTGCATTGAGCGTTGCAGTGCGTTTAAGCGAGTTGCGAGTAAGCGATGCGATAGTATTAAACAATACTTACATAAATAACATAGCTCATATAAAAGTAATTCTGCGTTTCGAGTTGCGATGAGATTACGTTGCGATAGAGTTGCGATTGCGTTTGCGAATAACATTCCAAAACTTATACACACATAGAATAATACCAATAGTTTGCGATGAGATTGCGATGTGATAGCGTTCAGTATAATGGCGTTTAGTTGTTTTTATCACATTGTTACTTCACATAATAATAAATCGTAGTTTAAAATAGCGTTAACCAAAGTATCGATTATCAAATTTCGAGAGTACAAGGCATTAAGAAAAGGCAGAACTGAATAACAACCTGACTTTTCCTTTGACTTCGGAAAGTCGGGTTGTTACAGCCTCCCCTACTTTAGGGAATTTCGTCCCGAAATTAAGGCAGGCGTAACGAAGAGTTGTGGATATTTAACTTTCATATCACTCTCGAGTTCTCAGGTGAACTCGGCGCCACGTTTGCCTTCCCAGCGAACCTTCACTATAGGAATATGTGAGCATCGGAGTTTCTTGGTTTCTCGGTCCATGATCTCTACTGGCTTCTCCACGAAGTGTAATGTTTCGTCCACTTGTAAATCCTCAAGAGGAACATGTAAATTCTACTCAGCTAGGCACTTTTTAAGGTTTGAAACGTGGAAAGTCGGGTGTAAGTTGCTGAGTTGCTCCTGTAATTCGAGTATGTAGGCCACTTTGCCAATTCTTTCAAGAATCTTAAAGGGTCCAATGTATCGAGGCGCTAGCTTTCCTTTCTTGCTGAATCGGATCACCCCCATCCAAGTTGAAACCTTTAGGAGTACGTGATCACCAACTTCGAACTCAAGGGGCTTGTGGCGTTTATCGGCGTAACTCTTTTGACGACTCCGAGCTTTCAAGAGATTGTCTCGTATCTGGAGGATGTTGTCAGTCGTTTCTTGCAATAACTCAGGACCGGTAATGTGTGCGTCTCCGATCTCATGCCATACGATAGGCGAATGATATTTTCTTCTATATAATGCTTCAAATGGTTCCATTTGAATGCTAGAGTGATAACTGTTGTTGTATGAGAATTCGACTAGAGGTAAATGCGAATCCCAATTACCAACATAATCTATAATACACGAACGAAGCACATCTTCAAGGGTGCGAATCGTGCATTCAGTCTGACCGTCGGTTTGGGGATGGAAAGCGGTACTGAGGTTAAGAGTAGTACCGAGAGTGGATTGAAAAGTTTCCCAAAGACGCGAGGTAAATCGACCATCGCGGTCAGAGATGATGTCACGAGGTATCCCATGTCGACAAATGACTTCGTCGGTATAGATTCGTGCTAATCGTTCAACCTTATAGTCCTCTCGTATCGGTAGAAAGTCGGCGGATATAGTAAGACGATCAACGATAACCCAAATGTTATCGTGACCTGATGGCATGCACGGAAGTTTCATAATGAAGTCCATAGCTATACTCTCCCATTTCCACATAGGGATCTCAGGTTGTACGAGTAAGCCAGAGGGTCGTTGTTGTTCAGCCTTTACTTTCAAGCAAGTCAGGCACTTTGAGACATAAAGAGCGATATCCTTCTTCATTCCAGGCCACCAGTACTTGGCACGCAGGTCCTGGTACATCTTGTCGGCAGTGGGATGAATGGAATATCGATACTTGTGGGCTTCATTCAACAATATCTCCCGAAGGTTATTGCGACCGGGGATCCAGATGCGATCGAGATAGTAATAGATACCGTTCGATTTGGTGACAAGTTGGGTTTCAGCACCAAACTTCTTCATTTCCTCTTTCAAGATGTTCTCAATGAAGCAGGCGTGCTCAACATCACGAATTAGAGCTTCGAGGTCGCGTTGGGCTTGAATATTACGAACACTATGCAAGTAGCTTCGTCGGCTAAGAGCATCGACAACGACATTTTCTTTGCTTGGGTGGTAATGTTTCTCACAGTCGTAGTCGTTGAGAAGTTCAACCAATCTGCGTTGGCGCATATTCAGTTCCTTCTGGTTCAAGATGTGTTATAGGCTCTTATGGTCGGTGAAGACCGTACACTTGGTACCATAAAGGTAGTGTCGCCAAATCTTTAACGCGAAAACAACTGCACCGAGTTCAAGATCGTGGGTTATATAGTTCTTCTCGTGGATCTTGAGCTGACGAGAGGCGTACGCGATAACCTTGTCCGGTTGCATAAGCACACAACCAAGACCGAGGTTAGAGGCATCGCAGTAGACTACAAAGTTGTCGTTTCCGTCGGGTAACGCGAGCACGGGAGTGTTGCAGAGCATACTCTTGAGAGTTTGAAATGCTTCCTCTTGCTCGGTTCCCCAAACAAAAGGCTTGTATTTATGCGTAAGATAGGTAAGCGGGACGACGATTTTAGAGAAATCAGCGATAAATCGACGGTAATAACCCACCAATCCAAGAAAAGAACGAACTTCGGACTGGGTTTTCGGTGTAATCCAACTCTTAACTGCTTCAATCTTCACGGGATCAACGTGAATACCTTGACTATTGACGATGTGACCGAGGAATTGAACCTCCTCAAGCCAAAATTCACACTTGGTGAACTTCGCGTAGAGGCGATTCCCTTGGAGAAGCTCGAGTACCAAACGAAGATGTTGCGCGTGTTCAGCTTTTGACTTTGAATAGATAAGGATATCATCAATAAACACAATGACGAAGCGGTCGAGAAAGGGTTTACACACGTGATTCATCAAATCCATGAAAACCGCGGGTGCGTTGGTAAGTCCAAAGGGCATGATGACAAATTCATAGTGGCCGTAGCGGGGAAAATCGGTTTTAGGGATGTCCTCCTCTTAAATTCGTAGTTGATGATAGCCAGAGCATAGATCGATCTTAGAAAAACACGTAGTGCCTTGCAACTGATCAAACAAATCGTTGATTCGGGGTAAGGGATAGTGATTCTTGATAGTAAGCTTGTTAAGTTCCCTACAATCGATGCACATTCGTAACGATCCATCCTTCTTTTTAACGAAAAGGACAGGTGCGCCCCATGGAGATGTGCTAGGGCATATGAAGCCTTTATCAAGTAATTCCTGGAGTTAACTGGAAACTTCACGCATTTCCGACGGAGCGAGGTCATAAGGAGCTTTAGAAACAGGGTTAGCTCCTGGAATGATGTCGATTCCGAAATCAATATCATGACTCGGGGGTAGACCAGGTAAATCGTCAGGAAAGACAGCAGGAAAATCGCAAACCACAAGTACCTTTTCCATCGGCTTCTTTTCCTTTTCCTCCGATACTACGATGTGCGCCAAGAAAGCCTTGTATTCCTTTCGAAGATACTTGCTTGCTTGAATGCACGACATGAGTTTAAGTTCCTTCGATGACACTTCGCCATAAACACAGAGTTGGTCGCCATTAGCAAGAGAGAAATGAATCATCTTATCAAAACAAACGACTTCAGCATGATTTTTGCGAAGAAAATCCATGCCTACTATGATATCAAAACTACCAAGTTGCATCAGAATAAGATCGATCGGGAAGACGTGATTGTTGAGCTCGAGAGTACAATAACGGAGAACAGAACTAACGGTGACGGTTCTTCCGGTGGCAATTTCTATGTCGAACGTCGTTGGGAGGTTAGCGCGTTTAAAGTTTAGGAGCTTTTTGAATTCAAATGACACAAAGCAGTTATCGGCTCCAGTGTCAAATAAACACGAAGCATAAATATCGTTGACAAGAAACGTACCATTGACAACATTGTTGTCAGTTTGAGCCTGGCGGACATTGGTGTTGAATGCTCTTCCGCAGGCTGCTTGTTGAGTTGGATGCTTCTGCTGAGGCTGCTGATGTTAATGTTGTTGCTGCGCGGGTTGCTGCTGCAACTCTTGTTTCACAACTCAATTTGGGTAGACATTGGCAAAATGGTTAGGGTGACCACATGCGAAGCAGGCTCGTGCATGAGCAGCGGGAGCAGGAGCTGCTTGGTTACCCTGAGGAGCGGGAAGTGGCGCTGGTAGTGCAGGAGGGGCCTGAACTTGAGCTTGCTGATGAGGGCCAGTGCGACAGTTTGCTGTGAATTGTCCGTAGAGATTGCAGTGGACACAGAAACGACAAGCTATCCCATCTGGGTGATGGTAAGTACAAGTAGGGCACAGAGGGTGAGGACCGGTGTACACACGCTTAGCAGGCGATGCGTTAGTCACAGGTGCAGTGACTTGTCGGTTCTGATTATGAGGTTGGGCAGGAACAGCGTTGAGAGGAGCGGCGGTGACAGCACAATTCTTTTTGATGTTACCCTTGCGTTTGCGTCCTTGAAGTGATGACTTCGAAGCTTGAGATGCAGCGGTTTCAGGAGCGGGAGTAGCAGGAGTAGCAGTGACCTGGTGGAGATTCTTGCTTGAGGTCTTGAAATAACTAGCCAAAACTCGCTTATCATTAATCTCAGCGGCGAGTTGGAAGGTTTCCTCAATTGTGGTAGGCTTGGCTACTTGAACAAAATCGGCAACACAATCGGGTAGAGCGCGGATATACTTCTTGATTGTGATGACAGGAGTTGACACTTTACTAGGACAAATGATGCTGAGCTGCTTAAAGCGAGCAGTAAGACCAGCATTGTTGCCACCTTCTTGCTTGATATCCCAAAACTCGTTTTCCAGCTTCTAGAGTTCATGTTGGGGACAAAATTCTTTCATCATGACTTCCTTCAGTTCATCCCAAGAGAGTCCATAGGCTGCATCGTTACCGCGCCTATTGCGCTCTGCAGTCCACAAGTCCAGAGCCCTAGACTGAAAAACTCCAGTTGCGTTAACAGTGCGGAGGTTGTCTAGGCATCCGCTTTGACAAATGGTGACTTCAATCGAGTCAAACCACTGAAACATGGTGCTGGGCCCTGGGCCCGTCTTCACCAGTGAAGTCCTTAGGACCACAGGCCTTGAATTGTGTGAAGCTAAAAGGAGCTTTCGGCGAGTCGCTCTTTGATTCAACAGAGGAGTTGCTCTTCACCTAGTTGATCTCGCTGACGATCTGAGGAATGACCTTAGCCATTTCCTTGGCGACTAGAGAAGCGATACGCTTGTCAGCGTGGTTGCGGCGAGTAGCACGGGTGGTGTGAGATCCAAATGACGACATTGTCTGCAACAGACATCGTCATAGGATTCAAATGATACACTAAAATCCCATCATACAGTGTTTAACAAGTACGTTGGCTAAAGCATCAGGAACACGTCTAACACATAGGCACATAATTACGTAGGCACATAATCCACATAAGCACATAAATACGTAAGCATGTAGAGCACATAAGCACGTAGAGCACATAAGCACGTAGAGCACATATTCAACTATATTTTGTACGTATTCACCTACATATTTTTCACGTATTCACCTATCTTTCAATTGCGCGATTTGCGATCGAGAGTTGTGAGTGCGAGTAGCAATTGCGAGTAACATAGCAAGTAGTATAGCGTGCGAGAGTTCCGTGATTTGTTAGTGTTTTGAGGTAAGTGTACAGTGCGAGTTGTGCGCGTTTTAGTAAAACAAAGTGAATAAATCTCCAAAAGTGAAACATATAAACAATTAAACACATAAAACACATAAAATCAATGATCCACACAGTTAGCGATTGCGAGCTCAGAATCAGAACAGAACGTTTGGGTCTTTAGACAGCGACTACCCAAAGTGATTCGACTATCCACAATGACTTCAAGTACACGCTTTGGCCTAATAGACTATGCTCTCTCACCGACCTGCGGTGAACGACACTCATCCTTTCGGATACTGCGGGAATTGAGTCGTTGCAATCCATCGAGACTTTGGTGAGAGTTTTGTAAAACCAAGATAGAGAGTGGAATAAGTCATTAAGATGCGGGTTTCACCCCTAACTTAACAACTTCATTCCTGAGAGAGGGATGGAGAATCCTGCCGAGTTATGGATTTCACTCCTGACTCAACGAAAATTCTCGTGTTTATAGTAAAAATTCATGTAGAGTAAGTGATTTTTATCCAGAGTTCTCGGTTTCTCACCTAATCTCTACCAAATCACTCGTTTGTGTTACGTGAGTGTTTTAGAAAATCGTGGGTGTGTTGTGTTGTCAGCTTTAGGAAAAGCAGTGGTGTCTGACCTTAGGGAAGGTCGTTCTTGCACGAAGCGGTATTATGCGGTGTCCACGCAAGGATGTAGATTTAACGAGTTTGAGAGAGTAATAGAAATAGGCTCGTGCGGAACCCCTACCGGGTTCGCACAAGGCGGTCTGTTGGTGCTTAGACTATAGTCTAAGTCAATCCTAAGACATCGAACCAGACTAGGTTGAGTCTTTCCTATTTCCCTATAGTTATGGCTCTGATACCAATCCGTCACACCCCAACTGATGGCGGAATCATCAGGGCGCGGCACTGAGCTAAACAGATTGTCCAAGAGAATCCATAACACTATTAGTGACAATATATTTAACGTTCACGTCCCATACCATAAACATATAATGTCACACCCCCAAAATCCACCTGCGGAATACCACCGCTTGGAGGCGTGACTGACCAGGATCCAGCCACCGATCATATCGAACACGCAAGTTAATAATTATAAAAGTTTAACCAATACAAATGGTGTCCAAACAAAACATAGTTTGAGTTGCAAAGCGGAAGCATAATGTTCAAAACCAAAACATAAGTATTAAACGTTTCAAAGTTTAACATGGCACACAGCTGTCCATGTCCCACAACGACTCTCCCCCATGCAAGCTCCAGCTAAGTACCTATTGACCTGCAAAGCATGTAGTAACGAGTCAACAACAAGTTGAGTGAGTTCACGGTTGGGTGTTCATTTTAAGTTGTTCCAAAAACAGTTTCCTTTAACTGGCATCCTGTCGTGGGGGTTACCCCATAGTTGAAAACGTGATTTGTTTACCCATTTACTCTGGCAATACAGCCGTGGGGGCTACCCCATGTTAGTTATCTGGCATTTCGGCCGTGGGGGCTACCCCATGTATACACTAGACTCGTTACCATATCGACTGATGACTGTAGTCATGTTTATGTGCCCTGAACTGTCAATGTCTATCATCATTGACGTGCCCAGATCCATTAGTTCACGCCCGTCCTCTGCGGCACGGTGTGAGGCTTGTCAGACCTAAATAGCGCTATCTAACTAATGACCCGCTCACCATTGGCCTCGGCGATTAAGTCGATATAAAAGGAGGGACTTCGTGATAGAGTTTTGGTCTAGTACGAGTTATCTGTCCATGAGGACGAGGAATTATATTCCTGAACCAATACTGTCCTACCCAAGAAAGGACGAGGAATCCATGTTCCTTAACCCCAATCCCAATCCCTGGGAATCCCATGCTTTGTAGAAAGTGTGAACTCACCTTAGGTTCGCTCGGCAGATAAACGAAAGGTCAAATCGAGCTAATTGTGGTCAACCACGTCCTAGTATGGTTACCACACAAGTCAGATTCAAATCAAGTAACGCACGTATGTTCTACACGTATTGTACACAAGTAACGATCATGGCATACACGTTTAGCATGGCAGTTCAACAACAGTACTAGATCAACAGTAGAAATCATGTAGCAAACAAAGCCCAACATTACAGCCCAAACACCTAAGCCCATAACAGTGTGCAAGTCCAAATTAGTGAGTATGTGTACGTGGTCTTCGAGTCGAGACTAGAGATCTCGAGTCGAGACTGTGCGGTCTCGAGTTATAGCCTATGAGTTCTCGAGTCGCAACTATGGAGGTCTCGAGTCATGCATGTACTAGTCGAGACTAGACGGTCTCGAGTCGCAACCGGACCCGTAACCGTGGTCTCGAGTTATGTTGCTTGTGTGAGGGAGTTGTGGTCTCTAATCGAGACTAAGGGTTCTCGACTCGCAATCGCTGATCTCGGGTTATGTTCTTGATGGTCTCGAGTCGAAACCAGGAGTCTCGACTCCCAACACCTGCTGATTGCCAGCATATGTACTAACCAATAGAATTTCGATTTCATGTAATTGTGTACTATCCAACCAAAACACACAAACATGTTTTCTTGTCTAAAACATAATCAAAACAGATTAAAACACAACATTTCAAATATTTTTAACAACCTTCATGTTGTTCTTCACGTGTTCAAATTGTTCATCATGATTATTCATCCGAATCCGACCCGAAACATGTTATACTAGATCTATTATGCCATCTTCGAAGCATTTTAAGCAACTATTTACCATTACTATTTCATAAATCATGTTTGCATCATGTAACACACTAGTCATGTACTAACCCCATTAAGCAACCTCAACTCATCATTTTATTCTCATATCATTATGAAGGAACATTTTATTCACTTAAATCAAGCACAACACACTACTCATATCATCAAGCAAACACCTTCATCATGGATAACAACAATCTTAATATCGACTATTCAAGAAGGATATATTCAATATGCATAAACTTAACAAGCAAACACATATTATCATATAACTTCATCATACATCATCAACCAAAATAAAACACATAACATGAATCACTAACCGGTAAGATTCCAAGGTATGAGGGTATGAAGGGTCGATGAATAAGCTTTCCAATGAGATCCTAAGCTTGAACCGAGAGCTCTTGTTGTCACCGGTTTGGTCCGAGAGAACGGAGAGAAGGTTTGTGCTTCTAGGGTTTTAGTGAGAGAGAATGTAGGAGTGTGTGTGTAGGAGAGTGTGTGTAGGTTGCCCCAAAAATGGCAAGGTTGGCTATCCACCAAGGTTATATACTCGCTCCAAGTTAGTGCACCCTAATGGGCTTTCGGGTGGACTAAAGGAGGTGCATGGCCCAACCGGCCCACTGTTTACTGTTCACTGGAGACCCAGCGGTCTCGAGTCAGGTCCTAGTGTCTCGGGTCACATAAATATTACGCGTACATATAAGCACATCACATATTCACATAATATTCACTTATAACATTCATTAACCAACATGTCAACTAGTCACATAACGTTCAAGCATGTTACATCGAGATACAATGGATGGTTCTAAATTACAAGTTGTCACATTATCCCCAAGTTGAAAGAAATTTCGTCCCGAAATTTGGTAAGTACTCACTAAGGAAGCTAGTTAAGTTGTATGGTTTTCCTGGGGTGTCACATCCTCCCCCCGTTGATCTGGAATTTCGTCCCGAAATTCCGTAGCTTCAGCCTCAGTAGTGGTTGTACTGTTTACGAATAGTTGGGGATACTTTTGTTTCATCTGATCTTCGCGTTCCCAAGTGAACTCTGGGCCGCGACGTGAGTTCCAACGAACTCGTACGAGAGGTATTCTAGTGTTCTTGAGGACCTTAACATCCCGGTCCGTGATTTCAACTGGTTCCTCGACGAATCATAACTGCTCGTCGATAGTGAGCTCCCTCAAAGGAACTACGAGGGTCTCATCTGACAGGCACTTCTTCAGATTTGACACGTGGAAAACGTTGTGAACTGCACTGAGTTCTGCTGGTAAGTCTAGTTTGTAGGCCACCTTGCCTATTTTCTCAATGACTTCGAAAGGTCCAACGTATCGTGGGTTAAGTTTGCCTCGTTTACCAAAACGAACCACACCCTTCCAGGGTGAAACTTTTAGTAGCACTCGCTCCCCAACCTGGAGCTCTAGTGGTTTTCTGCCCTTATCGGCGTAGACTTTCTGACGGTCACGAGCCACCGCAATTCATTGTCGTATTTGAGCAATTCGTTCGGTTGTGTCTACCACAAGTTTTGGACCGGTAATCTGACTATCCCCCACCTCTGCCCAACAAAGAGGTGACCGGCATTTACGCCCGTACAATGCCTCAAACGGAGCAGCTTTAATGCTGGTGTGGTAGCTGTTATTATACGAAAATTCCACAAGTGGCAGATGCTTTTCCCAGCTGTTGCCAAAGTCGATTACACATGCACGAAGCATGTCTTCTAAGGTTTGAATAGCGCGCTCAGACTGCCCGCCCGTCTGAGGGTGATACGCTGTGCTCATGTCTAATCGTGAGCCAACGGATTTGTGCATTGCTTGCCACAGTTCTGAAGTAAAACGTGCATCTCGATCCGAGATAATAGAGGTGGGCACTCCGTGCCTCGAGACAACTTCCTTAAGATATACGTCTGCTAGTGTGGAGAACTTATCCGTTTCCTTGATAGCCAAGAAGTGAGCAGACTTTGTGAGTCGATCCACGATCACCCAAATAGTATCGTTACCACGTTGAGATCTAGGCAGGCCAGTGACAAAATCCATGGAAATTTGCTCCCATTTCCATTGTGGTATCTCTGGTTGCTGGAGTAGGCATGAGGGTTTCTGGTATTCAGTCTTGACTCTCGCACAAGTCAAACACTTGCTGACGTAAGTTGCTATGTGGGCCTTCATGCTAGGCCACCAATACGTAGTTTTGATATCGTGGTACATCTTATCCGAACCAGGATGTACCGTGTAGCGAGACTTGTGTGCTTCATCCATCACAAGCTCTCGTAGGTTGCCTTAGAGTGGGACCCAAATGCATCCTGTTACGTAGTAAGCACCGTCTTCCTTCTGTTCTAAGCGTTGCCTTGAGCCACGTAGGGCTTCAGCCCTGATGTTTTCCGGTTTTAATGCCTCTACCTGAGCATCTCGTATCTGAGAAGTAAGACTAGACTGTATAGTGAGTTGTAGAGCTCGACGCGCTTGGGCGCAGTGTCCTTTCGACTAAGGGCATAAGCCACAATATTGGCTTTGCCAGGATGGTACTTGATTGCACATTCGTAATCGTTTAATAACTCGACCCATCGTCGTTGACGCATGTTTAGTTCCTTCTGTTTGAAGATGTGCTCGAGACTCCTGTGATCGGTGTAAATGGTGCACTTGGTACCGTACAGGTAGTGTCTCCATATCTTAAGTGCAAAAACAACAGCTCCCAGCTCTAAATCATGCGTAGTGTAGTTCCTTTCATGAACTTTAAGTTGGCGTGAGGCATACGCAATAACTTTATCTCGTTGCATCAATACACAACCAAGACCCTGAATTGATGCGTCGCAGTAAACCACAAAGTCGTCTGTGCCCTCTGGCAATAAAAGGATGGGTGCACTGCAAAGTCTATCCTTTAAGTGCTGAAATGCTAACTCCTGCGCGTTTCCGCATCGATAAACAACGCCTTTCTGCGTTAGCGAGGTGGGAGGCTGTGCAATCTTGGAAAAATCCTTAATGAACCTCCTGTAGTAACCTGCCAAACCCAAGAATTGGCGAATCTCCGTTGGTGTACGAGGTGCAGGCCAGTTCTTAATTGAGTCTACCTTGGATGGATCAACGTGAATCCCATCCTTGTTCACCACATGGCCTAAGAAATGGACTTCACGAAGCCAGAAGTTGCATTTTGAAAACTTGGCGTATAGCTGTTCTGCTCGAAGGAGTTCCAAAATAAGTCGTAGATGTTGCTCGTGTTCCTCCTGACTCTTAGAATAGATCAGGATGTCGTCGATGAAGACTATAACGAACTTGTCCAGGTAAGGCTTGCACACTCGATTCATCAAGTCCATGAAAATCGCAGGTGCGTTTGTCAGCCCAAAAGGCATGACCAAAAACTCATAGTGTCCGTAACGAGTTCTAAAGGCTGTTTTGGAGACGTCCTCTTCTCGGACTCTCAGCTGGTGATATCCCGATCTCAAATCAATATTTGAATAGTAGCTCGACCCTTGCAGCTGATCGAACAAGTCGTCGATACGTGGTAGAGGATAACGATTCTTCACCGTCACCTTGTTAAGTTCACGATAGTCGATACACATTCTAAAGGTACCGTCTTTCTTCTTCACAAATAACACTGGAGCTCCCCAGGGCGATGAGCTAGGACGAATAAAACCCATATCCAGGAGTTCTTGTAGTTGCGTAGAGAGTTCTTCCAACTTTGATGGAGCTAAACGATAAGGTGCACGAGCTATAGGCGCAGCTCCGGGAGCTAGTTCAATCTGAAACTCGACTTGGCGATGAGGCGGAAGACCAGGCAGTTCCTCCGGAAATACCTCAGGATAGTCGCGTACAATCAGAAAATCTTCTATCTTCTTCTCTTCCTTCGAGGTGTCTGCAACAAGAGCCAAGATAGCGATGTGGCCCTTTCTCAAATACTTCTGGGCCTTAAGGAGAGAGATGATGTTCTCAATAGCGCCCCTCTTGTCGCCACGAATCACGAGAGGTTCATCACTCGAACCAGGAATACGAACAATCTTCTCGTTGCAAAGAATCTCTGCTCGGTGTTGGGATAACCAATCCATCCCAATGACAACATCGAAACTACCCAAGACGATAGGAATAAGGTCGATAGAGAAGGTCTGGTTAGCGAGAACAAGTTTACAACCCTTGACTACGTGTGCGGCCTCTAAACTCTTACCATTTGCTAGCTCTACAGTGTGCTTGTTGTTCAAAGGTGTTGGAATACGCTTAAGCATTCGACTAACTTCTAGTGACACGTAGCTAGTATCGGCACCCGAATCAAATAAAACTGTAACATAAAAGTCGTCGAGAAGGAACTTACCCGTCACAACATTGGGGTCATTCCTTGCTTCACCTTGACCAATCACGAACACCCGCCCCCTGGCACCATTGTTGTTGTTGTTGTTCCCGTTGTTACCATTCCCTTGATTATTGTTGTTGTTGTTGTTGTTGTTCTGGTTCCGGTTCAGTTGGGGACAATATTTCTTAAAGTGGCCTTCAGCTCCACACTGAAAGCACCCTTTGTTGTTACCTTGCTGCTGCTGCTGGCGTTGATTCTGTTGAGCTGGTTGTTGACGATTCTGGTTTACGGGGTATAAACTTCTGCAATCCTTTGCGGCGTGACCTGGCTTGTTGCACCTATGACAGTTACCCCTGGTGCATGGTCCGCTGTGGTGTAGGTTGCAGCGATTGCATTTGGGGTGATTCCCTTTGTACCCACTATGACTTTGACCACCAGATGATTGCTGACTGGGGCTCTTGTAGTCATCAGTCTTTCTCTGCTGAGACTGAGACTGAACAGAAGTCGAACCCTTACTTGAAGCTCCATCCCATTTCCGTTTGTTGTCACTAGGAGCATCCGAAGTAGCTGTAGCACTTATGCGCTTGGGTAACCTGTTCTGCTCCACCGCCTGATCAGTAAGACGGTGAGCCAACTGAACAACCTGCTGGATGGTGGCGAGGTTTACTAAAGTCACATGACTCTGGATTTCTGGCACTAAGCCCTTGAGAAATAGTTCGATGCGTTTGATGGGAGGGTCCACCATAGTAGGACACAGTAATGCAAGCTCATTCGATCTTTTCGTATACGCCTCAATTTCTGACCCCGTCATCTTGAGGTTGAAGAACTCGACTTCCAGCTTATGAATGTCATCCCGACTGCAGTATTCTTCCTTGATCATCTTTTTAAAATTTTCCCATGGGGTGGCGTTGGCAGCAACCAACCCCAGCATTTGGACCTGAGCGTTCCACCATGTGAGGGCTAAACCCTCGAGAGTACCGGTAGCACTGCGTGCCTCAGGGCATTTGCACATTTCGAACACAAATTCTAGTTTCTCAAACCAGTTGAGGAGACCTACGGCTCCTTCAGTGCCGCTAAAAGTAGTCGGTCGGCAGTCCATAAAAGTTTTAAAGGTGCACACAGGTGGCTGAGCATGTTGACCTATTGTGGGTGAAAGAAAAGACAGAGTTTAACACAAAGGTTGGTTCACGAGAGTAGGATCTAAAGATCCTGGAATGAGTTTGGACTGCAGGATATACCTCCTGCGTGTGCAGCTGCAAGCGCCGCAGCAACTTGTTCGTTAATCAGAGCCGTCAACTGGGCCTGAGTCATGTTAACGCGTCCAGACATGATCTTCATATCAAGAGGAACATGAGTGAGAGGGGTTCGCGAAAATGCGACGACAGAAGAGAGCAAGCACACACGTGTTCAAGCAACAGTAGTTATACTAACCAAGCATACCATGAGCAATGCACTATCTAACTAACAAGTAGGCAATATATACATAGATCATATCACCTAGAACGTCGAGCCTTGCATGTGGAGTGAAGCGTCGTTGTGGATCGTAGAGCACTGTACAGGTTATAGTCTGATTTTAATAAAACTTTTTCCCTTATTAAAACCAAGTTCACTATAACCAATGGCTCTGATACCAATCTGTCACACCCCCAAAATCCACCTGCGGAATACCACCGCTTGGAGGCGTGACTGACCAGGATCAAGCCACCGATCATATCGAACACGCAAGTTAATAATTATAAAAGTTTAACCAATACAAATGGTGTCCAAACAAAACATAGTTTGAGTTGCAAAGCGGAAGCATAATGTTCAAAACCAAAACATAAGTATTAAACGTTTCAAAGTTTAACATGGCACACAGCTGTCCATGTCCCACAACGACTCTCCCCCATGCAAGCTCCAGCTAAGTACCTATTGACCTTCAAAGCATGTAGTAACGAGTCAACAACAAGTTGAGTGAGTTCACGATTGGGTGTTCATTTTAAGTTGTTCCAAAAACAGTTTCCTTTAACTGGCATCCTGCCGTGGGGGTTACCCCATAGTTGAAAACATGATTTGTTTACCCATTTACTCTGGCAATACAGCCGTGGGGGCTACCCCATGTTAGTTATCTGGCATTTCGGCCGTGGGGGCTACCCCATGTATACACTAGACTCGTTACCATATCGACTGCTGACTGTAGTCATGTTTATGTGCCCTGAACTGTCAATGTCTATCATCATTGACGTACCCAGATCCATTAGTTCACGCCCATCCTCTGCGGCACGGTGTGAGGCTTGTCAGACCTAAATAGTGCTATCTAACTAATGACCCGCTCGCCATTGGCCTCGGCGATTAAGTTGATATAAAAGGAGGGACTTCGTGATAGAGTTTTGGTCTAGTACGAGTTATCTGTCCATGAGGACGAGGAATTATATTCCTAAACCAATACTGTCCTACCCAAGAAAGGACGAGGAATCCATGTTCCTTAACCCCATTCCCAACCCCTGGGAATCCCATGCTTTGTAGAAAGTGTGAAATCACCTTAGGTTCGCTCGGCAGATAAACGAAAGGTCAAATCGAGCTAATTGTGGTCAACCACGTCCTAGTATGGTTACCACACAAGTCAGATTCAAATCAAGTAACGCACGTATGTTCTACACGTATTGTACACAAGTAACGATCATGGCATACACGTTTAGCATGGCAGTTCAACAACAGTACTAGATCAACAGTAGAAATCATGTAGCAAACAAAGCCCAACATTACAGCCCAAACACCTAAGCCCGTAACAGTGTGCAAGTCCAAATTAGTGAGTATGTGTAAGTGGTCTTCGAGTCGAGACTAGAGATCTCGAGTCGAGACTGTGCGGTCTCGAGTTATAGCATATGAGTTCTCGAGTCGCAACTGTGGAGGTCTCGAGTCATGCATGTACTAGTCGAGACTAGACGGTCTCGAGGCGCAACCGGACCCGTAACCGTGGTCTCGAGTTATGTTGCTTGTGTGAGGGAGCTGTGGTCTCTAATCGAGACTAAGGGTTCTCGACTCGCAATCGCTGATCTCGGGTTATGTTCTTGATGGTCTCGAGTCGAAACCAGGAGTCTCGACTCCCAACACCTGCTGATTGCCAGCATATGTACTAACCAATAGAATTTCGATTTCATGTAATTGTGTACTATCCAACCAAAACACACAAACATGTTTTCTTGTCTAAATCATAATCAAAACAGATTAAAACACAACATTTCAAATATTTTTAACAACCTTCATGTTGTTCTTCACGTGTTCAAATTGTTCATCATGATTATTCATCCGAATCCGACCCGAAACATGTTATACTAGATCTATTATGCCATCTTCGAAGCATTTTAAGCAACTATTTACCATTACTATTTCATAAATCATGTTTGCATCATGTAACACACTAGTCATGTACTAACCCCATTAAGCAACCTCAACTCATCATTTTATTCTCATATCATTATGAAGGAACATTTTATTCACTTAAATCAAGCACAACACACTACTCATATCATCAAGCAAACACCTTCATCATGGATAACAACAATCTTAATATCGACTATTCAAGAAGGATATATTCAATATGCATAAACTTAACAAGCAAACACATATTATCATATAACTTCATCATACATCATCAACCAAAATAAAACACATAACATGAATCACTATCCGGTAAGATTCCAAGGTATGAGGGTATGAAGGGTCGATGAATAAGCTTTCCAATGAGATCCTAAGCTTGAACCGAGAGCTCTTGTTGTCACCGGTTTGGTCCGAGAGAAAGGAGAGAAGGTTTGTGCTTCTAGGGTTTTAGTGAGAGAGAATGTAGGAGTGTGTGTGTAGGTTGCCCCAAAAATGGCAAGGTTGGCTATCCACCAAGGTTATATACTCGCTCCAAGTTAGTGCACCCTAATGGGTTTTCGGGTGGACTAAAGGAGGTGCATGGCCCAACCGGCCCACTGTTTACTGTTCACTCGAGACCCAGTGGTCTCGAGTCAGGTCCTAGTGTCTCGGGTCACAGAAATATTACGCATACATATAAGCACATCACATATTCACATAATATTCACTTATAACATTCATTAACCAACATGTCAACTAGTCACATAACGTTCAAGCATGTTACATCGAGATACAATTGAGGGTTCTAAATTACGAGTTGTCACATATAAAGCATAAATAGTTATTACAAACATTGTTCTCAAAGACAAGTAATTGTTCTGACAACTCAGATTTTATTGAATGGCGTTTCTAGACACCTGTCACATACGTTAAAATAAAGTCACTACACATAGTGCAAAGGTGAGTACACAAGTTTAATAGCATATAGTATAGCGAAAGCGTTTACGCATAACCAACATGTAACACGTAGAAATGTGAAGCAAGTAAGCTATCGACAATGAAATATGAAAACAGTGCGTCGAGTGAGATGAGCGATCAGACGGTGGTTCGATCGGATGACCGTCCGGACAGATGACCATTCGGTCGGTGGTCAATCGATTAAGGAAGTGTATTATAAAATGTTTGAACTTTTGAAGTTTTCGTTGTAGTATAAATAATTCATTCGACCGGATGGTCATCCGAATGGATGGCCATTCGATCGGATGGCTATTCGATTGAAAGATGGTATTCTTTGAAGTTTTGTCAAATTGTTCAAGTGTTGATTTTATAAGGCAAGTCACCTGGTCGAATAGTCATTCAATCGGATGGTCATCCGATCGGATGGCTATTCGATCGGGCAACCTTTGGTTTGAAAACCTTGTAAAATCAGTTAAGTTAAAAGTTTCACGGTTTAACGGAGACAACATGATGACGTGTTAAACAACAGAAACCACACCAATTTTAGCTCAGCCGATCGGATGGGAACCACCCCATTCGATCAGACTCAACTCTTCAAGACGGAGTTCCATGTTCAACCCGTGAATCGGTCGTCTCTTCGGTAGAAATCCGTTCTCAGACCGGCTCTTCACTAGAGAATGAGTAGAAAGCCTGAACGAGTCCAGATTCTAAAGGTTTTTAGTAAAAAGTGAAGATTGTTGAAGAAAAGTTTGAATCCAGTTAAAAATGTTTAGATCTTGTCGAAATTAGTGTTAAATCGTATGGAAATCCATTAGATCTGAACTGTTCTTAGTGAGATGAGGTCACACTTCAGTGTTCATGAGAACCCGAGGTGACGTCACCCTAAAACAGCCCAAATCAGGTGATTTTATGGTGAAAATGTAAAAATTGATGGAGAAGATGATGAGTAAGTGTATGCTGATGATGGAAGTACAAGATTTAGGATGAAATACTTACGGAATCGCGTGGAATCGAGAGAAAAGTGCTTGAGAGCATGCTGGTTGGATAGGGCTGTCACATCAATGAACAGTTGATGTGACAGGGGGGTATTTATAGGTGAGAGGGAGAGAGGCGGTGGAGGGTTAAGTGGGTTGGATGGCCATTTGATCGGATGGCCATCCGATCGGATGGTCATCCGGTCGGATGATCATTCGATCGGTTGGTCATTCGATCTGACGGCTAGTGCGAGTTAACTTTCCGACTTTCGTTTCGTGCGTTGAGCGTTGCGTTGCGTTGCGTTGCGTTGCGTTTAAGCGAGTTGCGAGTAAGTGATGCGATAGTACTAAACAATAGCTACACAAATAACATAACTCATATAAAAGTAATTCTGCGTTTCGAGTTGCGATGAGATTACGTTGTGCTAGAGTTACGATTGAGTTTGCTAATTACATCCCAAAACATATATAAAGCACACAAGTAAGCACGTAATGACACACACATAGAGTAACACCAATAGTTTGCGATGAGATTGCGATGTGATAGCGATGTGATAGCGTTCAGTATAATGGCGTTTAGTTGCGTTTATCACATTGTTACTTCACATAATAATAAATCGTAGTTTAAAATAGCGTTAACCAAAGTATCGATTATCAAATTTCGAGAGTACAAGGCAATAAGAAAAGACAGATCTGAGTAACAACCTGACTTTTCCTTTGACTTGTACTTTGACTTTGACTTCGGAAAGTCGGGTTGTTACAATATATATTGGTAGATTGATTTCATACTCGGTTCCTAAAAGATGCACGATTTTAGGTTTTTTTACATATTTTAGTTCTCCAACCGGTTTTTTGAGTACTAACAAGTTTACATCCAAAATTCAGCGTGGTCTTTTATATATGGCATGAGAATCTACACAATAATCAACCGTAACAATTACAATTATAATAAAGCTGGACGGTGTGGGCTAGCACTACCGTCCAACTCGGATGCATAACGCTCTCAACATCATCCTGTCGGTGCCAAAGAGGGTCGTTATGTTGTGGTTCGTCAACCCATAACGGGCGCGAGAAGGGAAGAAAAAGGGGGGACCCACAACGACAACGACCATCACCATATCCGTTTACTTGCAACCACCACCACTCTTTACCCGCTAACCATCATCACTGCCACACTATGTCTTTGTTGACTGGAAAAACAGCCAGAGAAGAAGGAGAAAGCGATTGTTTTGTGTGTGGATATGATTAAAGAAGTTTTTAAATGAGCTAATAAATGGACCATTTAAAATGGGTTTATGTAACACCCCGGATATTTATATCAAATTATAAAGCGGCATGTGTCCAAACTCTACAAACAATTCTGATTAATGGAATGAGAGAGACCGAAATTGTCAAAATGGGGGTTGAACTAAAGTCAAAGGACTAAAGTTGCAAAAATGGCAAAAAAATCCATCTCTGGAAGTCCCTTACGGACCATAAGGGTTTCAAAAAGATTTGGTGCCAGAAGTCCTTACGGACCATAAGGCATCACCTCTTACGACCTCTTACGGTCCGTGAGGGGTTTAGAGACAACAAAGAAGATGCTGGCAACTACAGCCTGATTCCTTGCCACCTAGCTCTGATTTTTGCCCCTATTCTTCTTCTTCTATGGACACCTAATATGCTACTAACCAGCCTCTAATGACTCCTGGTGACACTTGTCAAGGATTGGGAGCCCATGAATTAGTATTAATAGGTGTGAAGTTCATCTATTTCACTCACACCTTTACATTCTCACTCTAAAACTTCTCTTGGAGAACTAATTTCTAAAAGTTCTCAGTAGTCATCAAGTCTAGTAAGTCCTTCCTCTTTAGTCAATTTCAATTATATAGCTAGTTATCAACAGAAACTCAAACAATTTGACTTTCGGTTCTAACCAATTTGGTCAAGTCAAAGTTCGAATTGAACTTTCTTACGTGATCATAATGTTTAGTATAAATAGTGGTGTTGGTCGAATGTTTATAATTAGATTTTGATTGAATTTTAATAGAAAAAAACAGTGTTCTTGAATCTTTTAGTTTGTTTATCGTCTTTGATTAATCATTACGCTTTTGAGCCATTTAATTGCGCTCAAAACTGTATCACCCTAACTAAATAAAAAGAAAAAGGTATAGGTGTAATAAAGTAATTAAAGGCAAAGGGATGTCCAATCAACGAATATGAAGTGATTAATCCCACTTAAAAATTAGAAGGGATGCTACATGGATTAATATATAATTAAAGGTGACAGGTTAAATGTGGTTTTACTTAAAAGTATTCCCATTGGATTCTTTATCCATAACTATATAATTACACTAAAAATTATTACTTTTTCTTTCTTTTTTCCAATTATATAATATTTTTATACGTTATTATTATTATATTTTCTCTCCACCACTCACAACCCACTTTTAAAAATATTAAAAAGATTATAAGAGGTGAACATTGTTTCCCATTTAATTACAGATAAACACTAGCATTCTCATATATTTTCTCTCACCTCCACTAATAACCACTCACAATAATTATTTATAATATAAGTTTTCTCACTCCATAAATACAAGAGATCCATAGTGAATGCTCTTAGTTACCGAATTTAGAATACAATTAGTGTTTAATTTTGAAAAACAAAATCTATTTTTTAGAAGGATAACCTTGTTGTGTTTGGTTACCGCACTCCTTAAATTGAAGAGTCCGTTGCTTAGGAGTTTAGCTTGGGCATTCCCCGGGAAACCATACCGTCGGCTGCCACTTGACAGTCGTTGTGCCACCACAAGAGCAGAACTCTCTGGCATAACACACGGTGGGACAAAAACCCCGGTGGGCCCTCTGTCACACCCCAACCTATGGCGGAATCATCGGGGCACGACACTAGGCGAATCAGATTGCTCAAGAGAATCCATAACAACTAAATTGCGACAGTATTTAATGAGTTCATTATCCCATACTAATAAACAAACACAATCACATAAGCTGTCACGAATTTCATGTCCTCTCAAACAATACAAATCCGACAACCTAGATTTTAGGTGTGTTTCTAGACTTCCTAGCTTGATTTGATGTAGGTTGCAACTAAACCTGCAACATACATTAAAACAACGTCAATACAAAAGTATTGGCGAGTATACAAGTTTTCATAGAGTAGTGTAAATAGTTAAAAAGTGCTGCGAATTACCAAATACATAAACGAGTTACCTCAACATACACGCATACAAGATAGATACTACCAGCTAAGTCACTCGAGCTGCGATTGCTATTCATCCTAACTAGACCCCGTCGGGTTCTATAGTACTATACTAGTTAAGGCGGGACCTCGCGAGTATAAGTCCTAACACATATGTAACAAGCATCACGTGTAAATATGTTACACCCAAAATGCGATAAAAAGGGGTTCGAGTATACTCACAGTCGGTGTTCAGCAAGTAAACACAACTTGGTTGGATTGAAGGGAGCGTGTCTGAGATTAGCCTGGTTACAGATCGATAGCGTAAGCGTTGAGTAGTGCGTCAAACGGTGGCGGTGAACCAAGTGTCGGATGGTAATCCGATCGGATGGCCATTCGATTGGATTGGCATCTCGTTTGGTAAGGATGTGTTTGTGTACAATGGCTTTGAAGTTTTCGTTGTAGCATTTTGAGAACAGAGGAGTATCTCTACCTTTCAGGTCGATCGGTCGAACGGTCGATCAATCGAACGGTCGTTCGATCGGGTAGCAATCCGATTGGTGAGACATTTCTAGTGAGAACAAGTTCACAGCAGGATGGTAACTCGATCGGATGGCAATCCGATCGGATGGCAATCCGTTAGAACTAATGATCTTTGAAAATTATGAAAATGATTAAGTGTCAAAGTTCCAAATGTCAATTGATCGGATGGTCTTTCGATCGGATAGCAATCCGATCGGACGGCAATCCGATCGGACGGCAATCCGTTCGACACTCAGATGCTTGAATAGTTTTTGAAAAATGTTTATGTGTTGGAACCAAGCGCAATTCGAACGGATGGCTGTCCGATCGGATGGCAATCCGATTGGATGGCAATCCGATCAGACGACAGTCCGTCCCAACGGCCTGATCATCTTTAACACTTGATTGTTTTGATAGTTTTGCAGTTTTGATCGAGACGTTGTGATAACGAGCTAAACAACAGAAACCCCATCGTGACCTAAGTGATCCGATCGAACAGGAATCACCCTAGTCCGATCAGTCAACTGTTTAAGACGGTCGTTCCTATTTAACCCGAACTCGGTAGTCTCTTTGATCGAAACTAGATCTTGAACCGACTCATCACTAAGAAGGAGTAGAAGATCAGTACGAGCTCCGATTCTATCGGTTTTGAGTGCATTGAGTGTAAAAGAGTTGAAAGGAAGTTAGAAAACCATCTTTCAATCCTTTTAATCATGAATATGTGAATATCTATGCGAAAACATTGTTGATTTATGTGGAAATCCTTCAGATCTGAGTTGTTCTTGGTGAAATGAGGCCAATACTTAAAGTTCATAAGAACTCCATGATGACATCATCCTAGAACACCTTAAATCCAATGATTTCACGGTTAAAAGTTAGGATTCAAAGGTGAAGATGATGAAGAAGTGCGTGTAGATCATAGAAGTACAAGATTTGAGGTAGAAACTTACAAGAATCACGAGAAATCGAGAGAAAATAGCCCCAAAGCGTGCTGGTCGAGTGAGAGCTGTCCCATCACTTGAACAGTGATGTGACAAGGGCTATTTATAGGTGAAGAGGCGAAAAGGTGATGGAGTGCCATGGATCGGATGGAAATCCGATCGGATGGTTGTCCGATCGGGTGGCAATCCGATCGGTTGGCCATCCGATCGGTCAGTCACTCGATCGGTGGTCTCCGGCGAATTGCTTTTCGATGTTTCGTTTTGTTCGTTAAGCTTTGCAATAGTTTGGTTACGCATCTTCATACCCACATTCATATATTTATTATAATTAGTCACAAAGGGTCGTATAAATATCGACATTTCAAAGTCTGCGTTGGGATAATCAAGTTGCGCGTTTCAAATATGCGTTGCGTTGCGACACATCACGGCTATCGAGGAGGGTAGAATAGGTCCTCACTCAACGTCATCGTGAGTGTTAGTACGTGCGATGTGATGTGTTATAGCGATAAAGTATGCGTAATATACGAAAATACTGCGAAATAGCGATGTATGCGATATAGCTACATTGTGATCTGAATCTCTGGTGCTAGGCGTAACGAGTATAACGAGTAGTAAAAACGCACGAACGTGCAGGTTGTTACAGTCTCCCCTGCTTTAGGAAATTTCGTCCCGAAATTAATCCACAAGAAGGGTTGCAAGGATCGATGTGATTGGGAGTAGCGATTAAAAGCGTCAAAATAAGCGAGCGATCGATTGAAATTCGACGAGCGAGAGTGTTGCGATGACTGGCGATGGCAGCGAGTAAGGCGATTCGTATACAAAAGATGGCAACACACAAAAAGCGATCCAAAAGTGTTTTGAATTCTCGAAAAGTTGATTAATTCGAAAAGGTTTGAAGAAACTTGTTTATAAAAAATCTTCCCACAGTGCGGCGTTAAGCTGTTTCGATGTTCACACCAGCGCTAAACGATTTTAGGTTACTAAAAGATTTTAGGGTGTTTAAAACTTGTTTTATAAAATTTTCTCGTCACGCGGCAGTAACTTGAGTTGATTGTCATACCATCGTTACAAGATAATCTCGTTTTGTACAAAGGTTTTGATCAGATTTTAGAAAAAAAAGTTTTGTAAGAAAGGCTTTGTTTACACAAAGGTTTTACTAATATCTAAATTTTAAATTTAAAGTCGGCCCCGCATGGCACTTTCCCACGAAAGTTCTACAACATGGCTAAAACACTTATATATAGGTAGTACAAGCGGCATATCCACCATGTTTTAGCCATATGGCTTCCGTCCCGTGAGGTGGTTTCATGTGTGTCGACATAGTTCTGATAGGTTTCGATTCCCTCGGTCCACGCGAGAGATGGTTGGACCAAGTGTAAGAGAAGGATTGAGTAAACTGAGCGATGAAGTCGATTCCGAACTCAGTTTAGTGACACGAGCGAGTGCGACAAGCGATAAGCGGTACGCGATAATTGATAGCACAAAACAAACATAATAAGACAAGCGAAAAATGATGAGCGATAAGCGAAGAGCGATAGCAAAAACCGTCAAGCGATAGGCGACGATCGATGCGTTGCAAGCGATGGGAATATGCGATTTGATTAGATTAAACGACACCACAAGTTTTAACTTACATTAAGCCCCACAAGGCCTTTTTCCACGAAAATCTGCTGATATGGCTAAAACACTTCTATATAGGAAGTACCAGCGGCGTATCCACCATGTTTTAACCTTATCAGTTTCGTCTTGTGAAGCGAGGTCATGTGTGCTAACATAACATAGATAACAGAAATAACGCTAAGCGATAGCACAAGCGATAGAGCGGTACACAAGCGATAGAGCGATACACAAGCGATAGAGCGATACACAAACGATAGAGCGATACCCACGATATGCGATAGCGCGATGCACATAATAAGCGATTGAGCGAACACACAATAAGCGATTGAGATTGCAAGATAGATTCCAATGATAATGCGATTGCGAGCGTGTTTGACATACGAAAAGTCTAGCGATGACACGCTTTGAGTTGCGATTGAGATTGTTACGCCTCGCGATGTAGTGTAGTGTGTCGAAAATAGATTCAATAGTATACTTGGTCTAATAACGTTCAACTTGTATGGCACTTTCTTCACAAAACATTGGTTGGCATGGCGAAGCACTTATATATAGGAAGTACCAGCGGCGTATCCACCATGCTTCCACCACACGCCTCTGCCCCATGAATAGGTGTCACACTGTGTCGACATGGTTAAGACGTTTGTATATAGGAAGTACCAGTGGCGTATCCACCACGCTTAACCATGCTTTTAACGTTATGGCATTATTGAATCTTATTATGATCCCCATGCACTGACCAACATAATCCCGTGTGCACCCGCGATTAAGATGTCCCTTGCACGTTTATCGCAGCTCGTTTCAAGAACACATAGTAGGGGCAAAACACATTATATAGTATATAGTGCTAATATATAGTCCTTGCGCGAGTGTGAGAGAGTGAGAGATAAATAGAGTCCACATTGCGTCGAGAAATAGAACAAGTTCAACATGCAAAAGAAATTAAAGGCGAAAATCGTATCATTACAACAACATTGGAAGCGTAACTAATGTTGCTGTGGAGGACTTCTACGAAGACTGCGATTGTTGCTGGAATTCCTCAAGTCTGTGGCCCCGTGCGGCAGTGCTGGGTAAGATGACCATACCAGTTGCAATTTGCGCAAAAGCGATATCTAGCTTCTGGTAGGTGATGATACGTACACATGAGACACAGGGGATGAGTTCCGTTGTAGTCGCGCTTCGAGTGAACTGGAATTGCTTGGAGAGGTTCTAGTTGTGACAGTTCAGTTGTTGAAGAATTTAGGCTCATGGTCTTTCGTTTGCGGTTGGGCTGAGCTTCCTGAAGCCGTGCGTTGGCGTTGGAGGGTTCGTCCAAGGACTCACCTGAAGAATCGTCGGTAGTATCGTCAGAGGAATCGTCGAAAGAATTGATGACGATTGCTTGATGAGCTTGTTTGACAGGATTCTTGGAGAAAAATCCGTCCAAGACACGTTTGTCATTGATTTCTGCTGCCAAGCGATAGGTTTCTTCGATGGTAGCTGGTCTTGCAGCTTCGACAAAATCGCCCACACATTCAGGAAAGCCGCGAATGTTCTTCGTGATGGCTTTTTCTGAGGTGTTGACTTGACTTAGGCAGATTATGCTAAGCTGTTTGAACCTTGCGGTGTAGCCAGTATTGTCACCTTCGACTTGCTTAATTTCCCAAAATTCGTCTTCTAGTTTCTGGACTTCGTGGGGAGGGCAGTACTCTTTCTTCATGAGCTCTTTCAGCTCATCCTAAGAGAGAGCGTAAGCTACGGAGATCCCACGTTTGTTACGTTCGGCTGTCCACCAGTCGAGTGCTTGCGATTGAAATACTCCGGTAGCGCAAGTAGTACGGAAACCATCGGGACACCCACTCGGACGAAGGGTGAATTCGATAGAATCGAACCACTGGAGTAGTTGGGACACACCTCCTTCACCCGTGAACTCCATCGGGTCACAGGCTTTGAAGTGTTTGTAGAGGAAAGCAGATTGCGGCGCCTCCATTTTAGAGTCTTCCGAGGTTCGAGAGTTGCTGAGAGAGTGCACTTGAGCGACAATTTGAGGAATGACCTTGGCCACAAGCGAGGCAATCCTCCTTTCGGCGCTTTGTTTGGCTCTTCTCCTAGCTGCTTGTCTCGATGTAGAATCGTTTGAAGACATCTAGACAGGGAGAGATTTGGAGTGAGATTCGATCATAATGATTTTTAAGTTTTGCGATGCGATTGAGCGCGATCAAAACTTGTTGCGAGTAATATATTAGACTTCACATAGGAGCCACATAGGAGACATGAGATTCCTAAATTCCCACACAATTGATTTGCTTGTATGTGTATATATATAGGTTCGTATAAACTATACCTTTATGCTTGCATAGATAGCGCGAGGACGCGATGCAAAGAGAGGGAGCAAGAGCAGTAATTAGACATTAGCTTTGTTTCGAACATTCGGTTTTCATTTTAGATTGCGATGGTTGCGCGACTTGTGTGTTTACAAAAGCATGGAGCGAAAATCGATAAATTGAGAAATCGACAAAGCGTAAAGTTTTAAATCGTAGCCACATAAGCATAAATAGGTTCGGTAAAGCATAAAATCGGCAAGTCATATGCTAGAGAAACAGATAGAGTGCCTCGGGTGTTTAGGCGTTGACTGCCCAAGGTAACCCAACTATACCCAACAAGTTCGTGCACGCGCGTTACTCTAGAAGACTTATGCTTCCACTGGGATGCAGCTCATGGCAATCGTCTTCCTAGTCATCGTGTGGCTTGAGTTATCGTTATAGCCGAGTCCTTGGGAGAGCTTTTGAAAAACCATTTTGTAGAGAGTGGAACAGTTTATTAAGATACGGGTTTCACCCCTGACTTAATAACTTCACTCCTAGCTGTGGTTGTGCCCTTCGAATAAATTCGGGAGTTCCACTAGATTTTGAAATGGAGACTTTCGTTGAGATATGGATGTCACTCCTAGCTCATCAGAAAGTCCTCGTGCTAGAAAAATGTACTGCGTGAGCGATCTTATCGAGAGTTCTCGGTTTTCACGCCTGATCTCGACTGGACCCCTCGGTTGTGTTATGCGAATATTTTTTGAAAGCGTGTGTATTGTGTTGGCCTTAGGAAAGGCTAAGTAATATTCCAGCTTTAGGAAAGGCTCTTCGCGTGAAGTTGTAGTGGGCGGTGTTCACGCGAAGTTGTAGTGTTTTCAGCGGATTCAAATGAGAGTATCAAGTAGGCCCGTACAAATCCTACTGGGTTCGTACGAGTCGGCCTGTTGGTACTTAGACTATAGACTAGGTCGTTTCTAAGACATCGACCCGGACTAGGTCATGTCTGACCTAACTGATACCAATCTGTCACACCCCAACCGATGGCGGAATCATCGGGGCGCGACACTAGGCGAATCAGATTGCTCAAGAGAATCCATAACAACTAAATTGCGACAGTATTTAATGAGTTCATTATCCCATACTAATAAACAAACACAATCACATAAGCTGTCACGAATTTCATGTCCTCTCAAATAATACAAATCCGACAACCTAGATTTTAGGTGTGTTTCTAGACTTCCTAGCTTGATTTGATGTAGGCTGCAACTAAACCTGCAACATACGTTAAAACAACGTCAATACAAAAGTATTGGCAAGTATACAAGTTTTCATAGAGTAGCGTAAATAGTTAAAAAGTGCTGCGAATTACCAAATACATAAACGGGATACCTCAACATACATGCATACAAGACATATACTACCAGCTAAGTCACCCGAGCTGCGATTGCTATTCATCCTAACTACACTCCGTTGGGTTCTATAGTACTATACTAGTTAAGGCGGGACCTCGTGAGTATAAGTTCTAACACATATGTAACTAGCATCACGTGTAAATATGCATAACAGTTATTCGCAAGTGATAAACAGTTTGATTGAATAATTTGTTTTGATAAATTCGATTTAATAGGAACGTATGTTACACCCAAAATGCGATAAAAAGGGTTTCGAGTATACTCACAGTCGGTGTTCAGCAAGTAAACACAACTTGGTAGGATTGAAGGGAGCGTGTCTGAGATTAGCCTGGTTACAGATCGATAGCGTAAGCGTTGAATAGTGCGTCAAACGGTGGCGGTGAACCAAGTGTCGGATGGTAATCCTATCGGATGGCAATCCGATCAGATGGCCACTCGATCGAATGTCAATCCGTTCAGATAGTCCTCCGATCGGATGCCATTCGATTGGATTGACAACTCGTTTGGTAAGGATGTGTTTCTGTACGATGGCTTTGAAGTTTTCGTTGTAGCATTTTGAAAACAGAGGAGTATCTCTACCTTTCAGGTCGATCGATCAAACGGTCATTCGATCGGGTAGCAACCCGATTGGCGAGACATTTCTAGTGAGAACAAGTTCACAGCAGGATGGTCACTCAATCGGATGGCAATCTGTTAGAACTAATGATCTTTGAAATTTAAGAAAATGATTATGTGTTGAAGTTCCAAATGTCAATTGATCGGATGGTCGTTCGATCGGATAGCAATCCGATCGGACGGCAATCCGTTCGACACTCAGATGCTTGAATAGTTTTGAAAAATGTTTAAGTGTTGGAACCAAGCGCAATCCGATCAGATAGCTGTCCGATCGGATGGCTGTCCGATCGGATGGCAATCCGATCGTACGGTAATCCATCCCAACGGCCTGATCTTCTTTAACACTTGATTGTTTTGATAGTTTTGCAGTTTTGATCGAGACGGTGTGATAACGAGCTAAACAACAGAAACCCCATCATGACCTAAGTGATCAGATCGAACAGGAATCACCCTAGTCCAATCAGTCAACTGTTCAAAGACGGTCGTTCCTGTTTAACCCGAACTCGGTAGTCTCTTTGATAGAAACCAGATCTTGAACCGAGTCATCACTAAGATGGAGTAGAAGATCAGTACGAGCTCCGATTCTATCGGTTTTGAGTGCATTGAGTGTAAAAGAGTTGAAAGGAAGTTAGAAAACCATCTTTCAATCCTTTTAATCATGAATATGTGTAGATCTATGCGAAAACATTGTTGATTCATGTGGAAATCCTTCAGATCTGAGTTGTTCTTGGTGAAATGAGGCCAATACTTGAAGTTCATAAGAACTCCATGATGACATCATCCGAGAACACCTCAAATCCACTGATTTCACGGTTAAAAATTAGGATTCAAAGGTGAATATGATGAAGAAGTGCGTGTAGATCATAGAAGTACAAGATTTGAGGTAGAAACTTACAAGAATCGAGAGAAATCGAGAGAAAATAGCCCTAAAGCGTGCTGGTTGAGTGAGAGCTGTCACATCACTTGAACAATGATGTGACAAGGGCTATTTATAGGTGAAGAGGCGAAAAGGTGATGGAGTGCCATGGATCGGATGGTAATCCGTTCGGATGGCTGTCTGATCGGGTGGCAATCCGATCGGTTGGCCATCCGATCGATCAGTCACTCGATCGGTGGTCTCCAGCGAATTGCGTTTCGATGTTTTGTTTTGTTCGTTAAGCTTTGCGATAGTTTGGTTACGCATCTTCATACCCACATTCATATATTTATTATAATTAGTCACAAAGGGTCGTATAAATATCCACATTTCAAAGTCTGCGTTGCGATAATCGAGTTGCGCGATTCAAATATGTGTTGCGTTACGACACATCACGGCTATCGAGGAGGGTAGAATAGGTCCTCACTCAACGTCATCGTGAGTGTTAGTACGTGCGATGTGATGTGTTATAGCGATAAAATATGCGTAATATGCGAAAATACTGTGAAATAGCGATGCTTGCGATATAGCTACATTATGATCCGAATCTCTGGTGCTAGGCGTAACGAGTATAACGAGTAGTAACAACGCACGAACGTGCGGGTTGTTACACCCGCGATTTAAACTAACAACCTCACACAAGGCCTAACTCAAATCCTTCATTGCCTTAGTCCACCAAAAATAATACGAATAGAGATTAAACTCGAGTTTCCATTTGAGAATCCAAGCCTCCAACCACTAACTCACATGTTTAAACTTTTAAGTGAATGTTTAAAAGAGTTGTTTTATTCTTTACTTATTTCTTTCTTTAGTGGGTATTCGTTTTTACGTATATGTATAGCGTATGGATAATGTACATTATTTCAGAAGTGTGAGAAGTGTATTATAACACTATATATAACATTATATAACACCATATAAGCAACGTATAACACAATGTAACACCATATAACACTATATAACACTATATAACAATATATAACACTATACATCTATCATAGACATGCTATCAGACAAAATATAGTGTTATATTTGTTATATAGTGTTACATAGTGTTATATGGTGTTACATAGTGTTATACGGTGTTTATATGGTGTTATATAGTGTTATAGTACACTTCTCACACTTCTGGATTAATGTACAGGATCCTCTACCTATGTATAATTATCGTCTGTTATTTTCTAAACGCAGATTTTATTTTACAGTAACATAAAACAATTCAAAATCAGAAATAATAATAGGGATTTAGCAAAAGATATATAAAATGTTGAGATTACAATGGAGCCTCTAGAGGTTACAAACCATACCATTCAGCCTAATAGACGATTTGATTGTGTCAAAATAGTAATCACCTTATACTCGACTTTGATTAAAAACAGAAATTAAAATATTAAGAATCAAAACCCTAATAGAATATTTGGTTGAAGCGAAATAGTAATTATGTATCTGCATGCAAATTCCATTGTTATTGTATATTCTACTATATCTTAAACGACTTAGGGTGACCCATCGGCTTTGCCTTAAACCCCCTAAACTTTTACAATTTTGCGTTTCAAGCCCTTTAGCTTTGCTACCCCCTAAACTTTTATAATACTTCATTTCAAGGCCATCAGCTTTCCTACGACCCCTTCACTTTTGGAGTAATCAATTTTAGTCCCCCACGGGCTTTGCCTTACCCCCCCTAAACTTTTACAATTTTGTATTTCAAGCCCCTCAGCTTTGCTACCCTCTAAACTTTTACAATATTTCATTTGAAGCCCCTCAGCTTTGCTACGACCCCTCCACTTTCGGAGTAATCAATTTTAGTCCCTTATTTAACTTTACTATTCTTCTACTTTAACAATTGGCATTTTTAGCCCCTAGCTTTTTACTAATTTCTATATTACTTAAAGTACAAAGTCGGTGAAACCACCACTCTTTGACTTTCAAAATTTTCACTTTTAGCTTATAGTTTTGTAATTCATATTTTTTGCATATAGAATTTTCCTTTTTTTACTCTCTACTTTTGTAACTTGCATTTTTTACCTATACTTTGGTAATTTACGTTTTTGGCACATATGCTTTATACCGACCCCTCAACTTTTAAACTTTGCTTTTTTTACATTTTGACGTAAATTTGGTATACGCTTTCGGCCTTTATTTTGTATGTTTCCTACATATGAATCGGGTCACATATAATATGTTTTGACTTGATGGTATAAATTCGAGTTAGTCGAGTCGCATATAATACGTTATGATTGTATAGTATAAACTCGATTTGCTTTACATTTTAATCCAATTGCAACACATTTACAGATTACATTGAGTTCAGTCGGATACGTCGAAACGCACATTATTATATTATTAACACATCACATAATGCTTGGACTAATCCGTTCGACGTTTGCGATGTACCCGCGACGCAACGCGCGCGGGTCTTATTACTAGTACACTCTTAAAAGACAAAGTCGGTGGATTTTACACCAGCTTTGCCTTCCAGCCCTTGTACTTAAACGATATTGCAATTTTAGCCCTTTGATTTTGGTACCTTTAAAGTTTTATATAATGGCAAATTTAGTCCCTAAACCTTCTACTTTGAATTTTCAAAACCACACCCTCATCTTTCAAACTTTGTCAGCACCAACCCTCTACTTTGGTTTTCCACCATCACCCCCTTAGCTCTTACACAGTTACGCCTCCAACCCTCTTCTTTTATATTTCCACCAATACCCCTCATCTTTTACCATTTTCGCCCCCACCCCTATACTTTTACACTGTCTTTTTTAGACTTTGTTTTTTACCCCTTGCACTATTACTCCATTTTTACACCCGCCCAACTTTAAAAAAATTTCAATTGTAACCCCTAGACTACAACTCCTACTTTTTCAAATGCCAATGCACTGTGTTTTACGAAATGTCTTAGGTATTGTGTTTTACACTTTGTGTCTATCTTTGTATTTTACACTTTTTTTTGTAATTGTCTTTTACACACTGCGTTTTACGAACCGTGTTTTGTCTTTCTATATGTTTGCACCCGTCGCGCGCCGCCGCAACGCGCGGCGGGCAAAATACTAGTTGTTACTTAAAGTACAAAGTCGGTGGTAAAGGCCACCGACAAACCAACTCAATTTACAATTTTGTCCTTCTATAATTTTCATTTTGGCTCTCTTAAAATTTTCCATTTTGGCTCCCTATTTTTTTAACTAATTTGTTTTCCTCTTAAAACTTACACAATAACAAATCTATCATATAAATTTCTAACTTTTCACTTTTAGTTCCTTGGTTTTTAATTTTTTCCTTTTTTTTTTCCCTTTGTGTTTTTAGTTTATATCACGTTTACATGTTGCTATAAATTCGAAACGGGTACTTGATTCGTCACAACTTAATACATTTCATTTAAGCGTACCGTATCTTTATACGTTTCTTTCGTGTGCTTAAACACGTTAATGTCACCGTGCCAACACGCTTAACGAACGATAATGTGCCCGTAAATGTCACGCCACAACGCGCGAGCACCTTATTTTCATTCGAGTAAATTACAACCGGTGTCCTTTACGTTTGTACTATATTACAACCGGTGTCTTTTAACTAAAGATATTACAGGCTCCGTCCTTTATGTTATAAGTTTTTAACACCCTATGTCCTTTAGTGCTAACCTAGTTTAATTTTTTGGTTAAGTCTTACCATATGCCTCTCACATAAGGGCAACATGGTCTTTTCATCTAAATTCTATATTTAAAAACTAAATAAATAATCTCTAAAAAAACCTTTAACTAAAGATATTATAGTCACCGTCATCCTCATCATGCACACTATCATAATTCATTACCCCCCTGGTTTGTCAGTCTGATCATAAACATTGGTTTCACTCTCAACATGAACAATGCTTCCCTCCTTAACAGGATTATGATCATCAGTTTCTAAATTGACACAATCATACATAAATACATAAAGTTAGATTCAAAATACATAAAGATAGCCTTATCTCTTCATTACCTATTGAGAATGGAACAAAATTTTTGAAATTGATTTCATTGTTTTCTTAACAAACCAATAAAAATAACTAATATGCACACAAGATATTATGAAAACTACGATGGAATCAATAGATAAAACTTACTATAAATTTCATCCATGTCGTTTTGTTCTAGGGCTTGTAGCATGTAGAAGTCACCACTAAAAGGTTTCATTTTTTTGTAGGGTTTTTAGAGGAATAGGAACAATCAGATGATGTTATGAAATGGTTTTTTTAGAGGAATACGAACAATCAACTGCTGTTATGAGATGGTTTTTTTAGAGGAATACAAACAATCACATGGTAAGACTTAACCAAAAAATTAAACTAGGTTAGCACTAAAGGACATAGGGTGTTAAAAACTTATAACATAAAGGACGGAGCTTGTAATATCTTAAGTTAAAGGACACCGGTTGTAATATGGTACAAACGTAAAGGACAGCGGTTGTAATTTAGTCTTTTCATTCTTTAACTTAAAAAAGTTATTTCCTCACGTGCTTATTTTTATGGACATTTCGGTACATATTCATGTATCGGCATTGGGCGTAAACAGTACACATTTACCTTTCGACCTAAAATTTTTATAAAAATGAGTCGGGTCTTATATAATACGTTTTCATGCCTATTTTTATGTATGTTTTAGGTTGTTATACGTTTTGATGTAAACACTTTATTTCTCACATGCTCATTTTTATATGTACATGTCAATATTAATTCATGTTAATGAACATGGTCAAATATAATACGTTTTCGTGCTTATTTTTATGTACGTTTTTAGTTGGTTTATGATTTCACATACGAGTCACTATGCGTGTTGATGCCACTAAGTCTTCATGAAAATGTAAGGGTTGTGTGGTAATTAGGTGGAACCCCACTCAATGAACCAACCCGGTTTGGATTTTGTTATTTGATTTAAATGCTTATATAAGTTACATTGATTTATATCGGATACGTCAAAATACACGTTTTTATATGGTTGACACATTACATAACGTTTGCGCTAATCTATTTGATGTTTGCGATGTACCCGCGCCGCAACGCGCGTAGCCTTATTACTACTTAGAATAATAGGCGTGATACTTAGCCTTATGAATACAATTCCGAAAATACTCAAATATTAAGAAAAATAGAAATACGAGAGTATTATGAAAGTTTTATCACACAACCGGAAAGAAAAACAAAACACCCCATAGTTTGGATCTCATCCATAAAATGGTGAGTTGGGCTACGTGCCTAGAGCTATATTCGAATCCGGAGCCTTGATACCTATCTGGCTCTTTTTCTGAAACAGAAATAAGGAATTGTTGCATATATACCTGCATAAACCGGTTGATTTCAATAACCAGATCAGTTAACCAGTTATGCTATGCCGGTTGATTTGACTTTTTGACTTTAACTGTGTAATGCTTTAACTGTTTACTAGGATTAAGCCCCTGCGTTATAGCGTTTGTCATAAAACTGTGTTAAATAGTAGCAATACTATACCTTGTCAATGACCACCAACACCGAAAAACTCGTAAAAACAAAATAAATAAAAAAGGGGAAAAAATAACGTCGAGCGAAAAGCTGACGTAAAATCTTTAAATCACGCAAGCTCGTTGCTGAGAAATTAAACCGAAACGTAAAACATAGAAAAAATAACTAAGTCCATACAGGACCCGCGTGTTGGACGAACTTGTTAAACGCAGAAAAGTAGATGTGACGCGACGGGCCAGTCAAACATGAAAAAAATATACGAAAAAATGTTGAACCCCACACGCACGTTGCGGTGCGTTAACTCACAAAATTTAGAATGAAACGAAAAGCTTGGGAAAGATGAAAAGTATGGTGGACCAAAATTGAAAATAAAAAAGAGTTGTGATTAAATTGCAAAAGATGAAAAACTTTAGGTTAAAAAAAAAAAAAAAAAAACAAAGGGTCTAAATTGCAAAATTGAAGTTATTTATTAATTTTAGATAAATATAAGAATGAAAATAAGTGATATCTATAAATTGGTTATTAGTTAATATTAATATTAAAAAAATTATTAAACAAATATAAATAAATTTTATGAGGTTGAAGGAGAGAATGACATGTGTCATTATTTGGAGTCTTTTATTATAAGTTAGATTAGATTACTTTAACCAGTTCTTTTTTTAACTGGGCTCGTTAATTACTGTAACCGGTTATTTTCAGTTAATAACCAGTTTTTTTGCATTTTCATTTAAATTTTCGGTTAACTGGTCTACCGGTTAAAAAACCAGTTAATAACCGGTTCCTATACTAAGTATTTATAACCAGTTACTAACCGGAAGTTAAAATTAACTACTAACCAGTTAATGTTATACCGGTTAATACCCAATTTCAATTAATAACTGGTTACCGTTAATTAACCGGGTTTTTTTGCCCACCTCTAGTTGTATGTAGTGTTTTGCCGTATTGTGTATTTTTGAATTGAATATTTGGTGTGTGTTTGGTTTGTAAATTTTAATGGAATTGAAATATGAATTAGATTTCTAACTAGTTGGTTCGTTTTTTTTATGGAATTCGAATTATAATGATAACATATTTGTTTGAGAAGAAATTCAAATGAATTTAATCAAATTCTTTGATGTAAAAGAACTTAACATTCTTTTTCATAGTAAGAAGGAATTCAAACAAATGATCTGGAATTTCCTGAGTATTATCTCATTGTCACCTTTGCCACCATAATCGTCATTGTAAATCGTAATCCCACCCTACCTAACCCGATTGTGGCACATAACTAGTTAGCCACTACTATAGTAGGAATCACCTCCTCTCACCCATCCCCACCGCAACCACCGCCTTACCTCCATCCCCACAGAACCACCAACCCCTGCCATCACCACCACCATTATTGCAACCATCTCCACTTACATCGTCATGCTGACAACTCCATTTCGCTGCTATCCATTACCCCCTTTAATTGTCATCTCCATCATCTCGGCTATCACCACTGTGATCACAACCACTACCCTACCCCCACCTTCGCTGCCACCACCATCAATACGACTATGGTGTGGAGTGAGGGTGGCAATGCATGTAGTTGTGCACGGTGGTAGCGGTTGTTGGAGCAATCAGATCAAAAACAACAAACGAACATTGGATATTGTGAGAAAAACATCCACGACTCTTTTCCATTTTATTAAAATCAAACCACCACAAAATTCTATTTATACTAAACATAACTTGATCACCAAGCTAACAAATGTATCCCAAATAAACCATGACAACTAATTAAATAATAACTCAAATACACATAATCCCTAAAATTAAGTAACTAGATAAACATTAATTAAAATCCCTAACTAATCAAGATTAATCCAATATTCTCCCGTTAATCTTGATGTGGTCTCTCCAAAATCCATGATTCCATGTAATACTTGTCGTTGATCCACCGACACGTTCACTATACTTGAATACTTGCACCCACCAACAAGAATCATTCTTTCCCTTTCATTCCCTATCGGCTACCTTGCTTATTCCTTCCTCTCGAACACATTAGTCTTGATCATCATCATGATAATCACTATCATGATCTTCATCGCATTTATTCGTATCACGCTTTTTTTGTCGTCTTCTGCTCGGATTCGTATCACACGATCCTCAATCCTGTTTGACACAAGTTCGCTTTCACAGCCTTTTGACACTTCTCAACTTACAATGGCAATCCGATAACAACATAAATCCTTTTGATTTTATTCCACATACTTGCACTTTTTTCTTTCTTTCACTTCTGTCTTATTTTTTGCTCCCCTCTGTTTCTTGTGCCAAGCGTATGTAATATACTTCCTTTTTCACTTTTTAGATAAGTGGCAGAACTAGAAGACAAATTTAGGGTATCCCAATTTTTTTTACCGTACATTCATACAATAATAAAAAATACGATAACAAATAAAGTCAAACAAATATCTAGGGTCGTCCTTGAGAATTCAGATACCCTAAAGGGCCCAGTACATACTTATTTATAATAGAAAAACAGTAATAAGATGATTTTGTGAGCCTTGAATATGAAAAAAACCAAATAATATGTATTTGTACTACTTTTTTGTTGGGCTTTAAATTTCACTAGTAGTGTATTGCTCATGGTCTGCATCCTGATAAAAGAAACCACCTTTAAAAAATTAGATAAAAAAGTAAATTACAAGTTTTGTCCTTTATGTTTGTACCAAATTGCAGGCGATATCCTTTATCTTTAAATTTGATGAGTTTTGTCCTTAACGTTTCAAAATCATGCACGTTATGTCCTTTAACCCTAACTTAGTCAGATTTTTTTTGTTAAATATGATCATGTGCCTTGCACATGAGGGCATTCTTGTCATTTCACATTTCCGGTGGCTATTTTGTAAAAGAATTTTATTCAGGGACTAGTTTGTAGCAAACTTAAAATATATAGTCTCTCTTTCTTCTCTCTCACTGAAACTCCCTCTCTCTCTTCTCTGTCTTTATCACCGCCACCATGAGTCCCCTACTTGCACCTCCTCCTCTGTACCATATCTTGTTGTCACAGATATAAAAAATGGGTCAAATTTCCTATAATAAATGAATGATGGAAAAAGAAATCTCTTTGACATCTACCTATTTTTTAATAGCATGATATCCCTAATTAGTTAAAACTTAAATCACCAGACAATGATCAGGCCAGAATTCGAACCATCATTAATCGAAACAGACAAGACCTAGGAGCGGGGGAACATGATATGTTCTAGATTTCAAAAGCTAGGGAGCGGAAACGAAAGAGGGGGAACATGATATGTTCAAGATTTCAAAAGCTAGGGAGCGGAGAAGACAAGACCTAGGAGCGGTAAAGTTTATCAAAGGAGAGGATGGAAGTGTTCTAGTCAAGGCACATGACATTAAGTTGAGATGGCAAACCTACTTCCATAATCTTTTCAACGACGGTAGGGCTTACCAACAAGATTGCAGCAATCCCAGGAATCAAAGACGGCAACAGAATAATTGCTACTGCAGGAGGATCACGCAGGAAGAGGTGAGGATGGCACTTAAGAAGATGGGAAGAGGCAAGGCAGTAGGTTTGGACAACATACCGATTGAGGTGTGGAAGTGTTTGGGGGAAGAAGGAGTCCGATGGTTAACATTTTTGTTCAATAGTATTTTCAAGACTGGAAAAATGCCAGATCAGTGGAGGAGTAGTGTCGTGGTGCCTTTATACAAGAACAAAGGAGATGCTCAATGTTGTGGGAACTACAGAGGAATCAAACTGCTAAGTCACACTATGAAGCTCTGGGAGAGGGTAATTGAAACTAGAATTAGAAGAGAAACACAGGTTTCAGTAAACCAATTTGGTTTCATGAAAGGGAGGTCAACTACAGAAGCGATACATATTCTAAGGAGATTGATGGAAAAATATAGAGCGAAGAAGAAAGATCTACATATGGTGTTCATCGACCTTGAAAAGGCATATGACACTGTCCCACGGCAACTGATTTGGGATAGTTTGGAGAGACGAGGGCTACCTGGGAAGTATATAGATATAATTAAGGATACATACGATAGAACGGAAACTAGTGTCCGCGCGCCTGTAGGGGATACAAACTTCTTTCCTGTGGAGGTAGGACTCCACCAAGGGTCTGCGTTGAGCCCTTTCCTTTTTGCGGTGGTCTTGGATGAGTTGTCCAAGTTGATCCAGGAGACAGTTCCGTGGTGCATGCTTTTTGCAGACGATATTGTGTTGATTGCAGAAACTAAACAGTGCCTGAACGCGAGGGTAGAGGGGTGGCGAGTCGCTCTAGAGGGCAAGGGCCTAAGGATTAGTCGATCAAAGACCGAGTATCTACACTGTGATTTCAGTGGTGTAGCCGATGACGATGACACCCAAATCACCATTGAGGACAAATTGGTCCCGCAGGCAACTAAATTTAAATATTTGGGGTCGTTTGTGCAAAGGGATGGTGACATAGATAGTGATGTAACCCATCGCATAAAGGCTGGCTGGTGTAGATGGAGGGCAGCCAGTGGAGTATTGTGCGATAGGAGGTTCCCAACTAAACTAAAGGGGAAATTTTACAGGGTAGCAGTTAGGCCAGCTATGCTTTATGGAACAGACTGTTGGGCTATCAAGAAGACACAAGCGCGCAAGATGGAGGTAGCAGAGATGAGGATGCTGAGGTGGATGTGTGGACACACGAGGTTGGATCGGATAAGAAATGAGGTTTTTAGGGAGAGATTAGGAGTGGCTAGTATATCGGATAAGATTAAGGAGGGGAGATTGAGATGGTTTGGGCATGTGAAGCGGAGGCAAACGACAGAACCAGTTAGAGTAGTGGAAACTCTTACCGTGGAGGGGAGGAGAGGAAGAGGCCGACCCAAATTGACATGGGAAGAGCAGATTAGGCATGATTTACTAGAGTTGCATCTTTCTGAGGACATGGTCCAAGATAGGACTTCGTGGAGGCGTAGGATTAGGGTTAAGGACTTCTAGAGGATATTGCAGGAAGGTCTTAGGTGTTTTTTAGGGACGTAAGTTTTTCTTATTCTTTAAGTGACTTAACCGGTGATTGACTTCTTGTGTACATGCCTGAATGATGTTCTATGCTATTATACACGATTTGCATTATACTGTGTCAATCTGATCACTAGCTTGGTGTAGGTGACTCCTTTTTCTATATTCTTTTACTTGATGTGTTGGTTTGCTGTTTGTTTTGGAGCCGAGGGTCTCTTCTGGAAGCAGCCTCTCTATCCCCAGGGATAGAGGCAAGGTCTGCCTACATCCCACCCTCCCCAGACCCTATGAGTAGCATTGCTATTTGTGGGATTTACTGGGTATGGTTGTTGTTGTTGTTGTTGTTGTATTAATCGAAACAGACAAAAGTTCAGTTTGCAAACCTGAATTAGAAATCAATCAAGTGATGACGCTATAGTAAAGATCGACTACAAACAAGGTGGTGGCGACAAATCGAAGACGGGTCAAACAACGGTGATGAACTCTGGTTCGGTACAGATGGTGGCGGCGATGAAACTGCAGCGGTCGGTCACGCTGCGGCTGATCCGCGGCGAGTAGAATGGTGCAAGAAGTTCCTCGAATTTCGTTTGACGACATGAACTTCACCGGAGAACTCAAAGCTTCGGTGGTGGTCGAAGGTGGTGAGGTGAGATTCACAAGATCTGCTAGTGGATCTGAAAATTGGAAAAACGAGAGGTTTGTTTCCCAAAATCATTGCATATATAAAATAAAGAACATATGAAAACCTGTTAATTGCACACCCATCTTGGTGCATGGAGCAACTACTGCAACAAAGAGAATAGAAGAACAGATGAGGAGGTGCAGGTAGGGGAGAAAGGGGGAGTTTCAGTGAGAGAGAAGAAGAGAGACTTTATATATATTTTTTAAGTTTGGTACAAACTAGTCCATAAATAAAATTCTTTTACAAAATAGCCCCTGAAAATGTGAAATGACAAAAAATACCCTCATGTGCAAGGCACATGACCATATTTAACAAAAAAATCTGACTAAGTTAGGGCTAAAGGACAAAACGTGCAATATTTTGAAACGTTAAACACAAAACTCATCAAATTTAAAGATAAAATATACCACCTGTAATTTGGTACAAACATAAAGGACAAAACTTGTAATTTACTCTAGATAAAATATTGACTATTTTAGATAACCAAATAAGTGATTAAAAACCACCTATAAAAAAAATTAGATAAAACCAACTTAAAAAGCTATATTTTGACCATTTTATATATTTAATAATTAATAATATGGAAAAATATAAGAACCTAACTTTTTATATAATTACTTAAAAAAACTCATAAAATTACATTCTCTCAGACACCAAGATAAAATTAATAAAGTAATAACAATCAAACTATATGTTATATTATATATTTAACTAGTTTAGGTACTCGTGTGTTACACGGGTTTCACAAAGTTAATTATGTTATTTATTAGTATTTACTTATAGTTATTGGGTTTCCTTCTGAATTGATGTATAGTCATTATGACTAGTGGAGATGGATATGATCGTGTGGTTCCGCTGGTGCCACAATGATACTCCAGTGCTCCGTCAGTGATCCAAATTTGTCGTTAAGAAAATGGGATGATATGTGTAGTTTTAAAAACATGATAACTTCATACAAATCAAGTGACACGTATTCTAAACCTATTGGTTGCTCTCAAAACTCATGAACTCCTGGTTATGGATCATCCCGATGCTTCTTTCCATGACCCCTGCATATATTGATCCAACTTCATAACCCTACATCTTCCAAGCACAGATAGGAAAGTGGATGTAGAAAGTTACCCATTGTAAGAGCAACGACAAAGATGACAACCGAAAGAATGAATATAATAAGTGAAGCTCTATGTAGAAATGCAACAACTCTTCTTAGGAAAATTGACCCCAGAAGTCGGCCATAACGAGTACCGTTATCATGTATAAAGCGAATAAATACATAGCGTGAGCGGGCTTATCTCAAACCGGTCAAATACAAAATAGCTAAAAGGGGAAGTGGTGTAATGAGTCAAACATGTTGCAGAGTTGACTTAACAAAATTTAGAATATTACTGTGATAAAATTGTTTTTGTAATGACAATTGAAGCATTATTATCTATAAAAATCTGAAAATGGGGTGGAAATAATGTTTCCAAATAAACCCTATCTGACAGACACTGTTTCAGACCTTACTTAGATTTGCTCGTTTTGTACCCCTACACCCTATGTACCCGCCCACATACCCTTTTGTCGAGTGTTGATGAACACAACAGACTGAAATCAATTGGAGTTGAAGATTATACAAAGTGAAATTGGGAACCGCTTTAGAATGTAAAACTCGATCACAGATAACGACGATGAAAATATCATCACAAATGTAGTTTTATCAGACGTTATAGTTAGAAAAAGAAGAAATACTAAGGCCGGCCCAGAGGGTGTGCAGGGTGGGCGACGGCCCAAGGCCCAAAACTCTCTGTAGCCCGATTTTTAAAAAAAATATAGTATATATATTAATTGTATATATATGTTTTTAATTTCAAACCTGTTTATCAAAATGATGAATGATCTGGTGGGTATTATGTGAACGACACAAATCCGGTAACTTCCGTACTATTTTAATAATTATTTAATGTCTGCAATTATGTGTTTTAACGTCAACATTATATGCTTGCATGTCATACATTTAAATCATGCATGTTATACATTTCATTTATCACATTGTGAAACAATTTAAGTGTTACGTCGAAACAATTAATAAACTCACCGGTTAGACAGGCTGTGTCAGCACAGCCTCAGTACTCAACTAAACAACAGATTTAGGACCCGCACCCTTCGCGAGTACACTAGTGTGTGCTTCCATGAAACAATCAGGATGGAGTGTTCCTACTTAAATACCACTTTAAGTTTCATCCTTCCTCCTATGTGGGACAAGGTGCCACTTTCTCATTATTTCAGCATTCAATGTTTCAAACAGCAAACTTTGAGCATCGATATCTCATTCATCTTAGCTCCGTTTTGGAGCGGTTTAGTTCGTTACGAAGCTCTTCCAACATAGAACACAAACCCACAAATAAATATATAAAAACCCTCTGTTTCTTATATTTATTTCTAGTCCAAAAATAGGAAAAATGCATTTCCTGTATTTGTGAAAATTGATATTTTCACAAAATTTCTAACAATCCCCCACATGAATAGAAATTGATCTATCAAGTTTCAGCGATACACATTCAGATGTTGAGTATTGCAAGATAGGTAGGTGTAACCTTTGAACCTTCTTTTGTGAAGCATACTAAGCCTCCTAGGGTCTTGTAGACGCGGTGTCTTTGAACAATCCCCCATTTATGTAGGCGACAGTATACATTCACAAAATACTCTCCCTGGTTTAGTCAAGTCCTCATGGTTGTGTCCGTTTATGATCATGGAACACTTTCCTGGTTCTGTGAGAGCTCTAGGGTTTGCGCCTCCTCACAAATCCATTCGAAGTGACCTCACTTCTCTCTAACATAGGTGATTCCTTTGAATCATTAAAAGCATCATGGTTAATTTGGATTTACTCAAATCCTTAATCTCAACATGCTTAACCTTCCTTCATGTCACTGATTGGAATGGACTAGGAAGTATATATGTAACGCCCCAAAATCTGAATGTTAATATTTGTAGTATGTTCCTATATGACCCGTCATGAAATTAATAACTAGGCTATTTAACCTAGTTAAGGGTATGGTCAAAAGTATTAAATGATGAAGGTAGTGTCGGTTATGTTTTAAAGGCAAACCCGAGGGGTTAAAGTGGAACAAGATGGAAGTTGAGTTATTATAATGAAAGTTCAACACACACAAACACACACATCGTGTGTGTTCATGAATGTTCAGGAGCTCCAAGAGCTCCAAACCCTAAACTCAACTAAATCACCAAGTTGAAGGGTGAATCGAGGCTAAAATTCAAGAAGGAACACGGATTAATGATCACTAACACAAGGGGATCGTAAGGTATGTTTTAAATCTAAGATTGGTGATCATGTGTGAAGTGGGTTATGTTCAAATCCGTGAGTTAGTATGAAATTGATCATGTACAAGGGTTAGAATCATCGTATAGAACACGGGTTACGTATGGTTTGTGTTAATTTGATGATTAAAGGTGAAACCCGTTAGTTAGGGTGAAGATGATGACTAGAATCACCTCCCATGTCCGAGCCTTGTTGAAAGATTGATGTATTATGTGGGTATGATGAATTCTTGTTAGATGAATTAGGAGAAATATGATGATGATATGTTTGATGTTTATTTGGGAATGATCCATGATGGTTAGTAGTAGGTTTTGACGAGTTATGTATGAGTTTAGAAGATTTATGCCTGAATTAGTTGTACGTTATGCTTAAAAGGTAGTACGTACATCAAGTGTATGATAAAATGAATATAGTGTCGTCCGAATAGTCGATTATGATGTTACGGGTATATGTTGATAAGTCGATAGTTACATATGGTTAATAGTTGACTTTTGAAAGTCAACTAAGTATAAGAAACATGAATTGACTCGTTGTCGTAAATGTAGGTTTATGGGAAGTCGTGTGGTACATGTTATAGCAATCCGTGTTAAATGTAATGACATGATGAGTTACATGAGTTTAAACGTATACGGATATGATTATATGAGTTATGTTTGTTAGAAATGACTAATGAAAGTTAAGTGTGAAATATGCGATTGATATGATTGTTAACATGTACGAATGCATATGCTAATAAGAGCGTGATTTTGATGAAAAGAGAGTATAGGAATCATGTCGAGACGAGCTCAAGCAGGAGGTGTTAACGGGTCAAGAAGAGGCAAGGAATCGGATACGAGCACGGATGCATAAGGTAAGTGATTTCTGTAATCACTTCTTAGTTTGTTAAGTAATATAGTGTTTTAACTAATTAAACATGATGTTTGAGGTTAATTATGTGTTGAAGTCCTTCGTCGTAAATGTTAGGGCTAAAGTTGACTAAAATGCCCTTGGTGGGTATGTTGGGCGAACGACCTTTAAAGGATGTTTAGAAATGAGATAAATGATCAAGTGAATAATTAGGATAAGTATGGAAGTGAACTGTATGTTTTTTTGAGAATCAAATGCATTGAAATACGAAAATACCCTTAACGGGTCAAAATAAGCTTTGAGCGCAAACGGGTGGAATAAGATGTAAGGTATCCGGGAATGAATCTTTTATGACAAATGACCTTGATATTATCAATTCATATGAAGTTAAGGTCAAACAAACAAGTTATGTGATAGAATTATGAACGGGTCAATTCTTGGTAAAAAGGATAGTAAGCCGAAGACTTAAAAGTCTGGAATTTTGTTAATCCGGATGTCGGATCTTAACTCCATAAGATGTAGAATTAAATTACGGACGCGTAGGAAAAAGAATCGGGTAAAACGGACCAATAACGAAGGAGTTATGACCGTTTCCGTGAAATGCGGTCGTGCTGGGAATATGCAGCATTCAGCTGCAAATGTTCTGCGAAAACAGGGGCTTGGCGTGACGCCAAGGCCATTGGCGTCACGCGAGGCCCCCTTGTTCAGCGAAAATTGTTCGTTTGCTCCGTTTTGGCTTGGGAACTCGTTTAAACGCGTTTTAAGTTGCGTATGACTAATTTAACTTATGTTTAATGACCATTAGGGTAAGCGCACATGTAGATAGGTATGTATGTATGTTTGTATATCTCTGTACATGTATGTAGAAATGTATGAAAGCATGTATGCACCTACGTGGGTGGGTTTATAAGTATGTGAGCAAGAATACGCGGAGATATGAAGGTTTGTACGTAAGTAGGCATGTATGAGTTTGGTACGATGCAAGTAGGGATGTATGTATGTATATATGGATAATGTCATGAGTGTATATAATGTTGTAGATGTGTTTATATGTAAGTATGCATGTAGGTTGGCATGTATGTGTGTGAGTATGTATGCAAGTAGGTATGTATGCATGTGTGTACGTATGTATATATGGAAATAATATGTATGAAGTTTAGGTATGTATGTAAGTTATTCAGTATGATTAAGTTTTACGTTGTTATGCATGTACATGGAGTTTTAGGTGTAATGCAGGTACAGTATTGAAGACTCACCAAAGGTGAGGAACTCAGAAGGAATGTTTAATGTAAAGGAATAATGGAACGGGAATAGTCCAAGGCTAAGAATCGTTTATATTGATAACATATTAATGTCTTGTATGTGCTTGGTGAGTGCAGGTCGTTCGAGCCAGGTTATCCTATTTGAAGAGGAGTGATCAAAGATCGAGTCACAAGATAGATTGTACGGGTGTGTTTGTGTAAGGAATTGAGTGAAGCTAAATTATGTTTTCTTACTGTAAATAAGTTCCATAAATGTATTTATTGTAAAAGAGTTAACCTTAGAAATGAATTTAAGGGCGTCAAGGTGTTGTAATGAATGAAATTTTTATGGCACAAATTTCCGCTGTGACTTTTATCCTTTACGATTTAGGGTCTTACAATATAACTCCATTCATTAATTTTAGGTCACCCCCCATAGTGACTCCCTTTGGGTTTATGATTAAGTTGTCCTATCGAATCTAGATCTTGGACTCATGTACAAGAAAACGATGTGCACTACTTTGATGTGCATATCCTATGAATATGCAATCAATAGTTTTGGGTCCTATCCTAAGAGCCTTAGGAGGTGGTACAATCACCTTTGCTAGGCACCCCACACTTTCAAGTATTTTTATGAAGGCTTTCTTCCTCTCCATAATTCATATGGAGTTTCGTCCCTATTTTTAATGGTATCTTGTTCAAAAGATAGTTTGCTGAGAGAATGGCACCCCCCACATTTCTCGGTTCACAGCCGAGCTAATAAACATGGCATTCATCATCTCTTTCAATGTGCGGTTCTTTCGTTCCGCCACGCCATTTGATTGTGGAGAATAAAGAGGTGTACATTCATGTATAATACCACTTTTTGAGCATAAAACCACAAAAGGTGCAACATATTCACCTCCTCGATCGCTTCTCACTGCTTTTATCTTCTTTTTAAGTTGATTCTCAACTTCGTTTTTGTACAAGGTAAACTTTTCTATTGCTTCGTCTTTACACTTAAGTAAATACACATAGCAATATTTAGTACAATCATCAATAAACGTGATAAAGTACTTATTTCCTCCACGTGCAGGAACGAGCTTTTAAATCACACACATCGGTATGAATTAAATCAAGGGGTATGGTTATTCGTTCAACTGATTTAAACGATGATCTTGTAAGTTTGGATTCTACACATGACTCGCATTTGTAATTAGACTCGATATGGAATGTTGGTATCATCTTTAATTTAATCAAACATCGTAATGAATTAAAATTTACATGTCCTAGTCTACCATGCCAAACATTAGAAGACTCAATCATGTAAGTAGAAGAAGTAATTTCATTCATAGTTTTGTTGTTGTTCACCGCCATTACATTCATTTTAAACATGCCATTAAGGGCATAGCCCTTTTTGATAAACATTCCACGTCTATAAAGAACAAACTTGTCCGATTCAAACACTAGACGAAAACTAAACTTGTTGAGCATCCATCCCGAAACAAGATTCTTCCGTATCTCTGGGACATAAAGCACTTTGGTCAAGGCAAGCTCCTTGCTAGAAGTCATCTTCAAGATCACAATTCCTTCACCCTTGATGTCGGCGGTAGCTTTATTTCCCATATAAAGCTTTTCTTCACCCGTAGCTTCCTTGAATGTTGAGAAAAGAGCCTTATCTCCACAAACTTGGCGGGTTGCACCCGTGTCAATGAACCATCCTTTTGGGTTTTCACCCATCACGTTGACTTCTTCAATCATAGCCGCTTCTTCGGTTATCATTGCAATCAGAGGAATTCCATCCTCTTCCACCATATGTGCATGCACACGCTTTTGTTTCTTGCATTGGTTAGCACGGTGCCCCGTCTCGTTACAATTGTAACAAGTACCTTGGAAAGGCGCTGACTTCTTTTTCACAGCCCCCTTTTTCGGTCCAAGGTTGTTAACCTTTGCTTTCCCTTTGTTGTCCTTCTTACCTCCTTTGCCCTTGTTTCCTTTTTAGGATTCCCCAATTTCCACCATGTTTGCTTTTGCCGAAGCTTGCAAAATGGTGCCTTTTTGGGCCACCTTGTTGTCCTCTTCTATACGAAGAGGGACGACAAGTTCCTCCATGGTCATTTCCTTTCGCTTGTGCTTTAAGTAGTTTTTAAATTCTACCCACGAAGGAGGCAATTTCCCATTCATGGTTGCCACTTGAAATGTCTCGCTAAGTACCGTGCCTTCAGCGTGGATGTCATGAGGTATAATTTGTAACTCTTGGACTTGGTTCATAACAGTCTTGTTATCAACCATTTTGTAGTCCAAGAAATGGGCGACAACAAATTTCTTTGTTCCTACATCCTCCGTTTTGTACTTTTTATCCAAAGACTGCCATAACTCTTTTGAAGTCTTGATATTGTAGTACACATTATACAGTGCATCCAAAAGACCGTTTAGTACATAGCCTCAACAAATGAAATCCGAATGCTTCCAAGCAACTACCACGTATTAAGCTTGACCGCCGATCTCCCATTCCGCAGGTTGGGGAGCATTTTTACTCAGTAACCTCGCAAGGTTCATGGTGATCAAGTAGAAGAACATCTTCTGTTGCCACATTTTGAAGTGGAGACCCGAGAACTTCTCAGGTCGTTCAGCATGATTTGCCACTGTGGACACTCCCACAGTGTTGGCAGGGGTTCCGGCAACAACTTTCACGTTGGTATTGTTATCAGTCGACATTCTAAAAAAATTACACAAAAGCAAGTTACTAAAACTGTTTAGAAATAATAAATATGCTGATTTATTATTGTTTTAAACTAAACAGAACATAAGAGAACAAAAACCAGCCGTGCACCTTCTAAGTCTAACTTTGAAGACTACAATAGAAGATTTTAGGACTCAAAGACAGAAAAGAAAAGAAGAAACATAATATGTTTTGACAAAGTTGCTGCTATGAACTAAAACAGAAAAAAAAATTAAAACACAAACTGTATGAAGTCAAAACTGGTTTGAAATCACAGCAGAATAGTTTACGATTCTACACGAACGGTGTTTTAGAAATTTGTTTTAAGATTGTAGGAACCGGTTCATATAAAATAAATAAAAACTTTTATTAACTTGAATTACAATACTAAAATAAGGAAAGCAGCAAAATACAAGATTGTTAAAACTGAAATAAAATAGAAACAAGAACAAATTGCAAACAGAAAAGAGATTCTTGGCTGAGGATTGTGTTAGACCCGGGTCCCTTAAAAAAAAATTTGAGTCTCCCAAAAGAACTCGTTTGTTTCTAGGATACAACAACCTAAACAGTTGTACTACCGGACTTGACGAAAACCCGAAGGTGTACCTCGAAACTAGAAAAAAGAACAAGAAGATTCTGCAGAGAGAAGGTTGCATCAGATGGTGAATTTCGGTGTGTTTTCTACAGTAGGTTGGCCTCCTATTTATACTACAGGTTTGGATGAAACAAAAAAAACGAATTAAATGGGGGAATTAAATTGCATTAAACGTCTTCAATGGGCTTTAATTCATCATTTAATTCTCAGTCAAAACCGTTGACTCGTCTGTTTCAAATGCAGAAATGAAACTGCTCTGTCATTAAATGTCACAACCCCCGACCCCACCCTGGGAGCGGGAGCCGCGAACCAGTCTGATGGTATCGATGTTTATTAATTTAGTAGCGGAAATTTTCATCAGGACCGTAGTTAGGAAATATTTTTATCAGAGTTAAACACCAAAATGTTTAAAATAGATAAATGGGATAAAACCCAAGTTTTCTTTACAATACATTTATAGGGATAAACCCTAATTATTGAAAACATGATCTCCTTTTTATTTAGGTAACTTTTATAGCCACTCTTCTAAGCCTTCAGTGCTCTCCAGCTGGCTTCTATTAGCTTTATACTAGGTTACCTGAAACGCGTTTTTAAAAAGTTTTATCAGCAAGATATAATGGCGAGTGCATCCCAGTTTATTCAAAACAAGATTTTTTTATCACTTTATAGTATTGAGGGCATCCGCAATTACATTTGTTTACATCTATCAATTTACCAACCACGGTACTGTCAATCCTGACTTGGGGCAATGTTACTACTCACAGTGAAGTAACAAGTAATGTATACAAAACCCCAACATACCAAAAGTAATTGTAGAATCACAAATACTCAGTCATTGTTAAATATAATATAAAACAATTGAGGTTTTGTAAAAACATTTTACAAAAAGGGGAATAACTCACATTTGTAGACTTAGGTATCTCTACAGGCTTCCTGGTAATATTATAACTTCCTGTTGCTTCTCCTGGTTATTATTTATTAAATTTAGACAATGCACACGTGTTAGTAAGATAACCCAAATCACATTAGCCATACCCCCGAGACAGAACTCCAACGAACTGAGTCAGGTAGAGCCTTGACATGCGTTACGGAGTCCTAGATCAATCTGGTAGGGTAACGAATACGTGATCGGGGTTATAATACTTACAGCGATGTAGAGCTTCGCTTATTAGGGGGTATTAGGCTATAAATTTAGCCTACAGAATGTTTGAGAGGGAATTAGAAATTCTGAACAATTGAAATGGCCGATCCTGGCCCCTTTTATAGCTGGTCGAAGGTGTGACAACCCGCACTAAACCAGGTATCCGTACAACTTAATAAATGATAAATTACTGCTTAATTATTGTGCTTGTTTGAAACTAGCTGATAAACTGCTACCTGCATACTGATACATGCACTTACTTGCATCATACTTTATATGCTGTCACTACATTATTTACATACGGCACCTTAGTGACAAACATGATGCACAAAAAGCACAGTAGCACTAAACGGATACACAGTGAACATGCTGAAATAACCAGCATCAGGCAGACACTGCCTCTAAGGCCTGTTAAGAGCCTCATATATTTTTGCTACACTGGTAGTGAGTGTAGGGATATAAGGGTTGTGGTACCGCGTCTCTAGGAATAAGATACACTGATTGGAGGTGCCTAAAACGTACTTTAAATACAAAATTCTGCGCTTTATTATAGAACTCAGCATTTTAAATTGCTAATACAGTGCAAAAACACTTCAGAACGGTCCCGTATATTTTCCTAAGTACCGGGAATAATTTATGTTACAAAAATATACATAAAGGACCTTTATCGACATAATTAAACATTTTAACGGAACGGTATTTAATCGTATAACCGGACATTACCCGGGACACTAAATTTTTGGCAGACACTTTGTTTTACTATTTATGGCTACTAATGATCCCCGTATGCCATAACACCCGCTAAAAATAAAAACCTACTAACTTACACCACCATTTTCCTACATACTTACAATCTAACATCCTAGTTACCATTTTTGCAATTAAACCCCCCCCCCCCCCCCAACGACATTAGTTCCCAAGTGGGACCCCTCACATCTTCTTGCCATACCTCAAATATCTTGATAGATTTTAAATGGATTGTTTATTGGATATCTTGCTTGTTGAAGTTGCTAAGATATGTGGAGGTGATGTTATAAGTAAGGCCATGTCTTACAAGAATCATTTCACAAGATTACACCCCACTTTCACTCTCTCCTCTCTCTTGATCGGCTGCCCACAACCGAGCACCCCATCACCACCCTAAACAACATCATCTTCTTCCTTTCATTGTCCATTCAAAGCCTAGAAGTCATCCATGGAAGGTGCAACTTGAAGGCATTGCAAGGGAGCATTGTTCTTGCTTGATTCTACATCTTTTTCTCATCATTTTTACACAAGATTCTTCCCTAGCTAGAGGCTAGTAGTAAGTTTCTTCATGATTGGTCTCATCTTGTTCGAAAATTATGGCATTTAACATGTAGTATTGTTGTTTAAATCACTAAATCACAAGAATATTAGAAAAATATGAACCATGAGTTATGAACATTAAATCTACATAAAAGTTTACTTGTGTATGATTTATAAAGTGGAATCTTGTCGGTTTAAGGGTTGGTTAACACATACTTGATATTTAAAAGTCGTTTTCTTGTTTAACCCGCTAATCGGACACTTATGACGCGATTTAATAACATCGAAATCACAAAACAGCATGCTGAGTCACTGTTTCAGCCGCCTTTAACAGGCTGTAAACGTACCTTAAAAACTCGAAAAACAGAATTTCAAAAGCCTAAATCGTGTCATTTCGAAAAACGAAGAAAATGGCGCTGGAATCATATTTTTCTGATGTCGGTTACTATTTTAAAAATCTGTTTCCGTGACAGCAGCTAGGGCTGTTTGTTACTGCAGAAAATTGGGCTGTGTGTTTTCAATCACAACCTAAAACCTGAACCGAACCAGCCCCTGAAACTTTTATCAAAGATGAACACAGATGTATTTGTGACCCTCAAACTGGATTTTCGATAAACGGACTTACGAGGAATTTTTGACGAATTTTTCCGTAAACTGTGATCAGAATGTGACAAATCTGACCACAGTTCGGTAAACGATTTTCTATAAATTATTGATAAGAAACTGGACCCCGATATTTTTATACAATCATTTTTGGGACGATTAGGACGACCCGTAAAAATTTGGGAATTTATGGAAAGGGTTAAGTATTTTATTTAGTCGTCCGAAAACAGTCCAGTTTCCACAAATTGAAACTGAAACGACAAGGGTAGCGTTTCGCGTGTTAAAACGTAAGGGTTGATTGTTGATAATCATGGGTTGTTTTCAAAAAGAAAATGATACGCTTGAAAGCGTGGCCACCTCCAGTTACAGAAGAAACTCTGGCGAAATTTTCTAAAAACCTAACACTTAGAATTATTTACACAACAAGTGTTAGAACTATCTTTGGACATATTTTCGAAACATAAAATTTCGCCATGACTTTATTTTACTAAATATTCGGAGGTGGGATTTTCACAAAGATTAACGTGATAAATATATTTGTCACAACACTGTTTATGATTACTTTGTGAAATACATAAATATTATTTTAGAGTGAAAATAATATTTACAAGCGTTAATGATCCCAAAACTTTGCGAACGCTTTCACCATAACTATATAAGTTTCACTGGTAATTACATTACCACAAGATTGATAAAACGTAACTTACGCACATGTATTGTATCCCCCCATCCTTGGGAAGATGAATAACTACCAAGTGTATACGGAACATGAACACGAAATAGTTGTCTAACTATTTCCCCAAAGACTTAAACTATAAAGCTAAAGCACGGCCGTCCGTCTAATAGAATTAGCACTTGTAGGTCGTTGCACAGCTTACTGTATTGAAGACACTTGGTAGAGACGCGCATTCACTGTGAGTTCATGTCCCCCTTTTCTCTAACTGTTTTCAGTTTACTTAACTGCGGGGGTGAAATACATGTTACTATGATTTACGAGTACTTTACAACGGTATGTTTAACGTAAGGAGGTGTTATACGATCATGTGAGTGGATAGGAACAACATGGGGCCATTAGTCCTCATGGAGGGACCGAGGGACAGGAGCGGTAGATCTATCTGGGTGTAGCGAGCCCAGCCCCCGGCCAAACTAGAAACGGACCGTGGGGTGACTTTGTCCACATACTTTGCCGTGGCGAAATCTGCTAGGTTTGAGTCTCCCTATTTGCACTTCACATATGTCAGTGGCCTTGCAAACCATTGGTGATCACAAGTCCTCTTACACTGCTACATACCACAACTATTTTTATACTCACAAGTGTTTTACATACTCACTTACGCATGAACTCGCTCAACATTATTGTTGATTTTTCAACTTACATGTATTTCAGGAAATTAACGAGATCTGGCACGGTATGGCATGTTTTCCGCTGCACTAGTTTCCGAGGTCATCCGGGGTTTAGGGGATGTGTCTCTTTCCTGGACAAGACACAATCCTTAAACCATGTTTATGTTATGTTTAAAGTTGTAATGTCTGTTGGACAAGGTTATGGTCATTGGTTAAAACAATGGTACTGTATTTGGTTTTCAAAACTTAATGGATGATCTTGCATGTTTTTAACTCATATAGCTTTGGTATGATTAAGCTATGGTATTAAGAAGTCACACCAAAATTAACCACGCTTCCGCAAAGCCAGGGTGTGACAGCTTGGTATCAGAGCTCTGATCATAGCGAACTAGGATTCTTTCTCGAGTCTAGACTATGATCACTAGGGCTCTCACGAAAACATTTTACTACATACCACTTAAGTCCAGATCCACAACTTTTTACAAACAAATGTTGAGCACATTTTATTCGTTATTCTAGGCTCAGTCTGGGAGGCTGAGTTAGGAGGCTAGTGGGACTAGAAGTGTTGGCTAGTGGGACTAGAAGTGTTGACTAGTGGGACTAGAAGTGTTGGCTAGTGGGACTAGAAGTGTTGGCTAGTGGGACTAGAAGTGTTGGCTAGTGGGACTAGGAGTGTTGGCTAGTGGGACTAGGAGAATTATGTGATATCTTACTTGGAGATTATATGATTATGTGATTGAATATTATACGTATATGCGTTTGTGTTACAAACATCATGCTTTCATCATATACCAGAAAGATGGACACTACAAATCCCAAGACCACAGTATCAGACGACATAGTTCATCGAAGCACGAGGTGTACATTTCTGATACTACCGGCACAGACAATGACGACTTTCAGCCCTTTGTGCACTGCCTAAAGTCGTAGCAGAGCCTACTAATGGCTACCTTGTTGGGAATTTGTCCCCTGCCGCTTATCTCGTTGTTGATATGCCCCCGACGTCGTCTCTGAAGATGATGTCGAACTACCAAGAGGAGGACCCACTTGAGGGCGAGGCCCTATTGCTGCTAGTATTAGACTACTGCATGCGGACGCTCCTGCAGGGGAAACTCATGTCCATTCCCCTGTCCCAGACTCATTTAAAGATTCTAACATCCGCATCTCCGCACACACAGGGAATGCAGCACTACTTACACGACGCCGACCCTGATAGGGCATCATTAGCTGCACCGGATCCCGCACACAGTTTTGAGTCTGATCGCGATATTGAGGACAATTCTGTTTTTCCGCCTGGTGTTGATCCAGACCATGACATTGAGTTCATGCACTTAGACCAGCCCTTGGGGGATCCTGTAACCCCTGTGATTGTTGATCCAGCTGATTTTGAGATGGAGTTTTTGATTCGAAGCTAGCCGTGGCCCCTGAGCCAGGCGTTGCTCCTGACCCCGCATTGGAGTATGACCCTGTTCATGCCAATGCACCGGCTGTTGCTCCTTGATTGATCATCTGCTTGGATGAGAGAAAATTTGGGGTAACTGTGCAAGACAATTTATTATTACGGGGGCCCACGTAATAACGATTTGTAGTGCACAGGAATCCTGGTGGACTCTGCAGGCCAAGCTAATGATAACCAATGCAGCAGGAAATAACCTAAACACAAATGACCTAGGCGATGTAGCCTCGAGTTCATTCTATTACAAGCAACAAGCCAAATTGACAAGCCTATGTGAAGGCTCAGGAATTTATTTCCCCACTTATACAGTGAGTATATTTGCGTGTGAAATGGGGTGATTACATGATGGCTTACGTTGCTATATATATACCCCATAGACAATTGAAACATTGTCCAACCCGCTTCACGCTATTTCGACAAAAAGGGAATGTCACCCAGGCGTGACACAAACACCAGTACGTCGCCAAGGACAGAAGCCGAGTTGCAAGAACGCATCTCACAAATAAATGCACGACATGAAGCCCTCCGCTCTAAGTACAACAATGACATTACTGGAAATAACCCTCTAACTGGCTGCACCTATAAACAGTTCCTGAACTGCAAGACTTTGAACCTTGACGGAACAGGAGGCACCGTTGCGTTTGTTCGTTGGTCTGAAAAGACCGACCCCATTCTAAGAACGAGTAACTGTTCGCCCCAACAGAGTGTTACCTACATCTCGGGGATATTTCTAGATGGCACACTCTCTTAATGGAACCTCCAGGTTCAGACCCTTGGCACAGACGCTGCTTATACACTGAGCTGGGACGAGCTCAAGGAAACGATTGAGAAGAAATGTTGTTTTAGGACTGAAACTCAGGAACTTGACGTGGAGTCCTGGAATTTGAGAATGGACGAACCAGAGACTCCTGAACATGTCCAGTGATCGCACGACTTGTCTAGGGTCGTCCCCTACTAAGTCATTGATGTAGTATGATATAGTGGTGTACTTGTAAGCTTTACATTGTGGTCTCGAATTGTGGCAATACAATCGCAGTATTCTCACCACATGCGATGTTCAATCAATTGTTTATGTCCTATAACATAAGAGGTTATGTGATTGACTTGTTGATAACATGAGATGTTATGTGTTGGTATTGTTAAATGCATACGCGCACTTCACTTGCTATGACCTAACCTATGTGAAACATCTTTTAGAAGATGCCGCCAAGACGCGAAGTGCGCATGCCCACCTCTGAGGCAGAACTTAAAGAGATAATTGCTGCAGCTATAGCACAGCACGAGGCCCTACGCTCCGAACCAATCCAAGGTACCTCAGAAAATAACGGTTGTTCCTACTGGCACTTCCTCAACTACAAGCCTCCGAAGTTCGACGGCACTGGGGGTGCCATAACTTTTGTAAAATGGATTGAAAGTATGGAATCCATCTTTCGAATGAGTGGCTGTACGCCAGAACAACAAGTCCCATACGTTTCTGAGTTGTTTCAAGATGGAGCTCGTTTATGGTGGAATCTTCAGGTTCGAATAATGGGCCTAACTACAGCATACGCGTTAACTTGGGATGAGTTGAAAGGAAGGATGCATAAAAAGTTTTGCCCCCAAACGGAAACCCAGAAGTGGGAAGATGAATTTCGGAGCCTAATGATGGAAGGTCCGAAGGTGTTGGAGTACGTGCAACGACTTCATGATCTGTCACGAATTATTCCGTACCTGGTAAAACCAGAACTGAAGAAATTGGAACAATTCATTTGGGAACTGGCGCCTCAAGTCTTGAGCTTGATGACAGCATCTACGCCACCAACAACCATTGTTGCAAGGAAGATGGGTTTGGCACTCGTTACGGAAGCAAATAGACTAGAAAAACTTGCAAACCCTGACAAGAAAACTCAGGTAGAGTCGTCTGGAAAGAACAAAAGGAAGCTTACCGAAGATACCCAAATGAACAACGATGAACAAAGATCTATTCGAGGTTGCTTTGACTGCGGGGACAAAGGGCATTTCAAGAAAGATTGCCCTAACAAACAGGCCAGTGATAAGATTTACTTAGAAACCAAACCAAGGTGTGCTGAGTGCAAGTGTCACCGTGATGGTGGATGTCAGAAGCCTTGGTACGGGAGGAAAGGACACAACAAGGAAGGTTGTGGGATGAAGAGTTCCATGCAAGGAGAAAGCAGTAACAACGCTCTAGGTGGAAATGGGAAAGGATATGACCGAATGCTAGGATGCTTCCATTGTCGGGAAGTTGGACATTTTAAGAGGGAATGCCTGAAGTTGAAACAAGACCGTGAGAGAAAATCCAACATCAGAGCTTGTGAGGCATGCCAGGATCCAGGTGTGATTTCTGGTACGTTCCCTAACAAACAAAACTTTTGCACCTATTTTGTTTGATGCTGGTACCGATTATGGCTTCGTGTCATTAGAATTTAAGAATATACTTGGTTTAACCGCTAGTAAGTTAGATATCCCCTACTCAATCAAATTGGTTAGCGGAAAGTTAGTCAGAGCCGACGAAGTAATCAGAGGCTGTGTGATAGAATTAGGAGAACGTGAGTTCGCTCTAGATCTACTACCAGTCCAGTTGGGAAGCTTCGACGTGGTAGTAGGAATGGATTGGTTATCAGGCAACAAGGCTGAGATAGTATGTCACGAGAAAGTTGTTCGTATCCCAACCAATGATGGTGAGACAATCGTTGTTCACGGAGAGAAGCGTGACACGCCGCTAAGATTTATCAGCTGCTTGAAAGCAAAGAAGTGTTTACAGAAAGGATGTGTTGCTTTTCTGGCACACATCGTGGATAAAAAGATTGCCGAGCCAAGGATCGAAGACATCCCTGTCGTAAGGGAGTATCCAGAAGTCTTCCCGGAAGACTTACCCGGACTGCCACCTCAGAGGCAAGTGGAGTTTCACATTGACTTAGTTCCAGGCGCAGCGCCTGTGGCTAAGGCACCTTATAGACTTGCTCCGTCTGAGATGCAGGAATTGTCGACACAACTTCAAGAGTTGTTAAGGGTTTTATCCGACCAAGCTTCTCGCCTTGGGGAGCTCCGGTCCTGTTTGTCAAGAAAAAGGACGGAAGTTTCCGCATGTGTATTGACTACAGAGAATTGAACAAGCTGACAATCAAGAACAGGTATCCTCTGCCGAGAATTGATGATCTGTTTGATCAACTGCAAGGCTCTAGCTTTTACTCTAAGATCGATCTTCGATCTGGATACCATCAACTAAGGATACAGGAGGAAAGTATCCCGAAAACAGCCTTCCGAACTCGTTATGGACACTACGAGTTCCTCGTTATACCATTTGGTTTGACGAACGCGCCTGCGGTATTCATGGATCTAATGAATAGGGTTTGCAAGCCATACCTGGACAAGTTCGTGATTGTATTCATCGACGACATCCTGATTTACTCAAAGACGAAAGCTGAACACGAACAACATCTTAGCACCATACTGGAGCTGCTAAAGAAGGAACAGCTGTACGCCAAATTCTCCAAGTGCGAGTTTTGGCTACGCGAAGTCCAGTTTCTCGGACATGTGGTTAATGGGGATGGAATTCATGTTGATCCCACAAAGATCGAGGCAATCAAGAATTGGGAAACGCCTACAACGCCAACCGAGATTCGACAATTCTTGGGTTTGGCTGGCTACTATCGAAGGTTCATCGAGGATTTCTCGAAAATCGCTCAACCTTTGACGCTCCTCACGCAGAAGGACAAGACGTTTGATTGGGGAATCAAACAGGATGAAGCGTTTCAGATATTAAAGGGTAAGCTTTGTAACGCGCCAATCCTAGCTCTACCAGAAGGTACCGACGATTTTGTGGTATACTGCGACGCATCGCGTCAAGGATTGGGTTGTGTGTTGATACAACGCCAAAAGGTCATTGCTTACGCATCACGCCAACTGAAAGTGCACGAAAAGAATTATACCACACATGATTTAGAGCTTGGCGCAGTGGTTTTTGCTTTAAAGATCTGGAGACACTGCCTGTATGGTACGAAGTGCACAATCTTCACGGATCACGAAAGCCTACAGCACATATTCAACCAGAAGGAGTTGAATATGAGGCAAAGACGATGGGTTGAATTATTGAACGATTACGACTGCGAGATAAAGTATCACCCAGGGAAGGCGAATGTAGTCGCCGATGCCCTAAGTCGTAAAGAAAGAATCAAGCCTATAAGGGTTAGAGCTTTGGAAATGATTATACGAACCGACCTTTCCTTGCGCATTCGTGCTGCACAAAAGGAAGCTCTCAAGGAGGGAAACCTTGAGGAAGAATATCTCCGTGGAATGGAGAAGCTTTTGGTACCAAACGAGGAAGGAACGTTATGTTTTGAGAAAAGGATTTGGGTTCCTCTGTTTGGTGGATTAAGGGAAGTTATTTTCGACGAAGCGCACAAGTCACGGTACTCTATCCACCCTGGATCGGATAAGATGTATCAAGATCTCAAGGATTACTATTGGTGGCCTAGGATGAAAGGCGACGTTGCTGTCTACGTGAGCAAATGTTTAACTTGCGCGAAGGTTAAGGCGGAATACCAGAAGCCCTCGGGGCTGCTGCAACAACCTGAGATTCCCAAGTGGAAATGGGAACAAATCTCAATGGATTTTGTTACGAAATTGCCAAGAACGCCAAGAGGCCATGATATGATTTGGGTGATAGTTGACCGCCTAACAAAATCCGCACACTTTCTGCCAATCAAAGAGAAAGATAGCACGAGCAAACTTGCGGAAATTTACATGAGAGAGATCGTCGCACGTCACGGAGTGCCTCTCTCGATCATCTCTGATAGAGACGGAAGGTTTGTGTCAAGGATATGGCAATCCTTCCAAGAAGCCTTTGGCTCACAGTTGAATCTGAGCACTGCGTTTCATCCGCAAACTGACGGCCAGAGCGAGCGAACGATACAGACTTTGGAAGACATGCTGAGAGCATGTGCTATGGATTTGGGCGGTAGCTGGGATAAACATTTACCTATGGTCGAATTTTCATACAACAACAGCTACCACAGCAGTATTGGTGTCGGGCCATTCGAAGCCCTTTACGGACGCAAGTGCCGATCACCCTTATGTTGGGCTGACGCAGGTGATAGGCAGCTTGCTGGTCCCGAAATCGTCCAAGAGACGACAGACAAGATCGCGCAAATTCTTAAACGCATCGAAGCAGCTCGCCACAGACAAAAGGCCTATGCGGATCCAAACCGAAAACCTGTGGATTTTCAAGTTGGAGAAATGGTGTTATTGAAGGTTTCACCCTGGAAGGGGGTGGCACGCTTTGGTAAGCATGGAAAGTTAAATCCGCGCTACATTGGTCCCTTCAGAATTCTGGAAAGAATTGGGACAGTAGCATACAAGTTGGACCTACCTACTGAACTGAATGGTGTTCACGATACATTTCATGTATCCAATTTAAAGAAAAGTCCAACTCAAGTTGACGTTGCCATTCCTACCGACGAGATTCATATTGATGACACGCTCCACTTCGTAGAAGAACCCGTCGAGGTCACAGATTGGGAAGTTAACAAGACCCGCCGGAGCAGTGTCAAACTCGTCAAAGTTCGTTGGAATGCCAGACATGGTCCTGAATTCACATGGGAACGTGAGGACCGGATGAAAGAGAAATACCCCCACTTATTTCCTAGGAACCCTGCTTCTACAAGCAGAACTTAAATTTCGGGACGAAATTTATTTAACGGGGGGAGAATGTGACAACCCGCACTAAACCAGGTATCCGTACAACTTAATAAATGATAAATTACTGCTTAATTACTGTGCTTGTTTGAAACTAGCTGATAAACTGCTACCTGCATACTGATACATGCACTTACTTGCATCATACTTTATATGCTGTCACTACATTATTTACATACGGCACCTTAGTGACAAACATGATGCACAAAAAGCACAGTAGCACTAAACGGATACACAGTGAACATGCTGAAATAACCAGCATCAGGCAGACACTGCCTCTAAGGCCTGTTAAGAGCCTCATATATTTTTGCTACACTGGTAGTGAGTGTAGGGATATAAGGGTTGTGGTACCGCGTCTCTAGGAATAAGATACACTGATTGGAGGTGCCTAAAACGTACTTTAAATACAAAATTCTGCGCTTTATTATAGAACTCAGCATTTTAAATTGCTAATACAGTGCAAAAACACTTCAGAACGGTCCCGTATATTTTCCTAAGTACCGGGAATAATTTATGTTACAAAAATATACATAAAGGACCTTTATCGACATAATTAAACATTTTAACGGAACGGTATTTAATCGTATAACCGGACATTACCCGGGACACTAAATTTTTGGCAGACACTTTGTTTTACTATTTATGGCTACTAATGATCCCCGTATGCCATAACACCCGCTAAAAATAAAAACCTACTAACTTACACCACCATTTTCCTACATACTTACAATCTAACATCCTAGTTACCATTTTTGCAATTAAACCCCCCCCCCCCCCCCCCAACGACATTAGTTCCCAAGTGGGACCCCTCACATCTTCTTGCCATACCTCAAATATCTTGATAGATTTTAAATGGATTGTTTATTGGATATCTTGCTTGTTGAAGTTGCTAAGATATGTGGAGGTGATGTTATAAGTAAGGCCATGTCTTACAAGAATCATTTCACAAGATTACACCCCACTTTCACTCTCTCCTCTCTCTTGATCGGCTGCCCACAACCGAGCACCCCATCACCACCCTAAACAACATCATCTTCTTCCTTTCATTGTCCATTCAAAGCCTAGAAGTCATCCATGGAAGGTGCAACTTGAAGGCATTGCAAGGGAGCATTGTTCTTGCTTGATTCTACATCTTTTTCTCATCATTTTTACACAAGATTCTTCCCTAGCTAGAGGCTAGTAGTAAGTTTCTTCATGATTGGTCTCATCTTGTTCGAAAATTATGGCATTTAACATGTAGTATTGTTGTTTAAATCACTAAATCACAAGAATATTAGAAAAATATGAACCATGAGTTATGAACATTAAATCTACATAAAAGTTTACTTGTGTATGATTTATAAAGTGGAATCTTGTCGGTTTAAGGGTTGGTTAACACATACTTGATATTTAAAAGTCGTTTTCTTGTTTAACCCGCTAATCGGACACTTATGACGCGATTTAATAACATCGAAATCACAAAACAGCATGCTGAGTCACTGTTTCAGCCGCCTTTAACAGGCTGTAAACGTACCTTAAAAACTCGAAAAACAGAATTTCAAAAGCCTAAATCGTGTCATTTCGAAAAACGAAGAAAATGGCGCTGGAATCATATTTTTCTGATGTCGGTTACTATTTTAAAAATCTGTTTCCGTGACAGCAGCTAGGGCTGTTTGTTACTGCAGAAAATTGGGCTGTGTGTTTTCAATCACAACCTAAAACCTGAACCGAACCAGCCCCTGAAACTTTTATCAAAGATGAACACAGATGTATTTGTGACCCTCAAACTGGATTTTCGATAAACGGACTTACGAGGAATTTTTGACGAATTTTTCCGTAAACTGTGATCAGAATGTGACAAATCTGACCACAGTTCGGTAAACGATTTTCTATAAATTATTGATAAGAAACTGGACCCCGATATTTTTATACAATCATTTTTGGGACGATTAGGACGACCCGTAAAAATTTGGGAATTTATGGAAAGGGTTAAGTATTTTATTTAGTCGTCCGAAAACAGTCCAGTTTCCACAAATTGAAACTGAAACGACAAGGGTAGCGTTTCGCGTGTTAAAACGTAAGGGTTGATTGTTGATAATCATGGGTTGTTTTCAAAAAGAAAATGATACGCTTGAAAGCGTGGCCACCTCCAGTTACAGAGGAAACTCTGGCGAAATTTTCTAAAAACCTAACACTTAGAATTATTTACACAACAAGTGTTAGAACTATCTTTGGACATATTTTCGAAACATAAAATTTCGCCATGACTTTATTTTACTAAATATTCGGAGGTGGGATTTTCACAAAGATTAACGTGATAAATATATTTGTCACAACACTGTTTATGATTACTTTGTGAAATACATAAATATTATTTTAGAGTGAAAATAATATTTACAAGCGTTAATGATCCCAAAACTTTGCGAACGCTTTCACCATAACTATATAAGTTTCACTGGTAATTACATTACCACAAGATTGATAAAACGTAACTTACGCACATGTATTGTATCCCCCCATCCTTGGGAAGATGAATAACTACCAAGTGTATACGGAACATGAACACGAAATAGTTGTCTAACTATTTCCCCAAAGACTTAAACTATAAAGCTAAAGCACGGCCGTCCGTCTAATAGAATTAGCACTTGTAGGTCGTTGCACAGCTTACTGTATTGAAGACACTTGGTAGAGACGCGCATTCACTGTGAGTTCATGTCCCCCTTTTCTCTAACTGTTTTCAGTTTACTTAACTGCGGGGGTGAAATACATGTTACTATGATTTACGAGTACTTTACAACGGTATGTTTAACGTAAGGAGGTGTTATACGATCATGTGAGTGGATAGGAACAACATGGGGCCATTAGTCCTCATGGAGGGACCGAGGGACAGGAGCGGTAGATCTATCTGGGTGTAGCGAGCCCAGCCCCCGGCCAAACTAGAAACGGACCGTGGGGTGACTTTGTCCACATACTTTGCCGTGGCGAAATCTGCTAGGTTTGAGTCTCCCTATTTGCACTTCACATATGTCAGTGGCCTTGCAAACCATTGGTGATCACAAGTCCTCTTACACTGCTACATACCACAACTATTTTTATACTCACAAGTGTTTTACATTGTCACACCCCCAAAATCCACATGAGGAGTATCACCGCTTGGAGGCGTGACTGACCAGGATCAAGCCACCAATCATATTGAACCATGTATAATAAATGTAAAACCAACCAAGTAATATGAAAGGTGTTCAAATCAAAAGTAATGATTCAATGTTTAGCGGAAGCAATAAAGTAAAACCCATCATCAGTATTAAGTTCCAATGTTTAATCGTTTATCATATCAATCATCATCCGTGCCCACAACGATCGTGCCTCCCGTGCAAGCTCCATATGTACCTAAGGTCCTGCAAGGCATGTAACAGAGAGTCAACAACTAGTTGAGCGAGTTCACAGTGAGTTTGTTTAGTTATAGTGTTCGTAATGCAGTTCGTATGTTCGTTTAGTAATCATGTATCGTATGTATCGTATCGCGGCCCTCTAGGCATGTTTGCGAAGTATAGTGGGGTTTCCCATGTATTATAGACTAGTTACATTTGTATCGCGGCCCTCCAGGCATGTGTGCGAAGGTTAGTATATGTATCGCGGCCATCCAGGCATGTGTGCGAAGAATTGTATTTGTATCGCGGCCATCCAGGCATGTGTGCGAAGAATTGTAATTGTATCGCGGCCATCCAGGCATGTGTGCGAAGAATTGTAATTGTATCGCGGCCATCCAGGCATGTGTGCGAAGAGTTGTATTTGTGGGATCTTCCCAGATGTTACTAGTCTATTTGTATCTATAGGTGTCCTTCCCAACCCGAGGACAGTGGTACGTATTCCAGTAGCGTTGAAAGTACAAGTAATCATCTAACCCATTCCCAACCCCGGGAATCCCATGCCTTGGTAAGAGTGTGAACTCACCTTGGTTTGCTCGGTATGCTAGGTTATGTGCTCACAGATAAGTCAATCACGTCCGAAAGTTGATGCCTCGAGGGGGGGTGTCTCCTGCTACCATCGCAAATAGAGGAGGGTTACTAGGGTTTTCTATTTTGTTAGATGTTTCTCAACTGATATGTTCGCGTAGTATATACCCAGTTAAAACAACTGGACCCCTAATGGGCTTTGTCGAATGTTGGGCCAACGAAATCAGAGGTATTCGTGTGAGGGGTGTTTTCGGGTGAGATGATTTCGTGAGGGGAAGGTGTTTGGCATGCCTTTATTAATTACACATATCACACTATTAATACAATATACATACATATCACATTCGCACTTATAAGGCACACCAAATATAACATATCAAGTATAACATATCAGTCACAGTACGATTTAATAGGTTACATACGTGTACAGTTGTGCACAAACAGGTCGTGAAATCAAACAATCTAAACAATTAATCGTGCAATAATAATCTCAGAAACTCGAGTTGTCACATTATCCCCAACTTGAAAGAAATTTCGTCCCGAAATTTAGCATGCGGTTACTGAGGAAGCTAGTTGTGTTGTGTAGTTTACTGGTTTTCCTGGGGTGTCACATCATCCCCCCGTTGATTTGGAATTTCGTCCCGAAATTCTGTAGTAGCTTCGGCCTCAGTAGTAGTTGCATTGTTTACGAATAACTGGGGATACTTAAGTTTCATTTGATCTTCTCGTTCCCAGGTGAACTCTGGGCCACGACGGGAGTTCCAACGAACTCGAACAAGAGGTATTCTAGTGTGCTTGAGGACCTTAACATCTCGGTCTGTGATTTCAACAGGTTTCTCGACGAAATGCAATTGTTCGTCGATAGTGAGCTCCTTCAAAGGAACTATGAGGGTCTCATCTGACAGACACTTCTTCAGATTCGACACATGAAAGACGTTGTGAACTGCACTGAGTTCAGGTGGTAAGTTCAATCTGTAGGCCACTTTGCCTATTTTCTCAATAACCTCGAAAGGTCCAACATATCGTGGATTTAGTTTGCCGCGTTTGCCAAAACGAACCACACCCTTCCAGGGTGAAACTTTAAGTAGCGCTCGATCCCCAACCTGGAATTCAAGTAGTTTCCTGTCTAAATCAGCGTATGCTTTCTGACGGTCGCGTGCTGCCGCCATGCGTTGTCGTATTTGTGCAATCTTTTCTGTAGTATCGACTACCATTTCTGGACCTGTGATTTAACTTTCTCCCACCTCTGCCCAACAGAGAGATGACCGGCACTTACGCCCGTACAATGCCTCGAATGGTGCAGCTTTAATGCTGGTGTGGTAGCTGTTGTTATACGAAAATTCCACAAGTGGCAGATGTTTTTCCCAACCATTGCCAAAGTCTATTACGCACGCCCGAAGCATGTCTTCTAGAGTTTGAATAGTGCGCTCAGACTGCCCATCGGTCTGAGGATGATACGCCGTGCTCATGTCTAAACGAGAGCCAAAAGATTTATGCATTGCTTGCCACAGTTCTGAAGTAAAACGTGCGTCACGATCAGAGATGATGGAGGTGGGCACCCCGTGCCTTGAGACCACTTCTTTTAAGTAGATGTCTGCTAAGGTAGAGAACTTGTCTGTTTCTTTAATGGCCAAGAAGTGAGCAGACTTTGTGAGTCGATCCACGATCACCCAAATAGTATCATTTCCGCGCTGAGATCTAGGTAAGCCAGTAACAAAGTCCATGGAAATTTGCTCCCATTTCCATTGTGGTATCTCAGGTTGTTGGAGTGGTCCTGACGGTTTCTGATATTCTGCCTTGACTCTCGCACAAGTCAAGCATTTACTAACGTATGTGGCTATGTGGGCCTTCATGCTAGGCCACCAATATGTAGTTTTGATGTCGTGGTACATTTTATCCGCACCTGGATGTACCGAGTAGCGAGACTTATGAGCTTCATCCATCACTAGCTCACGTAAGTTGCCATAGAGTGGGACCCAGATGCGTCCCGTTACATAGTAGGCGCCGTCTGCCTTTTGTTCCAACCGTTGTCTTGAGCCGCGTAGGGCTTCAGCCCTGACATTTTCTGGTTTCAATGCTTCTACCTGAGCATCTCGTATCTGGGAAGGAAGACTAGACTGTATGGTGAGTTGTAAAGCTCGCACGCGCTTAGGCGCGGTGTCCTTTCGACTAAGGGCGTCAGCCACAACATTGGCTTTGCCTGGATGGTACCTGATTGAGCATTCGTAGTCGTTTAGCAGTTCGACCCATCGTCGTTGTCGCATATTCAGTTCCTTCTGTTTGAATATATGTTCGAGGCTTCTGTGGTCGGTGTAGATAGCACATTTGGTACCGTACAAGTAGTGTCGCCATATCTTAAGTGCAAAGACGACCGCTCCCAACTCTAAGTCGTGTGTTGTGTAATTCCGTTCATGAATCTTAAGTTGGCGCGAAGCATAAGCAATGACTTTATCCCGTTGCATCAACACACATCCAAGACCTTGGATAGATGCATCACATTAGACTACAAAATCGCCCGTGCCTTCAGGCAATGAGAGGATAGGTGCACTACAAAGTCTATCCTTTAAGTGCTGAAACGTTGTTTCCTGTGCATTACCCCAACGGTAAACAACACCTTTCTGTGTCAGTAATGTAAGCGGCTGAGCAATCTTTGAGAAGTCTTTGATGAACCTTCTGTAATAACCCGCCAAACCCAAGAATTGGCGTATTTCTGTTGGTGTGCGAGGTGCAGGCCAGTTCTTGATCGAATCCACCTTGGATGGATCGACATGAATCCCCTCCTTGGTTACCACGTGGCCTAAGAAGTGGACTTCACGAAGCCAGAAGTCACATTTAGAAAACTCAGCGTATAGCTGTTCCGTTCGTAGAAGTTCCAGTATAGGTCGTAGGTGCTGCTCGTGTTCCTCCTGACTTTTCGAATAAATCAGGATGTCGTTGATGAAAACAATGACGAACTTGTCGAGATAGGGTTTGCACATCCTGTTCATAAGATCCATAAATACGGCAGGCGCGTTCGTTAGCCCAAATGGCATGACCATAAACTCGTAGTGGCCGTAGCGAGTTCTAAATGCTGTTTTGGAGACGTCCTCATCCCGGACTCTCAGCTGATGGTACCCTGACCTTAAGTCTATCTTGGAGTAGTAGCTCGACCCTTGTAGCTGGTCGAATAAATCATCTATGCGCGGAAGAGGATAACGATTCTTGATCGTCACCTTATTGAGTTCACGGTAGTCTATACACATCCTGAACGTACCGTCTTTCTTCTTTACGAATAACACTGGAGCTCCCCAAGGCGAAGAGCTAAGACGTATGAAACCCTTTTTCCAAGAGTTCTTGTAGTTGCTTAGATAGTTCTTCCAGTTCCGTTGGAGCTAAGCGATAAGGTGCTCGAGCTATGGGTGCTGCTCCTGGAGCTTGTTACTATGAGTTACCAAAGGTTCTTAACCAGCACGAGGAATGCGGATGATCTTTTCTTTGCAAGGAATCTCTGCTCGATGTTGAGGTAGCCAATCCATACCAATAACGATGTCGAAACCATCACAACGTTGGGGTCATTCCTAGTATCACCCTGACCAATCACGAACACTCGACCCCTGGCACCATTGCCGTCGTTATTACCCCCGTTGTTATTCCCGTTGCCCTGATTATTGTTGTTGTTGGTTCTGATTCGCAGGCCACGAGCTCCTGAAATCCTTAGCTTCATGACCCATCTTGAGACACCTCTGGCAACGACCCCTGTTGTACTGACCACTGTGGTGTCTGTAGCATCAATTGCACTTTGGGTGGTTTCCTCGATATCCACCCTGCCCTTGACTACCAGACGACTGCTGACTGGGGCTCTGGTAGTTATCTGTCTTTCACTGCTGTGCCTGGGACTGAGCCGAAGTTGAACCCTTGCTGAAGGTTCCATCCCACCTTCTCTTGTTGTCACTGGGAATAACAGAAGTAGTAGTAGTAGTAGTAGCACCAATGTGTTTAGGCAGCTTGTTCTGTTCCACTGCCTGGTCTGTGAGACGATGAGCAAGACGAGTAACATCTTGAATGGTAGTAAGGTTAGCAGACGTCACATGACCTTGAATTTCTGATACTAAGCCTTTGAGGTACCGCTCTCGGTGCGCTCGATGGGAGGTTCCACCATAGTAGGGCACAAAGTTGCCAGTTCGCTAGATCGCTTCGTAAACGCCTCTATTTCTGACCCCGTCATCTTCAGGTTAAAGAACTTCACTTCCAGTTTGTGGATGTCATCATAGTTACAGTATTCTAGTTTGATTAGTTCCTTGAATTCGTCCCAAGGGGTGGCATTAGCAGCCGCCAGCCCCAGCATCGTAACTTGCGCGTTCCACCAAGTTAACGCAGTGCCTTCGAGAGTATCAGTGGCATATTTCACCTTACGAGCTTCGGGTCATTCACACACTCGAAGACCAATTCGAGTTCCTCGAACTAATGGAGGAGTCCAACAGCTCCTTCAGTGTCGCTGAAAGTAGTAGGACGACAGTCCATAAAAGTCTTGTAGGTGCATACAGGTGACTGAGCGTGTTGACTGGTCGTGTGCGTAAGAGTAATCAAAATTAAGCACAAGTGTTGAGTTACAAAGAGTTACAAAAGTAGGATCTAAAAATCCTAGAGTAAGTGGTGATGGCAGGCTACATCTCCTGCCTGGGCAGCTGCGAGTGCTGCAGTGACTTGTTCAGTGATCGAAGCCGCCAACTGGGCTTGAGTTAGGTTAACGCGTCCACTCCTGATCTTGACATCAGAGAGAACATGTGGATGGGAGGTTCGCGGATAGTGCGAAGAGAGTGAGCACACAAGTATTCTCAAGCAATAACATATAGTAAGTTCTAAATTCTGAGCATACCACGAGCAAAGTTCTATGTAATTCTAGCAAGTAGGTAAGGTAACATGAATAGTAGTACCTATGATGTTGAGCCTTGCACGTGGAGCGAAGCGTCGTTGTGGATCGTTGAGAGCACTGTTCTGGTTATAGTCTGGTTTTAACAAAATCGTTTCCCCTTTATTAAAACCGAGTTCTCTATAACCAATGGCTCTGATACCAATCTGTCACACCCCCAAAATCCACACGCGGAGTATCACCGCTTGGAGGCGTGACTGACCAGGATCAAGCCACCAATCATATTGAACCATGTATAATAAATGTAAAACCAACCAAGTAATATGAAAGGTGTTCAAATCAAAAGTAATGATTCAATGTTTAGCGGAAGCAATAAAGTAAAACCCATCATCAGTATTAAGTTCCAATGTTTAATCGTTTATCATATCAATCATCATCCGTGCCCACAACGATCGTGCCTCCCGTGCAAGCTCCATATGTACCTAAGGTCCTGCAAGGCATGTAACAGAGAGTCAACAACTAGTTGAGCGAGTTCACAGTGAGTTTGTTTAGTTATAGTGTTCGTAATGCAGTTCGTATGTTCGTTTAGTAATCATGTATCGTATGTATCGTATCGCGGCCCTCTAGGCATGTTTGCGAAGTATAGTGGGGTTTCCCATGTATTATAGACTAGTTACATTTGTATCGCGGCCCTCCAGGCATGTGTGCGAAGGTTAGTATATGTATCGCGGCCATCCAGGCATGTGTGCGAAGAATTGTATTTGTATCGCGGCCATCCAGGCATGTGTGCGAAGAATTGTAATTGTATCGCGGCCATCCAGGCATGTGTGCGAAGAATTGTAATTGTATCGCGGCCATCCAGGCATGTGTGCGAAGAGTTGTATTTGTGGGATCTTCCCAGATGTTACTAGTCTATTTGTATCTATAGGTGTCCTTCCCAACCCGAGGACAGTGGTACGTATTCCAGTAGCGTTGAAAGTACAAGTAATCATCTAACCCATTCCCAACCCCGGGAATCCCATGCCTTGGTAAGAGTGTGAACTCACCTTGGTTTGCTCGGTATGCTAGGTTATGTGCTCACAGATAAGTCAATCACGTCCGAAAGTTGATGCCTCGAGGGGGGGTGTCTCCTGCTACCATCGCAAATAGAGGAGGGTTACTAGGGTTTTCTATTTTGTTAGATGTTTCTCAACTGATATGTTCGCGTAGTATATACCCAGTTAAAACAACTGGACCCCTAATGGGCTTTGTCGAATGTTGGGCCAACGAAATCAGAGGTATTCGTGTGAGGGGTGTTTTCGGGTGAGATGATTTCGTGAGGGGAAGGTGTTTGGCATGCCTTTATTAATTACACATATCACACTATTAATACAATATACATACATATCACATTCGCACTTATAAGGCACACCAAATATAACATATCAAGTATAACATATCAGTCACAGTACGATTTAATAGGTTACATACGTGTACAGTTGTGCACAAACAGGTCGTGAAATCAAACAATCTAAACAATTAATCGTGTAATAATAATCTCAGAAACTCGAGTTGTCACATTATCCCCAACTTGAAAGAAATTTCGTCCCGAAATTTAGCATGCGGTTACTGAGGAAGCTAGTTGTGTTGTGTAGTTTACTGGTTTTCCTGGGGTGTCACATACATACTCACTTACGCATGAACTCGCTCAACATTATTGTTGATTTTTCAACTTACATGTATTTCAGGAAATTAACGAGATCTGGCACGGTATGGCATGTTTTCCGCTGCACTAGTTTCCGAGGTCATCCGGGGTTTAGGGGATGTGTCTCTTTCCTGGACAAGACACAATCCTTAAACCATGTTTATGTTATGTTTAAAGTTGTAATGTCTGTTGGACAAGGTTATGGTCATTGGTTAAAACAATGGTACTGTATTTGGTTTTCAAAACTTAATGGATGATCTTGCATGTTTTTAACTCATATAGCTTTGGTATGATTAAGCTATGGTATTAAGAAGTCACACCAAAATTAACCACGCTTCCGCAAAGCCAGGGTGTGACAGAAGGGCGGCTCGCGCCCCGCGAGAGCCTACTCTCTATCCTTCGCGGCCCGCGAGGGAGCTTGGGTCGGTTTGAGGGTTGATAGTCAGCGTGTAGAGTCGACACGTGTCAGGACACGCGCCACAAAGGGTGCCCGACAAGTAGTGGGCCTCGCACCTCGCGAAGATTAAGGCAAACTGGGTCGCGGCCCGCGAGCAACCCAGATTATTTGTTTTATTTGATCTTTATTAGTATAAAGGTTATACGGGCTCGTTTATCGCATACGGGGTGTATTTAGGAGCGTTTAGGGTGTTTTATGAGGGCTGTTATATTATTTAATAAAATCTATAATGCACTCGCGTTAAGTCTAGTAACCCAATTCAACTTTATCAATTTGTCACGAGACAGAACCCCAACGTACTTAGTCAGGCAGAGCCTTGACATGCGTTGGTGGGTCCTAAATCAATCGGACAGGGTATCGACTCAGTGATCAGGGGTTACAATACTTAAAACGGGGCAGGGCTTTGTAGGATTTAGGGGTGAATTACTAAAGAAAATTATAGACTATACAGAGAGAGTAAGATGGAGAAAGAAGGAGCAATTTGAACAGCTTCTGTTGGAATGCCTATTTATACTTCAATATAACTTAGGGATCACGAAATCCATGGACACGTAACTTTCTTTCATTAAATGTTGGATTTCATTTTCAGTGTACACGTACACCATTTCCTTAGAATCCATATGTGTAGTTTTTTTATTTATTACTATATTATTATTATTATCATTAATTTAACTACTTCACTCATTTGGCGCTTATAACTTCTAAAATATGACGTTTTATAAAGGATGAATATGCCATTAGAATGAGAATATTTTTATCTACATTTTGGCCTAAGTTTCATAAAAAACGGAGTAAGGTTAATTATAACGTATTTTTATTATTATAATTATTAAACGGTTCCTATATTCGCCAAAATAGCTCAGATTTCTAGTGGTCAATTTACCCATGATCTATCCGTTTAATAACATAAGTTTTTATATACTTTATTTTAAATTTTGGAAATGTTACATCCTCCCTACCTTGTTTTAAATCTCGTCCTCGAGATTCACTGAAATATGGGGGAATACCTTTAGTTTGTCACTGATCCTAGTTTCTAAGTATATTCTGGTCCTTGTTTTGAATTTTGACCAGAAATATTCTCTATGTTTTGAGACTCTTATCTTCTCAAGAGTTCTTAAAAAAATTACTCTTATTAGCGTAAGTTTTTAGATGTTTTGTGTCTTAGCATAATTTTTAGTTACAGGTTTCCTAATGCGTCAATAATATAAAGTAACGCAAGGGGAATTCTTATACTTTCGATGGCGTCCCAACTTAAAGAGTTCCTGTCGTTTATCTTGTCGCACGAATTACAAGACGGATGATCAAACGAAATAATGTTTGATATTGGAATTACATATGTATACGAGAGATTCCTGATAAATAAATCTAAAATTATCATTAACACACCTGTTCGTGATTTATCCCTAATTGTCAATTATTATGATCTTTGGATTTCCTCATAGATATACATATCTATATAATCATATATTTCACATACTGTAATATACACGCCATTCATAAGGTAAATGTATTTAACAGATTCATATTTCCAAAAATAGGTCAGCCAACAGGTCATGGTACTATATAGGGAATTCCATTAACATAACATATACCCCATTTTACCCGGTCTTGCCGGAGAGGTAATTATCATTTTATTTCCCTTAAATAGATTTTTTCTCAAATCATGATTTTAAACGTGCATCATTTATTATGACTTATATCAAGAAACAAGGAAATTAGTATTCTCATGATGGATCATATTCTAGGACCGAGTAGTACCGATAAACAAGAAATAACAATGGCCAGGTGTTATCGCTTATTTATCATACTTGCACTGTTCTAGTCATCATCCTTACGGCATACCAACATCCATCACATTTTATCTACGCAAGTAATTAGCTTATCTTGAAGCTTATACTAAGGCATTTTCCTTAGGTTAAAGTCTAAATACTATCCTGGGTGTTTACCAGTAAATATTAAAATCCTAACTCTTTTCATTTAAGCATATGTATTATTGTGGTTGTAACTTTCTTTTGTTTGGAAAATTGAGTTTTGACAAAAATATAATTGTCTCCATTGACAATATGGCAAGGTTCGATGTGATGAGTATACTTACAGCTAACTCTATTTATGCATATATAACCTTAGATTCCGTTGCAAGGAATATTTTATTGAGACATATGGTATTTTTAAAACATAACACGTTTCATGATTTATTTTTATATGACTTCATGTTTCTATAAGAATCACCAGTGCTATTTTCTCTTATGTTTATCTTCAGAAGATATTTGATTATTATATGGTGTATACCATCAAGAGATTCTATTATGTATATACATGTGTATATTTATTATTTAGAAACAAAACAAAATTTTCAAATCTCTAGTTTAATATTTAAACTTATGTAATATATATATATACACACACACACACACATATATATATAATACCAAATTATTTTGTAATATCTTTAAATTATAAAAATACAACTATATATCCGATGGTACCAATCGTCAAGCTTATTTCCACAACTTTATTTACCCTTTTATAAAATTAGTATATTGAAATAAACTTCTGTTAAATTTATTGAATATAATATTTTGGAATTAAAGGATGGATAAATAAAAGTTTAAAGAAATAAATTAATCAAATATAACTTTCTGGATTTATGGGAACAATTTCATTTTTAATTAGTGGTTTGAACCATATTGATTTAAAATATTAAAACCTAATTCTTAATTTATTGTATATTATATTATTTATTCAAAGAAGTATTATAGTAGGTAGTACAAAGTTTGACGTTTTCTAAAATTGATTCTAAATATATCAGGTAATTAAGTAATATACATATATTAGAATATGTATATATGTATCTTTCAACAATAGTAATAGTAGTAATAGTAATTTGTTTTAAAGATATTATAATATTAATATTGTAGTTGATCTTTAAATAAAACTATATAAAGAATAAATGTCTTAAACATACATTTGAGTCAATTATTTTTATGTGAGCATCCACTTTAATTCTAGTTTGAAAATGAAACAATAACTAGAACGTTTATGGAAATTTTAATGTGCCAGGTAAAATAATTATATAAGTAAACAAATATGTTGGGATTGAACCCTACCAAAGGAACAGTTGATAAAGCCAAAACTGGATCATATCAGTGGATTCAGAATAAGCAGTTGTTTGCAACAATTCTTTCCCCTTGAAAGTGGGCTAACACCTGATGACCTCTATCTACTGTCCGTCTACAACAACTGCTGATCTTCAACAAATGATGAAGCCTAAAGACTGTTTGAAGTCCAATCACTGATGCTCAATCTATTGTCATGATTCAAGTACTGCTGAAGACACAAAGCACTACTAGGAGTATAACAGTGGAATGAGAAGCAGTAGTTTAGCTTGTCTTTGTATTTATTGTTAATCAGTAGTTTGTAATAGCAGTAGTTGTATTGGTCAGTGGTTACAGGTTGTTAGGAGGTTAGATGTCACTTTCATGGTGACGTCAGCAAAAGATGCCACAGTAGTTTGTTATGTACTTTAAATAGAACAGTACCCTGTACTGTTCTATTAGCTCTCTTCATCACAAGTCATTATGTACGAACATTCTCAGTGAGCTCAGGCTGAGGGGGAGATTGTATGCATTCATGCAAGTGTAATTGAAGATTGTAATAAATATAATCATTCGATTCTCTGTTAAACATGTTTGTTAAAAGCAATTCTCTCATTTGATTGTGTGTTGAAAGTTTGTTTCATTTAATTCCGCTGCAATTGTTCTTGTTTATTTTCATTATTATCAAACGAGCACAATCATAAGAAACTCAGATCCTAACAATTGGTATCAGAGCTAGGACAGTCAAATTTGATCTAACAATCATTTTGACGTAAAAGTTCGGCTCAAAATCGTTGATACTTTTAATTGTTCGTTTTGTTGAAAAACAGAGTAAGGTTTAATCACGAGCAAAGTTGATTAATCAGTACCTGTAAAACAACCAGGATGACGATCACAGGATGTTAATAATAACATCGGTTCACTCTTCAAACCACCTATGTTGAAGAGAAATGAATACAACATCTGGGAGCGAAGGATGGGTCACATCCTAGCTCAACAGAATACCGGATGTTGGAAGTCGGTTATCTTTGGACCACATGTTCCAATGGTGCCGAGTGCTGAGGATCTAAAGGTGTTTGTTCCTAAGAAAATAGTGAACTATACTGAATAGGATTTTCAGAAAATTGAACCAGATGCCAAGGCATTCAGCATAGTTGCATCTGTACTACCTAATGAAATTTATGCTGGACTGTTACACTGTAACAGTGCCAAGGAATTGTGGGATGCACTTAAGGAACAGTTTGGGGGGGGGGGGGACTGAAGAAGTGATTGAAAATAACAGGGAAATTTTGAATCAACAGTATGAAACCTTTTGTCACATTAAGGGTGAATCATTAACACAATAGTTTGAGCGATTCAACTATCTCATAAGTGAACTAAAACTTGTTAAGGTTGAATTTACTAATGCAACACAAAATAGCAGGTTTCTTTGGTCACCTCCTAATAAATGGGACTCAATTGCTTTTGTAACCAGAAATTCTATTGGGTTCAAAGATCTGACCCTAACCCAGCTTCATGGTAGACTCCTGATCTATGAAAGGGAGTTGAACCAGAAAAAGAAGTTACAAGAGTCTGGAAAAGTTGCAGATGACAATTCATTTGGCAACACAGCTCTTTTGGGTCAGGAAGAATCTGGTAGTAGTAAGGATCAGGGTTATGATCATTACATTGATATAACAGCTGGTGGAGCTTTTAATAACTCTGATTCTTACTCATCCAATTATGCTTTTATAGCTAATGGAGAAAACCAGAATTCTGACAATCTGTGCTTTGAACTCAATGATCTCCAGCATTTCGATCCAACTGATTTAGAGGAAATGGACATATTACACCAACTTGCACTGCTGTGTGTTAGAACCAGCAAGTTTTACAAAAGGTCAGGGAGAAAATTCCCAGGGTTGCATGGGAATCTAAAAGTAGGGTTGGATAAATCAAAAATCAAATGCTACAAGTGCAACAGGTTAAGTCATTTTGCTAGAGAGTGTAGGAGTCAAAACAGTGGACCAATTATCACACACCCTAGCCCAAGACCACAAAATAACCAAAACATTGTGCAGTATTCCCATTATACCCTTGCTACCCATGTAAACACTACTCATTATGCAAATCCTGGAACCCTTGTTCCTTTGCAGTATGTCCAAGCCACTGTTCCTCAAATTCAGTATGTCCAAGCCCCTGTCCCTCAGGTTCAAGTGTAACCAGTTACACCTCAACAGGCTACACCAGCAGTGGTTCAACCAGATCAGCAAAGCTTTTTCACCCAAGGCTTTGTTGACTGGAGTAGCTTACCTGATGAGCTAGGTGATGAAAATTTTGCACTCTATGCTACCAATGATGCTTCTAATGATGATTACTGTTTTTTAGCATTAGAGTCTATACCAGAAGGGCTGGAAGCTAAAGAAGGACAATCAAATGAAGAAACAGTGGATGAAATTGCTGAAGTAGTGGTTACTGCTGTTGCTGGTGAAATACTGTTGGGAGAAAATTCAGAACCCTTGTTGGAACCATTGTCTGACCCCTGGTCTGAAGAAGAAGAGAAGAAACAAGGTGAAAAAGAAGAGAAAGTGCCAGATGAAAAAGAACATATCTGTGACCGTGCCATGATGGTTGCAGCTAAGGTATCATCTCAGGTTCTTAAAAACCTTTGTTCAGACAAATGCATCATAGCATTTGCTAACATCAAAGAGGTGAATGAAAACCTTAGGGATAGAGTGTTAAATGATGAAGTTCAATTTGAAAAGTCTTTAAAAGAATTTTTAAAATCAAATTGGCTGAAAAAGATAATGAAATCTGCAGTCTCAAACAAGAGCATAGCATAACCAAGGACCAACTCCAGACCATGATAGAAAAATATCAAGTCTGTAAAAAGGAGTTGGAAACCACCCAAATCACTTGTGAAAAATGGGTGGAATCCTGCAAAGGTTATGAGATTATGCTTGAAAAACAGCTTGAAAGCAATGTAAAATTTGGCATAGGGTTTAGAAAAAATGACCAAGTTGAAAACACTACTGCAAATCAAACTGGTTTTGTTGAAATCATACCTACCAACAAGGATGGCCAAGAAGTTAAGATAACTGATAAACTTGGTAACAAGATCACTTTGGAAAGATCTGTGGGGTTCTCAACTTTTGAGGAGATTGAGAAATACCAATTCAAACCCACATGGTCTGATGAGTGTGACATCCTTGAAAACTTCAAACCCATGGACTTCACAACTATAGATGGTGTCAAAGCTCCAAAGGCCAAGGTGATTCCTCTTAAGGACATCCCAACAGTAGTTCAAAACTCTGTTGCAAATGAGTCTGAAAAGAAGAAGAAAAGAGAAAAGATTAAAAACCTATTTTGTGACTTTTGTGAAAAGAAAAATCACCTGACCAAAGATTGTTTTCACTTAAAAGCTTATGATCTTAACAAAACAAGTACTATTGTGCCTTCATAAAGCTGCACCATCTGTGGTAAAACAAACCATTCTACTCAGCAGTGTGTGTACCTGAAATCCTTTGAGGTCAAAAAAGGAAGAGTACATGTCAAAAACACCAATGAGTTCATCAAAACCACAAGTCAAGAAACAACCACTGTTTGTGCCAGTTCAAACAGCTGTTACAAAACAGCTGAACCAAACCTTTGTTAAAAGAGAAGTTCAGGTGACTGATGAACCCCTGCAAACCAATACCGAAGAGGTAAAGGTCAACCACCATACCCAAGGGTCCCACATGTTTATGAGGTTTACAAAAAGCCTTCTAAACCAAGAGTGAACAGGCATCCCTTTGGGTATCAACAGCTGATAGGACAGGACCCCCAACAGTGGTTAGAGAAAAACAGTTCTAAAATTGTCCAAACCCCTGACCTAACCACTGTTCATCCACCTGAACTTAACACAGACGCTGTTGAGACCCCATCCAAAGCCTTATTGGCTTTGGAGACCCTCATGAACTAATCTTTTACTTGATGTGCAGGGAGCTTCTGCATGCTTAGATAGTCTTTGGTATGTAGATAGTGGAGGCTCCAGGCACATGACTGGATGTAGAGCCCTACTCGAAGATTTCAAAACTCATGGAGGGGTGATATATCCATTACTAATAATAGTAAAGGGAAGGTGATGGGGTTTGGTACATTTCAGTCTGGTACAGTTCAGTTTGGTAATGTTAAGTTTGAAAATGTCAATCTAATAGACAATCTAAAATTCAACCTCCTTAGTGTCTCACAAATGAGTGATAAGGGCTATGGCTCATTCTTTACTAAGGATTGTTGTAGGATTGTTGGACCAGAAATGGTTAAAAAGATTGAAGAAATAATAAAGAATGGAAAAACCCAACTTGTTGCTCAAAGGAGTGGCAATGTTTATGTAGTTGATATGTCAAAAGAGAGCCCTGGGACTGATGCCTGTCTGTTCTCAGCTGCCTCTAACAAAGAGACAGAACTTTGGCACAGGAGATTAGGGCACACAAATCTCAAGACAATCACTGCTTTGTCAAAACAGGGGTTAGTAAGAGGTCTCCCTCAAAAACTGTTCACCTATCCTGAGCATTGTGTTTCCTGTTTAAAAGGAAAACAACATAAAAGCTCATTTAAGTCCATTGAAGAGTCCAAAACAACCAAGTGCTTGCAAATGCTTCACATGGATCTGTTTGGCCCAGTAACAGTCATGAGTCTTAAAAAGAAAAGATATTTTTTGGTAATTGTAGATGACTTTTCTAAGTTTACATGGACTTATTTATTACATTCCAAAGATGAGATTGCAGGCATTCTGCAAGACTTTGTCAAATAGGTTGAAAAGCAGTTTGACTTGCCAGTAAAAGTCTTCAGGAGTGACAATGGCACAAAGTTCAGAAATAGGGAGTTGGATGAGTTTTGTGTGTCAAAAGGAATTGTAAGGCAGTACAGCATTCCAAGGACACCAGAGCAAAATGGGGTTGTTGAGAGAAAGAACAGGACACTGATTGAGCCTGCCAGAACCATGCTTGCTGATTCAGGTTTGCCATTAACTTTCTGGGCCGAGGCAGTAAACATTGCTTGCTATGTCCAGAACAGAGTTTTAATCAACCCCATGCATCAAAAGACTGCCTATGAACTTCTGTATAAAATCAAACCACTGATCTCATACTTTAAAGTATTTGGCTGCCCATGCTTTATTTTGAACTTAAAAGACTCAATTTCAAAATTTGCAGCCAAAGTAGACAGTGGATATCATTTGGGATACTAAACCACTGCTAAGGCCTACAAAGTATTTAACACAAGGACCAAAACAGTGGAAGAAACTTTGAATGTAAAGTTCAATGAACTTTCTTCAATGAAAATCCCTGCAAACCCTGCACAATTGTTTGATCTTGATAAATTTACTTTTGAAAATGTTTCTGTCAAGGCTAACAGTGCAGGTCCATCTCAAAATCCTCCATCAGACAATGGGTATGAAGTGATCCTTCCACTACAAACCTTTAAATCCATTGCCAGAGAAGCAGATGTTCAAAACAGCTGTCAAAGCTCAACCATTGCTACATCAACAGTTGTTGACTAAAGTAGCCCTTTAACCCCTTCTTCCACATCATCAAACACTGGTGATAAAATTCCTCAAACAGTGGATAAAAGTCAACATGTTTTCACACCAATTCCACCTATTCCTCCACCTCCATTTCAAGACACTGTTTGATAATCAAAGTCACCAACAGTTGTTAGCTCAGATGATTCACATCTGCAGCCCTCACCTTGAAATGACATTGTTCCATACAAAGGATATCTAATCTTCTTGAAGTCTCATCCACCAGACCAAATCATTGGCAACATCAGTGAAGGGGTGCTCACAAGAAGTCAATCCCAAAACATATGTCTTTTTACTGGTTTTCTATATCTCCATCAGCCAGTCAAGTACCAAGAGGCACTGAAAGACAACAGCTGGGTAGAGGCCATGCAAGAGGAGCTCCAACAGTTTAAAAGACAACAAGTATGGGAGCTTGTACCATTGCCAGAGGGTGTGAGTCTTATTGGCATAAAGTGGGTCTTCAAAAATAAAACTGATGAAAGGGGCATTGTTGTCAAGAATAAAGCAAGGCTAGTGGTTCAAGGTTTCAGACAGGAAGAGGGCATTGATTATGATGAAACTTTTGCCCCTGTAGCAAGATTGGAAGCTATTAGACTGTTCTTGGCCTTTGCTGTCAACCACAACATAAAGGTGTTTCCAATGGATATCAAATGTGCATTCCTCTATGGTAAGATTCAAGAAGAGGTATATGTTTGTCAACCTCTTGGTTTTTAGGATCCATTTTATCCAAATCATGTCTACAAGCTAAATAAAGCTTTGTATTGCTTGAAACAAGCAACTAGAGCCTGGTATGAAACTCTTTCCACCTTTCTTCTTTCCATTGGTTTCACAAGAGGTAAAATAGACAAAACACTGTTTTTAAAATGGAGAGGGAAGGACTTGATGATTGTCCAAATTTATGTGGATGACATCATTTTTGGAAGCACATGTCCTAAAATGTGTGAAGAGTTCAGACAACTCATGACAGCTGAGTTTGAGATGAGTGCAATGGGTGAACTACAGTGCTTACTTGGTCTCCAAGTAAAGCAACTGCAAAATGGTACTTTCATTCATCAAGGCAAATATGCCAAAGAACTTTTAATAAAATTTGATATGAATAATTGCAAACCATGTAGTATACCCATAGCAACCACTAAGTTAGTCATGTCTGATGAAAAGGATGATTTGGTTGATCAAACTCTCTATAGAAGCATGATTAGGTCTTTATTGTACCTAACTGCATCTAGGCCAGACATCATGTTTGCAACATGTGTTTGTGCAAGATCCCAATCAGCCCCTAGAATGTCAAACCTTATTGTTGTAAAAAGGATATTCAGATACCTCAAATGTGCTCCCACACTTGGTATCTGGTATCCAGCTAATGGAAATATCAAGCTTTCAGGTTTCTCAGACAGTGACTTTACTGGATGCAAAACAACAAGGAAGTCCACTTCAGGAGGGTGCCAATTCCTTAGTGTCTTGGCAAAGCAAAAAGCAAGCAACTGTTTCAACATCCACTGCTGAGGCAGAGTATATAGCTGCTGCAAGCTGTACAGCCCAACTGCTTTGGCTTCAAAATCAACTGCTGGATTTTGGTATCACTGCCTTAAAGACACCTCTCATGTTGGACAGTCAGGCAGCAGAAAATATCATCAAAAATCCAGTTTCTCACTCAACCACCAAGCACATTGATATCAGACATCACTTTGTGAGGGATTTCTATGAAAAAGGTTTGATTTCTCTACACCATGTTCCAACTAAAGCTCAACTGGCAGATGTGCTAACAAAAGCTTTAGACACATCCACCTTTGAAAGCTTGATCTCTAGGATTGGCATGCTGAACATGGAATAACAGGCAAAATCCTGTTTTTCTATGAATAAAAGCATTAAAATGTTTTCAGAAAATCAAAAACTCATCCTTAAAAATAGCTAAAAATGAAAATTTTCATTAATCCTTAAAAGTCTGCCATAATCACTGTTTTGGTGCAAACATCTATTCTGTTGAATGTTGTCCACTGCTGAAAGTCAACCTTTGTTCTTTCATTTCCTTGTTAATCACTGTTGATCAAACATCAGTGTTTTAATCCACTTATAGTTAAAAATCAGCCACTGTTTTCATTGTAACCGTTGTAAACCACTGTCATCCATTATTCATCAGAGGTTGTCACGTGGACAGTACTTAGCCATCAGATCTTTTGTAACCGCTGCCACGTCAGCATACACTTTTTCCACCTATAAAACCCTGATCAAAACCCCAAACAGGGTTTTCACTGTCGAATCGAATTCAAAATTCCCTTCACAAAGCAGTTTCTCCCAAATTCTCTCCAAAATCACTCATCTTCTTCATTTGTTCTTAACCATCTTCGATTCATCATGGCTCTTCCATTCAAAACTCCTCATAATTACTTGTGTATACTGGAAAAAAACCAAGTCATACCACCACCTTCAACTCCGTAATTGATGCTCTGTCGTCTTCAAAGTACAAAACTTTGTTAACATGTGATGCTCCGATTTACCTGGAAACCCAACAAGAATTCTGGAAAAATGCTAAACTTGAAACTAAGGACAAAAAGCCTTAGCCATTACTTCGTCAATAAAGGGTATTTCAGTCACCATCACACCTCAAACCATTTTGGAGGTTTTTGAACTCGATGATCTTACAGGTAAAAACTATTTCCCAAAAACAGAGTATCAAACTGATTTCATTGAGAGAGGGTATGAAGAAGAAATGAAAAAAGATACTTTACAAAAGGGCAGTTTTCCACCTGCCACAAGGTTTTTATTTCATACCCTCCTAATGTGTGTGTCAAACAAAACTACTGTTTCAATGAAATTCCATTAAAGATCCAATACCTGGGCTATGCTATACTGAATGAAGAAAATTTTAACTATTCCCAGGGGATCTTCAATAATCTTGTCAAAAATGTTAATAAAAAAATCATTTTTATTATTTCCAAGGTTTTTAAGTTATTATTTTCAAAAGAAATTTTCAAAGGATAATGTTCATGTGCTTATCCAAGGAAATCCTTTTCAAATAAACAGCCTAACTTCTGAAACATTCACAAGACTGTCAAAACCTTCCAAAACACAAACAGAGGTTCCTGAGCAGACTTTAGCAGCAACCACTGCTCCTCAGGATCCTGCTGTTGAGCCCACTGCTCAAGGTGATCACAGCAGCACAACCACTGCTGTGAAACCCACACCTAAAATCACCAAAAGACCCAAAAAAGAAAAATATCCAAAAGCCCCCCAAACCCATAAAAAAGGTAACTCGGGAAGACGAGGTCCCAGAGGTTATACCTGTGACAACACAAAAGTCACCAATAACCACTGCTGCTACTTCCTTACAGTAGTTGGAAGAAAGACCTCAACCTGAGCCTAAAACTCTTCCTGCGTCTTCTCAAAAAGATTAGGTTGCAACCACAGGGAAACCACATTATGATGCTCTGGAATCACTTGATTCCATCATCCATAGCCCACCTCCCGGGGCAAATTCTCTTTCTACCCCTATCCTCACTGCACAACTTCCACCATCAATAATACCTCTATTGGATGCACCTGATATAGCCCAGACACAAATCAGTCCTTCTCAATCACCTTTCACTGAGAATATGCCACAACAAGTGACTGAGTCTAGTGTCTCTATCTCTGCTAACCCACCAATAGTTGAGGAGGCTACACTGCAGGAATTACAAGTAATTCCTGTCAGTAGTTCAAGTGGAGCAGCTACTACAAGTGTTGAACCCGCTGGTTTACACTTGGACAGTAGTTTCATAAGTCAGACTCCCTTGAAGGCAATTTCTTCTTTGGGAACCACAGTATCCACTGGTGTACTTCCATTATACATTGGATCACTTAAAATGGTTACCTCTGGTGAAGAAAGAAGTCCCCAGTACCAATCATCTTTGTTGACAATCCTCCTGACGATGCCAAAAAATGGGGAGAAAATTAAGAAGAAGAAGGGATATGAAGATGGTCTATACATTGAACCAGATCCAAAATCTAAACTGGTTGTGGAAATCCCAAGGCCAGATGGTTCCAAAAAGGTTGATGAGACTCAAAATACCTTTATTGATCTAAAAGCAAACATGAAAGAGTCAATGGAAATAAAAGGGATTAAAAGGTTTGTGTAGGAGAAGAAAGTTTTGATGGAAAAGGAAGAGCAGGGTACTTCTGAACCCAAGGAAGAGCAGGGTAAACCTAAAAGAAGACAGCCTACTAGAAAAGTAAGGCAACCCAAATCCACACCTTCCAGAATCATAAAATATACTCCTCAAACCCCCAAAAGTTCCTCTCGTCAAACCAACAGATGTTGAAACACCTGTTGTATCAACAACTGTTGGTACTTCAGTGGTTTCAACAGATGTTACCCCAACGACTGCCATCAATACTACATCAACTCACATTCAATCCACTGCTCCACCGAAAACAACTTCACTACCACCAACACCACCTGCCAAAAAGCAGAAGAAAATAGTTGACACATCAACTGTTGTAGTGACAACAGTGGTTGAAACACCAGTTGTTTCAACAACTGTTAGTCAGACACCTATCACCTCAATCACCACCACTCTACCTACAAAAACACCACCAACCTCTTCTAAGCACAAAAGGAGAAGGGTAACCAACATTTTACTGGAAGATGACACCTCCCCAACTCCAACATCTATACAACCACTGTCCCTTGTCACCATTCCAAACCCTGTTCCATTATCATCAGCTCAAGTTCTGAACATAAACACTGCTATTGTTCCTGTGGCATTACAATACCCATTGGATCTTCCAGCAGTCAAAGAGGAGATAAAGTTTTTTTACTCTGAAGATGACCCTGCAAAAAGGAAACTTCCTTCCATTCAAGGTTATCCTTTCCCAAGAAACATTGGAGAGCATCTCAAAATAAAAGCCCAACAAGCAGAAGACATATCTAAAAGAGATACAAAGGGAAAGTCTAATAAAGAGATTCAGAGAAATCTGCAATACCTGCTCACCAAGGTCAGAACTTTAGAACAGTTCTCAAAAGACCTTTGTCAAAAACTATCTGAAAGAGATGATGAAAGTATGAGGAAAGACTATCTTGAATACATCATGGCATACAAAAAGTACAGGGCAGAAATGCACCAGTACAAGGAATGGACCATCAGTGAGCTAGAAAAAGAAACAGCCAGAATTCAAGATATGATTAAAAACAAGGTAAAGCAGACTCCTCCAATTTAGGCCAAGTACAAGAAAAATGTACCAGAAAGGACCCTACAGTTGAAAAGAATGAAAGAAGAACTGATAACTGCTGATTATGGGTCAAGGAACCAAGTGACAAGATGGTCAGAGGATAAAGTGTTGGCTACTTACAAAAAGTTGGAAGAGTTGAGGAAAAGGGATCCCACTACTCCTCAAAAGCCTGATTATCCAGAAGCTGTGGTTCCAGTCAGAAAACCAAAGTTACCATCAGGAGACCCACTTGTTCTAACTGCTGCCATTTATTATCAAAGAAGGATCAAAAGCAGATGGATGCAGCAATATCAAAAGAAGACCAGGCTTCAGAAGAATATATCATGAAGATGGTTGTTCAGACACTTATGGTAGAAATCAAGGATCAACAAAATCCCAAGATCCTACCAAAGTTGTCATCACTAGGCCTCAATCTCCAAACTCATCAGCAATAAAAACCCATTGGATTCAAAGATACTAAAGTGGAAATCTTATGAACACACCCACGTATTGACTCTACTCAAATCCAATGGTGAGGTGAATCACATATCAAGGGAACAAGCACTTGGCCTGGGTGTGAAGATCTACAGGATCTCCTTGAGCTTCCACTGTGCAGGGATGAGGATTAGGGATGAGCATTTGGTATCAAATACCGATCCCGTCCCGATACCATCCCGATCCCGAAAATACCGTACCGAATTTTTTCGGTACCAGAAACAGTATCCACTTTTTGGCATTTTCAGTATCATTATTTTCAGGATAGGTACCGGTAAAATACCAAAGTTTACCTTCAAATACCGCTACCGTACCGATGCCATACCGATATCGTACCGATACTGTACCGTACCGACATATTTCGGTATCAGTATCGGTACAAGTTTTGGTGAAATTCGGGATCAGGATTTTCGGGATCGGGACGGGATCGAGATTTGCTCATCCCTAAGAGGATGATACAGATTCCATGGACTTTGAATTACAATTCAAAGGACAAGTCAGGGAATTAATGACGAGGCAATAAAAATCCAAAATAATGAAGACTTTTGGCATCATCTGTTCTAGGGGGAGATTGTTGGGATTGAACCCTACCAAAGGAACAGTTGATAAAGCCAAAACTGGATCAGATCAGTGGATTCAGAAAAAGTAGTTGTTTGCAATAGTTCTTTCCCCTTGAAAGTGGGCTAACACCTAATGACCTCTATCTACTGTCCGTCTACAATAACTGCTGATCTTCAACAACTGATGAAGTCTAAAGACTATTTAAAGTTGAAGCACTGATGCTCAATCTACTGTCATGGTTCAAGTACTGCTGAAGACACAAGAGCACTGCTAGGAGTACAACAGTGGAATGAGAAGCAGTAGTTTAGCTTGTCTTTGTATTTATTGTTAATCTAGTAGTTTGTAATAGCAGTAGTTGTATACGTCAGTGGTTACAGGTTGTTAGGAGGTTAGATTTCACTTTCAGGTGACGTCAGCAAAAGATGCCACAGTGTTTGTTCTCTACTATAAATAGAACAGTACCCTGTACTGTTCTATTAGCTCTCTTCATCACAAGTCATTCTGTACGAAAATTCTCTGTGAGCTCAGGCTGAGGGGGAGATTGTATGCATTCATGCAAGTGTAATTGAAGATTGTAATAAATATAATCATTCGATTCTCTGTTAAACATGTTTGTTGAAAGCAATTCTCTCATTTGATTGTGTATTGAAAGTTTGTTTCATTTAATTCCGCTGCAATTGTTTCTTGTTCATTTTCATTATTATTAAACGAGCACAATCATAAGAAACTCAGATCCTAACAAAATAGAATATTAAATTATTAATTTAAGTCGAGTAAGAAAAGGGGTTTTCATTTTGTAATATCTTTTATTTTTTTAAAATCAATTATTTACTGGTCTTTTATATGTACCGATTGTACGAATAATCAGACCCATCTTTTCTCTTCTTTTATAATATATCATAAAATAAAAATTATTACTTCTTTTAACTATATATATATTATATATATATATATATATAGGGAGAAGATCATGCGAGAACCACCTCTTATTGCGAGAACCGCGAGAACCAATGTGAACACACCAAAATGCCTTAAAAATAGCTAAAAATCACACAAATTTTTTTTTTTGATTTTTTTAATATTTTTTAGGTTAAAATCGCTACTTTTCGAACCAAAAAAAAAAAAAATAAAATTTTAAAAATTTTTTTTTTTGCTTCGAAAAGTAGCGATTTTAACCTAAAAAATATTAAAAAATCAAAAAAAAAATTTTGGATTTTTTTTTTATTTTTTTAGATTTTTTTAAGATGTTTTTAGGTTTTTTGGGGGTTTAGTTTTTAGCATTTTAGCTTGGGGGGGGTTTAGGTTTTTTTTTGTGTTGGGGGGGGGGGGGGGGGGGGGGGGGGGGGTTAGGTTTTTTTTTTTGGGGGGGGGGTGGGGGTTAGGTTTTTTAGCTATTTTAGGTTGTGTTCACATTGGTTTCTCAAAGGTTCTCACAATAAGGGTGGTTCTCGCATGAGCTCCTCCCTATATATATATATGAGAACCGCGAGAACCAATGTGAACACAACCTAAAATAGCTAAAAAAAAAACCTAACCCCCACCCCCCCTAAAAAAACCTAACCCCCCCCCCCCCTAAAAAAAACCTACCCCCCCCCCCCCCAAGCTAAATTATAAAAACTAAAGCCTCCAAAAAACCTAAAAACACCCTAACCCCCCCCCCCCCCCCCCCAAAAAGCTAAAATGCTAAAAACTAAACCCCCCAAAAAACCCTAAAAAAATCTAAAAAATATTAAAAAAATCAAAAAAAAAAAATTTGTGTGATTTTTAGCTATTTTTAGGCATTTTTGGTTGTGTTCACATTGGTTCTCGCGGTTCTCGCAATAAGAGGTGGTTCTCGCATGATATATATATATATATTTCAAATAGAATAGAATAGAATTGTAATGCAATTAAAATATTTATATATTATTCTATATTCATAACGAACGCCAATGAATAGTAATTAAAGTATATAGTTCTTGTAATACTTTTATGGTTTTCATATTATAATAATAATAATAACTATCATTATTTTATTATGATTTATTATTATTATTATAACTATATTTTATTTTTCATCATAAATTTATACTAAAAGTTTAATAATATTAATTTAATATGTTTCAGTAGTTTGTATGAAATAACTATTTTATTGTAGTAATATATTAGTATATATAACAATTTGAAGGAGTACATGAAAAGTTTCTACTCAAATATATTGAAAAATCTTTTTAATTAGTTCTTTTTATACAAAATATTATAACATTAACTATATTCGTTTATATAGTTTTTTATATAAAATAATTAATAGTATGTTCGAACATTATATTACTAATTTAATTTTTTTTACTCGCCCAAAGAAATCCTTAAATAGGTCATCATATGTATATCATACTCATATATGAATTTCATAAATTGGTTAAAGCTATTTGTATTATACGATATTTTAATGTGACCTTAAAAGTTATAAAATATGTCAAACTTTATAACATACTTACAAAGGTGTATAAATGTAACTATAAGAATGTTATAGTTATAATATTCTTTGTATTATTAAGGTATAAATACAAGTGGTTATAAATATAGGTTCAAACATATAAAATACTTATTACCAAAATCAAACCTGTATATTTTATAAAATTTCTTAATATGTATATACAGACGTTTAATCTTTTTGGAATAATAAAAAATTCCAAAGTAAGAAATTTTTTTTTGTTACGACATATTTAGAAAAGATCGCGTTATTTAAGCCCAAAATAAGAAATGACTTTTAAGGTATCATATTTTATCAATTTATAGAGCGTAAATTGCCAAAGCACGTAACAGTTATGTTGTACACTTTTCTATAGCTATTACTTTAGTATAACGGTACATTCATTTATTTATTTATGAAGGGATGTAACTCAAGGTGGTACCCTAAGTTACTAAGTGTATAAGAGTGTAATATAATACATCTGCATATGTAGCCTATGTGTACATTTAATTAAATTGGTTACTCATATTGTGAACTAAAAACATAAAAATCATAATATAAATATTAAGATTTATCTACACAGACTAACACATAAATTATAACATTAATTTCCTAACATAATGTTTAAGTTTTAGGTATTAAAAGAACACCTAAATAGCTTAAACCAGTGGCTCTGATACCACCTTCTGTCACAACCCCCGACCCCACCCTGGGAGCGGGAGCCGCGAACCAGTCAGATGATATCGATGTTTATTAATTTAGCAGCGGAAATTTTCATCAGTACCGTAGTTAGAAAATATTTTTATCAGAGTTAAACACCAAAATGTTTAAAATAGATAAATGGGATAAAACCTAAGTTTTCTTTACAATACATTTATATGAATAAACCCTAATTATTGAAAACATGATCTTCTTTTTATTTAGGTAACTTTTATAGCCACTCTTCTAAGCCTTCAGTGCTCTCCAGCTGGCTTCTATTAGCTTTATACTAGGTTACCTAAAAAGCGTTTTTAAAAAGTTTTATCAGCAAGAAATACTGGCGAGTAAATCTCAGTTTAATCAAAACAAGATTTTTATCACTTTACAGTATTGAGGGCATCCGCAATTACATTTGTTTACATCTATCAATTTACCACCCACGGTACTGTCAATCCTGACTTGTGGCAATGTTACTACTCACAGTGCAATAACAATTAATGTATACAAAACCCCAACTTACCGATAGTAATTGTAGAATCATAAATACTCAGTCACTGTTAAATATAATTTAAAACAATTGAGGTTTTGTAAAAACAGTTTACAAAAAGGGGAATAACTCACATTTATACACTTAGGTATCTCTACAGGCTTCCTGGTAATATTATAGCTTCCTGTTGCTTCTCCTGGTTATTATTTATTAAATTTAGACAATGCACACGTGTTAGTAAGATAACCCAAATCACATTAGCCATACCCCCGAGACAGAACTCCAACGAACTGAGTCAGGCAGAGCCTTGACATGCGTTACGGAGTCCTAGATCAATCTGGTAGGCTAACGAATACGTGATCGGGGTTATAATACTTACAACGAGGCAGAGCTTCGCTTATTAGGGGGTATTAGGCTATAACTTTAGCCTACAGAATGTTTGAGAGGGAATTAGAAATTCTGAACAATTGAAATGGCCAATCCTGGCCCCTTTTATAGCTGGTCGAAGGGCGGCTCGCGCCCCGCGAGAGCCTACTCTCTATCCTTCGTGGCCCACGAGGGAGCTTGGGTCGGTTTGAGGGTTGATGAGTCAGCGCGTAGAGTCGACACGTGTCAGGACACGCGTCACAAAGGGTGCCCGGCAAGTAGTGGGCCTCGCGCCCCGCGAAAATTTAGGCAAACTGGGTCGCGCTCCGCGAGCGACCCAAATTATTTGTTTTATTTGATCTTTATTAATATAAAGGTTATACGGGCTCGTTTATCGCATACGGGGTGTATTTAGGAGCGTTTAGGGTGTTTTATGAGGGTTGTTATATTATTTAGTAAAATATATAATGCACTCGCGTTAAGTATAATAACCCAATTCAACTTTATCAATTTGTCACGAGACAGAACCCCAACTTACCTAGATTATACAGAGAGAGTAAGATGGAGAAAGAAGTAGCAATTTGAACAGCTTCTGCTGAAATGCCTATTTATACTTCAATATAACTTAGGGATCACGGAATCCCTGGACACGTAACTTTCTTTCATTAAATGTTGGATTTCATTTTCAGTGTACACGTACACCATTTCCTTAGAATCCATATGTGTAGTTTATTTATTTATTTATTTATTTATTATTATATTATTATTATTATTATAATTAATTTAACTACTTCACTCATTTGGCGCTTATAACTTCTAAAATATGACGTTTTATAAAATGATGAATATGCCATTAGAACGAGAATATTTTTATCTACATTTTGGCCTAAGTTTCATTAAAAATGGAGTAAGGTTAATTATAACGTATTTTTATTATTATAATTATTAAACGGTTCCTACGTTCGCCAAAATACCTCATATTTCTAGTGGTTGATTTACCCATGATCTATCCGTTTAATAACATAAGTTTTTATAAACTTTATTTTAAATTTTGAAAATGTTACATTAAAGTCTAGAAGCTTCTGCGTGCGCGCCACTTTGGCTCACTTTCATGCGCCTCAGGTCTACACCACTCATGCGCTCGTGCACCGGTTTGGCTCAATTTCATGCACGTGCATGTCTGCACCACTCATGCGCGTGTGCGCCATGTCACCAGTGAACCTATATGATCACGCCACACAGTCATGCCGTATTGGCTCACTTTGGTGCGCCGCGTCCATGTGCAGACCAGCTTGCTCATGCGACATGTACTCGTGCGCCTGCCTGCCACGTCACCAGCAAGGTTAACCTGCCACTTGGTACTTGCAGCCCTTGTACTTCACCACACGCACGTGGTCAAAAATACAAAGGAGGCTCTCAAGCAGCATTGCGAAATGCAAAGTGCGCCATCAAAGCGCCACGTTGCGCCCATCCCCCACGCCACGCGTGCGCGCGCGTGTGCGAGTGCGGGTTAGGGTGTTCCGCACCCTTCTCGAGTACACTAGTGTGTGCTTCCATGAAACAACAAGGATAGTGTTTTCCTACTTAAATACCACTTTAAGTTTCATCTCTCCTCCTATGTTGGACAAGGTGCCACTTCTCCATTATTTCAGCATTAAATGTTTCAAACACCAAACTTTGAGCATAGGTATATCATTCATCTTAGCTCCGTTTTGGACGCGGTTTAGTTCGTTGCGTAGCTCTTTAACATAGAACACAAACCCACAAATAAATATATAAAAACCCATCAATTTCTTATATTTATTTCTAGTCCAAAAATAGGAAAAATTCATTTCCTATATTTGTGAAAAGTTCCTATTTTCACAAAATTTTCCAACAGTGTGTACCTTAATAGGACTGCTTGTCAAATACTTCAGTTCAGATTCGGACCACAAGACTTGTGACTCCACAGCTAACTGCCCTAACCACGCTGAAGACCAAGCTCTCTTTTATATAGGTGACTCCACATCCATGTAATGTTGCATGTCCCAAAGAATTTCTTGTATATGGGTGCGCCATCAAAGCGCCATATTACGCCCATCGCCCATACCATGCGCGTGCGTGTGCGAGTGCTAGTGCGAGTTAGGGTGCTCCGCACCCTTCTTGAGTACACTAGTGTGTGATTCCATGAAACAATAAGGATGGAGTGTTCCCACTTAAATACCACTTGAAGTTTCATCTCTCCTCCTATGTGGGACAGGGTGCCACTTTCCCATTATTTCAGCATTCAATGTTTCAAACACCAAGCTTTGAGCATCGATATCTCATTCATCTTAGCTCCGTTTTGGACGCGGTTTAGTTCTTTGAGAAGCTCTTCCAACATAGAACACAAATCCACAAATAAATATATAAAAACCCCTCACTTTCTTATATTTATTTCTAGTACAAAAATAGGAAAAATGCATTTCCTTTATTTGTGAAAATTGTTATTTTCACAAAATTTCTTGCAATCCCCCACATGAATAGAAATCGATCTATCAAGTTTCAGTGATACGCATTCAGCAGTTGAGTATTGCAAGATAGGTAGGTGTAACCTTTAAACCTTCTTTTGTGAAGCATACTTAGCCTCCTTGGGTCTTGTAGACGTGGTATCTTTGAACAATCCCCCATTTATGTAGGCGACAATATACATTCACACAATACTCTCCCTGGTTTAGTCAAGTCCTCATGGTTGTGTCTTTTTATGTTCATGGAACACTTTCCTTGTTCTGCGAGAGCTCTAGGATTTGCGCCTCCCCATAAATCCATTCGAAGCGACCCCACTTCTCTCTAACATAGATGATTCCTTTGAATCATTAAAAGCATCATGGTTAATTTGGATTTACTCAAATCCTTAACCTCAATATGCTTAACCTTCCTTCATATAACTGATTGGAATGGACTGGGAAGTATATAACTCCCTTTATTAATTTTGGGGCACCCCCACAGTGACTCCCTTTGGGTTTATGATTAAGTTGTCCTATTGAACCTAGATCTTGGGATCTCCAGTCAGCTAGGTTAGTTTTCCCTCATTTTCCCTTCTTCTATGGGCTTTAGTCACATTCCTCTTGACGACTTATAAACTAAATCGCTGCTTAAGCCTTTTGTTAACGGGTCTGCAATGTTCTCCTTTGACATGACATAGTCAATTGAGATAACACCCATTGAGATTAGTTGTGTAACAACCCGAATTTCTGGGTTCTTACTTAGGTCTGTCAACTCTTGCTTAATTATCTTGTACTCCCGAGATTTCGATTATCGCAATGGGTCAAACGTTATATTTTAAATTATGTTTTACAACGCATTCATCACGCTTATTCAAAATGCAGTTATCGCATTTAACACTATTACAACGCATACTATTTAACGCATTTTATCACATATTACATCGCATGATTGTACTAAACGCTATCACATCGCAACTCAAAACGCAGATTTACTTTTTATGCATCTTAGTTATTATGTGTGTTATTTGTGTGTTTACTTGTTTAATATTATGTGGTTATCTCATCGTAACGCTTACTCGCAACTCGCTCAAATACAACGCAACGCTTAACGAACGAAACGAAAGTTGGAAAACTAACTCGCACCAGTCGTCTGATCGAATGACCATCCGATCGAATGATCATCCGACCAGATGACCATCCGATCAGACAACCATTCGATCGACTGGCCATCCGACCCACGCACTACATCGCCTTATCTCCTCTCACACTATAAATACTCGCCTGTCACATCACTGTTCGCTGATGTGACAGCTCTATCCGACCCAGATGCACTCAGCTCGTTCTCAAGCACATTTAACTCGGTTCAAGGTTATTTCTGTAAGTTTTCACTCTAAATCTTGTACTTCCATCATCACTACACACAACTTCATCATCTTCTCCACTAAAATCACTGATTTCCACCATGAAATCACCTGATTTGGACTTCTTTAAGGTGATGTCATCTCGGCTTCTTATGAAAACTGTAGTGTGACATCATCTCATCAAGATTTGTCCAGATCTAAAGGATTTCCACACTATTTTACATTAATCTCAACAAGATTCCACATTTTCCAACTGATTTCATACTTTACTTTAACTTTTCTTCACGTTTCACTCGAAACTGATGTAATATAGGCTCATTCAGGCTCTCTACTCATACTCTAGTTGAGGACCGGTATGAAAACGGATTTCCACCGAAGAGACGACCGATTCACGGGTTGAACATGAAACTCCATCGGGAACAGTTGGTGTGATCGAATGGGGTGATTCCCATCCGATCGACTGAGCTGGACTTGGTGTTTTCCGTTGTTTGACACGTCGTCACGTCGTCCCCGTTAAAACTAAAAACTTTCGACTTGTAAAACTTTGTGAGATTTTCAAAAACATCAGATCACCCAATCGAATAGCCATCCGATCGAAGGACTATTCGACCGGGTGACTTGTCTTTCATAATCTTTAACACTTAAACAATTTGACAAAACTTCAAACTTCAACTTCTCAAACGAATAGCCATTCGATCGAATGGCCATCCGTCCGGATGACCATCCGATCGAATGACTTGATTTATACTACAACGAAAACTTCAAAAGTTTTCGTAACGATGTACAAACATGCTCACTCAATCAAATGACCATCCGTTCGAATGGTCATCCGTCCGGATAACCATCCGATCGAGTGGGTAGTCATTCGTTCGACTCACCATCCGACACATATCTCACCCGACACGCTGATTACCCACTGTTCAATGCTTACGCTATCATTCTATGCTCAGGCTAACTCCAACGCGCTCCCTTCAATCCAATACAAGACTGTGTTTATTTACTAAACACATACTGTGAGTATACTCGAACGATTTTTCTCTTAACGCACTTTTGGGTGTTACATACGTTGTCTATATCAAATCACATCAACACACAACGCAAACACTTTTAACGCTAACCGATCTCGCATGTTTTACGTAATTCGATGAATGCTTGTATGTTATGTTTACACAGTAATTGTTTCCTGACACCTTAGCAACGATAGTACTATAGTTTGGACTCAGCACCTGTTGTGGATAGGGGTTATTAAGGGTTTTACTTCACATGGTCACAGTGGTGATAATGTGTTGCGCATTCTACACTCGCAGTCATGTTGGTTGCATATGTCATTGTCGATAGCTTACTTGATTCACATTTCTACGTGTTACATGCTGGTTATGCGTAAAAACTTTCGCTACTATATGCTACTCAAACTTGTGTACTCACCTTTACACTCTGTGAATTGACTTTATTTTAACGTATGTGATAGGTTGATTAGGATGCTATGTCAGCTATGATGAAACGATGTAGGAATTCTAGAAACACACCAAATAAATCTGAGTTTTTGGAACAGTTTACTTGTTTATGAGACTGCTACTTGTAACGACTGTTTTTCTTTATATGTTATTGGAATGGGACTTTAACATTAAATATAATGATATTAATAGTTGTTATGGATTCTCTTGAACAATCTGTTTCGCTCAGTGCCACGCCTCGATGATTCCGCCATCGGTTGGGCTGTGACAGATTGGTATCAGAGCCATAACTATAGGGAATTAGGTAAGACATCGAACCCGGGGTTCTGAGTCTTAGGATTGACCTAGTCTATAGTCTAAGCACCAACAGACCGCCTTGTGCGAGCCCAGTAGGGGTCCTGCACGAGCTTATTCTCGAACTCGCTAAAACTACGCCTCCGTGCGAACACCGCATACTACAGCTTCGCACGAAGTAGCCTTTCCTAAGGCTGGAACACTACATGCCTTTCCTAAGGCTGGTACAATATACATGTTTTCGAAAACACTCGCATAACACAAAAGAGCTATTTTATCGAGATTAGGTGTGAAAACCAAGAACTCTCGATGAAATCACTCACTCTACGCGAATTTTTACTCTCAGCACGAGAATCTTCATCGAGTCAGGAGTGAAATCCATATCTCGACGAAATTCTCCCTATCTATCTCGTGGCTATGCCACACTTTCAGGAACAGAATTGTTAAGTTAGGGGTGAAACCCGCATCTTAACGACTAATTCCACTCTCTATTTGGATTTTTACATGTGACAACTGTGCTCTATGATCATTGTACAATGTAAAACAATGTTGATTATCAAAAAAACAATGTTCTTTGGTGTTATTATATGTGTTTTGGTGTTTATATATGTGTAATTATGTTTAATGATTTTACAATTTAATTCGATTCAAATTTCAAGCTTTAAATCGCTTTCTGTAAGGTTAAACACAAACTGGTGCGTAAACGCAGTTAGTATAATGCGACAAAAACTCCAGAATAGTGACATAGGCTTAACATACCTTAAATAACCTCCATATAACTTAGAAATAAGCTTTGGATGGTTTGGTGTGTTGAAATCAAGCTTGTTCGATCACAGGGACTATTTGTGTCAAACTGTGAAACTATATCGATTTGTATAGTAACGAACATTCTGGAACTTGATCATAAGTTAAACATACCCTAAATATACTTTACAAAGCTTAGAAATAGGCTTTGAGGGGTTCGGTATGCTAAAATAAACTTTATTGGTAATTCAGGGACTAAAAGCGTCAAAAAGTGCACAAGTTTGCATTTTCGCGCATATCTTACATTCTGAATATATCCGGACATCCAAAAATTTATGTAATCATTAAAATAGTTTGTTTTAGTGATTGTCTTGATAAAATTCCATTCGTCGCGTAATTTGGATTGTTTTTGCGTTCGTTACGACTTCCGTCATAATTAACCGAACAACGCAACCGTACGACCAAACGAACCAACATCCGACATATTTTTAACCATGTTTCATGTCCCCTATACTTAGGCATCATTGTAGAGCCTTGAAAATGGCTTAACGGGCCTTATACGCATCAAAAATGGCCTTAAAAGCATGCAGGGACTGAAACTGCAATTTTTGAAACTTATTTGCTGATCAGAGGATCAGGCGGCCCGCGTAAGATCTCCCCTTACTCTTACGCGGCCCGCCTAAAACTATCAGACCTGCAAAAACCATTTTCTAGCCTGTTTCCTGTTGTTCCAACTGATTTGGGGGCTTGCAAATGGTATTTTTGAACCTATGGGCTTGTTTTCAAGTGCCCAAGGTATTACAAATCAATGGGCATGAGGTGTATGGCCAAGATCAAAGCTCGTTTCCTGATAAACGATCCTAAGGGTTCTAGTTTTCCTATAAATACCCATGCCCCTCATTTGTATTCTGCACATTTGATCTGATTTTCATTCTCTAAGTTGAAGTCTTGCACTTCATACCTAAGAATAAATTAGATCAAACCTTCTTGGACCATTGTAAGTCCTCTTTCATTCTTTTATGCGTTTTTTAGCATGAAAGTCAAGCTATGTTTGACTTTCAGCTTTGACCAGTCAATGGTCAACACAAATTTCCGTTGAACTTTGCAACGTGAGTGTAATCACGATGGTTATAGTCCCTTGTGACTATACCTACTAATTACCACGTTCACTAGGCGTAGTGACTGTCAAACCCCGACCGCGTATAACAACGATACCGCGGCGGAAACGCCGGGGAGTGATCGCGACAGAATTAATTGTTTCATAACCATGGCATACAAAGTTGTATTTTATTTATTAAACAAGAGTTTCATTGTCTTAAACAGGAAACAAAGAGTTTATAACATAATTAAACATAGTCTATCTTCATTTTAAGTCTCTAAGGCACAGGTCCGCCCTAGTGTCATGATCATCATCCTACGGAAAAGCACCTGAAAACACATGTGAAAGTAGGTACGTCAGCATAAAAATGCCTGTGAGATACATAGGTTTTGTGAAAATAGGATTCATGACTTATGTTTGAGAAAAAGTTTAGTCATGAACCTTGTTATTTGATTTGTTTTGTAAATCGCTTGAAAAACAATAAGTTCAGATGATATGTATAAATAAGTGAATAATGTATGGTTAAATGAATAACCATGTAAAATGAGTTGTATAAAATAAACCGTATTGTAAACCAAAGTCTTGTGAAAACATGTTACTTGTATAAAATGTATAAGTCCAAAATGAATGATTTAAATAACGCTATGATATGTAATATAATACAAACATTTATATATAGGAAGTACCAGCGACGTATCCACCATGCTTGTATCATATTACTCACATCTCGTTATTTAAGTCACTTAAACAAACCACCAATGTAATAAAGTCTATGTTTAAACCAATAGTCAAAAGTCCTTGTATAAACCATGTCAAATGTTGATAGTCCAAAAGTAGTCAAGTAATGTGTAACAAATGTTATGTATTGTAAGTAAAGTATTGTCATATAAACCAAATGTAGAAATGTACAAAACAAAGTATTTTGAATATATCAAAAAGTTATGTTTTGCAAAGTAATGCATGTTACATTGATACAAACATTTATGTGGTAAGTTAACGCATACATTCAAGCCTTGAGACAGTCGGATAACCCTTTCAGTCAAGGTTATCAAAAGATATGTTTTCGGATTCAGTCATTCCTTACATCCAAACAAACCCGGGATGTCAGGAATGGGATTTGTCAAGTCCTATGGTACCACTACTTACTACCGAGCGGCGTAGCAAATGTTAATGAACGTAATAAAGACCCGTTTGTGCAAACCAAATGTCATTGCAGTTGTATACATGTCATATGAAAACAATGTACTAAGTATGCTAAGTTAACATACAAAGCAGAAAAGTCATGTAAATCAATGTGCTAGCATGCTATCAGTCAACATATATAGCAGAAATGTAATGTAAAACGATGTACTAAGTATGCACATAATGGACATACGTAGCATGAAATGTAATGAAATCATGTACTATAATGTACTAACAAACATAGCAGGTATATGATGTGAAAACAGGAAAGCACGAGAGTAACAAGTAGGCACATGTGTTTCACCCCAAAACAGTTTGGAAAACAGTAAAAGAGGGGTTTTATGTACTCACTTGAGATTGTTCAGTAGTCCTAAGATAACCACCCAGCAATGCTAGAGATCTCGGGATTAAACGGCACCTAATATAGGTAACTATGTTAATAAACCGGACCTAAATCGGAAGACTGGGTAGCATGAGGGTTTGTAAACCAAATGAGTGTAGGAACTCATGTGATATGGTTTAACAAAGCCTACATACTAAATGAAACTTAACATAAATGCTTACGACCCATTACGACCCGTTTAGGTAGCTTATGCTACTTTAACGCGTCGTTCGCGTGAAACGCGTTCGGACCGCCTAACTAGTCCTACGATAAGTGTTATATGCCTAAACATGTTACATAATCAGTTATGTGACAAAAGTTTAGGTTACATATTCTTAATTACCAATTATACATGAAAAGGGTATTCTGGTAATTTACCTAAGGCATATAAACTACCTATCATACAACTACTTAAACGAAGCGACCATAAGGTATAACCTCGGAAGGTTATTCCCTATATACTATGGTCACCTAATGTGTTTGGTCAGATCCTAATGATCGACCAAATGGGTCGGGTTCGAAGGTATAAGCGATTTATTAGATCGCTTACCCTACGACCCTAGACAACGTGGTAATCAGTAGGCATAGTCCCAAGGGACTATAACCAACGTGATTACACTCACGTTGCGAAGTTCAAACGAACTTCACGTTGACCATAAGTGGTCAACGCCGAAAGTCAAACAAAGTTTGACTTTCAGACTCTAAAAGACTCAAAAAGCAATAAAAGAACGAAAGAATACTTACGAAGGGTCCCCGAATGCTAATCTAGATCCAAATAACTCAGGTATGAAACAATGGTTCCAACTTAGAGTCTTTTGGATCAGATTCTAGTGGGTTTAGAGGTTGGATGGAAAGGGGTATTTATAGTATTCGGTTCACCGTTAGGATTGTTTCTTGGAAAAAGGGGGCACGATCAAGGCCGTACACTTGTCGGAATGTTAAGGTGCCTCAATTTGCCACTCACCATAGGGAATTGACACATGGAAAGGAGTTTGGGAGTGTATAGGACCTGATTCAATGTTTCTGCCATGTTTCTGCTGTCTGCAGACTGCTTACGGACCGTAACACTCACAATGTTGAGGTCCGTAAGCTAGCAAGTTTGGCAGAATTACAATTTTGGTCCCTGCAGCCCAGAAACTTGTATTTTGATGCGTATTTGACACTTTTAAGCCCCGTTAACCTCATTTCAAAGCTATAAAATGAAGTTAAAGTATAGGTAACTCAAAACATGCTCAAAAATATCTAGGATGTCGGTTCGTTTGGCCGTACGATCGCGATGTTCGCTTAATTACGACGGAATGCGCATAAGCCCGAAAAACGATCCAAATGACGCGACGAATGGATTTTTCTTATGCCAAACACTAAAATAAAATATAGTCATGCTTACATAAATTTTTGGATGTCCGGATGTATTCAGAACGTGAGTTATGTGCAAAAATGCAAACTTGTGCACTTTTTGACACTTTTAGTCCCTGAATGACCCAAAAGTTTATTTTAGCACACCGAACCCCTTAAAGCCTATTTCTAAGCTATGTAAAGGATATTTAAGGTGTGTTTAACTTATGGTCATGTTCCGGAATGTTCGTTACTGTTCAAATTGGCATACTTTCGCAGTTTGTCAAATTTAGTCCCTGTAAGCAAATTAACTTGTTTTTGCCATACCAAAGCCTTTAAAACTTATTTCTAAGTTATGTAAAGGTTATTTAAGGTATGTTAAGTATATGCTGATGTTCCGGAGTATTTTTCGCTTTAAACTGATTACGTTTACGCATCAGTTTGCGTATAACTCTCTAGAAAATGATATAGAGTTTGAAATTGGATAAAAGTCAAAACATGAAAAATGTAAAACACAACCAAACAAACATTGGGATCAAATAACATTATTTTATTGATAAAAGAACTGTTCACAATGATTACAAGCACAAATGTTACAGTCTCCCCTACTTGTGGAAATTTCGTCCCAAAATTTATTTAGAGGAAACTCGTGGGAAAAGATGAGGATATTTCGCCTTCATTTGATCTTCGCGTTCCCAAGTAAACTCGGGTCCACGTTTAGCTTCCCAGCGAACTTTGACCAAAGGAATGCGCTTGCGTTTAAGCCACTTGACTTCACGTTCCATGATTTCCACTGGCTTCTCAACAAATTTCAGTGTTTTGTCAACACGAATTTCGTCAAGCGGTATGTGGAGGTTCTCATCAGCTAAACACCTCTTGAGATTGGACACGTGAAAGGTTGGATGAACATTCCCAAGTTCAGGAGGTAACTCAAGTTTGTAGGCTACCTTTCCGATTCTTTCGACGATCTTGAATGGTCCAACGTATCTTGGTGCAAGTTTTCCTTTCTTTCCAAATCTGATCACACCTTTCCAAGGTGAGACCTTAAGTAATACTCGATCACCGACTTGGAATTCCAAGGGCTTGCGTTTTGGATCCGCGTAACTCTTTTGACGGCTTCTAGCTGTCTGAAGGTTATCACGAACTTTTTTTATCTTGTTAGTTGTCTCTAAAATGAGGCAGGTCCAGTAAGTTGAGCCTCGCCAATCTCATTCCAGCAGACTGGTGAACGACATTTTCGACCATAGAGAGCTTCGAAAGGAGCCATTTTGATGCTGGTGTGATAACTGTTATTGTAGGAGAATTCAATTAACGGAAGATGTGAATCCCAACTACCACCAAAATCGATCACACAAGCTCTAAGCATATCCTCCAGAGTCTGGATTGTTCTCTCAGATTGACCATCCGTTTGCGGATGATAAGCTGTGCTCAGATTAAGTTGGGTCCCCATAGCAGATTGCATGGTTCTCCAAAAATGAGAAGTGAAACGAGTATCTCTGTCAGCAATGATGTTCAAAGGAACACCATGTCGTGCTACAATTTCATCAACATAGATCTTAGCAAGTTTGTCAGCAGTAAAATCCTCACGGATTGGCAAGAAATGCGCTGACTTTGTAAGACGATCAACGACTACCCAGATGGCATCATGACCTTTCTTTGTGCGTGGAAGTTTAGTAATGAGATCCATAGTAATGTTTTCCCATTTCCAAACTGGGATCTCTGGTTGCACCAATAAACCAGAAGGACGCTGATGTTCAGCCTTAACCTTAAGACAAGTAAGGCATTTGGATACGTATAAGGCAATGTCTTTCTTCATACCAGGCCACCAATACTGAATACGAAGATCCTTATACATCTTATCTGAGCCCGGATGAATAGAATAATGAGACTTATGGGCTTCATCCATAAGCAAGGTACGAAGATCATCCTGGCTTGGGACCCACAAACGGTCCATGAAGTAATACGATCCATTGTCCTTCAGTTCCAGATCAGGTGTTATGTGATAGGGAAATTCCTTATCCATCAAACCTTGTGAAACATAAAATTGTTGAGCCTGAGAAATGCGTACTTGGATATCAGATCGAGCTTGAATAACAGATTGAACACGTACACAATGAAGCTTAGTACGTTCCTTACGACTCAATGCATCGGCTACGACATTCGCCTTGCCAGGATGGTAGCGAATTTCGCAGTCATAGTCGTTTAGTAGCTCAACCCAACGTCGTTGCCTCATGTTGAGTTCTTTCTGGTTGAAGATATGCTGAAGACTTTTGTGGTCCGTGAAAACCACACATTTTGTACCGTACAAATAGTGTCTCCAGATCTTGAGAGCGAAAACAACTACACCCAACTCAAGATCATGAGTGGTGTAGTTCTTCTCATGTATCTTCAACTGCCTCGATGCATATGCTATGACTTTGTTCCTTTGCATCAGAACACAACCAAGGCCTAATTTAGATGGGTCGCAATAAACAACGAAATCATCATTGCCCTCAGGCAAAGTCAGAACAGGCGCGTCGCAAAGTTTCTGCTTCCAGTGTTGAAAAGCTTCCTCTTGCTTGAATCCCCAATCAAAGGCTTTGTTCTTCTGAGTTAGAGCAGTTAGGGGAACTGCAATCTTCGAGAAATTCTCAATGAAGCGACGGTAATAACCCGCTAGACCAAGAAAAGAACGAACTTCAGTAGGAGTAGTAGGCGTATCCCAATCCTTAATCGCACTGATCTTGGAGGGATCTACATGAATACCTTGTTCGTTGACAACATGTCCTAAAAATTGAACTTCTTTAAGCCAAAATTCGCACTTGGAGAATTTGGCAAAAAGTTGCTCTTTCTTTAGGAGTTCCAGAGTAAGACGAAGATGTTGCTCGTGATCAGCTCGCGTCTTAGAATAAATCAAGATGTCGTCAATAAAAACAATGACGAACTGATCCAAATAAGGTTTGCAGACCCTATTCATTAAGTCCATGAAAACAGCAGGAGCATTAGTCAAACCGAATGGCATGACTGTGAACTCATAATGCCCATAACGAGTACGGAACGCTGTCTTAGGAATATCTTCTTCATGCACCCGAAGTTGATGATATCCAGATCGCAGATCAATCTTCGAAAAATAAGAAGCACCCTGTAACTGATCAAAGAGATCGTCTATGCGTGGTAGGGGATATCGATTTTTGATGGTAAGCTTGTTAAGCTCACGATAATCGATACACATCCTAAAGGATCCATCCTTCTTCTTGACAAAAAGAACGGGAGCACCCCAAGGTGAAAAGCTAGGACGGATAAAACCTTTGTCGGAGAGCTCCTGAAGCTGCTTAGACAACTCTTGCATCTCTGATGGTGCAAGACGATATGGAGCTCTGGCAATGGGATTTGCACCAGGTACGAGATCAATGCGAAACTCGACTTGGCGGGTTGGGGGTAGACCAAGTAACTCTTCAGGGAAAACTTCAGAATAATCCCGAACAACAGGAATATCTGAAATAGACTTACCCTTGCCTTTATCTGCTGTGACATGTGCCAGGAAGGCCACATAGTTCTTTCGCAGATACTTCCGAGCTTTAAAACAAGACATCAGTTTGAGACCACCAGCAGGTTTCTCACCTTGAACTTGTAGGATCTCTCCTGTCGGAAGCGGCACACGAACAACCTTATCAAAACAAACTATCTCTGCGTGATGCTTGGATAACCAATCCATACCCACAATAACGTCGAAGCTTCCAAGTTGCATAGGTGTGAGGTCGATAGGAAAAAGATGGTCGTTAAGATTCAACTGGCAGTTGCAAAGAACCGAATCAAGAACAATAGGTTCACCACTAGCAACTTCTACTGTCAAAGGTTTACCTAGTTTTGTTCTAGACACGCGAAGCATTGGCTCAAAAGACAATGATACAAAACTCTTATCAGCACCCGAATCAAAAAGAACAGATGCAGGCTGATTATTAATAAAGAACGTACCGTTCACCACATTATCGTCCGCCTGTGCCTCTTGGGCATTCAAGTTAAAAGCTCGCCCTCGAGCCGGAGCCTGATTCTGATTCGGATTCTGGTTCTGGTTTGCTAGCCTTGGGCACTGATTCCTGTAATGGGTCAGATCCCCACAGTTATAACAAGCACCTGGTGGGTAGTGTGGTCGTGCAGCTTGACCCTATTGCGGGGCAGGATGCTGAGCAACCTGTTGAGCCGGGTTCTGAACTGCCCGATTCTGATTGGCAGAGATGCGGCATGTGTCAGCAAGATGACCAGATCTTCCGCAGTTGGTGCACTGACGACACTGGAGGTGTGGTTGATGATGGCCGTTACACCTGTTGCACAAAGGTGCATTGCCAAAATAAGGCTTCTTGGCGGGTGGTTGCGCAGGCTGATTTGGTGCAACTTGGGCCTGTGTAGAAACGGCATAGTTTTGGGAAGCCTTACGCTTCCTTGCCCTTTTTGATGAACCAGAATCCTTCCCATTCTTGTTTTGACCTTTCTTGCTATCTTCCTTGTCAGCCGGCTATTTCTTGCCCTTGTCACCCTTCCTGTGTAACTTATTCTTTCGAATCTGCGACTCAGTCAATGTCGCTGATAACTCGATCGCCTGACGGAGTGTGGCAGGGTTACTACCAGTAATGATGTCTTGTACCGAGTCAGGTAGGCCGTCGATGTATCTTTCGATAGCCTTGTCGAGTAGGGTGACCATTGTTGGGCATAGCAAACTCAGCTCCTCAAACCTATCAGTATATGCCCTGTGCTCACCACTATCTTGCTTCAAATCATCAAACTCCTTCTCCAAAGCTCGCTGCTCATGACGAGGACAGAATTCCCTAATCATAAGGGCTCTAAGTTCAGCCCAAGTCTGTGCTAGAGCAACTTCTGCGCCCCGGTCTCTCATAACCCCATTCCACCATGTGAGAGCCCTCTTCTGAAACACACTCGAGGAAAACTCGACTTTGCGATTATCCGGACACTGCACGTGGCGGAAAGTATTCTCAATGCTCTCAAACCATTGAAGAAGCCCAGTCGCTCCTTTAGAACCACTAAACTTGAGTGGTTTAGCCGAGTTAAAATCCTTGTATTTGCATGGAGCATGATTGTTGTTGTTGGCTTGGTTCATTTGAGCAATGAAAACTGGGAATTGAGCAGCCATCTGCTGCGCAATGATTTCTGCCAGTTCGGCAGTCGCTATCTGGTGTTCGCGTCGAGGAGGCATTCTAAAAGAGGAAACATGAAAGGAAACGAGTGAGATGATTGGATGAAGAGAATGAGATGAAATAAAATCAATAAAAGCAAAGAGGGTGGTCATTCGTCCGTATCACAAAGCAAACAAACGACACACAGTGACTAATCAAAGTAAATGGGTCAAAAATAATGTATTACGAAGACATGCTCGCCTATAAGTGAACACTCATCCCAAGAATTCCCAGGTAAGCACAACTGGTCTCGCGTCTGATGAGATGTATACGAAGTGCTTGCCTAGACAGAAAACCCAGAATACAGGCATTCACTCTTCCAGTTTGCACGTGTTCACATTATTTAAAACCCAAAACCTTGACGAGATTTTGAAAATTTGTAGGCACAAGGCCAAAAATTTTAGTTAAACTGGAAGGGTTCAAAACCTTACAAAAGAGGGTTCAAAACCATGTAATAAATTATCCAAAAACAGATGATTGTTTTTTTCAAAAATCATTTCGGAAAAATTTGTTTTTGTTTTTGATAATCACCTAAGGATAGGTGATGTGCATGTTTTAAGATCTAAACACAAGATAACTTGAGTTAGGGTCCTAGAAAGGTTATAGTCTAGGTCAAAGAATTACTAATAACCTAATTCCCTATAACCATTGGCTCTGATACCAACTCTTCTGTCACACCCCGACCGCGTATAACAACGATACCGCGGCGGAAACGCCGGGGAGTGATCGCGACAAAATTAATTGTTTCATAACCATGGCATACAAAGTTGTATTTTATTTATTAAACAAGAGTTTCATTGTCTTAAACAGGAAACAAAGAGTTTATAACATAATTAAACATAGTCTATCTTCATTTTAAGTCTCTAAGGCACAGGTCTGCCCTAGTGTCATGATCATCATCCTACAGAAAAGCACCTGAAAACACATGTGAAAGTAGGTATGTCAGAATAAAAATGCCTGTGAGATACATAGGTTTTGTGAAAATAGGATTCATGACTTATGTTTGAGAAAAAGTTTAGTCATGAACCTTGTTATTTGATTTGTTTTGTAAATCGCTTGAAAAACAATAAGTTCAGATGATATGTATAAATAAGTGAATAATGTATGGCAAAATGAATAACCATGTAAAATGAGTTGTATAAAATAAACCGTATTGTAAACCAAAGTCTTGTGAAAACATGTTACTTGTATAAAATGTATAAGTCCAAAATGAATGATTTAAATAAAGCTATGATATGTAATATAATACAAACATTTATATATAGGAAGTACCAGCGACGTATCCACCATGCTTGTATCATATTACTCACATCTCGTTATTTAAGTCACTTAAACAAACCACCAATGTAATAAAGTCTATGTTTAAACCAAAAGTCAAAAGTCCTTGTATAAACCATGTCAAATGTTGATAGTGCAAAAGTAGTCAAGTAATGTGTAACAAATGTTATGTATTGTAAGTAAAGTATTGTCATATAAACCAAATGTAGAAATGTACAAAACAAAGTATTTTGAATATATCAAAAAGTTATGTTTTGCAAAGTAATGCATGTTACATTGATACAAACATTTATGTGGTAAGTTAACGCATACATTCAAGCCTTGAGACAGTCGGATAACCCTTTCAGTCAAGGTTATCAAAAGATATGTTTTCGGATTCAGTCATTCCTTACATCCAAACAAACCCGGGATGTCAGGAATGGGATTTGTCAAGTCCTATGGTACCACTACTTACTACCGAGCGGCGTAGCAAATGTTAATGAATGTAATAAAGGCCCGTCTGTGCAAGCCAAATGTCATAGCAGTTGTATACATGTCATATGAAAACAATGTACTAAGTATGCTAAGTTAACATACAAAGCAGAAAAGTCATGTAAATCAATGTGCTAGCATGATATCAGACAACATACATAGCAGAAATGTAATGTAAAACGATGTACTAAGTATGCACACAATGGACATACGTAGCATGAAATGTAATGAAATCATGTACTATAATGTACTAACAAACATAGCAGGTATATGATGTGAAAACAGGAAAGCACGAGAGTAACAAGTAGGCACATGTGTTTCACCCCAAAACAGTTTGGAAAACAGTAAAAGAGGGGTTTTATGTACTCACTTGAGATTGTTCAGTAGTCCTAAGATAACCACCCAGCAATGCTAGAGATCTCGGGATTAAACGGCACCTAATATAGGTAACTATGTTAATAAACCGGACCTAAATCGGAAGACTGGGTAGCATGAGGGTTTGTAAACCAAATGAGTGTAGGAACTCATGTGATATGGTTTAACAAAGCCTACATACTAACTGAAACTTAACATAAATGCTTACGACCCATTACGACCCGTTTAGGTAGCTTATGCTACTTTAACGCGTCGTTCGCGTGAAACGCGTTCGGACCGCCTAACTAGTCCTACGATAAGTGTTATATGCCTAAACATGTTACATAATCAGTTATGTGACAAAAGTTTAGGTTACATATGCTTAATTACCAATTATACATGAAAAGGGTATTCTGGTAATTTACCTAAGGCATATAAACTACCTATCATACAACTACTTAAACGAAGCGACCATAAGGTATAACCTCGGAAGGTTATTCCCTATATACTATGGTCACCTAATGTGTTTGGTCGGATCCTAATGATCGACCAAATGGGTCGGGTTCGAAGGTATAAGCGATTTATTAGATCGCTTACCCTACGACCCTAGACAACGTGATAATCAGTAGGCATAGTCCCAAGGGACTATAACCAACGTGATTACACTCACGTTGCGAAGTTCAAACGAACTTCGCATTGACCATAACTGGTCAACGCAGAAAGTCAAACAAAGTTTGACTTTCAGACTCTAAAAGACTCGAAAAGCAATAAAAGAACGAAAGAATACTTACGAAGGGTCCCCGAATGCTAATCTAGATCCAAATAACTCAGGTATGAAACAATGGTTCCAACTTAGAGTCTTTTGGATCAGATTCTAGTGGGTTTAGAGGTTGGATGGCAAGGGGTATTTATAGTATTCGGTTCACTGTTAGGATTGTTTCTTGGAAAAAGGGGGCACGATCAAGGCCGTACACTTGTCGGAATGTTATGGTGCCTCAATTTGCCACTCACCATAGGGAATTGACACATGGAAAGGAGTTTGGGAGTGTATAGGACCTGATTCAATGTTTCTGCCATGTTTCTGCTGTCTGCAGACTGCTTATGGACCGTAACACTCACAATTTTGAGGTCCGTAAGCTAGCAAGTTTGGCAGAATTACAGTTTTGGTCCCTGCAGCCCAGAAACTTGTATTTTGATGCGTATTTGACACTTTTAAGCCCCGTTAACCTCATTTCAAAGCTATAAAATTAAGTTAAAGTATAGGGAACTCAAAACATGCTCAAAAATATCTAGGATGTCGGTTCGTTTGGCCGTACGATCGCGATGTTCGCTTAATTACGACGGAATGCGCATAAGCGCGAAAAACGATCCAAATGACGCGACGAATGGATTTTTCTTATGCCAAACACTAAAATAAAATATAGTCATGCTTACATAAATTTTTGGATGTCCGGATGTATTCAGAACGTGAGTTATGCGCAAAAATGCAAACTTGTGCACTTTTTGACACTTTTAGTCCCTGAATGACCCAAAAGTTTATTTTAGCACACCGAACCCCTTAAAGCCTATTTCTAAGCTATGTAAAGGATATTTAAGGTGTGTTTAACTTATGGTCATGTTCCGGAATGTTCGTTACTGTTCAAATTGGCATACTTTCGCAGTTTGTCAAATTTAGTCCCTGTAAGCAAATTAACTTGTTTTTGCCATACCAAAGCCTTTAAAACTTATTTCTAAGTTATGTAAAGGTTATTTAAGGTATGTTAAGTATATGATGATGTTCCGGAGTATTTTTCGCTTTAAACTGATTACGTTTACGCATCAGTTTGCGTATAACTCTCCAGAAAATGATATAGAGTTTGAAATTGGATAAAAGTCAAAACATGAAAAATGTAAAACACAACCAAACAAACATTGGGATCAAATAACATTTTTTTATTGATAAAATAACTGTTCACAATGATTACAAGCACAGATGTTACAGTGACGAATCGTAGTTTCGGCAAAAATGCGTATTTATGCGTATTTTGTAACCAAACTACTCTTGGGTATCAAAACCGTTTGTTTTGATATCAAAACATGTTTTATAACTTAACTAAACATGTTTTAGCATATTTAGCTCGTCACTTTTATTTTAGTGCTTGTGTAGAGTCGAAAGTCAAGCGGTCTAAACAACCGCTTAGACTTTCGAACACGACCCGTTTGGTCGATCATTAGGATCCGACCAAACATGTTTAGTGACCATAGTTGCATAGGGAATAACCTTCCGAGGTTATACCTTATTTTCACTTAGGTTTAATTAGTTGTATGATAGGTAGTTTATATGCCTTAGGAAAATGACCAAAATGCCCTTTTCATGCATTATTGGTAATTAAGCATATGTAACATAAACTTCTGTCACGTAACTGATTATGCAACATATTTAAACATGTTTAGGCATATAATACTTGTCATAGGACTAGTTAGATGTCTCGAACGCGCATTTGCGCGCACGACGCGTTAAAGTAGCGTAAGCTACCTTAATGGGTCGCAATGGGTCGAAAGCACTTAGGTTAGGTTCTGATTTAGGATGTAGGCTTTGTTAAACCATATCACATGAGTTCCAACACTCATTTGGTTTACAAGACCTCATTCTATCCGATCTTCTGATTTAGGTGTTAATTGTTTAACTAGTGATTCGATTACTAGGTGCTACTTGATTTCTCTGGTTTACTTGAGTTTGTTGAAGTTCTATTGATTGAGGATAGTTTGCACTTCATGTGAGTACATAGTTCCCCTATTTTACTGTTTTCAATTGTTTTGGGGTGATTCATATGTACAAATTGATTTCAAGGTTTAAACGATGATTTCAAAAATGATTAAGATGGTTTATATTAAACTAATAACGTTTTCGATAATGTGAACGAACTTGTTGGTTGTAGTTACATAACGAATGATATTCATTAATTTTGGCCGAACCGACCAGTATTAGGTTATGGTACCTTAGGATCTGAAAAATCCCGTTATCAGACTGCACCCATGGTTATGTGTGGGTTAGGTGGGTAACTACTGAATCTGTGATTGTTAACTTACCCTTTGGTGGTTTGTTAATGCGAGAAGCGAGATTGTCGAGTCACGAAGGTTTGAATGTTATTAGCGAGATGACCATAAATAGTTTTCACAATTAAAACGAGGATGATTTTAAACGATTTAAACGAGTTAACGATTTGGGAAACGATTTAAACAAGTTAAACGAATTGGATAACGATTGGTTTTTGGTTAAGTGTTTAAATAACGGGACGGGTGTAATATGGTGAAAACATGGTAGATACGCCGCTGGTACTTCTTATATATAAGTGTTTTCAACATATTACATACCGTGCTGTTATTTAGTTCACTTGGGTAAACGATTTTGAAACGATGTCACATAACGATGTTTTCGAAAGGATACAAACCATACGAGATTTATTAAACGAGTTAATACGAGATGTTTTACAATCTGGTTTACTAAAACAAATGCTTTTGGGTTAAGAATCATAGCTATGAGGTTTTATAAATTATAACCCGCTTGATTTGAGTTGGTTAATTATGTTTCAATATTATACACTTTTCAAAACAAGATTTTTAACAAGGTATTGCAACATGTAAACTAGCCATGAATCCAACACTCTTATAAAACCTATGTACTCGCCAGCATTTCTTTGTTGACTTTGTTTTTACATATGTTTTATGTGATGTTGCTTGATGTTGATTGCTAGGATGCATGAGTCATATAGGATCTGGACGAGGCCTTAGTGACATAATAACAGTGATAGTCGATATGTAACTTGCTTGTATCATGTTAAAACAATGTAAATTACTTAATGAATAAATAAAAAGAAGCTCTTTTGTATCCATGGTTGTGAAACAATAATTCTGTTACAACACTCCCTGACGTTTCCGCCACGATTTGTTGTTTCACGTGGTCGGGGTGTGACAGAAAAGTTGGTATCAGAGCCAATGGTTATAGGGAATTAGGTTATTAGTAATGCTTTGACCTAGACTATAACTTTTAGGACCCTAACGCAAGGAAATTTGCGTTTAGATTTTTAAAACAAAACCGTCACCTACCCTTAGGTGATAACCACAACGAGAACACAAATTTCGAATCTGCTTCGAAGATTAATCATCCGTTCTAGGATGATTGATTACTAGGTTTTGAAACCTTCTAGTTTGACTCATTTTTGGCTTAGTGCCTTTTGAGTTTTCAAAATCTCGTCAAAGTTTGGGTCTAAATAATGTGAACACGTGCAAACTGGAAGAGTGAATGCCTGTACCCTGAGTTTTCTGTCTAAGGCTAGAGTGTTCGTACAAATCCATATAATCGGACCAGTCACTCTTACCTGGGAACTCTTGGGGTGAGTGTTCACTTATAGGCGAGCATGTCTTCGCGATACATTATTTTGACTCATTTACTTTGATTAGTCACCGCGTATCATTTGTTTGTTTGAGGTAACGAACAAATGATCGCCTTCCTTGTGTTTTGTCGATGTTTTCAATACCTCTTTTGTTTTTCCAATTGTCGATCTCACTCGATTCCCCTGTTTCCTTGTTAGACAATGCCTCCTCGACGTGATGCACAATCTTTTACTGCTGAAGAAGTCGCAGCCCTTGTCTCTCAGCGAATGGTTGCTGTGCTTCCAGGCGTTGTGACCCAAATCCACGAGTTATACAACAACAATAATAACAACAATAATGCACAGTGTAATTTCAAGAATTTCAATTCTGCTAAGCCGCTAAAGTTTTCTGGGTCGTAAGGAGCAACCGCGCTCCTTCAATGGTTCGAAAGTATCGAGACCACATTCAGACATGTGCAATGTCCGAATGGGCGTAAGGTTGAATTTGCATCAAGTGTGTTTGAGAAGCGTGCTCTTACGTGGTGGAACAGAGTAATGTGCGATAGGGGTGCCGAAGTGGCATTGGCACAGACGTGGGAAGAGCTTTGAGCTCTCATGATGAAAGAGTTTTGTCCTCATCACGAAATTCAAGCTTTGGAACGAGAGTTTGACCATCTGAAACAAGATGGGGGTGAACACCGTGCGTATACGGATCGTTTTGAGGAGCTTAGTCTGTTGTGTCCCACTATGGTTTCCCCACTGGAGAAAGCAATCGAGAGATATATCGATGGTTTACCCGATTCCATACAGGATATTGTGACGGGCATTAATCCTACTACTGTTCATCACGCGATCGAGTTGTCTGCTACCCTGACTGAGTCTCAAGTCAGGAAGGGTAAACTTACCCACAAGGGTGATAAGAAGAAGTCGACCGATTCTGTTAAAAACATGGAAAAGGGTAACGGTAAGAAAGGTGAGTCATCGAAGAAGTCGAGAAAGCGAAAGGGTGCTCAGAATTTTGCAGTTATAGCTCAAAACCCTCAGAACCCACCGGCTCAACCGCCTGCGAAGAAAGCGTATGCTGGTACCGCACCTCATTGTGCTCGCTACAATGGTCATCATGTTGCACAACAAGCTTGTAAGCAATGCACAACGTGTGGTAAGCTTGGGCATCTGGCCAACATCTGTCATTTGGGTCAGAATCAGGTTGCTCAGAATCAGGCTCCAGTTCAGGAGAATGCTGCTAGATTCCCACCAGGTTTATGTTTCAATTGTGGAGAGTTTGGCCATTTCCGTAACAATTGTCCGAGGTGGGTGAATGCAAATGCGAATCCGAACGTGAATGTCAACGCGAATGTGAATCCCGCTCGTGGACGAGCATTCAATCTGAATGCAAACGAGGCTCGACCTGACAACCTCATTGCCAATGGTACGTTTCTTGTTAACAATCGACCTGCATCTATTCTTTTTTATTCTGGTGCTGATAGAAGTTTTATTTCATTATCATTTGAGCCTTTACTTGTGATACCTAGAACTAAACTAAGGAAACCCTTATCTGTCGAAGTTGCTACTGGTAAACCTCTTTTTCTCGATTCTGTTATTTGTGATTGTCAGTTAAACCTTGATAACCATCTTTTTCCTATTGACCTCACACCGATGCAACTTGGGAGTTTCGATATTATTGTTGGGATAGATTGGTTAACCAAACATCATGCTGAGGTGGTTTGTTTCGATAAGATTGTTCATATTCCTCTTCCGTCTGGCGATGTTCTAGAAGTTCGTGGCGAGAAACCTTCAGGTGGATTGAAGCTTATGTCGTGTACAAAAGCCCAAAGTTATTTGAGAAAATGATATGTTGCTTTTCTGGCACATGTCACCGAGGAGAAAGACAAAAGCAAGAGTATTCAGGATATTCCGATTGTTCAGGATTATGCAGAGGTGTTTCCTGGTGAACTGCCTGGTTTGCCTCCAGTTCGTCAAGTCGAGTTTCATATCGACCTTGTACCCAATGCCAACCCGATTGCGAAAGCACCTTATCGTCTTGCACCGTCGGAGATGCAAGAGTTATCAAAACAGCTTCAAGATTTATCAGATAAAGGATTCATCCGTCCGAGCTTTTAACCATGGGGCGCTCCTGTCCTCTTTGTGAAAAAGAAAGATGGATCTTTTCGAATGTGTATCGATTATCGTGACCATAATAAGCTTACCATCAAGATTCGATATCCCCTACCTTGAATTGATGATCTCTTCGACCAGCTGCAAGGTGCTTCATGCTTTTCCAAGATCGATCTGCGTTCTGGGTATCATCAACTTCGTGTTCTTGAAGAAGATATTTCCAAAACTGCCTTCCGCACAAGATATGGGCATTACGAGTTCAGTGTCATGCCTTTTGGTTTGACGAATGCCCCAGCTATCTTCATGGACTTAATGAATAGGGTCTGTAAACCTTATTTAGACAAGTTCATCATTGTGTTCATCGATGATATTCTCATTTATTCAAAGTCTCGAGCCAAGCACGAGCAACACCTTCGCTTAACATTGGAAGTCCTTAAGAAGGAACAACTTTTTGCTAAATTCTCCAAGTGTGAATTTTGGCTTAAAGAAGTTCAGTTCTTGGGACATATAGTCAACGAGCAGGGTATTCATGTGGATCCATCCAAGATTGTTGCTATTAAAGATTGGAATACACCGACGACACCTACAGAGATTCGATCTTTTCTTGGTCTTGCTGGTTATTATCGTCGATTCATTTCTAATTTCTCAAAGATTGCGGTTCGACTCACTGCTTTAACTCAGAATAATAAGCCTTTTGAGTGGGGACCCAAGCAAGAAGAAGCGTTCCAAACGCTGAAACAGAAGCTATGTGATGCTCCTGTTCTATGCCCGAAGGAAACAATGATTTCGTTGTCTACTGTGACGCATCTAATTTAGGCCTTGGTTGTGTTCTTATGCAACGAGGTAAAGTGATAGCTTATGATTCTAGGCAGCTGAAAGTTCATGAAAGGAACTACACAACTCATGATCTTGAGTTGGGAGCTGTGGTTTTCGTGCTTAAAATCTGGAGACACTACCTCTATGGAACGAAGTGTGTGGTTTTCACAGACCACAAAAGTCTCCAGCGTATTCTTAATCAGAAAGAGTTGAACATGAGGCAACGACGTTGGGCTGAACTCTTAAACGATTATGATTGCGAGATTCGCTACCATCCTGGTAAGGCATGTCGTAGCCGATGCGCTTAGTCGAAAGGAGCGAGTCAATCTTCATTCTATTCGAACTCTATCTGATATTCAATCTCGTGTCCTTTAAGCTCAACGATCTTGTGTGATCAAAGGCTTATTGAAAAATGAGCTACCGCTTCAACTTGAGCTTAAACTCGAAAGGAAAGACGATGGTTTACTTTACTTCAAGGATCGTTTGTGGGTTCCGAAATAAGACGATCTTCGCACCTTGGTAATGGACGAATCTCATAAGTCTCGATATTCTATCCATCCTGCTGCTGATAAAATGTACAAGGATCTTTGTACTCAGTATTGCTGGCCTGGTATGAAAAAGGATGTTGCCTTGTATGTGTCGAAATGCCTAACATGTCTCAAAGTCAAGGCTGAACATCAACGACTTTCTGGCTTGCTTGTACAACCAGAGATACCGTTTTGGAAGTAGGAGAATATTACAATGTGTAACATCTGTGTCTGAAATCATTGTAAACAATTCAGTTATCAATAAAAACAAGTTATTTGATCCCAATGTTTGCTTGGTTATGTTTTACATTTTTCATGTTTTGACTTTTGTTCAATTTTAAACTCTATATCACTTTCTGGAGAGTTATACGCAAAATGGTGCGTAAACGTACTCAGTTTAACGCGAAAAATACTCCGGAACATCAACATACACTTAACATACCCTAAATAACCTTTACATAACTTAGAAATAAGTTTTAAAGGCTTTGGTATGGCAAAAACAAGTTAATTCGCCTACAGGGACTAAATTTGACAAACTGCGAAAGTATGCCAATTTGAACTGTAACGGACATTCCGGAACATGGCCATAAGTTAAACACACCTTAAATATCCTTTACATACCTTAGAAATAGGCTTTGAGAGGTTCGGTGTGCTAAAATAAACTTTATGCTCATTCAGGGACTAAAAGCGTCAAAAAGTGCATAAGTTTGCATTTTCGCGCATATCTTACGTTCTGAATACATCCGGACATCCAAAAGTTTATGTAATCATTAAAATATTTTATTTTAGTGATTGGCATGATAAAATTCCATTCGTCGCGTAATTTGGATCGTTTTTCGCATTCGTTCGTGTTTCGTCGTAATTAACCGAACAACGCAACCGTACGACCAAACGAACCGACATCTGAGATATTTTTGAGCATGTTTCATGTTCCCTATACTTTAACTTCATTTTAGATCCTTTAAATGGGATTAACGGGGCTTAAACGTGTCAAAAATGCATCAAAAACCATGTTTTGCACATTCAGTGACCAAAATTGACATTTTGCCAAAGTTATCTTAGGAAGGGACTAAAATGAAAAATCTAAATTCCAGCTTGTTCCAGCTGTTCCCCTCATTTGCACATGGTTTTAATGAAACTATGGGCTCCCATGGTTTCACAAAACCATGGGCACATGTGTACGGATGAGATCGAAGCTCATTTTACGATGAACGATCTTAACGGTTGTGCAAAAACTATAAATACCCTACCCCCCTTCACTCAAAACTCACACCTTGATCTGATTGCTCTCTAAGTTGAAGTGATTTCACTTCATACCTGAGAATAATCGGGTCAAACTTCCGTTCTTGGACCTTTTGTAAGTCCTCTTTCGTTCTTTTACGCGTTTTAGCGTGAAAGTCAAACATTGTTTGGCTTTCAGCTTTGACCAGTTTATGGTCAACATGAAGTTCGTTCGAACTTCATAACGTGAGCGTAATCACGATGGTCATAGTCCTTAGTGACTATACCTACTGATTACCACGTTATCTAGGCTCAGTGACGAGTCGTAGTTTCGGGCAAAATGCGTGTTCTCGCGTATTTTGTAACCAAACTACTCTAGGGTATCAAAACCGTTTGTTTTGATACCAAACCTGTTTTCTAACTTAACTAAACATGTTCTTGCATGTTTAGCTCGTCACTTTTAGATTTGTGCTTGTTTAGGGTCGTAAGGGTAAGCGATCTAATCAATCGCTTATGCTTTCGAACCCAACCCATTTGGTCGATCTTTAGGATCTGACCAAATACTTTAGGTGACCATAGTAGTATAGGGAATAACCTTCCGAGGATATACCTTATGGTCACGTCGTTTAAGTAGTTGTATGATAGGTAATATATATGCCTTAGGTAAATTACCAAAATGCCCTTTTTACGCCAAAATTCATTTTAAGCCTATGTAACATAACTTTTACCATCTAAACTGATTTAACAACAACATTAAACATGTTAAGGCATATCTTACTTGTCATAGGGCTAATTAGGCATTCCGAACGCGTTTCACGCGAACGACGCGTTAAAGTAGCATAAGCTACCTAAACGGGTCATAACGGGTCAAAAAGCACTTAGGCTAGGTTTCATTTTAGTATGAACGCTTTGTTAAACCATATTACATGAGTTCCTACACTCATTTGGTTTACGAACCCTCATGCTACCCGATCCTCCGATTAGGTCCGTTTATTAATGTAGTTACCTATATTAGGTGACGTTTGAATCCGTGATCTTCTAGCTTTGCTTGGTGGATATCTAAAGTCTATTGAGAAATCTCAAGTGAGTACATAGACCCCCCTTTTACTGTTTTCCAAACATTTTGGGGTGAAACACATGTGCCTACTTGTTACTTTCATGCTTTCCATGTTTTTCATATCATATGCTTGTTATGTTCAATAGTACACTTATAGTACATGATTTCATTGTGTCTTATGCTATCTATGTCCATTGTGTGCATACTTAGTACATCGTTTTACATTACATTTTATGCTATGTATGTTCATCATACTTAGTACATCATTTTACATTACATTTTATGCTATGTATGTCCATTATGTGCATACTTAGTACATTATTTTACATGACATTTCACGCTATGTGTGTACATTTGATTACATACTTAGTGCATTGTTTTTCACATGCTTACATATTGGTATGACATTTGGTTTGTTTCAATGGGACAAAAATACATTCATTAACAATAGCTACGCCGCTCGTTAGTAGGTAGTGGTACCATAGGAATTGACAACTCCCGTTCCTGACATCCTAGGTATGTTTGGATGAAAGGAATGACCGAATTCGAATACATAACTCAGATGAACCTTTAATTTGTTTAAAGGTTTATCACCACAGTCTCAAGGCTTGAATGTATGCATTTTTACAATACCGCATAGATATTCGTATCAGTATAGCATGCAGTTTTCTACAAAACATAATTTTGATTTACTTCAATACCTTGTTTTGTACATTTTACCTATGGTATTTGATATATTTCACTTGCCATACATGACATTTTGTTTACACATTACATGATTGACATCTGACATAGACATTTTGATATTGATATACTTATTTCATAAACTACATTTTGACATAAACATTTTGACATAGTTACACAAAGACATTTAACAAATGGTTTAGACATGGGAAATTTACATTGGTGGTTTATTTGAATCATTTCAGTTTAGACATATAACATTTTACACAAATAACATGTTTTTCACAAGACATTATTTTACAAACAACTTATTTTATACAAAACTCATTTTACTTGGTTATTCACTTAACCTTACATTTTTCCTTTACATATCATCTACTTTATTATCGTTTTTCAACAGATTTATAAAACAAAACAATTAACAAGGCTCATGACTAACTTTTATTAAACATTTCTTTAAACTCAAGTCATGAATCCTATTTTCATAAAACCTATGTATCTCACAGGCATTTTTATGCTGACGTACCTATTTTCACATGTGTTTCAGGTAATGGTGCATAGGTTTGAGCAGGACATACTAGGGCGGACCTGTGCCTTAGAGACTTAAAATGAAGATAGAACTAGTTTAAATAACGTTATGTACTCTTTGTTCAGTTGTTTTAAGACAATATACTCCTTTTGTTTTTGAATAAAACATAACTTTAATTGCCATGGTTGTGAAACAATTAATTCTGTTACAACACTCCCCGACGTTTCCGCCGCGGTTGCATGTTATACGCGGTCGGGGTGTGACAGAAGAGTTGGTATCAGAGCCAATGGTTATAGGGAATTAGGTTATTAGTAATTCTTTGACTTAGACTGTAACTTTTCTAGGACCCTAACACAAGTTATCTTGTGTTTAGATCTTAAAACATGCACATCACCTATCCTTAGGTGATTATCAAAACAAGAACCAAATTTTCCGAAACGATTTTTGAAAAACAATCATCTGTTTTTGGATGATTTATTACAAGGTTTTGAACCCTCTATTGTAAGGTTTTGAACCCTCTGTTATATGGTTTTGAACCCTTTTGAGTTTTCAAAATCTCGTCAAGGTCTTGGGTTTTAAATAATGTGAACACGTGCAAACTGGAAGGGTGAATGCCTGTATTCTTGGTTTTCTGTCTAGGCAAGCACTTCGTATATATCTCATCAGACGCGAGACCAGTTGTGCTTACCTGGGAATTCCTGGGATGAGTGTTCACTTATAAGCGAGCATGTCTTCGCGATACATTATTTTTGATCCATTTACTTTGATTAGTCACTGTGTGTCTTTGTTTTCTTTGTGATGCGGACGAATGACCACCATCTTTGCTTTTGTTGATTTTGTTTCATCTCATTCTCTTCATCCAAACATCTCACTCGTTTCCTTTCATGTTTTCCTCTTTTAGAATGCCTCCTCGACGCGAACACCAGATAGAGACTGCCGAACTGGCAGAAATCATTGTGCAGCAGATGGCTGCTCAATTCCCAAACCTCTTTGCTCAATGGAACCAAGCCAACAACAACAACAATGCTCCATGCAATTTTAAGAGTTTTAATTCGGCTAAACCACTCAAGTTCAGTGGTACTGAGGGAGCAACTGGGCTTCTTCAATGGTTTGAGAGCATTGAGAATACTTTCTGTCACGTTCTGTGTCCTGAGAATCGGAAGGTTGAGTTTGCTTCAAGCGTATTTCAGAAGAGGGCTTTGACATGGTGGAACGGGGTTATGAGAGACCGTGGTGCTGAGGTTGCTCTAGCATAAACATGGGCTGAATTGAGGACACTTATGATGAGGGAGTTTTGTCCTCGTCATGAACTATGAGCTTTGGAGAGGGAATTTGAAGATCTGAAACAGGATAGTGGTGAGCACCGGGCATACACTGATAGATTTGAGGAGTTGAGTTTGTTATGCCCAGCAATGGTTACCCAACTCGACAAGGCTATCGAAAGGTATATCGATGGTCTGCCTGACTCCATACTAGACACCGTTACTGGTAGTAACCCTACCACACTCCGTCAGGCGATCGAGTTATCAGCGACACTGACCGAGTCGCAGATTCGAAGGGGTAAGCTACATAGAAAGGGGGAAAAGGGTAAGAAGCAGGCATCTGATCAGAATGAGAGCAAGAAGGGTAAGAACAAGAAGGGTAAGGATTCTGGTTCCTCGAAGGGTTCGAGGAAGTGTAAGGCTTCCCAAAATTTTGCCATCACCGCACAACAAAACCAGGCTGCTCCCAATCAGCCTGCAGCTAAGAAGCAGTATAACGAGAATGCACCTTTATGCAACAGATGCAATAGCCACCATCAACCGCAATTGCAATGTCGTTTCTGCACTAACTGTGGGAAGTCAGGTCATCTTTCTGATGTTTGTTGATTTGCTCCCAATCAAGCAGCCCGCAACCCAGCTCAGCAGGCTACACAACCACTTGTTCAGCAGTAAGCACAAGCTGCACGACCTCATTTTCCTCCTGGTTCGTGCTATAATTGTGGGGACCTGACTCATTACCGTAACCAGTGTCCAAGATTGGTCAACGCAAACCAGAATCAGAATCAGGCTCCAGCTCGAGGTCGAGTTTTTAATATGAATGCACAAGAGGCGCAAGCAGACAATGAAGTGGTGAACGGTACGTTCTCTGTTAATAACCAACCTGCGTCTGTTCTTTTTGATTCAGGGGCCGATAAAAGTTTTGTTTCGTTATCTTGTGAGCCTTTGCTTCGCATGTCTAGAACGAAACTAGGAAAACCCTTGACAGTAGAAGTTGCTAGTGGTGAACCCATTGTTCTTGATTCTGTTCTACGCAACTGCCAGTTGAACCTTAACGACCATCTTTTTCCTATTGACCTCACGCCTATGCAACTGGGAAGCTTCGACATTATTGTGGGTATGGATTGGTTAGCCAAGCATCGCGCAGAGGTAGTTTGTTTTGAGAAGATCGTTCGTGTGCCACTTTCGTCAGGTGAGATCCTACAGGTTCGTGGTGAGAAACCTGCTGGTGGTCTCAAACTCATGTCTTGTTTTAAAGCTCGGAAATATCTGCGAAAGAACTATGTGGCCTTCTTGGCACATGTTACAGCAGATAAAGACAAAGGTAAGTCTATTCAAGATATTCCTGTTGTTCGGGATTATCCGGAGCTGTTCCCGGAAGAGTTACCTGGATTACCCCCAGCACGCCAAGTCGAGTTCCGTATTGATCTCGTACCTGGTGCAAATCCCATTGCCCGAGCTCCATATCGTCTTGCACCGTCTGAGATGCAAGAGTTGTCTAAGCAGCTTCAGGAACTCTCTGAAAAAGGTTTTATCCGTCCTAGCTTTTCACCTTGGGGCGCTCCCGTTCTTTTTGTCAAGAAGAAGGATGGATCCTTCAGGATGTGCATCGATTACCGTGAGCTTAACAAGCTCACCATCAAGAATCGATATCCCCTACCTCGCATCGATGACCTCTTTGATCAGCTACAGGGCACTTCTTATTTCTCGAAGATTGATCTTCGTTCTGGATATCATCAACTTCGCGTTCATGAAGAAGATATTCCAAAGACAACCTTCCGCACTCGTTATGGGCATTATGAGTTCACAGTTATGCCATTCGGCTTGACAAATGCTCCTGCTGTTTTTATGGACTTGATGAATAGGGTCTGCAAGCCTTATTTAGATAAGTTCATCATCGTTTTTATTGATGACATCTTGATATACTCTAAGACGCGAGCTGATCATGAGCAACATCTTCGTCTTACTTTGGAACTCCTAAAGAAAGAACAAATTTTTGCCAAATTCTCTAAATGTGAATTTTGGCTTAAAGAAGTTCAATTTTTGGGGCACATTATCAACGAACAAGGTATTCATGTAGATCCCTCCAAGATCAGTGCAATTAAGGATTGGGATACGCCTACTACTCCTACCGAGGTTCGTTCTTTTCTTGGTCTTGCGGGTTATTACCGCCGCTTCATAGAAAACTTCTCAAAGATTGCAGTTCCTCTAACTGCTTTAACTCAGAAGAACAAACCCTTTGAATGGGGTTCTAAACAAGAAGTAGCATTTCAGACCTTGAAGCAGAAGCTTTGTGATGCACCTATCCTATCTTTGCCCGAAGGCAATGATGATTTCGTCGTTTATTGTGATGCATCGAAATTGGGTCTTGGCTGTGTTCTGATGCAAAGGAACAAAGTCATAGCCTATGCATCAAGGCAGTTGAAGGTGCATGAGAAAAACTACACCACTCATGATCTTGAGTTGGGTGCAGTTGTCTTCGCTCTTAAAATCTGGAGACACTATTTATATGGCACAAAATGCGTGGTTTTCAATGACCACAGAAGTCTTCAGCATATCTTTAATCAGAAAGAACTCAATATGAGGCAACGACGTTGGGTTGAGCTTCTAAATGACTATGACTGTGAAATTCGCTACCACCCTGGTAGGGCGAATGTCGTAGCCGATGCTTTGAGTCGTAAGGAACATGTCAAGCTTCATTGTGTTCGTGTTCAATCTGATATTCAGGCTCGAGCTGATATTCAAGCCCGCATCTCTCAGGCTCAACATGCTTGTGTTTCACAAGACTTGATGGGTAAGGAATTACCCTATCACATTAAGCCTGATCTTGTTTTGAAGGACAATGGATCGTATTATTTCATGGACCGTTTGTGGGTCCCAAGCCAAGATAATCTTCGCACTCTGCTTATGGATGAAGCTCATAAGTCTCACTATTCTGTTCATCCTGGCTCAGACAAAATGTATAAGGATCTTCGTACTCAGTATTGGTGGCCTGGTATGAAGAAAGACATTGCCTTGTATGTTTCAAAATGCCTTACTTGTCTCAAGGTTAAGGCTGAACACCAACATCCTTCTGGTCTTTTGGAGCAACCAGAGATCCCAGTTTGGAAATGGGAGAACATTACTATGGATCTCATTACCAAACTTCCGCGCACGAAGAAAGGTCATGATGCCATCTGGGTAGTCGTTGATCGTCTTACTAAGTCAGCGCATTTCTTGCCAATCCGTGAGGATTTTCCTGCTGACAAACTTGCTAAAATCTATGTGGATGAAATTGTAGCTCGACATGGTGTTCCTTTGAACATCATTTCTGACAGAGATGCTCGCTTCACTTCTCATTTTTGGAGAACCATGCAATCTGCTATGGGGACCCAACTTAACCTGAGCACAGCTTATCATCCGCAAACGGATGGTCAATCTGAAAGAACAATCCAGACTCTGGAGGATATGCTTAGAGCTTGTGTGATCGACTTTGGTGGTAGTTGGGATTCGCATCTTCCATTGATTGAATTCTCCTACAACAACAGTTATCACTCTAGCATCAAAATGGCTCCTTTCGAGGCTCTCTATGGTCAAAAATGTCGTTCACCAGTCTGCTGGAATGAGATCTGTGAGGCTCAGCTTACTGGACCTGCCCTCATTTTAGAGACAACTGACAAGATTAAGAAAGTTCGTGATAACCTTCAGACAGCTAGAAGCCGTCAAAAGAGTTACGCGGACCCAAAACGCAAGTCCTTGGAATTTCAAGTCGGTGATCGAGTATTACTTAAGGTCTCACCTTGGAAAGGTGTGATCAGATTTGGAAAGAAAGGAAAACTTGCACCTAGATACGTTGGACCATTCAAGATCGTCGAAAGAATCGGTAAGGTAGCCTACAGACTTGAGTTACCTCCTGAACTTGGAAATGTTCATCCAACTTTTCACGTGTCCAATCTCAAGAGGTGTTTAGCTGATGAGAACCTCCACATACCGCTTGACGAAATTCGTGTTGACAAAACACTGAAATTTGTTGAGAAGCCAGTGGAAATCATGGAACGTGAAGTCAAGTGGCTTAAACGCAAGCGCATTCCTTTGGTCAAAGTTCGTTGGGAAGCTAAACGTGGACCCGAGTTTACTTGGGAACGCGAAGATCAAATGAAGGCGAAGTATCCGCATCTTTTCCCACGAATTTCCTCTAAACAAATTTCGGGACGAAATTTCCACAAGTAGGGGAGACTGTAACATCTGTGTCTGAAATCATTGTAAACAATTCAGTTATCAATAAAAAAAAGTTATTTGATCCCAATGTTTGTTTGGTTATGTTTTACATTTTTCATGTTTTGACTTTTGTTCAATTTTAAACTCTATATCACTTTCTGGAGAGTTATACGCAAACTGGTGCGTAAACGTACTCAGTTTAACGCGAAAAATACTCCGGAACATCAACATACACTTAACATACCCTAAATAACCTTTACATAACTTAGAAATAAGTTTTAAAGGCTTTGGTATGGCAAAAACAAGTTAATTCGCCTACAGGGACTAAATTTGACAAACTGCGAAAGTATGCCAATTTGAACTGTAACGGACATTCCGGAACATGGCCATAAGTTAAACACACCTTAAATATCCTTTACATACCTTAGAAATAGGCTTTGAGAGGTTCGGTGTGCTAAAATAAACTTTATGCTCATTCAGGGACTAAAAGCGTCAAAAAGTGCATAAGTTTGCATTTTTGCGCATATCTTACGTTCTGAATACATCCGGACATCCAAAAGTTTATGTAATCATTAAAATATTTTATTTTAGTGATTGGCATGCTAAAATTCCATTCGTCGCGTAATTTGGATCGTTTTTCGCATTCGTTCGTGTTTCGTCGTAATTAACCGAACAACGCAACCGTACGACCAAACGAACCGACATCTGAGATATTTTTGAGCATGTTTCATGTTCCCTATACTTTAACTTCATTTTAGAGCCTTTAAATGGGATTAACGGGGCTTAAACGTGTCAAAAATGCATCAAAAACCATGTTTTGCACATTCAGGGACCAAAATTGACATTTTGCCAAAGTTATCTTAGGAAGGGACCAAAATGAAAAATCTAAATTCCAGCTTGTTCCAGCTGTTCCCCTCATTTGCACATGGTTTTAATGAAACTATGGGCTCCCATGGTTTCACAAAACCATGGGCACATGTGTACGGATGAAATCGAAGCTCATTTTACGATGAACGATCTTAACGGTTGTGCAAAAACTATAAATACCCTACCCCCCCTTCACTCAAAACTCACACCTTGATCTGATTGCTCTCTAAGTTGAAGTGATTTCACTTCATACCTGAGAATAATCGGGTCAAACTTCCGTTCTTGGACCTTTTGTAAGTCCTCTTTCGTTCTTTTACGCGTTTTAGCGTGAAAGTCAAACATTGTTTGGCTTTCAGCTTTGACCAGTTTATGGTCAACATGAAGTTCGTTCAAACTTCATAACGTGAGCGTAATCACGATGGTCATAGTCCCTAGTGACTATACCTACTGATTACCACGTTATCTAGGCTCAGTGACGAGTCGTAGTTTCGGGCAAAATGCGTGTTCTCGCGTATTTTGTAACCAAACTACTCTAGGGTATCAAAACCGTTTGTTTTGATACCAAACCTGTTTTCTAACTTAACTAAACATGTTCTAGCATGTTTAGCTCGTCACTTTTAGATTTGTGCTTGTTTAGGGTCGTTAGGGTAAGCGATCTAATCAATCGCTTATGCTTTCGAACCCAACCCATTTGGTCGATCTTTAGGATCTGACCAAATACTTTAGGTGACCATAGTATTATATGGAATAACCTTCCGAGGTTATACCTTATGGTCACGTCGTTTAAGTAGTTGTATGATAGGTAATATATATGCCTTAGGTAAATTACCAAAATGCCATTTTTACGCTAAAAATTCATTTTAAGCCTATGTAACATAACTTTTGCCATCTAAACTGATTTAACAACAATATTAAACATGTTAAGGCATATCTTACTTGTCATAGGGCTAGTTAGGCATTCCGAACGCGTTTCACGCGAACGACGCGTTAAAGTAGCATAAGCTACCTAAACGGGTCATAACGGGTCAAAAAGCACTTAGGCTAGGTTTCATTTTAGTATGAATGCTTTGTTAAACCATATTACATGAGTTCCTACACTCATTTGGTTTACGAACCCTCATGCTACCCGATCCTCCGATTAGGTCCGTTTATTAATGTAGTTACCTATATTAGGTGACGTTTGAATCCGTGATCTTCTAGCTTTGCTTGGTGGATATCTAAAGTCTATTGAGAAATCTCAAGTGAGTACATAGACCCCTCTTTTACTGTTTTCCAAACATTTTGGGGTGAAACACATGTGCCTACTTGTTACTTTCATGCTTTCCATGTTTTTCATATCATATGCTTGTTATGTTCAATAGTACACTTATAGTACATGATTTCATTGTGTCTTATGCTATGTATGTCCATTGTGTGCATACTTAGTACATCGTTTTACATTACATTTTATGCTATGTATGTTCATCATACTTAGTACATCATTTTACATTACATTTTATGCTATGTATGTCCATTATGTGCATACTTAGTACATTATTTTACATGACATTTCACGCTATGTGTGTACATTTGATTACATACTTAGTGCATTGTTTTTCACATGCTTACATGTTGGTATGACATTTGGTTTGTTTCAATGGGACAAAAATACATTCATTAACATTAGCTACGCCGCTCGTTAGTAGGTAGTGGTACCATAGGAATTGACAACTCCCGTTCCTGACATCCTAGGTATGTTTGGATGAAAGGAATGACCGAATTCGAATACATAACTCAGATGAACCTTTAATTTGTTTAAAGGTTTATCACCACAGTCTCAAGGCTTGAATGTATGCATTTTTACAATACCGCATAGATGTTCGTATCAGTATAGCATGCAGTTTTCTACAAAACATAACTTTGATTTACTTCAATACCTTGTTTTGTACATTTTACCTATGGTATTTGATATATTTCACTTGCCATACATGACATTTTGTTTACACATTACATGATTGACATCTGACATAGACATTTCGATATTGATATACTTATTTCATAAACTACATTTTGACATAAACATTTTGACATAGTTACACAAAGACATTTAACAAATGGTTTAGACATGGGCAATTTACATTGGTGGTTTATTTGAATCATTTCAGTTTAGACATATAACATTTTACACAAATAACATGTTTTTCACAAGACATTATTTTACAAACAACTTATTTTATACAAAACTCATTTTACTTGGTTATTCACTTAACCTTACATTTTTCCTTTACATATCATCTACTTTATTATCGTTTTTCAACAGATTTATAAAACAAACCAATTAACAAGGCTCATGACTAACTTTTATTAAACATTTCTTTAAACTCAAGTCATGAATCCTATTTTCATAAAACCTATGTATCTCACAGGCATTTTTATGCTGACGTACCTATTTTCACATGTGTTTCAGGTAATGGTGCATAGGTTTGAGCAGGACATACTAGGGCGGACCTGTGCCTTAGAGACTTAAAATGAAGATAGAACTAGTTTAAATAACGTTATGTACTCTTTGTTCAGTTATTTTAAGACAATATACTCCTTTTGTTTTTGAATAAAACATAACTTTAATTGCCATGGTTGTGAAACAATTAATTCTGTTACAACACTCCCCGACGTTTCCGCCGCGGTTGCATGTTATACGCGGTCGGGGTGTGACACAATGGATCTCATCACTAAGTTACCGCGTACGTCTAAAGGTCATGATGCTATTTGGGTTGTTATCGATCGATTAACGAAATCAGCTCATTTTATTCCGATTCGCGAGGATCTATCTACTGATAAACTTGCAAAGATTTATGTTGATGAGATTGTATCACGACATGGTGTTCCTTTGGATATCATTTCCGATCGTGATGCTCGGTTTTCATCTCATTTTTGGAAGACCATGCAATCTGCTTTGGGAACCCAACTGAATCTAAGCACTGCTTATCATCCCCAAACAGATGGTCAATCTGAGAGGACGATTCAAACTTTGGAGGATATGCTTAGAGCATGCGTGATAGACTTTGGTGGTAATTGGGATTCTCATCTTCAACTAATAGAGTTCTCTTACAACAATAGTTATCATGCTAGTATTAATATGGCACCATTCGAAGCTCTCTACGGTCGAAAATGTCATTCACCTGTCTGTTGGAATGAGATCGGTGAAGCTCAGCTTACTGGACCTGAGCTCATTCTGGAAACAACAGACAAAATCAAGAAAATTTGCGATAATATTGTGACAGCTCGAAGCCGTCAAAAGAGTTATGCAGATATGCGATGCAAGCCCTTAGAATTTCAAGTCGGCGACCGTGTCCTACTCAAGGTGTCACCTTGGAAAGGAGTGGTGAGATTTGGGAAGAAAGGAAAACTTGCACCACGATATGTTGGATCATTTAAGGTTGTGGAAAGGATTGGGAAGGTTGCCTATCGACTAGAGCTACCTCCAGAGCTTGGAAATATTCATCCGACTTTTCACGTGTCCAATTTGCGAAAGTGTTTAGCTGACGCTAATCTTCACATCCCTCTTGACGAGATCTGAATCGATGAAACGATGCACTTTGTCGAGAAACCTGTGGAGATAGTGGACCGTACATTCAAACAGTTGAAGAACAAACGGATTCGATTGGTCAAAGTTCGCTGGGAATCCAAACGTGGCCTAGAGTTTACTTGGGAACGTGAGGACCAGATGTGCTCTGTGATCATTGTACAATGTAAAACAATGTTGATTATCAATAAAACAATGTGCTTTGGTGTTATTATATGTGTTTTGGTGTTTATATATGTGTAATTGTGTTTAATGATTTTACAATTTCATTCGATTCCAATTTCAAGCTTTAAATCGCTTTCTGGAAGGTTATACGCAAACTGGTGCGTAAACGCAGTCAGTATAACGTGACAAACACTCCGGAATAGTGACATAGGCTTAACATACCTTAAATAACCTCCACATAACTTAGAAATAAGCTTTGGATGGTTTGGTGTGTTGAAATCAAGCTTGTTCGATCGCAGGGACTATTTGTGTCAAGCTGTGAAACTATACCGATTTGTCTAGTAACGAACATTCCGGAACTTGATCATAAGTTAAACATACCCTAAATATACTTTACATAGCTTAGAAATAGGCTTTGAGGGGTTCGATATGCTAAAATAAACTTTATTGGTCATTCAGGGACTAAAAGCGTCAAAAAGTGCACAAGTTTGCATTTTCGCGCATATCTTACGTTCTGAATATATCCGGACATCCAAAAATTTATGTAATCATTAAAATAGTTTATTTTAGTGATTAGCTTGATAAAATTCCATTCGTCGTGTAATTTGGATCGTTTTTGCGTTCGTTACGACTTCCGTCGTAATTAACCGAACAACGCAACCGTAGGACCAAATGAACCGACATCTGACATATTTTTTAGCATGTTTCAGGTCCCCTATACTTAGGCATCATTGTAGAGCCTTGAAAATGGCTTAACGGGCCTTAAACGCATAAAAATGGCCTTAAAAACATGCAGGGACTGAAACTACAATTTTTGAAACTTATTTGCTGATCAGAGGATCAGGCGGCCCGCGTAAGATCTCCCCTTACTCTTACGCGGCCCGCCTAAAACTGTCAGACCTGCAAAAACCATTTTCCATCCTGTTTCCAGCTGTTCCAGCTGATTTGAGGGCTTGCAAATGGTATTTTTGAACCTATGGGCTTGTTTTCAACTGCCCAAGGTATTACAAATCAATGGGCATGAGGTGTATGGCCAAGATCAAAGCTCGTTTCCCGATAAACGATCCTAACGGTTCTAGTTTTCCTATAAATACCCATGCCCCTCATTTGTATTCTGCACATTTGATCTGATTTTCATTCTCTAAGTTGAAGTCTTGCACTTCATACCTGAGAATAAATTAGATCAAACCTTCTTGGACCCGTTGTAAGTCCTCTATTGTTCATTTATGCGTTTTTTAGCATGAAAGTCAAGCTATGTTTGACTTTCAGCTTTGACCAGTCAATGGTCAACACAAAGTTCCATTGAACTTTGCAACGTGAGTGTAATCACGATGGTTATAGTCCCTTGTGACTATACCTACTGATTACCACGTTGACTAGGCGTAGTGACGAGTCGTAGTTTCGGCCAAAATGCGTATTTATGCGTATTTTGTAACCAAACTACTCTTGGGTATTAAAATCGTTTGTTTTGATACCAAAACATGTTTTCTAACTTAACTAAACATGTTTTAGCATGTTTTGCTCGTCACTTTTGTTTTAGTGCTTGTGTAGAGTCGAAAGTCAAGTGGTCTAAACAACCGCTTAGACTTTCGAACACGACCCGTTTGGTCGATCATTAGGATCCGACCAAACATGTTTAGTGACCATAGTTGCATAGGGAATAACCTTCCGAGGTTATACCTTATGGTCACTTAGGTTTAATTAGTTGTATGATAGGTAGTTTATATGCCTTAGGAAAATGACCAAAATGCCCTTTTCATGCATAATTGCTAATTAAGCATATGTAACATAAACTTCTGTCACGTAACTGATTATGTAACATATTTAAACATGTTTAGGCATATAATACTTGTCATAGGACTAGTTAGACGTCTCGAATGCTCATTTACGTGCACGACGCGTTAAAGTAGCGTAAGCTACTTTAATGGGTCACAATGGGTCGAAAGCACTTCGGTTAGGTTCCGATTATGGATGTAGGCTTTGTTAAACCATATCACATGAGTTCCAACACTCATTTGGTTTACAAGACCTCATTCTATCCGATCTTCCGATTTAGGTGTTAATTGTTTGACTAGTGATTCGATTACTAGGTGTCGCTTGATTTCTCTGGTTTATTTGAGTTTGTTGAAGTTCTATTGATTGAGGATACTTTGCACTTCATGTGAGTACATAGTTCCCCTATTTTACTGTTTTCAATTGTTTTGGGGTGATTCATATGTACAAAATGATTTCAAGGTTTAAACGATGATTTAAAAAATGATTAAGATGGTTTATATTAAACTAATAACGTTTTCGATAATGTGAATGAACTTGTTGGTTGTAGTTACATAACAAATGATATTCATTAATTTTGGCCGAACCGACCAGTATTAGGTTATGGTACCATAGGATCTGACGACCATAAATAGTTTTCACAATTAAAACGAGGATGATTTTAAACTATTTAAACGAGTTAACGATTTGGGAAACGATTTGAACAAGTTAAACGAATTGGATAACGATTGGTTTTTGGTTAAGTGTTTAAATAACGGGACGGGTGTAATATGGTGAAAACATGGTAGATACGCCGCTGGTACTTCTTATATATAAGTGTTTTCAACATATTACATACCGTGGCGTTATTTAGTTCACTTGGGTAAACGATTTTGAAATGATGTCACATAACGATGTTTTCGAAAGGATACAAACCATACGAGATTTATTAAACGAGTTAATACGAGTTGTTTTACAATTTGGTTTACTAAAACAAATGCTTTTGGGTTAAGAATCATGGATACGAGGTTTTATAAATTATAACCCGCTTGATTTGAGTTGGTTAATTATGTTGCAATATTATACACTTTTCAAAACAAGATTTTTAACAAGGTATTGCAACATGTAAACTAGCCATGAATCCAACACTCTTATAAAACCTATGTACTCGCCAGCATTTCTTTGCTGACTTTGTTTTTACATATGTTTCAGGTGATGTTGCTTGATGTTGATTGCTAGGATGCATGAGTCACATAGGATCTGGACGAGGCCTTAGTGACATAATAACAGTGATAGTCGATATGTAACTTGTCTGTTTCATGTTAAAACAATGTAAATTACTTAATGAATAAATAAAACAAAGCTCTTTTGTATCCATGGTTGTGAAACAATAATTCTGTTACAACACTCCCCGACGTTTCCGCCATGATTTGTTGTTTTACGTGGTCAGGGTGTGACATTACAAAACTCTCACCAAAGTCTCGATGGGTTCCAATGATTTGGGGTCACGTAGTAGCCGAAAGGATGCGTGCCGTTCGCCTTATTTTGGCGAGAGCATAGTCTATTAGGCCAAGGCGTGTGCCTGAGATCATTGTGGATAGTCGAATCACTTTGGGTAGTCGATGTCTAAACACCCGAGACAATCTATTTCGATTTCAAGCCCGCAATCGTTGATTTTATGAGTATCGATTTTATGTGTTTTATGTGTTTACATAGTTATATGTTTTGATTTTGGAGATTTTATACTCTTTCCACTCATCGCTTCATTAAAACGCACACAACATGCCGTACACGCAATCCCAAACGCTAACTAATCGTAACCCAACTAAGAACTCTCGCACGCTACACTACTCGCTATGCTACTCGCTATCGCTCGCTACTCTCGAACGCGCTTCGCGGAACTTGAAAGATAGGTGAATACATGCAAAATATGTAGATGAATTCGTGCAAAATATAGGTGAATACGTGCAAAATATGTGCTTATGCGGCTTATGTGCTTATGTGCTTGTGTGCATATGTGGTTTATGTGCCTACGTGACTAAGTGCCTATGTGTTGGACGTATTCCTGTGCTTTATAACAAAGAAGTTTTTACGATACGCTAAACTTTACAAGACCCGATATAATCGAATCTCGTCTAAACCATGTGACGATGTCTGCTACAGACAATGTCATCATTTGGTTCTCACACCTCCCGCGCAGCTCGCCGTAACCACGCTGACAAACGCATCGCATCACTGGTGGCCAAGGAAATGGCTAAGGTCATAGCTTAGATCGTCAGTGAGATTAATAATGTCAGCAGCAAGTCCTCTGTGGAATCAAAGAGCGACTCCCCGAAAGCTCCTTTCAGCTTTAAGCAATTCAAGGCCTGCGGTCCCGCTAACTTCACGGGTGAAGATGGACCTAGCGCCATGTTTCAGTGGTTTGACTCGATTGAAGTCACCCTTCGTCAAAGAGGATGCCCAGACAACCTGCGTACTGTTAATGCAACTGGAGTTTTTCAGTCCAGGGCTCTAGACTGGTGGACTGCGGAGCGCAACAGGCGTGGTAACGATGCAGCCTATGGACTCTCCTGGGAGGAACTGAAGGAAGTCATGATGAAAGAATTATGTCCCCCACATGAACTCCAGAAGCTGGAAAACGAGTTTTGGGGTATCAAGAAAGAAGGAGGTGATAATGCTGGTCTCACTGCTCGCTTCAAGCAGCTTAGTATTATCTATCCTGGTCAAGTGTCAACTCTGGACATCACGATCAAGAAATACATTCGCGGTCTACCCGATTGTGTTGCCGATTTTGTTCAGGAAACTAAGCCTACTACCATTGAGGAAACTTACCAACTCGCCGCTGAGATCAATGATAAGCGAGTTTTGGCTGGTTATTTCAGAACCTCAACCAAGAATCTCAAACAAGTCACTACTACTCCCGCTACCGAGCCTGCAGCATCACAAGCTTCAAAATCATCACATCAAGGACGCAAACGCAAGGGTAACAACAACAAGAATTATGCTAATACCGCTGCTCCTCTCAACGTTGTTCCTGTCCAACCCAATCAGAACCAGAATCGTTAAGTTTCCGCACCTGTGACCAACGCACCGCCTGCTAAGCGTGCGTACACTGGTCCTCATCCTCTGTGCCCTACTTGCACTTATCATCACCCAGCTGGGATAGCTTGCCGCTTCTGTGTCAACTGCAATCTCTACAGACACTTCACAGTGAACTGTCGCACTAGCCCTCGTCAAAAAGCTCAAGCTCATGCTCCTCCTGCACTACCAGCTGCAATCCCTGCTCCTTAGGGTAACCAAGCAGCTCCGGCTCCCGCTGCTCATGCACAATCCTGCTTCTCATGTGGTGACCCTAATCACTTCGCTAATGTCTGTCCGAATCGTGTGGTGAAATAAGAGCCGCAACAACCACCGCAGCAACAACATCAACAGTAGCAGCAGCAACCAAAGCAAGCAGCCCGTGGAAGAACTTTCAACATCAATGTCTGACAGGCTCAAACTGACAACAATGTTGTCAATGGTACGTTTCTCGTTAATGGTATTTATGCTTCGTGTTTATTTGATACTGGAGCCGATAACTGTTTTGTGTCGTTTGAATTCGAAAAGCTCCTAAATCTTAAACGCGCTAACCTCCCAACGATGTTAGACATAGAAGTTGCAACCGGAAGAACCGTCACTGTTAGTTCTCTTCTCCGTGATTGTACTCTTGAACTCAACAATCACGCTTTCCCGATCGATCTTATTCCGATGCAACTTGGTAGTTTCGATATCATAGTAGGCATGGATTTTCTTCGTGAAAATCGTGCTGAAGTCGTTTGTTTCAAAAAGATGATTCGTTTCTCCCTTGCTAATGGCGACCAACTCTGTGTTTATGGCGAAGTATCTTCGAAGGAACTGAAACTCATGTTGTGCATTCAAGCAAGCAAGTATCTCCGAAAGGAATACAAGGCTTTCTTGGCACACATCGTAGTAGCAGAGATGGAAAAGAAGCCGATGGAAAAGGTACTTGTGGTTCATGATTTTCCTAATGTCTTTCCTGACGATTTATCTGGTGTACCCCCATCTCGTGATATTGATTTTTGTATTGACCTCATTCCTGGAGCTAACCTTGTTGCTAAAGCTCCCTATCGCCTCGCTCCGTCCGAAATGCGTGAACTCTTGAGTCAACTCTAGGAATTACTTGATAAAGGCTTCATACGCCCTAGCACATCTCCTTGGGGCTCACCTGTCCTTTTCGTGAAAAAGAAGGATGGATCATTCCGAATGTGCATCGATTATAGGGAACTCAACAAGCTTACTATCAAGAATCGCTATCCCTTACCTCGAATCAACGATTTCAATTGCAAGGCGCTACGCGTTTTTCTAAGATCGATTTACGCTGGTTATCATCGGCTACGAATTCAGGAAGAAGATATCCCTAAAACCGCTTTTCGAACCCGTTGTGGCCATTATGAATTAGTCGTTATGCCCTTTGGTCTTACCAACGCACCCGCGGTTTTCATGGATTGTTTATCGATGATATCCTTATCTATTCAAAGTCGAAAGCCGAACATGTGCAACATCTTCGTTTGGTACTAGAGCTTCTCCAAGGGAATCGCCTCTACGCCAAGTTCTCCAAGTGTGAATTTTGGCTCGAGGAGGTTCAATTTCTCGGTCACATCATCAATAGTCAAGGTATTCACGTCGATCCCGTGAAGATTGAAGCAGTTAAGAGTTGGATTACACCGAAAACCCCGTCCGAAGTTCGTTCTTTTCTTGGATTGGCGGGTTATTACCGTCGATTTACGTTGATTTCTCTAAAATCGTCGTTCCTCTCACCTCTCTTACACATAAAGACAAGCCTTTTGTTTGGGGAACTAAACAAGAGGAAGCCTTTCAAACCCTCAAGCGTCTGCTCTGCAATGCTCCCGTACTCGCGCTACCCGATGGAAACAACGACTTTGTAGTCTTTTGCGATGCCTCTAACCTCGGCCTTGGTTGTGTTCTTATGCAACGAGACAAGGTTATCGCGTACGCCTCTCGTCAGCTCAAAGTCCATGAGAAAAACTACACAACCCACGATCTTTTTGGGTAAAGGGTTTTACCTCGGTGATTTCATTAAAACTCAAAAAATAATACAGGTGGAGTAGCAATATCTACACCAGTTCTCTTATATGACATGCCACATAAGAGTAGACCAAACACCCACAAGCTAGAAACTAGCAAAACCACCTAGACACTAGAAATAAACACCAAACATATCAAGTATCTAAGTAAGTATCCACTGAAAATAGCTTCCAATCATCCAAGATCCTCTTCACATTCGGCTTTTCCTTGTACTTGAACGAGAATAACTTCATCTTCACGAGTCGAGTATCATGCTCGTTAGTAATTCTGGCGGTCTAAGCTGGTTGTTAAAAAATCTTGAGTTCCTCTCTTGTCATATAAAATACGCAGCTGCCTTAATACTGAGTTTAGCAATAACCGATTTCAGCGACCTAGAGCTGGCTCTCGGAATCATCCAATTCATAATGTCTTCCCATTTGTTTTGCACATCTTCCATACATGACTTTTCCTTAATGGCGTCCCAGACTTTTGTGGAATAAGCACATTAAAAAAAAATGTTCATGAGAATCCATCTCCTACTGGCACAACAAGCAACACATCATGTTCATAGACCCACTTGTGATGCAATTCCATCTTCGAATTCTATCTTGCGTCCACAGCTTCCTTCGAAAAATCATCCAACAATGGAAAGAGTGTCTAGGAATATTACATCCCGACCAGACAACCTTCGACCATGCAACTTCATTACCTCGAATACGAGTAGTCTCCCATACTAGTTTAGAGGTGAACGGCGTCAGATTACCTGTATTAGTTCTCAATAGGGTCGTATCTTGCTTATTAGGGATCAGACTAATCGTGTTTAGCTGGAACAAAAACGGAAACAAATCCCGCCAAGCATCTGGCCATAGCCAAACACCATTACTAACAACATCAGCCACTTTGGTATAGATGGAAAATCCTTGCTGGGACATATTTCTCGGGGAAATAAAACGGCTAAGCGGGAAATCTAGACACCATGTATCATGCCATAGAGACGTATTTTCTCCATTCCCAATTCATTTCCAAAAGAATTTCCGAACTGAATTTATGTATGACAACAGCTTCCTCCAACCCCATGTAGCATTTTGCGGCACTTTGACATCCCAAAAGCTCCTTCCCCTGAGCCGATGATCATGAATCCAATCCACCCAGAGAGATTTCCTACCCGAGACAATGCTGTGTATATGAAAAACCATTAAAGCCTTGTTCACCTCAGAGACCTTTCTAATGTCCAAACCACCTTTGGTTTTGGGAAGGCAGACATCCTTCCATGCCACCTTGGCTTTACCCGAAGCTAGAGAACCTTGAGTCCATAAGAAATTTTTCATAATCCTCTCGATTTCCTTGATGATGCTGGACGGTAAACTGAAGACAACAGCCCAATAAGAATACATAGCCGACAGGACTGAGTTAACCAATTGTAATCTCCCCGCAAATGAAAGGAATTTCGTCTTCCAGTCCATTAATCTCTTAGAAATTCTCTCCACCAAATCCTTACAGTCACTTGAGAAGTCTAGAGGCAATGAGAGGAACTCCAAGATATTTAATTGGCAGCAAACCTTCACAGAAAGGCACAATGGATAGGATCTGATTTTTAACTCGAGTCGGAACATTACAAAAAAATGTTGTGCTTTTACTCATGCTTGGAACTAGGCCAGACATATCTTTAAACTTATTTAAAGAATCAAAATTACTTTCACTGATTCCATATCTCCTCTCGCAAAAAGAAACAAGTCATCCGCAAAACACAAGTTTATAATTTTTTGTTTTTTTGCAATTATTATGAAAACGAAAACCTGTACTATTGTTTACGGCTTGCTGGAGAATAGAAGTGAGTACCTCCATGACTAGAGGGAACAAATATGGAGAAAGGGGGTCTCCCTGTCTCAAACCCCGTTGCCCTTTAAAATACCCGTGAATATCACCATTTATGCCGATCGAATAAGAGGTAGATGTGACACAAGTCATTACCCAATTGACCATCTTAACGTTAAAACCAAAACCCAAAAGCGTCACACGGAGGAAATCCCAATCCACAGTATCATAGGCCTTTTGAATGTCCACTTTGAAAGCACACCTAGGGGCCCCCGTATTCCTGTGATAATTATGAAGCAATTCCTGTGTTAACATGATATTATCCGAGATTCTACGACCAGGGACAAAATCTGATTGATTTATGCTCACTACATCATTAAACCCCTCAAGAATTCTATTAGTAAGGATCTTACTAATAGCTTTGTAAATAACATTACAACATGAGATAGGTCGATAATCAGTAACATACGTAGGAGTGTTCACTTTTGGAATCAGCGCTAGGAAAGTATGGATGATCTCTTGTAAAAGCCGACCACTTCTAAAGAAATCCTTGATAGCGAAACACACCTCTTCACCGATAACTTGCCAATACTTTTTAAAGAAAGCTGAAGAATAACCATCTGGGCCCGGAGCTTTGTCATCTCCAATATCAAAAAACACAGACTTGATTTCCTCATTTGTAACTTCCCTTATCATCAAGTCAGCCTTGTCGTCCCTAACACGTCTAGGAAAACAGTCCGGGTTGGGTGGATGGTCACGTTACCCTTGATCCCTAAAAATGCTTTGTAGTGCTCCACTAACACATTAGCCACTTCATTTCCTTCGAATTCATTGTCATTCACATCTTTGATAATTTGGATTTGCGAAATGTGATTCCTGCTCTTAACCATATTATGAAAAAACTTGGTGTTTGCATCACCAACTTGCAGCCAGTTTTGTTTTGCTTTTTATTTTAAGAATCTCTCCTCATCTAAAGTAACTTCTAAGAACGTCTCCTGACATTTAGCCGCTAAATTCCTTAGAATAATATTATCCGGATCCTTATCCACCTTGCCTTGTAGGTCATCCAGCTCCTTCTTGATGTTAGAGACACGCTCATGCAGATTTCCTTGTTTTCGAAGGAGGGACCTTAATGGTTGTTTCAATAGTCTAAGCTTTTTAACCACTCTAAACATAGGCACCCCATCAATGTATGTATTCAATCCATCCTTAACAACGTTCATAAAATCAGATTTGTGAGTAAGAAAGTTAGGGAACTTGAACGGCTTGTGCTTACTTCTCACAACAACCGGCATCTTTAACACACTTGGGGAATGATCTGACACCCAGTGAGGTTGGAGAACAGCATACGAATTAGGAAAAGCATCCGTGAAGTGACTATTGGCCATGATCCTGTCAATCTTTTTCGTAATTCCCATGCCTTGTTTTGGTTTTTGATTCCACGTATAGTGTATGCCCGAGTAGTTAACATCAAACACCTCAATGTTAGCTACACATTCTTGAAAGTCCATCATACCAACTGACATACCTGAAGCACCCATGTGAGTGTCACCCAGCTCAAGGGCTGAGTTAAAATCGCCCATAATGACCCATGGTTTATCGTTAACAAAGATCTTGTGACTATTCAGCGAATTCCACAAATCCCTTCTCTCTTTATAATCATTACTCACGTAAACCATCGAACAGAACATAGCTTTACTCTCACCTTTAAAAACAATCTGCAAATGCATCACTTGATTCGTAGAAGATAAAAGCATAATGTCCACATCTGTCGGGTTCCAACCAATGACAATTCTCGTACCTTTGTTACACAGGTTACCATTAGACATCCAATCCCATCCCCTACGAAGCTTGTTACACACATCATTCAACTTAGAGACTTGCTTATGGGATTCTAAAATAGCACAAACCTTAAAATTATTCTCCTTGATTACATACTGAACCTCCCTTTGTTTTAGAGGGCGGTTCAACCCCCTTATATTCCAGTTGGCTATACTATCCATTGGAAACCTCCATGGCAGGAGTGCTTGCCCCTGAAAAAGTAGTTTCATCATCCTTCCTATTTTGCATAAACATGGTCGTTTCATCCTCTATCTCCCTGACCTCGTCCTGATCTGAATCGTCATTACCATGATCATTACTAGATGTACCCAATGCACTAAAAACATTACTGAGCTGGACTGTTGAAGGAATACTAGCAGCCCTGGGCTCAGACTTTGAGGCTTTCTGATGGTTTTCATTCCTCACCGGTCTATACACAAACTTCGGTTTGTCTTTTACCACATGCTTTGCTGACTTCTTTTTACCTACAACCTGATAACCTTGATCATCCAGCTTGTTTTTCTCCTTAGAGACCTGATTGTCAGGTGCTTTAACAACCTTCGGGCATGCCTCCAATGTTTGACCAAATATATGACAAGAGGAACATCTCGTAGGCGTCCATTCATACTAAATACTGATCATACTCTTTAGGAACACTCCATCCTCTACATTAGGAATAGCCACCGATACCATCTCTTTTAAATCTTTACTAGCATCAACTTCAACTATAGCTCTAGCATAGCTACTACGACCCCACGAATCAGAACACATTTTGGCCGTCTCGTTATCTAAAACCTTTGGAATTCCCACTTTAGAAGCAATTAGGCTCAAGCCTTCTTCAGTATAGGCCGCAAGAGGCACATCATGTAACTTAACCCAAACAGGAATCTTCTTCAGTTCCTCCTTTTTCAGCTCCGTATTAGTTTACCAACGTTTCAAGAAAATTGGGATATTTCTGTTAAGCCAAGGTCCATCCTGAATAACCTGGTCCATCCCTTCCTTGACTTGAATTTGAAAAAGAAAAAACCTTTTCCGTTCATTATACATTTTTGTAAACCATATTTCTCCCATCTTTTGGTAACAAAGTACTCAACGACTGGGAAAGCCAATCTCTTTCCTAGAAAATATCCAACTAAACATTTGTAAATCTATCCTGAACCTTCTTAACAGACTGAATCGGAATAGCAACATCAGTGTCATCAACTTTATCCATAGATTCTAAAAACCTGAAGTTAACTATTGGTTTAGGACGGCCTGTGTTAAGTTTAGACGCATAAGAAACCTTACTATGAACATTCTCCATACCCTCAGGCTCAAAAAACCAGTCAGGTTTATTAGATCCCGTTTTCTCCTTCTCACCATTGCTAATTTTCTGATCAGCTGTCTGTTTCTCCACGTCCACCATGACAGTAATTTTTGTAAGTTCATCTATCACATTTATGGAACCAAGTGTACGGTCTTCACCGACCATAAGAGCCTACAACACATCCTAAACCAGAAAGAACTGAATATGCGCCAACGCAGATGGGTTGAACTTCTCAACGATTACGACTATGAGATACGTTACCACCCAGGCAAAGCAAATGTCGTTGCCGATGCTCTTAGCCGACGAACCTATTGACATAGTGTTCGCAAAGTTCAAGCCCAACATGACCTCGAAGCCCTAATTCGTGACACCCATCACGCATGCTTCATTGAGAATACCTTGAAAGAGGAAATGAAGTGTGGTGTTGAAACTCTACTTGTCACCAAATAGAATGGTATCTATTACTATCTCGATCGCATCTGGATCCCCAGTCGCAATAACCTTCGGGAGATGTTGCTGAATGAAGCCCACAAATCTCGATATTCCATTCATCCCGGTGCCGACAAGCTGTATCAGGACCTCCGTGCCAGGTATTGGTGGCCAGGAATGAAGAAGGATATCGCTCTCTATGTTTTGAAATGCCTAACTTGTTTGAAAGTCAAGGCTGAACATCAACGACCCTCTGGCTTACTCGTACAACCTGAGATCCCGACATCGAGATGGGAGAGTATAGCTATGGATTTCATTACAAAACTTCTACGCATGCCATCAGGTCACGATAGCATTTGGGTTATCGTTGATCATCTTACGAAATCCGCCCACTTTCTACCGATACGAGAAGACTATAAGGTTGAACGATTAGCACGAATTTATACCGACGAAGTCATTTGTCGACATGGGACACCTTGTGATATCATCTCTGACCGAGATGGTCGATTTACCTCGCGCCTTTGGGAAACTTTTCATTCCGCTCTCGGTACTACTCTTAATCTCAGTACCGCATTCCATCCCCAGACCGACGGTCAGACAGAACGCATGATTCGCACCCTTTAAGACATGCTTCGTTCGTGCGTAATAGATTTTGGTGGTAATTGGGATTCGCATTTACCTTTAGTCGAATTCTCATACAACAACAGTTATCACTCTAGCATTTAAATGGCACCCTTTGAGGCATTGTATGGAAGAAAATGTCGATCGCCTATTGTCTGGCACGAGATCAGAGACGCGCAAATTACCGGTCCTGGGTTATTGCAAGAAACGACTGACAAGATCCTCCAGATATGAGACAATCTCTTGAAAGCTCATAGTTGTCAAAAGAGTTACGCCGATAAACGCCGCAAGCCCCTTGAGTTCGAAGTTGGTGATCACGTACTCCTAAAGGAAAGCTAGCACCTCGGAAGGGGGTGATCCGATTCGGCAAGAAAGGAAAGCTAGCGCCTCAATACATGGGACCCATTAATATTCTGGAAAGAATTGGAAAAGTGGCCTACCGACTCGAATTACCAGAGGAACTAAGCAACGTACACCCGACTTTCCACATTTCGAACCTCAAGAGATGCCTAGCTGAAGAAAACCTGCATTTCCCTCTCGAGGATTTGCAAGTTAACGAAACTCTACACTTCATGGAAAAGACAGTAGAATTCATGGACCGAGAGACCAAGAAACTCCGACGCTCATGCATTCCTATAGTGAAGGTTCGCTGGGAAGGCAAACGCGGTGCCGGGTTCACTTGGGAACTCGAGAGTGATATGAAAGTTAAATCTCCACATCTCTTCGTTACGCCTGCGCCTTAATTTCGGGACGAAATTTCCTAATGTAGGGGAGGCTGTAACAACCCGACTTTCCGGGTTCTTACTTAGGTCTGTCAACTCTTGCTTAATTATCTTGTACTCCCGAGATTTCAATTATCGCAATGGGTCAAACGTTTTATTTTAAGTTATGTTTTACAACGCATTCACAACGCTTATTCAAAACGCAGTTATCGCATTTAACACTATTACAACGCATACTATTTAACGCATTTTATCGCATATTACATCGCATGATTGTACTAAATGCTATCACATCGCAATCTCATCGCAACTTGAAACACATATTTACTTTTTATTCATCTTAGTTATTATGTGTATTATTTATGTGTTTACTTGTTTAATATTATGTGGATATCTCATCGCAACGCTTACTCGCAACTGGCTTAAACACAACGCAACGCTTAACGAACGAAACGAAAGTTGGAAAACTAACTCGCACCAGTCGTCTAATCGAATGAACATCCGACCGGATGACTATCCGACCGGATGACCATCCGACCGGATGACCATCCGACCCACCTGCACCGCCTTATCTCCTCTCACACTATAAATACTCGCCTGTCACATCACTGTTCACTGATGTGACAACTCTATCCGACCCACACGCACTCAGCTAGTTCTCAAGCACATTTCACTCGATTCAAGGCTATTTCCTGTAAGTTTTCACTCTAAATCTTGTACTTCCATCATCACTACACACATCTTCATCATCGTCTCCACTGAAATCACTGATTTCCACCATGAAATCACCTGATTTGGACTTCTTTAAGGTGACGTCCTCTCGGTTTCTTATGAAAACTATAGTGTGACATCATCTCATCAAGATTTGTCCAGATCTAAAGGATTTCCACACTATTTTACATAAATCTCAACCAGATTCTACATTTTCCAACTGATTTCATACTTTACTTCAACTTTTCTTCACTTTTCACTAGAAACCGATGGAATCTAGACTCATTCAGGCTCTCTACTCATACTCTAGTTTAGAACCAGTCTGAAAATAGATTTCCACCGAAGAGATGACCGATTCACGGGTTGAACATGAAACTCCATCGGGAACAGTTGGTGTGATCGAATGGGGTGATTCCCATCCGATCGACTAAGCTGGACTTGGTGTGGTTTTCGTTGTTTGACACGTCGTCACGCCGTATCCGTTAAAACTCAAAACTTTCAACTTGGAAAACTTTGTGAAATTTTCAAAAACATTAGATCACCCAATCGAATAGCCATCAAATCGGATGACCATTCGATCGACTGACTATTCGACCGGGTGACTTGTCTTTCATAATCTTCAACACTTAAACAATTTGACAAAACTTCAAACTTCAACTTCTCGAACGAATAGCCATCCGTCCGGATGACCATCTGATCGAATGACTTGATTTATACTACAACAAAAACTTCAAAAGTTTTTGAAACGACGTACAAACACACTCACTCAATCGAATGACCATCCGTTCGAATGGTCATCCGTCCAGATGACCATCCATCCGGATAACCATCCGATCGAGTGGATAGTCATTTGTTCTACTCACCATCCGACACATATCTCACCCGACACGTTGATTACGCACTATTCAACGCTTACACTATCGTTCTATGCTCAGGCTAACTCCAACGCGCTTCCTTCAATCCAATACAAGACTGTGTTTATTTACTAAACACATATTGTGAGTATACACTGTCTGTATCAAATCACATCAACACACAACGCAAACACTTTTAACGCTAAACGTTCTTGCATGTTTTACGTAATTCGATGAATGCTTGTATGTTATGTTTACATAGTGATTGTTGCCTGACACCTTAGCAACAATAGTACTATATTTTGGACTCAGCACCTATTGTGGACAATGGTTGTTAAGGGTTTTACTTCACATGGTCACAGTGGTGATAATGTGTTGCGCATTCTACACTCGCAATCATGTCGGTTGCATATGTCATTGTCGATAGCTTACTTGATTCACATTTCTACGTGTTACATGCTGGTTATGCATAAACGCTTTCGCAACTATATGCTACTCAAACTTGTGTACTCACCTTTACACTCTGTGAATTGACTTTATTTTAACGTATGTGACAGGTTCATTAAGATGCTATGCCTGCTGTGATGAAACGAAGTAGGAAGTCTTTTTTGGGTAAAGGGTTACCCCGGTGATTTTATATATTCACAAACCATAAAAACAAGTAGTGAGGAGACATCCACACTAGTTCAAACATGAGACATGCCCCATGAAAATAAATCAACAAACCAACCAAACAAAACAAACCAAACAACTAGACTAACATCTAGAACAAAGCAAAACTAAATTTAAAACATGTTAATCAGCCCCCATCATCGTTCGTGGTATCTTCATAGATCTCCCAATCTCCCAGCAATCTTCTGACATTAGCACATTGTTGAACTTCAACCATCAACGAAGTAGGAAGTCTAGAAACACACCAAATAAATCTGAGTTGTCGGAACAGTTTGCTTGCTTATGAGACTACTATTTGTAACGACTGTTTTTCTTTATATGTTATGGGACTTTAACGTTAAATATAATTATATTAATAGTTGTTATGGATTCTCTTGAACAATTTGTTTCGCTTAGTGCCACGCCCTGATGATTCCGCCATCGGTTGGGGTGTGACAAGTTGTCATACTGTGTTGTGTCTACATCGAATGTGCCTTGATCTGCCATTATACATTGAGCTTTGAGCTCTAACAATCACCAATGGATTGTCACAATGTATGCAGATCACCGACAAAGGCTTTGGCCAACTTGGAATATCTTCCACAAATTGACGTAGCCACTCCGCCTCTTCCCGGATTTTATCTAAACCGATTAACTCATATTCCATCGTGGATCTAGCTATAACAGTTTGCTTGGATGACTTCCAAGCTATAGTCGCTCCCGCAAGTGTAAACACATATCCACTTGTCGATCTGTGATCTTTTATATCCGATATCCAGTTTGCATCAGTGTATCCTTCGATCATTGCTGGGTCACGGGTATAGTGTAATCCGTAATCTCTTGTGTATCTTATGTATCTAAGCACCCTTGTGATAGCTTTCCAATGATCTAAACTTGGATTATTGGTGTATCTACTTAGCCTACTCACAGCATATGCTAAGTTAGGTCTTGTACATGTCATTAGATACCTGAGACTACCAATGATCCTTGACTACTCTAACTGAGCAACACTCTCGCCTCTATATTTCCTTAGGCATTGGGTGTTATCAATTGGAGTTTGAGCTATAGTCGTATCGTCCGAATTGAATTTCCAAGGATCTTGTCCACGTAGTGTGATTGGCTCAATACAAGACCGTTTTGGGTTCTAGTGATTTTTACTCCAAGAATCACTTCTGCTAGGCCTATGTATTTCATGTCAAACCTCGCTTTCAACATGTCTTTAGTTGAGTTGATCATGTTATCATCACTCCCAATGATAAGCATTTCATCTACATAAGGGCGTAAAATTACATAACCCCTTGGTGTGTCTTTAAAATAGACACACTTGTCACACTCATTTATTTTGAAACCGTTGTCAATCATGACATGATCAAACTTTTGGTGCCATTGTTTTGGAGCTTGCTTCAATCCATACAAAGACTTAACAAGTTTAGATACTTTGCCCTCTTTTCCTAGGGCGGAAAAACCTTCAGGTTGTGTAAATTTCTTCTTCTAAATCGCCATTTAGAAATGTGGTCTTTACATCCATTTGGTGAACTTCCAAATTTCTAATAGCCGCAATTGCAAGAACCAATCTTATAGAGCTTATTCATGTCACAAGCGAGTAAGTGTCAATGTAGTCTAGACCTTCTTTTTGTCTAAACCCTTTTATTACTAACCTTGCATTGTATTTAGCAATACTTCCATCTGCTTTCATCTTCCTTTTGAATATCCAATGATATCCAAGTGGTTTACAGCCGGGTGTAAGATCTACCGACTACCAAGTATGATTTTGCAATATAGTATCAATTTCATTCTTAATTGCTTCTTACCATTGAGGTCCTTCTGTGTGTTGGATATTATGTCCGGTTCGATAAGTCAACACTGCCGACCGGGTCTTGACCCATAAGAGTTACACCTTGGGCAACGAACTAAAATCCACTTAACTGGTTTAACTGGTAATTACGAACGATATGAAACAGATCATAATTATATTTATGATCATGAGCAGATTTATATTATTAATACTCGTTATTAATAATATAAATGTTTATCTTAACTGATAAACTTGTTGCGGGTATTAACTGAGAGACGGGTACATGGGCCGGGTGAGACGGGTAGACTCATCCTACGCCACTTGTCACACATCCACCTTTGCTGCGCCATATGTCGCACATGCAGCCACCTACCGCCACTTGTTGCGCATACAATCTTGCATGACCACTTGTTGGACATGCATAAGCTTCTCGACACTTGTCCATCTTCCATATGCATGCACGCCATTTGTCGCACATGCATGGATCTCCATATATTATTTAAAGGAGTGTATGGACAAACTTTGTAAGGTTGGAAGATTTTGCAAAATATCTCAAAGCACCCACATCCACAACCGGCCGCAACCGCCACCATTGCGGGCCATCGTCGCCGCTTCCGCCGCTGTCGGACGCCGCTGCCGCCCCACGCCGCCGCTCACCATCGGTCTCCGCCACCTGTCACCGCCGTTCGCAGCCGGTCACCGCCGCTATACGGGTTCGCACTCGCATTCGTTAGTCCGTATCACTAGCATTTGTTCGTTGAACCTCGGTGTCTCAACCGGTTAGTCATTAACCGAGGTATATCTTTCTCATCGGTAGTTAAATATACTTTTTCACTGTGCTCGTATTTGCATGTAACTGGATCCTGTCGAGTTTCGTTTTGTTGATCACTTGTTTTTTTTCCGCTGCGTTTTATTAATTAACTCGCTTAATTAATTAACCATTATTTATTGAACCGGGTTTTTAATAAATAAAATTTTGACCGATCACCATTGAAACCCAACAGTGGTATCAGAGCCTTGGTTACAACATACGAGTCAGTACCGTTCTTTTAACCAGAATTAGAACACAAACTTTAGTTATTTAAAGTTTCTAATCTAAGTATTTTTTAGGGCACTTTAATTTTGGTCAATATTTTATTTGTTTTGCTTGACCAAAATATTGCCCGGTTTATTTTGTGATTGTTGTGTGATATGTAAATCCGGCCCAACCTTGTTTTGTAGTTGTATATTTTTATTCGGTTTTGTTATGATGGTTTTTGGCCACCGAGATGGTTCAAAGTTGTAATAGATAGGGTTCTTTCCATTATTGTAATTTTTAAAATATTGTAATAAACGAAGACCCGGAGATAAAACCGAGGACGGTAAACAAGAGTCATGAAGTCAGTGGGAGTTGCTCGAGACGACTGGATGCACTCAAGTCCATCCTTTTGGTTATTTGTGTGTTGTGACCCCGTGACCCGTTTGATCTTGCTATTAGGCTCTAGTAAGATCGAACAATTTTTTGGCCATATGGATTTACATATTTGTCTTGCTATTGTGGTTGCTTTTATCTTATAAATTTTTATAACATAACCAACCTAAATACCAACATGATTTTAAAAGGAGATTTAAAATATTAAAACAATCACACTAAAACAAGTTCTAAATATTTTTATAACTTGTTAAAGTTTTTTTTTATAAAACAAAGGTGGTTTTTGAAACAAACAATAACCAATTAAGTTGTGCAAATTAAACTAGTTTTAATTTTCCAAAACTATTAGCTTAATAGTTTTCTATTAACTTAAAATTGGTTATTCCAAGTCGCGAAAAACTTAGATTTATAGGTTATCTAAAACTAATTGTCCCGAGTGGTGAAAGGGTCCTTTTGGTTATGTCGCAAATTTAATATCTAAATTAAAACCGACTATAACGACCCTATTTGGTAAAAATTAAAATCAATGGTCTATGCCATCCTACTACTAGTAACACTTGGGGCATAATGCGAACCATCAATGTTGGAGCCACAGCACGACACTTGGTGTCTAGTTTATCCTTCCAAGGTGCAAGAGCTTTCGTCGACACATCTGACCCTTCCACATGTGACTGTTTTAGGACGACTATTACTTTTCTTCTCGTGTTTATGTACCCTATCTTTCTCGAGAACAAAAGTGGCATAGATGAGGCCAAATGTATCAATGCAAGGACAATAGGTTATCCTCGCAGCCTCATAAACCTCGGGAGTTGTGCTTTTTTCACAATTGACATTCGTTGTCAGTTCGCTTGAACCTCTTGCTAATGTTGCATACCCCAGCTGCCTTTAGAAAGAGCTTCTAACCGGATTCTCATTCCTTATCATCTCACCTCACGAAATAAGGAGATATACATCTAAAATACTAATTAAAATCACCTTGTTTATATAACAGATGTCCAATGAAAACAACTCCTTCATTTTCAAGTCTATACGTGAAAAGGAAAAGAAATAAAAATTTTGAATAACACCAACCTTCTCAAATGGCACCGCAATCTGAGAATAGTTCTCAAGATGGAGGAAAAGTTGTATATCTTAGATGACCTAGTCCCTACCGAGCCTTAAAGTAATTCTACTACTGCTCTCAAGGCACTGGAGAAACATAACAAGGATGCCGTTGAGGTAGATTGCCTTATGAAAGCTACCATGTCTCCTGAACGTCAGAAGAACATGGATGATAAGGATGCTTATGACATGATCCATTAACTGAAAGGCATGTTCCAGAAACAAGCTTAACAGGAGCGACATGACACCATGAAACAGCTCATAAGCTGTAAAATGCTAGATGGTTCATGTATCAGTACTCATGTGCTAAAGATGAAAGGATACATTGACTAGATGAACAAAATTGGTTATTCCACAAAACCAACCAAGTTCTAATGGTCAAGTCTAGTGGTTATAAGAAGCCTAATAACAAGAAAAGGAAACATAAGAGCAATGGCAAGAGAAAAGTTGTTGTTGCTGCCAGAAATGCCACCAACAACAAGCATGTTGCAAAACCACACCCTCCTAGGAGCGTCAGTGCTTTGAATGCAACCAAATGGGCACTAGAAGGGAAACTGCCCACAGTATCTAGCCAAGCTGAAGATGAACAAGGCCAATAACATTGGCACTTCTTCTAATATTCTCATTTATGTTATCGAACTTTTCACTGTTTCTAGCAACACATGGGTATTTGATACTAGATGTGGTTACCACATCATTAATGTCTTGCAGGAGCCTGAAAAGTGGAAGAAACTGAAACAAGGCCACCTGGAACTCATAGTTGGTAATGGAAAGAGAGTTCCAGTTTTGGCAACTGGAACATTTTGTTTTTCATGTTCCCCTGGCCTTGTAGTTACTTTAAATAACTGTTTATATGCACCTGGTTTGAAGAAACATTATTTCAGTTTCTTCACTATTTGAACAAGGATTCAAGTACGTTTTAATGGTTTTTCTATTTTAGCCTACTTGAATGATGTCTTTTATTTTGAGGCTAAACCTCGAAATGATATTTATGAGATTGATGTTCAAACAAGTAATAACATATATCATCTTTCTAAACGTAACAAACCTGGCATAAATGAAACATATTTATGGCATTGCAGACTTGGCCACATAAGTAAGGCCTGCATAAAATGGCTCCAATCCAAGGGGATTCTTGAATCCACTAGACAGGACTCCTTTGATGATTGCGAATCTTGCTTAGTTGGAAAACTCACAAAGCATCCCTTCACCGATGTTAGTGAATGGATCAATGGTCTTCTAGAACTCATTCACATGATGTATATGGCATTTTCAGAACCATGACTAAAAACCAGCTTGATAGAAAGATAAAAGTACTTCAATCAGATTGAGGTGGTGAATACCTCAGCTTTGAATATCTCAATCATCTGAAACAGTGTGGAATAGTTTCACAACCCTCTCCACCTGGCACACCCCAACTTAATGGCGTGAGTGAAAGGTGAAATTGAACTCTACTTGATATGGTTCGATCGATGATGTGTAGAACTAACTTGCCTCACTCCTTTTGGGGACATCCTCTTATGATCGCTTCCCGCATTGTCAATTTAGCTCCGATAAAAAGGTAAACAAAAAAACGCCATATGAGATATGCATGGGCGTAAACCCGATTTGCAATACCCTAGAGTATGGGGATGTGATGCATACATCACAAGTGATTTTGATGATAAGCTTGATCCTCGAGTTGAAAAGGTTGTTTTCATCGGATACTATAAAAGAAGCGGATATTATTTCTACCATCCTGATGCAAATGTGATTTCCATCAAACGAAAGGGACACTTTCTCGAGGAAGAACTTCTTAATCAAGAAACTGGAAATAATGTGGTTGATCTTGAATAAATTCAAGAACCACAAACAACCACTAATGTAGTCGGACTATCTGATCAACAAGTAGTTGTTGCCAATGAATCAGACATAAAACACAAGCGTTTGCAGAAGTAGTAGAATTCGCAAGAATCTGATAGATGTCTATGGCGTCTAAAAGGTCCCGAAGTCTTATTATTAGCTGAGTCTAATGATGAACCTGCTAACTACAAATCTGCAATCTTAGATTCGGAATCTGAGAAATGGCAAGAAGCCATGAACGTTGAGATGCAATCTATGCATGACAATCATGTATGGGACTTGGTTGAGCTACCCCCCCCCCCCCGAATCTCGGGAAGTAGGGAGCAAATGGATTTTCAAGAGAAAAACCGATATGCATGGAAATATACACACCTATAAAGCACGGCTAGTTGTGAAGGGTTTCACTCAAACTCAAGGTATTGACTATGATGAGACCCTCTCGCCCGTTGCTATGATTAAATCAATCAGGATATTGCTTGCCATAATTGCGCACTGTGATTACAGAATATGGAAAATGGATTTCAAAACCGCCTTTCTTAATAGACATCTCTCTGAAGATGTCTATATGGTTTGGCCTGAAGGTTTCGTCGATCCTAAATATCCAACTAAGGTGTGCAAACCCAATAAGTCAATTTATGGACTCAAGCAAGCATCTCGTAGCTGGGACCTTCATTTTTGACCAGAAGATCAAAGAGTTTGGTTTTGTCAAGAATGAAGACGAGCCTTGTGTTTACAGAGAGGTTAGTGGGAGAACCATATCATTCTTCATCCTGTGTGTGGATGCTATACTAATCATTGATAACATCCCTATGCTTAACGAAGTTAAACACTATTTGGGATCTTGCTTCACAATGAAAGATCTTGGAAAAGCTGCTTACATTCTAGGAATGAAGATCTATAGGGAAAGATCTAAGCGGCTTCTAGGGCTAAGTCAAATAATGTACATAGACAAAAATGTCGACACGCTACAAGATGGGAAACTCCAAGAAAGGAGGCATTCATATGACTAAAGGAACCATGTTGAACAAATCGCAATCTCCTTCAATGGACATTGAAATTAAGCAAATGGAAGTAGTTCCATATGCTTTAACGATTGGTTCAATCATGTATGCTATGTACTAAACTTAACATCTCGTATGCTTTAAGCATGATGTTGGTGCATATATCTGTCGACTTCGTCTTGTATCGAGTCTTGTAATCTAGATAAGATAAACCAAAGCTCGGTAGTCAAAGAAATAGGGTTTTAGTGATGATTGACCAGTTCATGCGAAATGGCCATTCCCCACGAAATGGACATGTCAGTTTCATGGGGAATGGAAATCCTATAAATAGGTGACTTGAGATTTCATTTGGAACTTTGGCAATTCCAGTATCGAAGCTCTGCTGAAGTGTCGGATCGATCTGTAACTTTGTCAAATCAATACAAACAACAATTAAACTACTTCTACATGCAAATCAAGCTGATTCAACATCAAAACGTTTGTTTCCGCCTCTTGTTTTGATCAAAAACTCTTCTGATCGACTCATTTGGTTGTTACAAACAATCCTACATGTGGTATCAGAGCTCAGGAGGAAGAGTTCTTACCGAATTCAGCTTGATTTCATCAAAATTCTGACTTCTACACCTTCTTTTTCAAAATTAACAAGATTTTACGGTTAAAATAGATTGAATTTCACATATAACGTGCAAAACACTGTTTTAAACAATCCTTGAAAGAATTAGACCTAAAATCAACCTAAAACTTGATCAATTTGACAAAAATCCAGCCGCTTGGATGACATCAGCATCATTTCGTACGAATTGAGCTTCCATTTCGCACGAAATAGACTCATTTCGCTTTAAAGATCATTTTGCTTGAATCAAAGTTCATTTCGCATGGATTGGCAAATTCAAACTCCATTTCGCACGAAATCGACCATTTCGCATCAAGTTGCCTCATTTCGTACGAAATCATTCATTTCGCATGAAATCATCCATTTCGCACCAAATCATCATTTCGCTTCAAAATATTTCGTTTGAATCATCTCATTTCGTTTGAAAGCTGAGTTTGCGAAATTGTTTACCGAATCATGGAAGAAGAGTTTTACAACGCGTTTGCTACTGCCCCGAGTACTCCTGTTACAATTGCTCAGAATGTGAACATGGAAAATGAAACAGGAACGTTACAGAAACCTCCAAAGTTGATGGGCTTTGAAGAATACTATGGTTAGAAAGACCAGCTTGAAAATTGGGTTCAAGCAAATCATTTAAGGTCTTGGGAATGTATTGAGAAAAAGTATGTTAAACCTCGTACAGATGTGGGAGTTATCAAAACTATTTCTGAATTATCGGATAAAGTAAGAGACATGTACAAAGCAGAAAAAATGATGATTATTCTACTTCAGCAAGCTGTGAAAGAAGACATCTTCATATTACTTCAACATGATAATACTTCACGTTCGATTTGGGAAGCACTTCGAATTAAGTTTGAGGGAAGTACGGAGATGATCAGGAGTAAGAAATCATTATTAAAGAAAGAGTTTGATTTGTTTACTAGCTTGCAGGGTGAATCTACAAAGAAACTTATTGAGAGATATTGTCATTTGGTGCGATCAATGTCCCTTTTGGATACCAACAAAGATCGAGAAGAATGGGTTGACAAATTAGCTGATGCTTTACCACCGAAAGAATGGGGTACATATCTGATGATCTTAAAGAACACTGGAGAATATGATAAATTGACAATTTCTCAGTTCATTGAAAAACTTGAAGGACAAGATCTTGAACAACAAAAGATTGCTAGAATGAACAATCCAAGTGGTCAACAAGACATCAAGATGTATTACAAAGGGAATATTCAAAATGTTGAAGCAAGTCCGAAGGTCCAAACCGCTTTCAGTGCAGAAAACTCATTCGGATCAGTTAATCAAAGTCCAATTAGCAACAGTGGATTTTCTTCATACTCGAATGTTAATCCGAATGTTTCAACCTCAAGCTATCAGTTTCAAAGCTCAAACAACAGTAATGGTCATGTTTTACATTGCAACATTGCGTTGAATCTTCAGAATGGTCAAAATTTCTCTGAAGAAGTCACTAAAGGTCATATGTCATTACTAGCTACAGTGTTAGAAACATATGAGGGTTTGGTTGCAGGAAGGATCGGGAATCCTATGTTAACAAAAGAGAATTATGATCAGATCGATGCTGAGGAAATGGAGCTTATAGATATTAAGTGGTGTTTAGCGAGTGTGTTGAGGAGAGCTGAGAAATTTAAGATGATTACAGGAAGAGATAACTTCCGTGATGCTAATGTTTCTACTTTAGGTTTTGATAAATCTAAAGTTACTTGTTTTCAATGCAGGGAAAAAGGACATTTCAAGAGGGAATGTACCAATCGAGAAGCAGGAGGAGCTCAGAATCCGTTCGGAAATAATGACTATTATCGGAAAGCTATATATCAACAAGTTGCTCAACAACCATCATCATCCAATGTTATTGAAGATGGAAAGAAGAAAGCTTATCTGGTTAATCAAAATGATGAAAAATTGCCAGAAGGTTTTAGCTGGGACAAATACATTCCTGATGATTCAAAATTTAGAGCATTCATTGCACAAATAGTTCAAGAACCAGATTTTATGAAGGAATGGATGGGTGTGTTTACCAACAGTGAGAAAAATCAAGATGGAGAGTCTGTGTCTTCAGAAGAAAGCTCAGAAAAGACAACAGTTTTTTATCAATCATCAACTAATAACAGTGATGATGAAGAAGAAATACAAATAAACATTGGAAAAACTCAATTATCTCCTGAAAGTTTTAAATTTTATTTTGCAGATAGATTGGAGAAACTAAAGGAGAAACGAGCTGCAAAAGAACAGAAAAAGGTAAAATGTGAGAATGTTGCTCAGGAAGAGAAGCATGAACAGAGTGAAGGAATTAAAGTTGCTGAAAAGATTGTTGAAGCTGAGAAGGTGGTTGAAGCTGAGAAGACAGTTGAAGCTGAGAAGGTAGTTGAAGTTGAAAAGATTATCGAAGTTGAAAAAATTGTTGAGATCACGAAACCTTGTCTAAAATGTTTGGAACCATGCAAACAGTGTGAAGAGAAAGATGAGAAGTTTAGTGAGCTTTACAAGATGAAAGAAAATTATTGTTTGATGTCAAGTATGTGAAAGAATCGTATGACGTGTTGAACAGAACGGTGAATAGTCTGCAAAAGACAAATTCTGAAAGAGAAGATGCCTTAACCATGATGAATGCAGTGATGATGTCTAAGCAGAAAGCTATCAATCACTATATTGAAGAATGTGCTAAGTTGAAGCAAGAGTTGGAGACCGAAAAGATAGAGAATGAAAGAATCAGACGATTGTTACAAAGTTATTCAAGTTCTGATTATTTGATTGATAGAATTTATCCAACTGTTGCAGGTTTTGAAGCATTTCAGGATAAGAAGACAGAAGAGAAGGATACTGGTAAGAAACAAAGTGCAAATTATAACAAGTGTCCGCCTCAGATCTGGGAAGGTTATTCTCCCAGAAAACCAAATGAGGAACAAGTCAAAAAGGCAGTCAATATAAAGTTAAAGTCTGAAACAACTGATGAGTTACCAGAAAACATTGACGTCACATTCACATCATCTGACGCTGATCATGAATCTGAGTTAATAAAGAAAGTGGTCGATCAGGTGTTGGATAAAGATGAGGAGTCAGAGTCAAAGTCCGAATCCGAGAGTTCGAGTTCATCAGTTGACAGTCCAAAATCGCCGGTCAAACGGGTTTACAATAAAGAATTTATGTTATCAAAAAAATAATTTGAATCACGAAACATTTAAAGTAGCATATACTTTGAATGATTCAGACAAATTATATTCTGATAAGGAATTTCCAATAAGAGGTGTTAAACTGAAATAATCAACAAGGTTTTCAAACTAACAGAAATTAATATTTCTGAAATAAAAGATGTAAATCTTGTTGAAAAACCTAAACCTTACACCTCAAGAGTTCAACAAAGATTAAACAAGAAAAGGGTTAAAGTTCTGGTTCAGGTTATCGAAAGAAACCAAACCATAATAGTAATTTCAAAAAGAACGGATTGGGTTTTACTTCACCCGAAAATCATAAAAATGAGAAAATTTCTAAAACAAAAACAGTGTTTGTTTGAGGAACAAGTTCAGAAGGAGAAACCATTCTGGAGACAGTCAAATAAGGAGTTTCTCGTAGAAAGAAAAAAGAATATGTTGAAGGAATCTGAACAGCGAGTTGAAAGAAGAACCTGTTTCAAATGTCAAGAGGTTGGACATATTGCTTGGAATTGCCCAAAGCCAACCAACACAAAACAGGGAGTTTCTTCTAACTCGAAGTTGAAAGAGAAGTGTGTAGATAAAAAGGAACAACCAATAGAGAAGTTTAAAGAGTTCAAAATTTTGACTTTCGAAGTTGGTGAAAGCTCGAAACATTTTTACAAAAGAAGAGCCAATTTAAACAAACAAAAATGGGATATTAAAAGATCAGATGATAGTTCTGGCAATGAATCTGATTCGTCAAAGTCAGAGGAGCCACAAGTTGATCTAAAAAGAGAAAGTCCAGTTCCGCCATTGGATGATGCAAATTTTCCACCATTGCGGACTGCAAATTTAAAACAAAATATTGGAAAAGTGGAAATTTCGAATCAATTCTATTCTGTAAAGAAAGAATTTGATATCGAAAAGTAATGACAAAGTAAAAAATATTTTTGAAAGTATGGTCGATGGAAAGGTAAAAGGGGTAAAAGATTTCTATGAAGCAAAAAGGAATGTTCAAACCCCGTGTGAAATTGAAAAGGTCACACCCAAAACTGGTCAGGCTTGGGTGTCTGTATTCTTTGCTTGAAAATCCTGACTTGCCGGAACTCCCAAGTTGGTAATCGTGGAGCATGAATCGGCATCTTTCTCAAAATTGAATATTGTCATATTTCAATTTACAAATGGTATGGTTGATAAGTGAACCAACAAGAGGTTGAAAAAGAGGTTTTCACCTACTAGTGGTTAATAAAGGTCATTAAGTTGAACTTGATTTAACTTTCATACAAGTGGTTTGAAAAGAACAATGTGATGAATCCCCACAAACTAATTTTCCGGAAAAACCATTTGATTCAAACAAACTTAAGTGTTTTGAAATCATAATGGGAAAATAGTTTGTTGCAGGGGGAGTTCTGATTGTTTACGCCAAGTGGATGGAGAATTGACGCAATTCACATCAGTTTGTCATTTTACTTTGTACAGTTTATTTTCAAATTTTCTTTGAAAATCAAAAATTGAAACAATATTTTTGATTTTAGGGGGAGTAAAAATTTTTAGAAATTTCTAAAATTTGAAAAAGCCAAAAACATGATAAAATCTCAAAATCCAAAAACAATTGAAAATTTCAAAACGAGTTTTGTTGTGAAAAAGCGGAAATGATAGTACATCAGTGGACTATCACAGCATGTTAAAGATTTGGAAAGTCAAATGTGATAAATGGTCTCACTGATGATATGCCAGTAGGTTTTTATACATTTATTGATTGTTTTCGAGATATAAACCTAAATATCAAAACTTACTTATCTCGTGGGGAACATCTCTCGGATATATGGGTAACCCCCGAAATCTTGTTTGAAAGACCCCTCTTTCTGAGATACTAGGTCTTTATGCTTAGTGATATCTGGGGTATTATCCCGAGACTTCTGATTTTGAAAGAGCTATAGCCTAGTCCTCGTATAATACTTTGCATTGCTTTAAATCATAAAGCCCACCCTCAGCATAAAAAATGATGAAACATTGAAAAATGCTAATCATGTGCTGTTGAAGAAAAGATCCCCAAACGGGACACACCTGAAAGACAAGCCATCATCTCTCTGATTTTGCGGAAGCAATAGCCTGAGCTCTCATGGTCTCGCATTTAACCCGTTCACAGATATCATTAGTGTGCATTCACCTGTAAGACTGAATATAGGAGTCTGGATACAAGAGTATATTCTGAGGTGGGACACGCGAATAAGTCAAGACCATTAAAACACTAATCCGTATCTCGAATTAATTGAACTTTGTGTGAAAATTTAAGTGGATCAGTATACTGACAATCTAAGTGAATTGTTTAAAACTTAAAGTGTTTAAAGCTCAACGGTGCTAGTGATTTGTCTCAATAAACTGATATGATCCTCTTACACAAACTCACAAAAATATTGTCTGTAAATATTTCTTTTCAGCTTTTCTTTAAAAAAAATCCAAAAATATTGTGTTTTTGCATAAAATTTTGAAATATCAAAAAGATTTTATTTCATCTTATTTTCGACAACTGATGTTGGAAAGCTGATTTTCAAAGTTTCGAGTGCTGAACATGATGAACAACAGGGTTGGGAGAGTGTGTTTGAAATGAATATAAATTTTGAAATGTTTAAATAAAAACAAATATGAATGTTCCAATTACAACTGGTAAGCGAAAATTAAAATTGTCATAATATGAAATTTAAGTTTTGGGTAGAGTTTGTGCAGATGGTGAATTCCAGACGGCGATCCTAGCTTATTGAAAGGGGGAGTCTGAGAACGTAAGAGCCAGATTCAGATCTTGGAACAAAGCTCGAGATAAAAGCTGCTGATTCCGAAGAATATATGGAATCAACATCCAAGGAAGAATATAGCTGTTGAAGCTGATAATGAGAAGAGAGATGATTGAGGATGCTTACAATGTCAGACACTTTGGAAAGAGCGTGAAGACTGATCAAGACTGAAGACTCGTCATACTGAAGACTCGACACCGAAGACTTCGTCAACATCCAAGGGGGAGTCTGTTGGTGCATATGTCTGTCGACTTCGTCTTGTATCGAGTCTTGTAATCTAGATAAGATAAACCAGAGCTCGGTAGTCAAAGAAATAGGGTTTTAGTGATGATTGACCAGTTCATGCGAAATGGCCATTCCCCATGAAATGGCCATTCCCCACGAAATGGACATGTCAGTTTCATGGGGAATGGAAATCCTATAAATAGGTGACTTGAGATTTCATTTGGAACTTTGGCAATTGCAGTAGCGAAGCTCTGCTGAAGAGTCGGATCGATCTGTAACTTTGTCAAATCAATACAAACGACAATTAAACTACTTCTACATGCAAATCAAGTTGATTCAACATCAAAACGTGTGTTTCGGCCTCTCGTTTTGATCAAAAACTCTTCTGGTCGACTCATTTGGTCGTTACAAATGATCCTACACATGACCAGTCGTTTTCAGCATAGTCCTGGCATTGCCCATTGGACTGCAGTAAAGAACATTTTGAGGTACTTGAGAATAACCAAAGATATGTTCTTGGTGTTTGGAGGAGTGGAAGAGGAGCTCACTATAAGGTGTTACACTGATGCTGGCTTCCAAAGTGACCAAGATGATTCTCGCCCACAATTAGGATTCGTATTCACTCTCAATGGAGGAGCTGTCAATTGGAAAAGCTCCAAACAAAGTGTAGTGGCTGATTCAGCCACCGATCCGAACGAATAGCTGCATCAAATGCTGCGAAAGAATCTGCTTGGATGAAGTAGTTCATCAACTACCTCGAGGTGATTTCAGATCTTCAGAAACTAATCTAGGTGTTCTGTGATAACACAGGAACCAGTGCTCAAACCAAGGAGCCCAGATCACAGGGTTAAGCACATTCTAAGAAAGTTCCACTATATACGGTAAATACTGGAATGAGGAGACATCTTAATAGGCAAAATAGACACAGATCAAAACTTAGCAGACCCGTTAACTAAACCTATGTCTCAGGACAAGCATGGGAATGCTATCGGTCTTAGATTGGATAACCATTTGTTTTGATTTAGTATTTGGATGTACAAACATTCAAACAGTTGTACCTTTTGAATTCACCTTTGATTTACTGGCTAAATGCAAAGTTTGAATCTTACAATTGTGTTCGATTTTGATACGTTTAATCCATGAATCTTGTATTCTAAATTATCCATAGTCAGTCAGACCCATGGGAACGACTCTGAATTAAGACTATTCTGACTTTGGACTCAAGGGGTTGACTTCCAAACTCACAAACCTCATTGTGAATGACGTTGGATGTAACTCGCATCAGATCTTCTTCATGGATCTTGGTCATAAGGTGTATTTGATTTAGGTATACTCATTTAGTATCCTCTAACTTGAGATATATACTAGAACTTCCATTTACTAAAGACTATTCTTTGATCAATGTCAAACGCTGTCGCGTAACTGCTAGTCATAAAGGCATTGGTTGGGAGTGGTTTTGAAGTTCAGTGGGAGTTGTATGTAGTCAAGATGGGATTATGTACTCTTACATGATATGTAACAGTTAGACATCGGGGCGCCCTCGTTGATTCAAACTGGTGAAGTGTAAGGCCTTACCCAATCTTACTGTTTGTTTGATTGGATCACTTTGATTCTGTGAATGAGAACGATAATGATTGAACGCCATGTGAGATTGAATCTAATCCATGTCTCATTGTTTCAATTGATATCTTTCACAGCGAGGATAGATGACGAAGATTGCCATAAGTCTACTGTCTTCATGTAGCAAGTCGTTGCTAAAGAGAAGATACCTTGGTTAACGACTTTAAAGTGTCATGACCTGTTGGGGGCAGCTATGTGTAGCTAGAGCGCTGCTGGCTGTCTGCGTTGAGATCTTATCAGAGATCGTCTAAGTGGGAGCTGTTGGATATTATGTCCGGCTCGATAAGTCAACGTTGCCGACCGGGTCTTGACCGGTAAGAGTTATACCTTGGGCAACGAACTAAAATTCACTTAACTAGTTTAACTGGTAATTATGAATGATATGAAACAGATCATAATTATATTTATGATCATGAGCGGATTTATATTATTAATACTCATTATTAATAATATAATTGTTTATCTTAACTGATAAACTTGTTGCGGGTATTAACTGAGAGACGGGTACATGGCCCGGGTGAGACGGGTATACTCATCCTACGCCACTTGTCACGCATGCACCTTTGCTGCGCCATATGTCGCACATGCACCCACCTACCGCCACTTGTCACGCATGCAATCTTGCATGGCCACTTGTTGGACATGCATAAGCTTCTCGACACTTGTCCATCTTCCAAATGCATGCCCGCCATTTGTCGCACATGCATGGATCTCCATATATTATTTAAAGTAGTGTATGGACAAGCTTTGTGGGGTTAGAAGATTTTGCAAAAACTCTCAAAGCACCCACATCCACAAGCGGCCACAACCGCCACCACCGCAGGCCGCCGTCGCCGCCTCCGCCGATGTCTGACGTCGCCGCCCGCCTGTTGTCGCCGCCCAACGCCATCGCTCACCGCCGGCCGCTGCCACCGGTCACTTCCGCTCGCCGCCAGTCACTGCCGCTCGCTGTCGGTTACTGCCGCCGCTATACGGGTTCGCACTCGCATTCGTTATTTCGTATCACTAGTACTTGTTCGTCGAACCTCGGTGTATCAACCGGTTAGTCATTAACCGAGGTATATCTTTCTCATCGGTAGTTAAATATACTTTTTCACTGTGCTCGTATTTGCAAGTAACCGGATCCTGTCGGGTTTCGTTTTGTTGATCACTTGTTTTTTTTTCGCTGTGTTTTATTAATTAACTCGCTTAATTAATTAACCATTATTTATTGTACCGGGTTTTTGATAAATAAAATTTTGACCAATCACCATGGAAACCCAACACTGTGGAGGTAACCGCCTCGTGATAGGTATTGGGCTCATCCTCAACCATATAGCTCATGAAGTCTGGACCAAAAGATTTTTCAACCCTTGGTTGTTTGCTTCATCTAAGCTCACCCTCCTCAACCTCGGGTCGTTCATGTCTTTCATCTAATCATGTAGATGAACTTGGACCTGCTTCATCAACTGTTGTTGATGCAGTTACGTGTGTTTGTCCTAGCATAGGAAACACATTTTCAAAATATGAGACAATGTTAGGATTTGCCTCCCTGATTGTTTGTTAGTGTACATCGGGATTCTTGGACTCATGTACAAGAAAATGATGTGCACTACATAGATGCGCATATCCTATGAATATGCAATCAACAGTTTTGGGTCCTATCCTAATAGCCTTAGGAGGTGGTACAATCACCTTTGCTAGGCTCCCCACACTTTCAAGTATTTATATGAAGGCTTTCTTCCTCTCCATAATTCATATGGAGTTTCGACGCTATTTTTTAATGGTATCTTGTTCAAAAGATAGTTTGTGTAACACCCCGATCGTGTAATACAACAAACCGCGACGGAAACATCGGGGAGTCACGTTACAGCAAATTGTTTCATAACACATGGTATTTGAAGTTTTGTTTTATTTCATTAATAAATTACATTGTTTTGATACAAATCAAATAAATACAAGTAATTGTCTTTCAATTTTTAAAGTCACTAAGGCCCGAGTCCATCCTATGTGTAGCATGCGTCAACTATCGTGACATAATAGAACCTGAAACATATGTGAAAATAAAACGTCAGCATAAAAATGCCTGTGAGTAACATAAGTTTTGTTATTTAGATTCATGGCTTTGGATATTAAAAGAAAAGGATTTTTACGATTTCAAAAATAGCCATGAATCCTTGATAAAAGGGTGAAATCTAAAATACTTTGCTTTTTGATAAAAAGGATTTGTAGTATATGCAAAATATACTTTGGTTTTGAAATAATAGGATAAGTAGTATATCAAAATATACTTTGGTTTATGAAATAATAGGATAGGTATTATATCAAAATGTACTTTGGTTTATGAAATAATAGGATAGGTGGTATATCAAAATATACTTTGGTTTATGAACAACAGAATCGGTAGTATATCAAACTATACTTTGGTCTTATGAAATAATAGAATAGGTAGTATATCAATATATACTTTGGTTTATGAACAACAGAATCGGTAGTATATCAAACTATACTTTGGTTTCTAAATAAGAGAATCGATACTATATCAAACAATACTTTGGTTTGTGAATAACAAAACTTGGTAGTATATCAAACTATACTTTGGTTAACAATAAAAGATAAATTTGTATGGTTTAATTGGAAAAAATTGTAACAACACATTGTGGTCGTTTGGCAATACATTCAAACCTTAGTATATCAAACTATACTTTGGTTGACGTTATAGATTTACCACAAAGGCAAATCTATTTTGTGTAAACTTCATTTCTAACATTCCCTAATCAAACTTCCAAACAAACCTAGGAAGCGGGAATGGGGTGTCAAGTCCTATAGCGCTATATCATACTACCAATCGGCTTGCTCATTGTTAATGAATGTATTTTAGGCATGAGTACAAATACGCACCAACAAGGGTCTTACTAAATTTGAAAATCATTATTTAAGCTATAGGTAAAGGTTTCAAATCATTAAAGGATTAAAGTACTATTTATGTAGAATCATATAGTTTCGAAATCATGAAAATAATGATCCGCACATATAAATCACCCCAAAAAATTTAGAAAACGTAAAAGAGGGGAACTATGTACTCACTTGAGATTGCATAAACGTCCTTGAATCAATGGGAAATAACAAAGCTCAAATGTGTCCTAATGTGTCGGATAACTATGTTAGTGCGTCGAGACTATAAACGGGAGATCGGAAGAATGAAGTCTTACAAACCAAACGAGTGTTGGGACTCATATGATATGGTTTAATAAACTTAACATTCTGATTTGGAAAGGATCCTAAGTGCTTTTTACCCGTTATGACTCGTTAAGGTAGTTTACACTACTTTAACGGGCCGTTTGCGTAAATATACGTTCGGATGGTTAAATATGTCTTATGAAAAGTCTTATATGTCAAAACATGTTTAATAATGTTGCAACATCAGTTTATATGTCAAAACTTTCGTTACATATGCTTAGAATTGATTTATGCGCAAAAGGGTATTTTAGTCATTTTTAAGAATATAGAAAAGACTTATCATAACATTAACCAAACGATGTGACCATAAGGTATAACCTCAGTAGGTTATTCCCTATATAACTATGGTCACAAATATGTGTTTGGTCAGATCCTAAGATCGACCAAACGGGCCGGATTTGAAAGTCAAAGCGGTGGTCAATACCGCTCGACTTACGACCTTAATAAAGCGCTACACTTGAAGTGACGAGTTAGACATGTCAAGACATGTCAAAACATGTCTAACTAAGTTATAAAACTGATTTGGTATCAAAACATGGTGTTTTGATACCCGAAAATAGTTTTGTCGTAAAATACACATAATGCGCATCTTTGACTGAAACTTTGACTCGTCACTTCGACTAGTAAACGTGGTAATCAGAAGGTGCAATCGCAAGGGATTTTAACCTTTGTGATTACAATCATGTTGCAAAGTTCAATTGAACTTTGATTTGACAAATTAAGGTCAGAACCGAAAGTCAAACAAAAAGTCAAACTAGTTGACTTTTAGCTCATAACAAGCTAAAATAAAGAACAAGACTAAGGAAGAACACTTACTTGTGTTCTAGGAAGTCATAGAACTCGGTAGGAGGCTTCCATAAAGCTAGAAAAAAGCTCCAATGATGTGGGAGAAAGAAAGAAGGAAAGAGCAAGTTGAAATGCTGAAAAATGCTAGCTATTTATAGTAATCTTAAAGCCATAGGATCAATACACATGTCCCATGAGGTGGCAAGGATCAAAGGTGATCAAAAACAAGTGTCAAAAGCAGGTTAAGACTTGGTGATCATGAATTCTTGGGCTCCAAGAATGAAAAACAAGGGGCTGAATCAGTTTTCTGTTACTGGGCACTTTTGGCTACCCGCGACGGGTTTAGGCTCAGGTTTCACGCCCTGCCATACCCTCAGACTAATTTTTGAAACTTGGCAGATTGGCCCCTGGACTTGTTTCATCGTGTTTTGTCACTTTTAACACCTTTTAACATGCGTACTGTTAATGCTAGTGAAGTTTTTCAGTCCAGGGTTCTAGATTGGTGGACTACTGAGCACAACAGGCGCGGCAATGATTCAGCTTATGGTCTTTCTTGGGAGGAACTCAGGGAGCTGATGATGAAGGAGTTCTATCCTCCCCATGAGGTTCAAAAGTTGGAGAGTGAATTCTGGCATATCAAACAACATGGAGGTGATAACGCTGGTCTCACCGCTCGCTTCAAGCAGCTCAGTATCATCTGTCCTAGCCAGGTGGCAACACCTGAGATGATGATCAAGAAATACATCCGCGCTCTCGCTGACTGTGTAGCTGACTTTGTTCAGGCAGCTAAACATGCTACTATTGAGGAGACTTACCAACTCGCCACTGAGATCAACGGTAAGCGAGTCTTAGCTGGGTATTTCAAGACCTCGACCAAGAGACTCAGTCAAGCAACCGCAACTCCCGCTCTCGACACTGCAGCCTCACAAGTTTCAAAGTCTTCACATCAGAATCGCAAGCGCAAGGGTAACAACAACAAGAACTACGCTACTACGGCAGCTCCTCCCAATGTTGTCCCTGTACAACCCAACCAGAACCGTCAAGTTGTAGCTCCTAACACCAACGCACCGCCTGCTAAGCGTGCGTATACTGGTTTTCATCATTTATGCCCTACTTGCACCTACCATCACCCTGCAGGGGTGAATTGTCGTTTCTGTGCGAACTGCAACATTTATGGGCCTTTCACTGCTCATTGTCGTTCATGCCCACGCCAACAAGCTCAAGCTCCTCCAGCACCACCAGCTCAAACCCTTACTATTCAGGGTAACCAAGTATCTCTTGCTCCTGTTGTTCATTCACGAGCTTGCTACTCTTATTGTGACCCGAATCATTTTGTTAACGTCTACCCGAATCGAGTTATGAAACAAGAACTGCAGCCACAACCACCGAAGCAGCAGCAACAGCAACAACAACAACAACAACAACAGTAGCAACCTCAGCAGCAACCACAACAAGCAGCCCACGGGAGAACTTTCAATATCAATGTCCGCCAGGCTCAGACTGAAAACAATGTTGTTAATGGTACGTTCTTTGTTAACGATATTGATGCTTCGTGTTTATTTGATACTGGAGCCGATAACTGTTTTGTGTCGTTTGAATTCAAAAAGCTCCTAAACTGTAAACGTGCTAACCTCCCAATGACGTTCGACGTAGAAATTGCCACCGGAAGAACCATCACCGTCAGTTCCGTTCTCCGTGATTGTACTCTCGAACTCAATAATCACGTCTTCCCGATCGATCTCATTTAGATGCAACTTGGTAGTTTCGATATCATAGTAGGCATGGATTTTCTTTGTGAAAATCGTGCTGAAGTCGTTTGTTTCGAAAAGATGATTTGTTTCTCTCTATCTAGTGGCGACCAACTCTGTTTCTATGGCGAAGTATCCTCAAAAGAACTGAAACTTATGTCGTGCATTCAAGCAAGCAAATATCTCCACAAGGAATACATGGCTTTCTTGGCACACATCGTAGTAGTGGAGAAGGAAAAGAAGCCGATGGAAAAGGTACTTGTGGTCCGTGATTTTCCTAATGTCTTTCCTGATGATTTACCCGGTCTACCCCTGACTCGTGATATCGACTTTCGTATCGACCTCATTCCTGGAGCTAACCCTGTCCCTAAAGCCCCTTATCGCCTCGCACCGTCTGAAATGCGTGAAATTTCTAGTCAACTCCAGGAATTACTTGATAAAGGCTTCATACGCCCTAGCACATCTCCATGGGGCGCACATGTCCTTTTCATGAAAAAGAAGGATGGATGGATCGTTCCGAATGTGCATCGATTATAGGGAACTCAACAAGCTTACTATCAAGAATCACTACCCTCTACCCCGAATTGACGACTTATTTGATCAATTGTAAGGCGCTACGTGTTTCTCTAAGATCGATTTACGTTCTGGTTATTATCAACTACGAATTCAGGAACAAGACATCCCTAAAACCGCTTTTCGTACTCGTTATGGCCATTATGAATTCGTTGTTATGCCTTTTGGTCTTACCAACGCACCCGCGGTCTTCATGGATTTGATGAACCGTGTGTGTAAGCCCTTTCTTGATCGCTTCGTTATTGTGTTTATCGATGATATCCTTATCTACTCGAAGTCGAAAGTTGAACATGCGCAACATCTTCGTTTGGTTCTAGAGCTTCTCCAAGGGAATCGCCTCTACGCCAAGTTCTCCAAGTGTGAATTTTGGCTCGAGCAGGTTCAATTCCTCAGTCACATCGTCAATAGTCAAGGTATTCACACCGATCCCGCGAAGATTGAAGCAGTTAAGAGTTGGATTACACCAAAAACCCCATCCGAAGTTCGCTCTTTTCTCGGATTGGCGGGTTATTACCGTCGATTTATCGCTGATTTCTCTAAAATCACCGTTCCTCTCACCTCTCTGACGCATAAAGACAAGCCTTTCGTTTGGGAACCGAACAAGAGGATGCCTTTCAAACTCTTAAGCGTATGCTTTGCAACGGTCCCGTACTCGCGCTACCCGATGGAAACGACGACTTTGTTGTCCATTGTAATGCCTCTAACCTAGGTCTTGGTTGTGTTCTTATGCAACGAGACATGGTTATCGCGTACGCGTCTCGTCAACTCTAAGTCCCTGAGAAGAACTACACAACCCATAATCTCGAACTCGGTGCAGTTGTCTTTGCATTAAAGATATGGCGACACTACCTTTATGGTACTAAGTGTACGGTCTTTACCGACCATAAGAGCCTACAACACATCTTGAACCAGAAAGAGTTGAATATGCGCCGACGTAGATAGGTTGAACTTCTCAACAACTACGATTGTGAGATACCCTACCACCCAGGCAAAGCAAACGTCGTTGCTGACGCTCTTAGCCGACGAAGCTATTTACATAGTGTTCATAACGTTCAAGCCCAACTCGACCTCGAAGCTCTCATTCGCGACGCTCAACACGCTTGTTTTCTCGAGAACACCCTGAAGGAAGAAAGAATACTTGGAACCGAAACCAACTAGTGAATAAACCTAATGGTATTTTTCACTATCTCGACCGCACTTGGATACCTAGTCGCAATAATCTCCGAGAGATTTTGTTGACTGAAGCCCACAAATCTCGATATTCCATTCATCCCGGTGCCGACAAGATGTAAAAGGACCTCCGTGCCAGGTATTGGTGGCCAGGAATGAAGAAGGATATCGTTCTCTATGTTTCGAAATGCCTGACTTGTTCGAAAGTCAAGGCTGAACACCAACGACCTCTGGCTTACTCGAACAACCCGAGATCCTGATGTGGAAATGGGAGAGTATAGCCATGGACTTCATTAGGAAACTCCCTTGCACGCCATCAGGTCACGATAGCATTTGGGTTATCGTTGATCGTCTTACGAAATCCGCTCACTTTCTACCGATACGAGAAGACTATAAGGTTGAACGATTAGCACGAATCTATACCGACGAAGTCATTTGTCGACATGGGACACCTCGTGACATCATCTCGGACCGCGATGGTCGATTCACCTCGCGCCTTTGGGAGACTTTTCAGTCCACTATCGGTACTACTCTTAATCTCAATACCACATTCCATCCCCAGACCGACGGTCAGACTAAACGCACGATTCGCACCCTTGAAGACATGCTTCGTTCGTGCGTTATAGATTTTGGTGGTAATTGGGATTCGCATTTACCTTTAGTCGAATTCTCGTACAACAACAGTTTTCACGCTAGTATTCAAATGGCACCCTTTGAGGCATTATATGGAAGAAAATGTCGATCGCCTATTGTATGGCACGAGATCGGAGACGCGCAAATTACCAGTCCTGAGTTATTACAAGAAACGACTGACAAGATTCTCCAGATACGAGACAATCTTTTGAAAGCTCAGAGTCGTCAAAAGAGTTACGCCGATAAACACCGCAAGCCCATTGAGTTTGAAGTTGGCGATCACGTACTCATAAAGGTTTCTCCTTGGAAGGGGGTGATCCAATTTGACAAGAAAGGAAAGCTAGCGTCACGATACGTGGGACCCTTTAAGATTCTGGAAAGAATTGGCAAAGTGGCCTACCGACTCGAATTACCGGAGGAACTCAGCAACGTACATCCGACCTTCCACGTCTCGAACCTCAAAAAGTGACTAGCTGAAGAAAATCTTCATGTTCCTCTTGAAGATTTGAAAGTTAACGAAACTCTACACTTTGTGGAAAAGCCAGTGGAAATCATGGACTGAGAGACCAAGAAACTTCGACGCTCTCGCATTCCTATAGTGAAGGTTCGCTGGGAAGGCAAACGCGGCACCGAGTTCACTTGGGAACTCGAAAGAGATATGAAAGCTAAATATCTACAACTCTTTGTTACGCCTGCGCCTTAATTTTGGGACGAAATTCCTTAAAGTAGGGGAGGCTGTAACAACCCGACTTTTTGGATCGTTACCAATCACCGTCATTTCGTTTGTAACCGCTTGTACTCCTGATATTTCGATTAACGCAATGGGTTTAAACTATATTTTACAACGCATTTTAAACGCTTATTACAACGCTTATTTCAAACGTAGTTATCGCATTTAACGCAGTTTACAACCCTCACTCTTTAAACGCATTTTATCGCATGTTACATCGCTTAAACGCTATCGCAACGCAAACTCAATGCAACTCGAAATGTGGATTTACTTCTATGCACCTTAGTTATTATGTGTGTTAATTGTGTGATTATTTTGTTATGTGGTTATCTCAACGCAACGCTTATACGCACAACGCTTACTCGCAACTCGCTTAAATGCAACGCAACGCTTAACACATGAAACAAAAGTTGGAAAACTAACTCGCATAACTCGGCTGATCAAATAGACAACCGATCGAATGGACATCCGCTCAGATGACCATCCGGCCGGATGGCCGGCCATCCGACCACTGCCACTTACGCGCACTGACTTAACCCTTCTTTCACCCTCTATAAAAACCGCCGTACATCTCCTTTCACTAATTTGAAACCTTCATCCGACCACACGCACACAAGTTAGTCTCAGTCACTCTTAATCGAGATTCAAGGCTATTTCGTAAGTATTTCTCCTCAAATTTTGTACAATCATCATCACCAATCACTTCTACATCATCTTCTCCATCAAAATCACACACAAACACTTACTTTTTCTCTGAAATCACTGATTTAGACCTCTTGAAGGTGGTTTCCACTGTTTTGCTCTGGTAAACAGTTAAGGAACAGCATTTGATCAAGAATGATTCTAGATCTGAAAGATTTCACACGTTTTAACTCGAATCTCAACAAGATCTCAACACTTTTCAACTATTTTCAACCTTTCTTCACCTTTTCTTCACTTTTCTACTCAAAACCGATGGAATTTGGACTCATTCAGACTCTCTACTCATTTTCTAGTTGAGAGCCGGCTTGAAAACGGATTTCCACCGGAGAGATGACCGGTTAAACATGAAATTCCATCAAGAACAGTGAGTCTGATCGAATGGGTTGAGACCACTCGGTCGAATGAGCTGGACTTGGTGTACTTTCCGTTGTTTGACACCTCGTCACGCCATCTCTGTTAAACCTCAAACTTTTTAACTTAGAAAATTTCACAAGTTTTCAGATAAAACAGATCGCCCACTCGAGTGGCCATCCTATAGGATGACCATCCGATCGAATGACCATTCGACCAGGTGACCTGTCTCTCGTGGAAATCCTTGTTCAAAACAATTTGATTAAACTTCAAACTTTAACAATTTTCCGAAACAACATACATCTCATTCGAATGGCCATCCGTTCGAATCATCATTTGACACTTAGCACATCCGACATTCTGTTTACGCACTGTTCAATGCTTATGCTTCTGTTTTATGATCAGGCTAACTCCCACGCGCTCCCTTCAATCCAACCAAGTTGTGTTTACTTGTTAAACACCTACTGTGAGTATACTCGAACCCATTTTCTTTTAACGCACTTTTGGGTGTTACATACGTTCTATATCAAAACACAACAACACACTACGTAAACACTTTACAACGCTAACCACTCCCGCATACGTGATCTACTATGCTTATACAGTGTTACGCTATACCGCCTCTAGCAACGATAGTACTATAGTTTGGACTCAGCACCTGTCGTGGACAGGGGTTGCTAGGGATCACATCACTTTACTTCACGTGTTCGTTGAACATGTGTCGTGCATACTCTACAACGCAGTCTCGTGGTTAAGTTGTAATCATTGTGTGATAGTACTTGCTTTCGCCCATTACGTGATACATGCCGGTTATGCGTAAACGTTTTCTCTACTATATGCTATGCAAACTTGTGTACTCACCTTTACATTTTATGTATTGACTTTATTTTAACGTATGTGATAGGTTGATAGGATGCTATGTTGTGATGAAACGAAGTAGGAAGTCTAGAAACTCCACTAATAGAAATCTAGGTTGTCGGACTTGTTTTGCTTTTGAGAACACCCTGTCTGTAATAATTGTTTGTGGGATATTTGTTGATTGGTATGGGACAATTAACCTTTTAAATATTGCCATTAATAGTTGTTATGGATTCTCTTGAGCAATCTGGTTCGCCTAGTGTCGCGCCCCGATGATTCCGCAATCAGTTGGGGTGTGACAAAAGAATGAAAAGAGTCGGGTTATAAGTTTATATATGATAGCAATTTTGACCCGTTTTAGTCAATTGGATAGTACAAATAGGATACACCAAAGGGATTTCTATTGATTTTTTGCGGGAAAATAGAGAATAGAGGCCCTAGATGGATGTCATGTGCCCCCTAGGTATGGACTTTATTAGATAGGATAGATAGTGAATTGCTGTGAAACATATAAAGCATCATGTACAACAGGTTAAAGCTTGAACATTATGAATGGTTTTAAATATAGTTTAGTGTTAAGATAAGTTTGGGAAAACAAAATTTATATATGTGTTTTAAATAATCCATTTATGAAAGTGCTAATACCTAACAAAATCTTAGAATAACAAAAACATTCCATGTGTTACCTACAAAAACTTTAAAACTAGTCACGTTATTAATTGGGTAAACAATGACATGTTTGGTCCATGATTGGGTGTTTTTTTATTGTAATTTGATGGTGAAATCATAATAAGACATGATTGGACATCTACGGATAATTTAAGGGCAATGGGCCCTTCCCACTAATTCTCTTTTCTCCAATATATAAAAGGGTGTACATATCTACATATCATTTTGCCTATTTACACACCAAAAAAGGTGTTTTTTGTCCTTATATGCACACCCTTCAGTGTCGAACTGTGGCCAAAACACGGCGTTTTGGTCCGGTTAACCAGACAAAGACTGATGGATGTCTGACGGGTCTGTTGACCGGACCAAAACGCCGAGCTTTGGCCGCGTTTTGGTCCTATCAACCAGACAAAAGACTGACACCCGGTCTAGTTGACAGGACCAAAACGCGGCCAAAGTTCGGCGTTTTGGTCCGGTCAACAGACCCGTCAGACACCCGTCAGTCTTTGTCTGGTTAACCGGACCAAAACGCCGCGTTTTACCACAGTTCGACACTGCAAGGTGTGCATATAAGGACAAAAACACCTTTTAAGGGTGACTATCTACACACTTGGTGTGTAGATAGTTTGGCCCTATATAAATTAAGACTAAAGGGTATGGAGAGGATGGGCTTGGAGGGGATGAGCCGCCACGTCAGCGCCACATCACCGGCTCGTGTGGGATGGGCCTCCTTCATATTTGAGGGGGATGGAGGATGAGGCTACCCCACCTCATTATTTTATAATTTTCTAACTTTTAATTTATTAACTTAATAAAAAATTTATAAAAGTTAAAAAATACAACATAAAACAACATAGATAAAGTCACTTCATAACATAAAAAAAATTACATTTCCTAAAAAAAAAACATTACCGAAAAAAAAATTACATTTCATAAAAATAAAAAAACAACCTACGACGTCCATTTTTTCTTCACCTCTTCTTTCATCCTCCGATAAACCTCGCGTTCATCCTCCGGAACCGAGTCGAGATCCAACCTCATAATCCTAAAATCCTCCGCTCGAGCATAGTCGGCCAACACGGTTTTCTTGTGAGTGTATTTTTCGGCCGCGAACTCTTTGAACGAACGGAATTCGTTTATCAAGTCGTCCATTTTCGCCGATGCCTTCGAGCCGCCCCCTCCACCTGAGCCGCCCCCTCCACTCGAGCCGGCCCCTTTGCGCTTTCCGGCCGCCTCTTTTTTTGCTTTGTCCCTCCCGATGGGACGTTCCGACTGGTGAATGGGCAACACGTCCTCGTCATCTTCCGGGTCGTCGTTTATGTCGATTTGACAACGAGCGGTGGAGCCTCCCGCACTATAACTTCCGGACTCGGAAGTTTTAGTCCGTTTGGCGGTTGCGACCTCATTTGGAATCGGCGTCCATTTTTGTTCTTTCCTTACAACGTTCCATGCTCGGAAGTGCGGGAAAGGCTTTGAATTTTGAAAGTCCCACTTAGCGATAGCAAGGTTAAGAATGTCCGACTCCTTACTCCCGCTAGGAGGACAAGTGTAAATTTGGTTATAAATTTCGTTAAAGTTATTGATGATCTTGATCATTTTACGCCACTTACCCGAGACGGCTTCTACATCACGATCCGAGCCATGCTCCATAAGCTCGTGAAATTTAGCCGTTGTCTTCTTCCAAAAACTACTACCCGTTTGATTGTTTCCTAAATTTTAAAAAAATAATGCATTAGTAAAAATAAAAAATAAAAACTTTTAAAATTTAAATTAAAAATATAAACTTTGGTTCATACCGACTATCGGGCAAGTAGAGGACTTAGCAAACGCCATTGCTAGCGCCTCCTCCTCTACTTTCGTCCAAGGTCTCCCCTTTGCTCTCGAACCGCTTTTTGACGCGGTTTCGGGTACGTTTTCAACCTTCTTCCCCTTCCCCTTGGTTTTTTTCGGTTGAGCTCTTGCGGTGGCGATTCGGGGATGACTTCTTCATCATCATCATCATCGTCAAGTTGAACCGGTTGGGAAGTTGGCGGTTGCGATTGGAGTTGTTCAAACGAGTTGCGTTGCATGATTTGTTGTAGTGCTTGGTATTGTTGGAGTTGTTGAACTTGAGACATTTGTGAGAATGCGTTGGGTGTTTGTTGGAAACCCGAAAAAGGAAATTGCGGAGCCCCCCACGAATGATCCATATTCGGAGTGTAAGCGGGAGTCGAAAAAAAGTTAGGTTGGTTCGGGTTGTTATTATTCGGGTTGGGGATGTTTGGGTTGGGGTTGTTTGGGTTGAAAGGATTCATGATTAGAGAAAATGGTATAAAAAATATGGAGTGTTTTTTATAAAAAAGGAAGAGAATTGAAGAAGAATGGGAGTAGATTGGGATAGAATTGTATAAAAATGGATGAGATAGAGGGTATTTAAATTGAAAAATGAATTTTTTTTAAATAAAAGAGCCGTTGCAAACGGCTAAAAATTTGAAGTGGGGCCCCGTCTCATTCGACGGTGGGGAGCCGTTTGGGCCGAGCCGTTCCTCAGGTGGGCGGTGTGGGGGACCGGCGCCGGTCCTAGCCGGGCCTAGCCGGCCCCCATACCCTTTAGTCTAAGGGGTATGATAAATACATCAAAAATAAGGATTAATATACTAAAAAGTCAAAATTAGTAATCATTTAGTAATGATTAACTACTTTATTATATTATTTTAATATAAAGTCAAAAGTAATAATTATGTTTTATTTTAAAGCCAAAAGTAATAATTATGTTTTTTAAGTTATTTTATTTTATAATACTTTTGTTACTTTTTTATATTTCGTTATATTATTATCAATATTAATATCAATATTAATAAATAAATAATCAAGACACTTTATTAGGCTTATCCGATGAACCTTCCGATCAAATGACGGTTCCGGCGAACTTCGGTGAACATGATAGACAGATGGCAGTTCCGGTGAACTCCGGTGAACATGAACCTTCCGATCAAAGAAAAGACCAAGAAGGGACGACAAAACCTTTCGTAGTAGGGTTACTATTAAAAATATAATGTAGGATTATTTACTTATTTTTAACTGTCTATTTTTTCTAGAAAGTAACAAGTATATTTTCTTTTCTAATGACACAATTTTCGGGTTCATTGGTCGGGTTGAACTCGCCAACCCACGAACACGACCCGTTTAGCACCCCTACATCAGATCTTTAAGCGGCGGCAAAGATGAAAGAAAAAACTAAAAAAAAGTGAGGTGCTTAGTTTGTTTTTAAATTATTATTATTATTATTATTATTATTATTATTATTATTATTAAATTTGAATCTTGCATTTAGATGACATGTTTTATGTATATATATATATAACTTTTTCATCATACGTATTTTTTTTTAAAACAAACTTAAAAGTGTATATTTTTAATCAGTAAAGTTTATTTCTTATTTTTTTGGAACATGTTTTTATTTATAAATAAAAAAACGTATTTAGTTTTGTTTACCTAAAAAATCTAGGGGGAAACATGACAAAATTTAATGTATTTTTTTGAAAAGGGGGTATATAAAGTAATAAAAGGGGGGTATATTTCATCCAATAAAGTTAGGAGTGAGAAAATGATATGCATTTATTGCATTATGTTATATCCAATAAAGTTAGGAATGAGAAAATAATATATAAAAAAAGTTGACTTGTGGGTACATTTAACGATACTGGTGTTGTTAAATATACTCAAAAGTCAACATTTCATGAGAGAAGGGTGGGCAGGAGAGAGTAAGGGGCTGACATTAATTACCCAAGGCATTAATTACCTAATATTACTAATTTATTTTTTAATTATTAATTACAATCTATATTATTTTTTAAGTGAACATAAATTATTTTTTATACAATCAAACTTTTGTGTAATGAGTTTTCTTAATTTTTGTTATAACACACAGACTTGACAAACGTTTTTGAATAAATTATTCAACTTTTAAACCAATCAAGTTGAATAAAAAAATGGTCTGAAATGTGTAAAAATATTAAAAGACAGCTGTTTATCATATAAATGTTTTAGTTTTTTTAATTTAAGATGGTTAATATATAAAGCTATGGTGCTTCGTATCAGCAAAAACAATTCTAAATAACATTTATAAAGCTATGGTGCTTTGAAAAAAAATAAGATAAATGTCTTTATTGATTATAAAACGTATATGAAGCAACATTAGTATGTCTGTGGCTGGATGAGAGACAATGCATGGGAGGGATATAACAACCCTCCTAAGAATATTTTGGACACCCCTAAATGTCCTAAAATATACTCTGTACGCGAGAAACGAGCCCATTATACCTCTGTACTTGTGAAAAACAAGAAAAAGAAAACTCAGGAGTCGCTCGCGGGGCACGACAGCCTTAGCTAGGTTTGTCGCGGGCCGCGACTGTCTTTGTTTGTCGGACAAGGCACAGTGCCACGTGTCCAATGACTCACCGAGGCTACCTCCCTGACTCGACCAAGCTAGAGCCTAGTCTAGAGTCCTCACGGGCTGCGAAGACTGAGGCTTAGGCTTACGCGGGCCCCGAGCCGCCTTAATTATGGCCTATAAATAGCAGACGACGAGTTCATTTCAACTCGTTCAAAATTTCTGAATTCTCTCTAATATTCTGTAGGCAATTATAATACCCGGGCATAATACCCACTATAACGCAAAGTTTTGCCTCGTTGTAAGTATTATAACCCTGCTATTACCCTACACGATCGATTTAGGATTCCGTAATGCATGTCGGCTCTGCCCGACTCAGTCATTGGAATTCTGTCTCGAGTTGTACGGTTAATTTGAAATGGGTTATTTTACTAACACGTGTGTATTATTTGATTTTAATATATAAAAACCAGGAGATACTACAGGAAGCTTTAAGTATTACCTAAGTAAACAAAGTGGGTACATCTTATTTTTGTAAACCGTTTTTACAAAACCTCAATTGTTTTAAAGTATAATTAACAGTGATTGAGTATTTGTGATTCTACAATTACTGTCGGTAAGTTGGGGTTTTGTATACATTACTTGTTACTACCCTGTGAGTAGTAACATGACCACATGTCAGGATTGACAGTACCGTGGGTGGTAATTGAGTAGATATAAACAAATGTAATTGTGGATGCCCTCAATTCTGTAAAAGTGATAAAATTGTTTTGATTAAACTGGGATGCACTCACCAGTATTTCTTGCTGATAAAATGTTTTTAAAACGCGTTTCAGGTAACACAATATGAAAGCCAAATAGAAGCCAGCTGGAGAGCACTGAAGGCTTGGAAAAGTGGCTATAAAAGTTACCTAAATAAACAAGAAGTTTTTGGTTTCAATAATTAGGGTTTATCCCTACAAATGTATTGTCAAATGAACTTGGGTTTTATCCCAAAGCTTTATTATTATAAAAGTTGGTGGTTTACTCTGATAAAAATATTTCCAAACTACGGTCCTGATGTATTCCGCTGCCAAATTAATAAACACCGATACCACCCATCTGGATGCTCGCAGCGCCCGCTCCCGAGATAGAGGTCGGGGGTTGCGACATCTAGAATTATATACCCAACTTTATCGTAGTGAAAGTGATTTTGTCGATCTAGGTGATTAATTGCTTTAATGTTTACACGTTTACTTTTTTATTAGAGACTCGTTATTTATTTATTTATTTATTTATAATGAACCTTTTCATTTTCGTGTCGATAATAAAGTGCCTTGATTATTTATTTATTAATATCAAGGTTGGAGAACTCGCTAGTCGCTAGCGGGTCGGTGAGGTAGGGACTAGCGACTACTCGGGATTACTCGGGATTAATCGGATCGGACTTTTTATGTATAATTTTAAGTTTTTATACATATATACATATATTTTTATACGTAATTTTTTTAAGTGGACAAGTTTTGACCGGAATCTGGGAGGTTTTGGCCGGAATATGTGTTTTTTCCGATTTTTTCCGATTTTTTCTGATTTTTTTCCATTTTTTTTGTTTTTTCCCGATTTTTTCCGATTTTTCCCTACCGACTAGTCGCGATTAGGGCCGACTAGGGCCGATTAGGGCTGACTAGGCCGACTAGCGATTTTTTCACTGATTAGTGAAAAATTACTCAGTAGAGGTCCGACTAGCGACTAGTCGCCGATTAATCGCCGACTAGTCGCGATTTTTGCAACACTGATTAATATTGATATTAATACTAATACTAATAATAGTATAACAAAATATAAAAAAGTAACAAAAGTCTTATAAAATAAAATAATAAAAAGAAAACATAATTATTACTTTTGACTTTAGAATAAATAATATATTAAAGTACTTAATCAATACTAAGTTTGACTAATTTGGTATAGTAATCCATACTAGCGGTAAGACCCGTGTGCAAACACGGGTCGTTTCTTAGAAAACCATGCATAACAAATATAAATGATGAATATAGTTTTATTTATATAGACTTATAAATAAAATAAATAAATAAATAAGTCAGTCGGTAAATACTTAATGTTTAGAGTATAAAAATACAAAAATATACGATTTATTAATCTTTTGTAAACGAAATAACATTTGCATTCAAACATTGTTAGGATCTGAGTTTCTTATGATCATCAGTTGTTGTAGAAGGGCAGTAGTTAGAGGATATCAGATGTTAGGCCACATTCAAGGGGAAAGACTGATGCAAACAATTGCTTATTGTGAATCCACGGATCTGAACCAGTTTTGGCTTTATCAACTGTTCCTTTGGTAGGGTTCAATCCCAACAATCTCCCCCTGGAACAGATGATGCCAAAACTCTTTATTATTCTGGATTTTTATTATCTCATCAAGAGTTCCCTAACTTGACCTTTGAATTGTAATTCAAAGTTCATAGAGTCCTCATCATCCTCATCCCTGCACAGTGGAAGCTCAAGGAGATCTTGTAAATCTTCAAAACCCATGCCAAGTGCTTCTTCCCTTGATATATGCTTCACTTCACCATTGGATTTGAGCAGATTCAATATGTGGGACTTTTGATCAGACTTCCACTTTAGTATCTTTGAATCCAATGGGTTTCTTGGGAGAGTTTTTATTGTTAATGAGTTTGCAGATTGAGGCCTGGTGATGACAACTTTCGCAGGGTCTTGAGATTGTGCTGAGTCTTGTTTTTCTGCCATAAGTGTCTGAAGAACCATTTTCATGATGTATTCTTCTTGAGCCTTGTCTTCTTTTGTTAATTCATCCATCTGTTTTTGTTTCCTTATTTGATAAAGGATGGTAGCGTGTGAAGCAGTAGGTCTCCTGATTGGCAATTTTTGTTGTTTGACTGGAACCACTGCTTCCGGATAATCAGGCTTTTTAGGAGCAGTGGGATCTCTCTTCCTTAACTCTTCCAACCTTTTGTAGGTAGCTAACACCTTTTCTTCTGACCACCTTGTAACCTAGTTCCTTGACCCATAATCAGCAGTTATCAGCTCTTCTTTCATTCTTTTCAGTTTCAAGGCCCTTTCTAGTACATTTTTCTTGTAATTGGCCCACACTGGAGGAGTTTGCTTTACCTTGTCTTGAATCATCTTTTGAATTCTGGCTATCTCCTCTTGCAGTTCACTGATGGTCCATTCTTTATATTGATACTTTTCTGCCCTGTACTTCTTGTATGCCATGATGTATTCAAGGTAGTCATTTCTCATGCTTTCATCATCTTTTTCTGATAATTTCTGACAAAGGTCTTTTGAGAACTGCTCTAAAGTTCTAACTTTGGTGAGCAGGTATTGCAAATTTCTTTGAATCTCTTTGTCAGACTTTCCCTCTGTGTCTCTTTTAGATATATCCTCTGCTTGTTGGGCTTTTATTTTGAGATATTCTTCTATATTTCTTGGCAAAGGATAACCTTGAATAGATGGGAGTTTCCTCTTTTCAGGGTCATCTTCAGAGTAGAAGGATTTGATTTCCTCCCTGATTGCTGGAAGATCTAGAGGATATTGTACTCCTGCAGGGACAATGGCAGTGTTTTGATTGAAGGCTTGAACTGAAGATAATGGAACAAGGTTTGGAATGGTGACAAGGGACAGTGGTTGTGTAGATGTTAGAGTTGGGGAAGTATCATCTTCCAGTACAATGTTTGTTATCCTTCTCCTTTTATGCTTTGGAGAAGTTGGTGGTGTATTTATGGGTTGAGTGGCAGTGATTGAAGTAGTGGGTATCTGACTAAAAGCTGTTGAAACAACTGGTGTTTCAACCACTGTTGTCTTCTGCTTTTTGGCAGGTGGTTTTTGTGGTGGTGATATTGTTTTTGGTATGGCAGTGGATTGAGTGTGGGTTGATGTAGTAGTGATTGCAGTTGTTGGGATAACATCTGTTGAAACCACTGAAGTACCAACAACTGTTGATACAACATGTGTTTTAACATCTGTTGGTTTGGAGGTTTGATGAGAGGAACTTTTGGGGATTTGAGGAGTTTGTTTGGTGGTTTTGGAAGGTGTGGTTTTGGGTTGGCTTACTTTTCTGGTAGGCTGTCTTCTTTTAGGTTTAGAAGTACCCTGCTCTTCTTTTTCCATCAAAACTTTCTTCTCCTGAGCAAACCTTTTTTACCCTTTTATTTCCATTGACTCTTTCATGTTTGCTTTTAGTTCAGCAAATGCATTTTGAGTCTCATCAACTTTTTTAGAACCATCTGGCCTTGGGATTTCTACCACAAGTTTGGACATTGGATCTGGTGGCATGTATAAACCATCTTCTTTTCCCTTCTTCCCTTTAATTTTCTCCCCCTGTTTGGCATCATCAGGATTTTCAACATAGATGATTGAAGGAGGAGCAGTGCCAGTGGTTTAAAGCAGATGAGCTTTAATGGCTTTGATATCTGCTTGAGTATCTTTGTACCTAGCTTCCATGACATATCTGACCATTTGAAGTTGAACTTCATGCTGTTGATCTGCATATTGTCTTTGTTTATGAAGTAGAGGTTGAAACAGATGCCATAGCTCAGCAGGGGATGGAGCAGATGTTGCAGATGGTGCAGCAGTGGGTGTAGCCTTTTGAGCTTGTAACAACTGTTGCAGCATAGTTTTGATTTCTGCAACAGATGTGTCAAGTTTATCAACCCTCTCTGTTAATTCTTTGTATTTTAAACCATCACACAAGTTAATGGGATCATCTAAATTCCCACCAGTGGTGGTTGTATCAGTGGTTGACTTAGGAAAAGTTTCCCAAAAATCATCCACTGATGCCCCTTGTTCTCGGTACTGGGGACTTCTTTCTTCAGCAGAGGTTACCATTTTAAGGTCACCAGTGTATAATGGAAACACACCAGTGGACACTATGGTTCCCAAAGAAGAAATTGCCTTCAAGGGAGTCTCACTAATGAAACTACTGTCCAGGTGTAAACCAGTGGGTTCAACACCTGTAGTAGCTGCTCCACTTGAACTACTGACAGGAATTACTTGTATTTCCTGCAGTGTAGCCTCCTCAACTGTTGGTGGGTTAGCAGAGATAGAGACACCAGACTCAGTCACTTGTTGTGGTATATTCTCATTGACAGGTGATTGAGAAGAACAGATTTGTGTCTGGGCTATATCAAGTGCATCCAACAGAGGTATCATTGACGGTGGGAGTTGTGCAGTGAGGATAGGGGTAGAAAGAGAATTTTCCCTGGGAGCTGGGCTGTGGAAGATAGATTCAAGTGAATCCATTGCTTCATATTGTGGTGTCCCTGTTGATACAACCTGATCCTTTTGAGAGGATGCAGGAGGAGGTTTAGGCTCAGGTTGAGATATTTCTTCCATCTGCTGTGAGGAAGTAGCAGCAGTGGTTTCAGGTGACTTTTGTGTTGTCACATGTGTTACCTCTGGGATCTCATCTTCCAGAGTCACCTTTTTGGTGGGTTTGGGGGGCTTTTGGATAGTTTTCTTTTTGGTCTTTTTGGTGATTTTTGGTGTGGGTTCCACAGCAGGGGTTGTGCTGCTGTGATCACCAGGAGCAGTGTGCTCAACAGTAGGGGCCTGAGGAGCAGTTGTTGCTGCTAAATTCTACTCAGGTACCTCTGTTTGTGTTTTTGAAGGTTTTGACATCCTTGTGAATGTTTCAGAAGTTAGGCTGTTTATTTGAATAGGATTTCCTTGGATAAGCACATGTGCATTATCCTTTGAAAATTTCTTTTGAAGATAAAAACTTAAAAACCTTGGAGACAATAAAAATGATATTTTATTAACATTCTTAACCATATTATTGAAAATCTCCTTGACAGTAGTTAAAATTTTCTTCAGCCATGATAGCATAGCCCAGGTATTGGATTTTCAATGGTATTTCATTAAAAGCTGTTGTTTTATTTGACACACACATGAGGAGGGTATGGAATAAAAACCTCATGGCAGGTGGAAAACTGCCCTTTTGCATTTCTTCTTCATACCCTCTCTCAATGAAATCAGTTTGGTACTTTGTTATTGGGAAAGAGCTTTTACCTGTAAGATCATTGATTTCAAAAACCTCGGAAATGGTTTGAGGTGTGATGGTAACTGGAATTCTCCTTATTGATGAAGTAATAGCTAAGGTCTTTTTGTCCTTGGTTTCAAGCTTTGCATTTTTCCAGAACTCTTGCTGGGTATCCAAGTAGATGGTTTCATTGCAGGTCAACAAAGTTTTGTACTTTGAAGATGAAAGTGCATCAATCACGGAATGAAAATCTGTGTTTTGACTTGTTTTTGCAAGTGTACACAGGTGGTTATGACGGGTTTTGAATGGAAGATCCATGATGAATTGAAGGTGGTTAAGAACGAAGGAAGAAGATGAGTGATTTGAGAGAATTTGGTGAAAACTGCTTTTGAAAGGAATTTTGAATTCGACTCGACAGTGAAAATCCGTTTTGGGGTTATGATCAGGGTTTTATAGGTGGAAAAAGTGAATGCTGACGTGGAAGCGGTTAAAAAAGATCTAACGGCTAAGTACTGTCCACGTGACAACCTCTGATGAATAATGGATGGCAATTGTTAGGAAACCACTGATGAATCAATATCAGTGGTTTACAGTGCTGAAAATGAAAACTGTGGCTGACTATAACTATCAGTGGATAGCCTATCAGTGGATTAAAACACTGAGGTTTAACAACAGTGATTAACAAAGAAAATAAGAGAACAGAGGTTGACTTTCAGCAGTGGATAATATTCAGCAGAACAGATGTTTGAAACAAACAGTGGTTATGGCAGACTTTTAAGGATTTAATGAAAATTTTCATTTTTAGCTATTTTTAAGGATGAATTTTTGATTTTCTGAAAACATTTTAATGCTTTTATTCATAGAAAAACAGGATTTTGCCTGTTATTCCATGTTCAGCATGCCAATCCTAGAGATCAAGCTTTCAAAGGTAGATGTGTCTAAAGCCTTTGTTAGCACATCTACCAGCTGATCTTTAGTTGGAACATGGTGCAGAGAAATCAAACATTTTTCATAGCAATCCCTCACAAAGTGATGTCTGATATCAATGTGCTTGGTGGTTGAATGTGAAACTGAATTTTTGATGATATTTTCTACTGCATGACTGTCCAACATGAGTGGTGTCTTTAAGGCAGTGATACCAAAATCCAGCAGCTGATTTAAACAGACCTTTACCAATATTACAAGCTTTTACACTCTCAAACCTAAATATTTATTTACTTAATTTAAATAACAAACATGGTTAATAATTTTAACACAACTAATTATATAAAAACTACAAGTGTCAAACAGAGGTAACTATATAATAAACAAAGTTCAAAACAGCAAACAACAATCAATAGAATACAGCATACTAATTCCTAATCAATGGGTGAAACAGCATACAAAGTTCATCGATCTGTTGACCCAACTCAACAGATGTATCAACCACTGTTTTATTTTCAAACATATGTTCCCAATAACAGAGCTTTGATCATTTAAACAGACCTTTGCCAATATTACAAGCTTTTACACTCTCAAACATAAATATTTATTTACTTAATTTAAATAACAAACATGGTTAATAATTTTAACACAACTAATTATATAAAAACTAAAAGTGTCAAAACAGCAAACAACATTCAATAAAATACAACATACTAATTCCTAATCAATGGGTGAAACAGTAGTCTCGATAAGTAAAGCTCCTTTCGGACCATTGTAGTTGTCAACATGTTGGAGGTATTTCAGAAGTTCGTTGCTCAGATCAACTTCAACTACATCCCCCCAGATGCTTGTTATCAGCCACTTGTTGTCTTCAATTATATTAGTCCTTCGGCGCCTATCTACATAATCAACTACACGAGGATTATTGAAAACAATCACCTTCATCCAGCCTTCTTCTTCTTCATATCTGAGCAAACCAGTAGTTAGCTCAGCAGACTTTTCAGAAGTTCTTTGCAATGGTCAAAAAATGCCCTTGGCAAGGATTGACTACAATACTCTCTGGAAAACGAAGCATTCTGAAAGTCTCACTCAGAACATCAAAAGCAACGATGTTCCACTCACCTAATGGATACCAACAATTTGAAACCATAAAATATATGGTTTTATCAGCATAAACTCCTGTAGACCATGAATAACCACTTGAACCATAATTTTTTACGCTACCGAAATTTATTGTTCTCCACGACTCACGACGTCTTGAGTAAACACGAGCAGCAGCTACATTACGGTAACATCTGATGTTCAGCACTTTCAGATCATTGAATTGATCAAAATAAATTCCACCAGTATTAGAGTTTCGATCATGATTATAATTGAAGTAGTCATCAGACAAAACCTTATAGCGCCTGGTAGTTGGATTCCAAAGAATCAGCTCACAGCAAATCCCTTCATTGCAAACTAACAACAAACCATTAAATGATGATAGAATACGTAAGAAGCTAGGGTGGACATTGTTAGGAAAACTTAAGGTTTTGCTTCTAACAACATCCAAATTACCAGCAACTACGTCGTCAATGACAATTGACGTGTCTTTAAAGGAGAGTAGTTTCTTTTGTACCGAATCTCCACTTCGGAGAGCATGCATCATCTGAAATCCATGACTTGACAATTCCCTATAAAAATTCTTGAATAGACATTTGAAACGGCCAATATCTTCTGTAGAGGGACTTGTGAAAATCTCGTCAACAATCACTTGAAACCCAAATTTTTCCATTTTGCAGTGAACCAATACGTCTTTGAAAGTAAAAGAAATTGTAATGATATTGATAAACAAAAAAATTTTTGAAGCTGATTGAGTAGATGGATGAAAACGGTAATGATCAAAACATCTGCCCAATGTATTTTATATACCCAATGAAGGCGTTTATGACTAAATACATCGTCAGACGAAAGAATATGATGCGATACTCGTTAGGCTTTTAATGCATTTCCATGGGAAAAATATAAAATTAAACACGTTATTATAATTACAATTAACCTCTTCATTTACCATAAGACGCCTTTACCATAAGACAGAACTGAGTGAGTGACGTGCATTAATTGCAAAGTACATATCCCCAGGCATTTTGAATTTGAAATTACCGGTAATTTCAAAACCACTGCTAAGGTATATGTTTGCCAAAGGAAACATCTGCTAAGTTATACTTTCTTGGAGATGCGCAGTAGTTTGCACTCTTGAATGTGGGCCAGACCTTTGACATTTAAATATAGAGCAGTAGTTTGTAATTAAATATATTTTAACTCGGATAAAAAAATCTCAGATAAAAAATTGACACATCAGCAATCATCATTTAGTCATAACTCAGATAAAAAATCTATTCATTTTCAATACAAAGATATTGCGAACATCTGTTAAAGTAGGAGATGTTCGCAACAGTAGCAAGTCAAACAGATGTTGGCAACAACAGATGTTGGCAATTGAGAGGAGGAAATTCTTCGAAAAGCTCTATTAGGCAACAACAGAAGTTGGCAACAGTAGCAAGTCAAACAGCCGTTAGATCAGCAGATGTTCTCTTTTGGCAAACTTTAACTTTGACAGATCTATACACTAACAGAAATTGATACAACATCAACATAATCTAATTAAAATCAGAGACAATTTCACTTCTACATCAAAAGTACCGATCTGCAATAATCAAGTGATATTAAAAATTACATAATAATACTTATTCAGCTTAAAATTACAACGAAACTTTAAAATCTAACAACAACACCAAGAACTTTACGAACCTAACAGCAAAAATTTAGTGCTTTTAGCTTAAACTCCATCTAGCACCGAACTTCTCAATGTATATCTTCGAAAATCGCCATGAACTCCATGGAAGTACTGAATGCATCAACATCAGGTTTCTAGAAACCTGATCTCTCGTGAACAGACCAAGATGCAGTACATGAAAACACTTCTTCAGCTTTTGAAGAGTAGCACTGTCCTCATATACTTAATCCTTAACTTGCTTCATAAAGAGCTGCTTTAAACCAAACTTTATGCTTCTTTTAATACAAAAAGGCAGGAAAGACCATTACTCTAGTAAGATAAAATCTTATCTTACAGCAGTAGCAGATCCTTTCTTACGTTTAGTAGGAACTGCTGTGGGTTCTACATCATCATTATCTGCCCAAAGTCATATATAATCATCATTTAGTCATAAGAAAAAATCATTTTAAATGTACATTTAATAATCTTTCTTTGTGTTTAATTTAACTTTATGCTTCTTTTAATACAAACCTATAATAACCCGCAGCAGATTGTATGAATTTCAAATAATTGTGATTAGACTGAAATATAAAGCGAGAATTAGAGTATATCACTTCAAAATTAAAAATAAAAAATTTCAAAATTGGAGTAGCAAAAAAACATACTTTAAACGATGTTGGAACAATGATGTTGGAAACAACTGTAGAACAATCATCATCATCATCTTCTCAGATCATTCACAATCATCATTTAGTCATAACTCAGATAACAAAACTTTAGTAAAAATCAAAAACAAAAACAAAAACAAACATAATCATATATATCACATTACCATCATCAAGCCAAACCACATATCCCCAAAATTTGTTCTGAAAGTGGGTCAGAGAGAGCTTCAGTTTTCTCTTATCCTTTATGAACAAATGTCGAGTATTGAGAAGAAGGGATTTGAGGGAGAGATACATTAGAAATGTGGTTTAAAAATACAAAAGAAGAGAACACGAGAATGTAAATATGAAGAGTGAAATGAGAATATAAATCAGTTTATATAAGAAGATGATTGACAGAAGTGAGTGAGTGATATGCATTAATTGAAAATTACATATCCCCATGCATTTTGAATTTCAAATTACCCGCAATTTCAAAACATCTGCTAACGTATACGTTTGCCAAAGGAACCATCTGCTACTTTCTTATAGATGGGCAGTGGTTTGCCCTTTGGAATGTGGGCCAGACCTTTTACATTTGAATATACAAGGCAGTGTTTTGAAATTAAATTAAATGTACTTTAAATGATTTTATATATTAGGCCTTATGATGTAATAATGACATAAGAAAAGCATTGTTGGACAGCCTCTCCTGCTGACATGTCAGCTTTTCTTATGTCATTGGGATTTCTCCTTTTATAGAAAGTATAGATGTTGGGTGTATTTATCACACCCCATTAAATAAATATTCTACAAAATACTATTACTGCTACCAATGCTCTAAAACTTGAAAGACGACGGCTATAATGCCACCGACACGTTGTTACGTGTGTTTCTTTAATCGATCCACGCTACCTTCTACAACGCTACTTTTTTTAAACGAGAACTTCATTAGAAACGCACCAACCCGAAAACCGGGCCGGCCAACAAAAACAAGAAAACTACATATTCACAAATTTACAACAATCCGCCCAAACTAACAATCCTTTCTTGCATCTATGTTTATACCAAAGGAAGCTAACGGTCCTAACCTCGCAAAAAATCTCTTCCACACTGCATCTCTTGCCATTAAACCGAAAATTATTCCTGGCCTTCCACAACAACCAACAAGCCTTGTAGATAACCCCTTGCAACGCCTTTCTCTCCGACTCCTTTCTTGAACCGGAGTTATGAACTTCAGTCAAATCTCTAAAAGAAAACACAAAAAATCTATGCACCCGATACCAAAGAATAATCTTCTCCAAAAGGTTTAACGCAAACGGACACGAAGTGTATAAATGAGAGACCGAGTCCGATCCCGAACTACAGAAGCAGCATTCAGTTCATCCACCACCACCCCCCTTCTGGCAAGAGCCTCCACAGTAGGGATCGGATCCAACTCCGCTCGCCAAATAAAAAGGTTGCATTTTATCGGTACCCAAGAACACCACTCCAGGACATAACGGCTACTAAAGTCCTTCTTCTCGTCAATAAGCTTCTTGACAGCAGCAACAGAAAAGGAGTCTGAGTCGTTCCCCAGCCAAACCCACTTGTCGGCCCGAGAAGAACAACTAACCGAACCCAATGCCAAGGAAAGATCGTTCCATTCCCTCCATTCTGAATCCGCTTCCAGATCATGCTTCCAAAGCCATAAACCTCCCCCATTTATTCTATCACTGACGCTACAATTCTTCACCATCTCTAAACGAAAAAGGGCGGGGAATTTATCTTTAAGCGGAATGTCAAACAGCCATGGGTCAAGCCAAAAAAGAATTTTCTCACCGGAGCCCACCACTCCTTGAAAAAAATTCCGAATAGGAATATTGTCCACAACCGACCTCTTTAACAAAGAAACAATATTACACCAGACTCCTTTGAAAGCTTTTCTACCTGGAAAAAAGTCCCAAGCAGACCCACCCGAATGAATAGCACTAACCGCTTTAACCCACAAATTATCCTTCTCCGTTTTGAACCTCCAACCCCACTTAGAGAGCAGAGCTAAATTAACCTCCTTGAGGTTACGTAAGCCAAGCTCTCCCATCTTCTTAGGCGAAGCAACCCTATCCCAAGTAACCCAATGAAGCTTTTTCACACTAGACGAACCCCCCCCCCCCCAGAGAAACTTTCTGATAATGCCTTCCAAATCATCCACTACTTTAGCAGGAGCACGGTATAATGAAAAAAAAATAAGTTGGGAGACTCTCAAGAAGGGACCGAATCAGAGTGACTCTGCCCCTATGGAAAGTAACGAAGCTTTCCACAGAGACAGTCGCTTCTCAAAAATGTCATACACCGCTCTCCAATTATTTATCCGATTCATATTCGCCCCAACCATCAAACCCAAATATTTAAAAGGAAACACTTCCGCTTTACACCTGACTAACACTGCCATATCATCGATCTCGCCATTATTCACACCAAGCCCGAAAATATTTGATTAGCCAAAGTTTATGTGCAAACCCGAGCACGCGTGAAAGCACTTCAGAATTCTAACCACATTAAGAATAATATCCTTGTCCCACTCCACGAGGATAATGGCATCATCAGCGAAGAACAAATGAGAAATAGAAGGATCGTCATAAGGGAGATTAACACCTCTAACGATACCCAAGTCACAAGCCTTTGAAATCATACACGATAGAGATTCCATAACAATAACGAATAGGAAAGGAGATATCGGGTCCCCTTGACGCATACCTTTGTGGCACTTAAACTCAAACGTATGAGCGCCATTAACCAACACCGAAGCTCTAGCTGACGAAATAATACCTCTGATCCACGTGCACCACCTATTAGAGAATCCCATTTGAGAAAGGATATCCACCACAAAGTTCCAGTTGATGTTATCGTAAGCCATCTCGAAATCAATTTTGAAGATAAAAACCTTCTTCTTCTTCTTCACCTTTTTAATCCAATTCTAGATTTCGTTAATGATTAACGGACCGTCCAAAATAAACCTACCACCAATGAAGGCGGATTGAGTCAGGGAGATGATGGAATCCAACACCTTCTTAAGTCTGTTAGCCAAAAGCTTCGAAATAACTTTGTTGATGATACCAACTAAGCTAATTGGGCGATAATCTTTTAAACCAATGGGGTCTTTGACTTTCGAAATTAAGGCAATAAACGAAGAACCGCAACCCATGTTAATCGCCCCATTCTCGTAAAATTCAGCCAAAATGTTGCAAAAATTGTCCTCGATGAGGGACCAGTAATGCTTGACAAAATGACAATTTATCCCATCTGGGCCCGGAGCTCTGTCATCCCCGCAATCAAAAACAGCACTTTTAATCTCCTGCCGCGTGAACTGGGCCTCCAACTCCTGAGCTTCGACCTCTGAAATTCGTTTAATGCCTGGGCAGATAAGGCGAGGCCGAGTCTCATATGGATCCACAAATTTATCTCTAAAGAATCTGAAAATCTCCTTCTTCACGAACGAAGGCTTCGACACCCAAACACCATCAATACTCAGCCCATGAATAACGTTGGACGCTTTCCTAGACCCACCTGATCCTATACCTTTGTTTCAAATCCCTATTTTTCCTTTCTTCTTCTTCTTTTAATATATTTTTACTTTCCAAAAGGATCCATTCCTCATCCTCAGTTAACTCTCTCACATCCAAGACAGCTTCCACATTTTCGAGATCCGACAAAGCCGATGACACTACTTCAGAACTTTTAAGCAGCATATCATCCCTCCACTCCTTCAATTTCTGTCTAACAATCCCCAATTTTCTCATAAGGACCACATCAGGGGGACCACTCGCGACGTTACTACCATTAAGTACCCCAACTACCACCTCGTCAAAACCAGCCATACCTATCCAAGAATCAAAAACACGAAAAGGCCTAGCTATGAAATTCTTAGCAAACGAAGACAATATGATCGGACAATGATCCGATAGAAAACCTGGCAGCGCCTCAACTCTCGCTTCAGGCCAGGAATTAAAGAACTCGGGGTTAACCAAGAATCTATCAAGCTTACTCATTTTCCTACCATGGGCCGAACAATACGTATAACTTCTCCCTTTCATATTATATTCCAACAGGCCGGCCTTGAAAATAAAAGAATTAAAATTATTAGCACAGGTATGTTTGAAAGAGCAATTCCTCTTTTCCTCCCTAAAACGAATTGCATTAAAGTCACCCGAGACCACCCAGAGAATATCGAAGCTAGAGATCAGCTGAACCAGATAATCCCACAACACTTTCTTAGCTGGCACCCCCTAAGGGGCATAGACGTTAAGAACATTTAGGACAGTCCCTGAACCCGAAATTTTACCCCTAACATGAAGGAAATTCCTGTTCTTGGATCCGCCAATCTGACAGAACAGCGACTTATCCCAAATACAAGCCAAACCGCCCGAGAAACCCACTGAATCCACACTGTCCAATCCAAAATTTTTGTTACCCCAAAACCCAACAAGATCCGACTTGGAAACCGACTCCTTCTTAGTTTCCTGAAGCGCAATAAAAGAGATACCATGCTTCACTTTTAACTTCTTAACCCACCCCGCCTTCTCTGAACCCCCAAGACCACGAATATTGAAGGAAAGAAAATTCATAAGTTCACACCATTAATACGTGGAAACCCAAAAATGTCCTTCATCAACTCGAAACGGTACCTGAGATCCACTCCTAGTTGAGCTCCAATGTTCACCGTATCCCTAAATTCCTTCTGAACCGCCTCCTCCAAAACCATCCCATTCTTGCACCTAGAACCAGAGACCGGCGCCACCGATTCCAAGGAATCTTCTGCCAAAGTTTCTTTCGAAGAACCAGATACCGCTTTTAGGTTTAAGTCTAAATCCCCAGACAATTGTCGTCGATCAAAGACCTAGTCAGAAGCCACATCCGGTTCAACGGCCGGAGACGGAACGGGGACTTGGAAAATAAACTCCTCATCCAACTGGTGCTTACACCGTTTCTTGGGTCTTTTATCAGAAGGAGAAACTTTTTGGGCTTTGTCCTTCCTATCCTGGGCCATAATCTTAGGGGCTGTTTGGTAGCCTCTTAATGAATATTCAGATGCTACCTCTTAATGGTTTAAAACCTCTGAATGAATAAGAGGTAACCTTAAGTCTGAATGGTTAAGAGGTAACCTCTGAATGGTAAATCATCACATGTCACTGTAGGATCGAGAAACGACCTAACGAGTCGATCAGAAGAGTGCTCAGACATAATCAGAGGCGGAATTCATTGATTCTGTCTTTGTTCAGCTTGAATTCACTATTAATTGTCTCTTGTATTGCTCAAAACACGATTACAGACTCGGAGACACCTCGACAGCACCTCGGCGTCGGAAACAAGAATCATACAAATGATTACGCTTGAAGGCTATATATAGAGCAGGGGTTTCGCTTGAAGGTGATAAATGTCAGTTCAAGCGAAATCACTTATGTTGATTTCGCTTGAAATGGTATTTGTTACTTTCAAGCGAAATAACATGTTTCAAGCGAAATCAGCTTAAAACAATATTTAAAACCCTAAATTTCTCATACTACAAGCCCTGATTTATCAGTTCTAATTCTAAGACTCGAACGAAGATGAAGTCGACAGACAACTGCACCAACAGACTCCCCCTTGAATGTTGACGGAATCTTCAGTGAGAGTCTTCAACATGGCGACTCTTCAATCTTGATCAGTCTTCTTCAGAAATTTCTTCTGGAATCATGTACCCGGATCTTTTCTCTAGCTCTAACCTCGTCAGACTTCCCCTTTCATCAAGCTGGGATTTTTAGTCTGGAATTAGTTATCGCCTTTGAAATCAAATCCTGGTTTTAACTCAGTTCAGCTTATCACCTACACAATTCTCAAACAAAACATAAGTTTTTACTTAAATCAATAAGAAAAACTTACTAGAAATAGTTCCATCAAGTTCAAATTAATGACCCTGATTAACTAATCTCAACTACTTTCTTAAATCAAAAATTTTTCAATTCAGCACACACACTCCCAAACCAGTTCATCATGTTCAGCACTTGAAATTTTGAATATCAGCTCTCCAACATCAGTTGTCGAAAATCTTTTTGTATTTTTCAAAAATTTATGCTAAAACACTCCGAAAATCTTTTTGGATTTTGTAATGAAATGAAACGCAGTAAAGAAATATTTACAAACAATATTTTTGGTAAGTTTGTGTAAGAGAATCATATCAGTTTTTGTGACCAATCACTAGCATCGTTAAGCTTTAAACATTTTCAGTTCTAAACGATTCACGTTGATTGACGATATTGTTGTCCACTTAAGCTCAATCTAAAAACTTTCGAAATGCTTACCGATACGTTAAGGTATATTAATTTTGCACTAAATTATTATGGACCCCACGATCTCAGCATATCTCCTCATCATGCAATACACTGACCCAAGTAATGCCTTTAAACTTTTATCAACTGTGATTTGTGCGAAAATAAAGCAGAATATTTAAACATTAACAATCAGGTCGATACTTCCGTATACGCAAAGAAAGTCCAATGTTTAAACAAAATAAGAAAATAAAAATAAGTTGAAGTTGTTTAGGCTTTAACCACCAGGTCGATACTTCCGTATACGCAGAGGAGGTCAAAAGCTTAAACGAAACACCAAAGAAAATAACGCAGAACGTTTAGGCAATAACATCCAGGTCGATACTCACGTACGTATACGCAGAGGATGTCCAATGCTTAAACAAAATAAAGAAATAAAACAAGTTTAAATCTTTGCAAAATGAAAACACAGAATCACAGTGACTTTTCAGCAAAGTTGTGAAAGTTCACAAACTTAACCAGTTTTATGTCTTTCGACAATCAGCGATTACTGAGTAGGCACACAATCAAGAAGGACAAAACTAAGTACTATGCTTTCAACCATGTTTCCCATTAGAACTAGGCTTTTTCATTTAAGTTTGTATCGTTATTGCAAATCTACTAGTCTAGCTGAGCCTATCGTCACATCTTTAGTGAGACCGTTTATCACATTTGACATTTCATTTCTTTAGCATGCTGTGATAGTCCACTGATTTACTATCATTTCCTCTTTTTTCACAACAAAACTCATTTTTGCTTATTCAATGTTTTTGGCATTTTCAAATTTTCTAATTTTTTAAATTTTTTCTCCCCCTAAAATCAAAATATGTTTCAATTTTGATTTTCTGGGAAAATTTGAAAACAAACTATACAAGGAAAGTGACAAACTGATATCAAATCGCTTCAATTCGCCATTCAATTGACATAAACAATCAGAACTCCCCCTGACAACAAACTATTTTCCCATTATGATTTCAAAACACTTAAGTTTGTTTTAATCAAAATGGTTTTTCCGGAAAATTAGTTTTGTTGATTTTCACAAACCAATAGTAGGTTAGGGGATAAACTCATCACTTTGTTTTCTTCAATCACTTGTAAAAATTTAACAGTTTAAGATTCTATCAACACAAACATTTGTAGGAAATCAAATACAACTTAATGTCCTTGATTAACCACTTGTAAATCGAAATATCACAGTTACCAACCTGTGAATTTCTCAAGAAAAATGTCGATACCTGCTCCACACTTACCAACCTGGGAACTCCAGCAAGTCAGGTTTTTCATTTAAACAGATTCACCCAAGCCTGACGGTCCTTGGGTGTTTTTGAATTCTTGTTCAACAATGGTGGAAAATTTGCATCATCCATTGTTAGACCAGAATTCTCAAATTTTACCTCAACACATGGCTCTTATGGCTTTACCATACCAGATTCATCACTTGAACGTGGCTTGTCTGACTTTGAAGAGTCAGATTCATTGCCAACAACTGGCTCCTTTGTTTCCGAAGAAACAAATTCATCACCAGGAAGTGAATTCTCCACTTTCTTTGATTTCTCTTTCTTTACACTCTCCTCTGTCCTCATATTTGTATCTGGTGAATTCGTTTTGCTTGATTTGTCATTCTTTGGAGAGCAAGACGATTTATTAGAACTTTTATCTGTTTTACCAGCTGTATCCGAGGACAAAATCCTTTCAAGATACTCTCTCGCCTTCTTTCTCTTCTTCCTCAGTTTGTCTTTCTACCCCTGCGAAAGCTTCACTTTCTGTTCGTGAACTTTCTGTTCTTGAACTTTAGGTTCTTGAACTTTCTGTTCTTTGGGCTTGACATTGACTGATTTCTTTGCCAATTTCTGAGAATTAGCCCTCGATCTTCCCTTTGATCTCATTGGGCAATCTCTGGCAATATGACCTTTGATATTGCATTCAAAGCATCTTCTTGTCTCACAACCCCAGTTTTGGCAGTTAACAGCAATGTGTCCTCTCACACCACAAGTGTAACACACTCTGTTATCATACCAATCCCCACCTTCAGCCCAAACATTTAGATCATAACATTGCTTGGCTCTGTGGTAATCATCACTCCTCTTGAATGCTGGATTTGGCTTTGAAGCACTGTGGTCAAACATGCACCACTTATTACCAACAGTTTTTGAGTTTTGTTTTTCCAATTTTTGTGGTTTTTTATCACAATTGGATGATTGAACTGATGAGCTTTTATTTTCTTTTTGAACATTTTTCGGTTTTTTTATCCTTTTGTTTTTGTTCCACATTCTTCTTTACAGGTTTTTACGTTGAGCATTCACCTTTTTCAGTAGAATATAGAACAGTTTCTTGAAACATTTCATTTAATTTCAAAAATATTTTTCTTTTTTCAATTTCATCATCAGTTTTCTCATCACAATCTTCAACTTTGACTTTGTCAAAGTTTGTGACATTATCACTTATTGGAACAGAATTGATCGGTTTTGGACAAGGAATCGAAGAAGTATTCACAAAACCTTTCAGTTTCTTTTCAAGCTCTTTGATTTTATTCCGAGCATTTTCAGCTTCTTTTTCAAGTCGAATAATCGTCTGAAGATGAGAATTGATTACTTTTTGTTTTTCAATATTATTTTTGCTAAAAACAGATCTCCCATCTTCAAGAATCTTTATTTGACTTTGAAATTCTTTTTCAGTTTTTACTTTTTCATTTTCAAAATCTTTTTCTTTTTCTTTCAAAAGTTTGTTTTCCAATGTCAAACTGTCCAAATCACTTAACAGTTTGACATTTTCAGATTTCAATATCTCAAAATGTTTCTGCAATTCAAAAATCTGTTTATCATCAGCTTTCTTCTCATCCTTGAAAGCTGAAATTTCTTTAACCTGTTCCTTCAAATCTTTGATTTCCAATGTCAAACTTTCCACATCCTTCAAAAGTTTGTCATTGTCAGCTTCAAATTTATCACATTTAGAACATGCTGTTTCAGAATTTGAAGATCCAAGCTTTTCAGATTCTTCATTCTTTGAAACTTTCTCTGTCTCTGTCCAGAGTCTGCCTGCACAAAAAAATTAACGAAATCAAGAGGATTCGTATTCTCATCAATATAACAACCCCTCTTGTTATCATATTTAAAAACATATTTTGCTCTAAGACATTCATCAACTCTTCTTTTTATTTCAAGAATCACATCCACATCTATTTTATCAACATTTCCTATTATCTTATTCATCAATTCTTTCTTTTTCTCATAAATTTCATACTCATGAGTTTTAAGTTTGCTGATGAAACCTTTTAGATGTAATTTTGAAAATCTTGAATCTTTTTTTAAAATTTTTCAAAAATTCAATCCATTCAGCAGGTAATGCATCTGCAAACTTTTCTATCTTTTCAGCATCTGTCAAATATATCTCATGAGTTTTTAAATGATCAAGTAATACTGTATACCGGTTTTCCAGATAATCCAATTTTTCATTTTTCAAACACACAAAGTATTTAAACCTTTTCACCCAACCATCCTTTCTTACACTTCTATAACTATCATCCAAATAACCGTGATACCAATCATTTAATCTTTCAAGATCATGATTTTCCATCTCATCAAACTCTTTCGTCATATTTCAAACCAATCTACAATCAGTCACCTTCAAACGAAATCAACAACTAGACAACTTCAAACGAAATCCTAATTCAAGCGGGATAACAATCTGAAGCGGAATCAACACCTTGAAGCGAAATACCCTGATTTCGCTTGAACGGTTTCAAGCGGAATAACTCCCTGAAGCGGAATAAGGAACTTTCAAGCGGAATAAGGACAATAAAGACAATTTTTCAAGCGGAATCAACCTGCTGATTTCGCTTGAAATATTGCTTACATCATCAATTCGAACTATTTTTGATAAAATTGATCAAGTTCTAGGCCGATTTAAGGTCTGATTCTTTCAAGGGTTTGTTAATTCAATGTTTCGCACACTATATGGGAAAATCAGCCCATTTTAACCGTGAAAACTTGATTAATTTTGAAAAGAAGGTGTAGAAGTCAGAAATTTCTAGCGAAAACGAGCTAAACAGTAAGAACTCTTCCTCCTGAGCTCTGATACCACATGTAGGATCGAGAAACGACCTAACGAGTTGATCAGAAGAGTGCTCAGACAGAATCAGAGGCGGAATTCATTGATTCTGTCTTTGTTCAGCTTGAATTCACTATTAATTGTCTCTTATATATAGAGCAGGGGTTTCGCTTGAAGGTGACAAATGTCAGTTCAAGCGAAATCACTTATGTTGATTTCGCTTGAAATGGTATTTGTTACTTTCAAGCGAAATAACATGTTTCAAGCGAAATCAGCTTAAAACAATATTTAAAACCCTAAATTTCTCATACTACAAGCCCTGATTTATCAGTTCTAATTCTAAGACTCGAACGAAGATGAAGTCGACAGACAACTACACCAACAGTCATATTCTTCTACCTTCTCATTGGTAAAATTCTTAATGGTTCCATTAAGAGGTAGCCTCTTAATGACCATTCAGAGGCTACCAAACAGCCCCTTAGGCTTTCTAAGCCCAGTTCTTTTGGTTTCCATATTCCCCATATTAAAATCCCAAAAAAGTGGCCCACCAGAGTCAGCCCTACCGGCCCCTTTGTCCTGTCCATTCAATGAACCGCCAAAACTGCCAAGCACGCTTTTTAAAGGAGACCCTTCCCCTTCCTTCTCGAATGTCCCCCCTCCTAGATCACACCTCCCAACATGTGTGTGAACGTGCCCGCCATTACTATCCTTAGGATTAATCCCCTCCTGCGCCGCAATCTGTTCCTCGAGAATCGGAGAGTCCCCATCCAGAACATTAGCCACCAACTTGTCGTCTTCCTTGTTCCCGGCCGAATCAAACAGAAATTCCGACGACAAATTCTCCCGGTCCTGTTCCTTTGACTCAATTTCAACATCCTCCAATTCTTCGTCATCAATGCAATCAGGGATCCAATCCCCCAAATCTTCCGAGACCCATATCCTATACTTTTTTTCTTGCCAACCAATGGAAATCTCATCCAGGATCCTTTTGCCTTCTCCCACTAAAACTCCCACACAAACCATGCAAAGGTCACTATCCTGGTCCGAGATTTGTGGTGGTTTAACGACAATCCCATAACGGCAACAGATGTCAAGGAGGACCTCGTCAGAAAATAAGTGCAAAGGGACACCATGAACACGTAACCAAGCTACACGTTCGTAAGCATGTGCATGCCCCGCCCAAATATCTGCATGGGAGAACCAGACCTTCCACACCTTTTCACAACTGAGAAACTCGACCGCAGAATCCTTGTCCACGAAAATCAACAGTAAGTTGAATCCCCCCACATACTGGATCTCAATACCATCAAAGCCAACCCCAGATAAAAGCTTCTTGATCGCTATCAAAGTAGAAAAATCCTTAACTCTGGTGAACACAACTTTCTCTAAACGACTAACCAAAGCAGAAGTATCTGCCTTGACGTTGACAACCACATCGTCAAACTTAACCGCCGATTTGTCCTTCAACGCCATGTTGTACGAGCATCTGGGTCTAGTGTAGCTGTTCTTCTTGAGTTGCTTGGCCGATACCACCTTCCTGGTTCCAGCAAAAACATTACTTTGTGGAAAAATTTATTTTCGATTGACCCATTCTCCTTAGCAAACCTAGCCACGTTGATTTCCAGCGTGTTATTGCCTAACTTGACACCCCTCAACGTCCTTTCCATCTCCTTCCAATCCTTAATCCCTCTGAAGCTGACAAATCCAAACTTGAGACCATATTTGTTTCTTTTCCTTGCAATATATGTTCCTGCAATATCTCCAAACTCCCTGAGAAGAGAAGCCAAATCCCAAGGTCTGCAACCCTCCGGAATGTTGGCCACGAAAAATTTGGTAACGGGATTCGCCATAACCGAGAAGCAATACCAAAGAAACCAGGCCCCCCCGGGCAACGAATGGCTGAGACAGTAATTGAATAGAATGAAAGGTCAGGCCACAACTCACAGCCACCGCTAAAGTCCAGGAGACCTCGCACGCTATACCACTAAAGCCAACAGCGTCGAGCCACCCAGGCACTACACCGCAGAACGAAACGCCGAGCAAGAGAGCAGAATGCCTAGCCAGCGAATGGATGAGACACAAAGAAATTAGAAGGAAAGGTTAGATCGAGGCACCAACCAAACGTAGGAACCGAATAAACCTCGCGCTCTAATCCACGTTGTTCATCATCGTCGAGCCAACTAGGGTTCCGACAGAGAGAGAGAGAGAGAGAGAGAGAGAGAGAGAGAGGGCTTTTCTAATTTGTTAAGGAGAAGGAGAGTTGATATTCACAAAATGTATACCTTCTACTACGCTACTGCTGCTCTAGATGAAGCCATCCCGCTCCTAATGAAGCCATGCTTAGTACCTTTGATTTTAATTTCAATAATCAGGCTGTGATCGGTTATTTAAAGTTTTATTTTTACTTGATGATTATTAACATGTATAAAATCAACTTTTGTTGAATAAATTAATTTGCAATCAACTTGTTAATGTTTATTAAGCATTCAAATATGTGTATAAATATATACACATACACACAAACAAGCTATTATAGAAATTTAAAAATTTATTAATATAAATTTGTGATTTAATAATATCAATAATAAATTTTAGGTAGCACTACACAATACACACAGCTCACTACCATCATTTACTTGTTGAATTTCTTCAACTTTCTGAACCCTCCACACTAAAAAGATTACACAAAAAAGAAACAAATAAATTACAACTATTCATTATGTATTTTATTTACTACAGATGAATTAAAATCTTTTTTAATTTCTACTAAAGTTAATTATGAAGTGCAAAATGTCATGTTTTTAAATACTGTTCTAAACTGTAAAAAATAATAAGATTATTTCAGAAACCATATACTCAGATCTTAATAAAAGTGACACAAAACGGGTCCTTGTTTATGTTCTAAATCCAAGAAATTGATCTAAATGAATGCACACACATACACAAACCAACCACTGTATGTATAGTACCAAACTCACAAATCCATTATTTTATTTCATTTTTTCCCACTCATCATACTTTGGCCAGAAGAACTCCCTGAAGATGTGCCACTTGTCTTCTGATTTCCAAGTACATTAAGATCTTCAAATAATCTGTATGAAGGAATAAACGGTTGACTTTGACCCGACCCAACACGACCATCTCCATTCATGCCTGCTGCCCTCAGATTATTCGAATACGAGTTCACTTGCTGTGCAGGAATGTTGTTTACTTGCTGTGCAGGAATGTTATATGTAGGAGGAGCATATGTGTAAGAAGCATATGGGTTGTTGGCGTAATATCCAGGAGTTGCAGCCCATGGAGGTGGAATATAGCCCATGGGCTGAGGCTGGGGCTGTGGTTGTGGTTGTGGTTCGGACTGAGCCCATGGAACCACATAACTATTTGAGGGTTGCTGAGTTTGGTAGGGATAAGTCTGTGGAGCGGCTGGAACTGGTGGTGATTGCTCAATGTTTTGCGTTGGGGTCGTGGCGGCTGGTGGTGGCAGGGAGGGTGGAGAGGTGGTAGTTACAGATGATAAGGTGAGGCTTAAAAAGTCAATCATGTCATCAGCTCTTGTTGTGTTCACTGGTGGAGGTGGATCGGTTACAGTTAAAGCCATACTCATTGAAGGATCCGTTGATTCATTTACCACACCCCCATTTGGAGATACAGTCGTTTGTGCTTTCGTGTGCCTGCAAAAACACAACAAAAAGCAATCATCTTTCAAAGATAGAAACATTGTAAAACTGAAAAAAAAAAAATAGGCAGGTTGGATAAAGGGTCAAAAGTAAAACCAGTAATCCTTGAGATCAAAACAATCTGGATCAGGGGTTTTATGGAATAAGCAAATAAGTACGCATTTCCATTTTCAGTAACATGTATTCTTTATTGTATTCCCTTTTGACACATTAAAAAACAATATAACCCATTCGGGGCAAATGGGACTAATCTTTAGATAAAAAAGCAATGCATTTTAAGATTTGAAAAAATGAATAAATAAAAAATTGGCAGGTTTAATAACAGGTCAAAACCAGTAATTCTCCAGGTCAAAACAATCTGGATCGGTCGTAACTAATGTAATAAGCAAATAAGTCAACTCATTTCCTTTTCTGGTAACATATTTTCTACATTAAATTCCCTTTGACCTATTAAAAAAGAATATAACCTAATAGGAACTTTTAAATAATAAGCAATTATATTTAAAAATTAAAAAAATAGGCAGGTTGGAGAGCGGGTCAAAACAAACTGAATAGGTTGGTTTCATGTAATAAACACTTAAGTCAACCCGTTTCTTTTCTAGGTAAAATGTTTCTCAACCAAATTCCCTTTGACCCGTTAAACAAGAATATAACACATTTTGAATGAAGGGTCAAATTATTTGGCAATAAGAAAGAAGGATCAACCTTCTAGCAAGCAGAGCAAAGTCATCTTCTTCTTCTTCCTCGTCTTCTTCTTGAGGTTTCTTCTTTGAGTCTGGAGTCACAGGGGGAGAGACTGCCGCAATACTTGATTTCATTTTTTCTTCATCTTCTTCAGTAGGAGGTTTAATTTGAGAGTTTGGCATATTATTATCAGGAGGAGGTGGGGCAATGGAGCTTGTAATTTGAAGAGGAACTGGAGAACCGGAAGCAAAAGCGTCATGTTTTGCAAGAACAGTTTGCAGCTGGTCATTTAACTCAATACCCTGTCCAAGAAGTTCCTCATCACTGCACACAATCAAAAAATCATCAAAAGCAAGTACACACACTTCAAAGTTTGTTGTTGGTGTTTATAACCAAAAAGATTAGTGGTTTACAGTTTACACACCTTGTGGAAGCTAACATTTGCATCAATTTCTTCTGATTCGATCGACACCGGTCCACGACATCAACAATGACTTCATCTTTTACAGCCTATTAATCAAGTATTAAAACAAAAAAAAACATGAGTCACATGTTATTATATTTTATAAGCCAGGATATAAAATTGCAAATTGCAAAAAAATTAAAAAAAAAACAAAAAAGAAAGAGTATGCGTACCACACGGTCATTTGGATCAACTTCTTGCAACATCTCAGATAAGAGATCCGAAACATTCCTCATAGACTCGATCGTTGACGCACTAAAAAGAAACAATTATTTATCTTCATCAAACCATCAATAGCTAAAACAGAAAGTAAAAATACCTTAAATTTTCAATCTCGGAAGCCATGGCTTCATCAAGCCTTGTTGAAGAATTAACTGGCATTCCATAGTTTGCTTGAGGGGATCTTGAAGATGGATGAGTAACCGGAGGTGTAAATATCGGAGCTGCATCAGGTGACCTTTGAGGAAATTGTACTCCAGATTGCTGTAATAATAAGGTAATACCAAAAAACGAAAAAAAAAAATTAAGTTGTAAACTTGCCGAAAAAAAAAACAATATCACCAAGTTGTTTGTAATAATGAAAACGTGTATACACAATATTTTTACCCGTAATTCATCATAAGCGAAGTAATATTGAGGATATTTTCCTCCTCGGCCACCAAACGCTTCTTGCCAAGAGTCTAAAAGTACCAATATTTTCTCCCTCACACGCATGTCCGTCTGCAAAAAAATATATATACTTCTTGTAACTGTTGAAACGTGAAAAAGTACCTACTTGACTCTAATAAGTCAAAAGTCAACTTTCTTCATGACAGGGATGGTCAAAGAGAAAATTCACCTTTTTCTTAACGATCTTAATCATCTCTGGGAGTAGATTGCGCTCGGCAATTTGAAAATGAACATTTTCACCACAATTCTTTACCATCGTCTCTAAAAGCTACATTCCACAGTATACCATCACTTCAAGATTTATAAACTAAAATAGAAAAATATCAAAAAAATGGTACAAACTACAAAAGGTTTAAAATAGATGAAATACCGTCAACGAAAGTAACTGAACATTAGGGTTCTTGTGTTGTAATCTTTTCTTCAAAGCCTTGACAACATCTTTCGCAAGCCTAAAAAATATAGATTTTTAGACATGTAAGATTTACTACAAGCGCAAAATTATATATAAATTTCCACAAATTAGATTTGAACCGAAAATAAGCTAATTTGAATTTCTGAAAATTTGTTAAAACAGTCACTAATTCTGACAAATTGTTCCATTCGTTTTGAAGCGCCTTACACAAATAAATGTTTGTGTGCATAAAAAAGCTTTAGTCGCATATAAAGAAGGTTAATGATACTCATCATAACAAGATGGAGTTCAATCCGCTCATTATTTCTCATGAAACGTCTACAAACAAGAATAAATGCTCATAATATTTCCTTAGCTACTCTGCCTGTAATAATTTAAACATAAACGGTCAAATTTATAACACGGAGTGTACCCGTTACAAATACACACAAAGATAGTCAACTTTCCTCATGCACAGTTAATAAACGACTTAGATAAACACCCACGAATACAAAGACAACTCCCAAGTCAAAAAAAATACATTTGTTTAGTTATATCTAAAAAGTAAAATAGCAGATACTTGAAGAAAACCGTGACGGAATCTTGATTGATACGCGGTATTCACTTAATAATCCTAACTACATAAACATATAGTAGAAACACATATAGGATTCAACAAAACAAACCCAACAAGCTTTCCACTAGCTTGTAAAACTTTAAACATAAACAGCTACCAATATGTTTCAATAGCATACTCTGTCTATCTACCCTATATCAATCATGGTTGTAAAACAAGGTCTCCGAGGCCGAGTACTCTTCGGGTAATTGCTACAAGGTAGGTTGTCGAGACGACTTTCTTCAACTCCAACTAATTAGTCGGAAGCGATCAAACACGGTCAACTTCGGCCAGAATCAGATCAAGTAAGTCAACTCGGGCAGAGTTTGGCCCGAGTTGACTTAAAAAACAAAGCATATTTCCTATATCTATCATATCAAATAAAGAATATCATTTTTAAAGGAATGGATATCATTTTGAAAATATTTTACTATTCGAACATGTGTCTTTTTATGTATATTGATATTCACGTATTTTGTTATAAATTTATGATATCTGACATATGTATAACTTTCTGAAAACTAATTTCTTTATAATTTATAATTTAACATGTCCGAGTACTATCTTCCTACGTCGAGTACTCTCAACTAGCCGGTCGACCGACTAGGGAGCGCCTAGCGACTTTTGCAACCATGATATCAATAACAAAATAATTCAAGAGCAGCAACTTTTTCTTCAGTTTTCCTGGAGTCAATCTTAACAACACACATAGAACCATAACATTAAAACATATATCACACAGAGGTAATCAAAGAGTTGATAAACCAATAATCAAACCCTAGAACAAGAAATCCCACACATCAATTTTTGATTCTTTAATCAAAATTAGATATTAACGCAGCATGAACTCAACAACCAAGTAAAAAAACAATTGAACTATCTTGAGTTACAAGTAAAAGAAAACCCTAAAACACAAGAACATATGAAAAAACACAAATATAAAAATCAACGAAAACCGTAGGAAGATTACCAAGGGTTAGCGTTGAGAGTATCGCAGATATCGATGTTGAGAGTCCAATCAGGGCCGTTCAAGAAGTCGCTGGTGGCTTTGTCGACTCGAACAACAGCTGAATTGGAAGACGAGGATGAAGCCGATGTAAAGGCGGTGGCGGGAATCATCATTGAAATTGGGGGTGGGTTAGGGTTCGGAAGGGGGATTCATGGAAGTTTTGCCTGCTGGGAAATTTGTTAAAAAGCTGTTTTGATGAGGGAGGAGATTCCTAAAGAAAGGCAGCCAAGAAAAGTGCGACTTTTTTGTCTTTTTAATAGGGTCAGGGTAGAATGTCCCTTTTGGGGGCTGAGCAACTTTTGAAGGTTTAAATATCAAATTAGTAAGGCTAGTGGGTATGGGGAGGCTCATCCCATGAGGATAGCCTCTTACGTAGACGTCACATCATCATCTCATGAAGAATGGACCTTCTTGCTTTTTGAGAGGGTGAAGGATGGGGCTATTCCACTTAATTTTTTATTGTTTAATTTATTTTATTTATTTAACTTTTATTGTTTAACCTTTTTATTTGTTTAATTTGATAAAAATAAGACATAAAAGAAGATAATAAAATCTATTACATAACATAAATAAAAATTACATAACCAAAAAAAAAATTACACTACCTAAAATTTATAAAAAACGACTAGATTTAAAAATGTATAAAAATTACACTACTCGTCTTCGTCACCGTCCCCGACGTTTGCGTTGTTCCATATATGTTCTACCAAATCCTGTTGAAGGTTTGCATGCGTGTAGTCGTTGGTTAGCGCGAACGAGTTTAAATCCTGTTGCGTCGGATCGACCGGGACAGTACTCCCGTAAGATGCATTCTCATTATACTCACAAATCGCTCAACCTTCGTCTTCAATAATCATGTTAAAGAGCAAAATGCTAGCGTACATACAAAGCCGCAACCTCTTCGGTGTGAACGCACGTGCCGGTTGTTCAAGGATGGCCCATTTTTTTGTAAAACACCAAAACAACGTTCGATGTCTTTTCTTGCAGCTTCTTGACGCTTAGCGAAGTTTTCCCTTTTTTCGTCCTCGGGAAATGGAATAGTCTTGACAATTGTAGACCAAGACGGATATATTCCGTCAGCAAGATAATACCCGCGTCTATACTCAACCCCAGAAACTGTAAAACGGGTGTCCGGACCGGTTCCATTAACGACATCGATAAAGATCGCCGATTGGTATAGCATGTTGAGGTCGTTGAGTGAACCAGGGAGACCAAAGAAAGAATGTCAGGTCCACAAATCTTGTGAGGCCACGGCCTCAAGTATTAAGGTTGGATGGTCGTGATCACCTCGCGTGTATTGGCCTCGCCACGCATTCGGGCAGTTATGCCACGCCCAATGCATAAAATCAATGCTACCGAGCATTCTCGGAAACCCGTGTCGTGCTTCATGAGCTTGGTACAACTGTTGAACATCATACGCGTTTGGTTTCCGCAAATATTGTTTGCTATACAGTTTCACCACATTATGGCAAAACCGATACAAACATTCCCGCGTAGTTCTTGCCGACATCTGTAAGTACTCGTCGAAAGCGTCGGCCACTGTCCAGTTGGCATATGGCCGTAGTACACTTTTGTAACGTTGTGAACCCTTCATAATTCTGTGCATCGGGTCGTTGCTTGAAAAACGGGTCTAGCCCCGTCAAATCATCAGCAATCCGTGTGAATAACCGGCTACTCATCCGGAACCTTTGTTTGAAAATGCCGGCATTGTAAAGGGGTGCATCCGAAAAATAACCGTTCACAAATTTCTCGTGCACTCCTGTCGTAAAAATATATAAATACGAGGAAATAAGGAATAAGGATAATAAAATTTATTAATGACAAACCTTGGCGGTCTCTGTTAATCCGTATTTGTCTGGTAATAACGCTTTCAGACGAGACGTCTTCCTCCATAAGAATCTGCGCCGCCTTTACCACAGCGTTTGCGTAAAACATCTCCTCTTCCTCCGAAGAAGACGAGGACCAACAAGAATTAGATGCCATTGTGGATGAGAAGATATTTTTTTTTATAAAAAGAATGGTATAATAATTAGAGTGTTTTGAGTTGAAAGTGAGGAGAAAATGGTGAAAAATGGTATAAAATGAGATGGTTTTATAGAAAAAGGGAATTTTTTTATTAAATATTATAGCCGTTCAACGGCTATATTTTCAAAAACAAGGCCCGTCAAAATCGCCTTGTGGGAGCCGGATACGCCGCGACGGGGCTAGGGGACTGTGTGGGGGACCGGCTACGGGCCAGGACGGGCCTAAGCCGGCCCCCATACTGTCTAGTCTAAAAGGTGTAAACCATTAATAAGTGTTGAACCAGCAAAAGATTTGAACTAATCATTAAGAGCATGTATAATATTTAACCATTAAGAGACAAATGTTTAAACTATTCAAACATCTACTTACAAAACAAACAGTCTAAACAATTAAGTGTTGAACCAATAAAAGGTCTAACCATTAAAAAAAGACTCATTAAAATATAAATAAACAGCCCCTTAGTATTCTTGAGCACACCATCCATCCCCTTTTTTATGTTTTATCTCCCAATTCCTTTTTTGCTTTTTAGTCTCAACTTGTTCCTTTACATTTTTTTCTTTTTATTGTTTCTAAATTCCACTAACTATATTATATATTATAGTTTTAGAGATTTAGATATTGAATTATCTAATTTAATTATAAGGTGTACACAAATTTACTAACTAAATTATTTTTATGACATACTTCGAACTATAGTAATTTAAATTACATATTTAAATCTAAAAATATATGCCCATACTTATTCCATGAAATTCTAGATCTTTAATAATTCTAAAACGATTAATCATAAAAATAATGACGTGTGTCGGTGTGAGTATATTTTTTAGTATATTTTTAGCTTTTTTTACTCGCCGATTTCAAGTTTTAAATTTATAAAACACGATATTCTACTATAACTCTACGCACACGCTAGGGCAAGTGCACCCATCGCGGATGTAGTATAGTGATGGCAAGATACCAAAGTCGTCCAAGGACACAAGAGCTTTTAATACCGGCTTATCGTCAACGTCTAATTGATCCAAACTTTGAGAAAATATTTTTAAACTAATAAAAGGATAAAAATAGAAAGTAAAATAAAAACAGATAGACAAGAAAGCATCACTTGGATCCGACTTACCTTTCATGTGCCTCTTTGATGATTTCTACACTGTGGGCATTTTAAGAGATTATCTTAGTTATAGTAGTAGGCCCCTCTTGTGAAGGCGACGTTACTCTCAATCTAGTGGTTTGAGTCAGCAATGATACAATCCCACTAGGTCGGAATATTGAAAGATAATTAAGCAAGTTATTAATGCAAAATGTGGTGGGCCCCCTTCCAGGCAGCGGTCACCCTCAACCCGTTGGTCTGAGTCAGCAGGGATACAGTCCTCGCGGGGTTGGTTTAAAGTTTTAATAGCAGTTAATGAATAAGGGGTTCAAGCGGTTTCTTAATCGGTCGGGCCAGTCATTCCCGGCCAATCCATGGTGTAGTACTAAACTTGAACCAGGTTCTCGCAGGATCTATACACTGAACGAGACATAGAATTACCCAACCACCCTTCTAACCCCATTCCAAGTAGTTAATGTGCTTTATATAGACCGTAAAGACACGAATATGTGAATAAACGAGATATGAAGAATGGTTAAGTAGATTCGCCTTCAATATAAAAAACTAATTATTAAAGTCATTAATACATACCCAATTAAAAAGTTTCCAAAGATTGGAAATCATAAAAGAAATACATAAAAGATATGTCTTCACTAAGTGATGTAAGAATTTAGCCAAGCATGGCCTTTGTTTGACAAAGATTCTTACTATAAATATTGAATCTCGAGACTACACACACATTCTAAAAGATGGAAAATGGATGATGGTGGTGGATGATAGTGGTGTAGTGGTGGTGGAGTGGTGGCAAGTGAGAGAGAAGTGATTTGCCAAGGGATGAGTTGAAGTGAAACCAAGCATCCCTATTTATAGCTAAAAACAGAACGTCTACCACGGCCCATGTCCGCCTGGCACGGCCCCGTGGCCATCAGTCTCTCTCTTCTACATTAACTGCAGTGTCAGGGTTGTACTAACACGGCCCCGTGCGTCAATGGCACGGCCCGTGGCCAATGTACTTGCTGTACTTCTTCAGATTCTAAAAATCCAAGAGTTGACTACACCCCGTGTTGCTTTAGCACGGCCCCATGTTGAGCTTTGGATTTGTCTTTTGTTGTTGTCTCTTTCTGCTGCAGTGAATTCCCACCAGGCACGACCCGTGCTAGGTGAGCACAGCCCAGTGCCAGAGCTTCTGTTTTTGTTATTTCTCGGGTTTGGATGTGGATGGGGGCTTGGCAAGTTGCGTCAATCCTTCTTTATTGTATTTTATGTTGGTTTCTGCTGTTATTTCGCTCCTTCTGTTCAGTTTAGCTCTTTTAACCCTGTTTATTAAAAAGGAACAAAAGCACAAGCTTTTTCCAACATTAGTACTAAAAAAGGGTTGCTTTTACACCGTATTTGATATAATCTATATGTTGTATTCTAAGCACATCAAATACCCCCACACTTGAATCTTTGCTTGTCCTCAATCAAAACTCTTTATTGTGGCTCACACACCCAAACGGGATGGGTAGAAGAGAAAGTTTTAGGCTTGTCTTTAAAGTGACGGGAATCCAAGTTCTAATTTATTTTGTATTTATTTCATTTACATTCTTATTTGGTCATGACTTATTTGCAACACAATTTAAGAAAAATTATTTACTTTTGGGCATAGTGATGTGTGCAAAATGCAACATATAAATTACATCAAATGAGGCATAAAACTAACCCTTTTTTAGTACTAATGTTGGAAAAAGCGTGTTTCTTTCTTCCTTTTGAATTTACAGGACTAAACGAGCTTAAAAGAACAAAAGGAACAAATAAGCAGCCAAAACCAACATAAATATAAGAAGAAGGAATAAAGTGACATGCCCGACCCCTCGGCAGCATCTCCCAAGATAAAACAAGAAGAACAGAACCTGACCACGGGGCCGTGCCCAGCTGAGCATGGGGCGTGGCCAGGTCCTTCACAACAAGGCAAACATGCAGAAGCTTCTACTCCCACCACGGGGCCGTGCCCAACTCTACACGGGCGTGTTCAACTCTTAGATTTGCAGAATCTTGATAGTACAACAAAGAGTTGACCACGGGGCCGTGCCCAGAAGACACGGGGTCATGTGGGGTCCTCTGCTCACAATTGCATTAAATGAAGGAAGAGAAGAAGGATGGCCACGGGCAGTGCCCAGTGGACACGAGGCTGTGGCCAGGGCTCTGTTCTGGCTATAAATAGGGGTGCTTGGTTCACTTCAAAGCCATCCCTTGGCAAACCACTTCTCTCCCACTTTGTCACCACTCCACCACCACTACAACACCAACACCCACCACCATCATCCATCTTTAAAGTGTGTAGTAGTCTCGGGATCCAAGATTGATCGTAAGAGTTCTTGTCAATTAAAGGCCTTGTTTGGCTAAACTCTTACATCACTTGGTGAAGACAAGTTTTTAATGTATTACTTTTGATTTTTAATCTTTCGGCACTTTTTAATTGGGTTTGTATTAATGACTTTAATAACTAGTTTCTTATGTTGAAAGTGAATTTTGTTTACCATTTCTTCATGATGTCATTGATTTGCTCATTCGTGTCTTTACGATCTACATAAAACGCGTGAATTACTTAGAAGGGGGTTAGGAGGGTGGTTTGGTAAAGTTCTTGTCTCGTTTAGTGTATAGATCCTGCGAGGACTTGGTTCAAGCTTACTAGGACCTCCTTTAAAGCCCAACGGCATTGGATGGCGGGGGTGCGAATAGCTTGAACCCCTCATATGTAAACTACTATTAATACTTTAAACCGGCTTCTTGGGATTGTATCCTTGCTGACTCAAACCACTTAGCCGAGGGTAACGTCACCTTCAAAAGAAGGGCCTACCACTTTTCGCGTAAATTACTAGCTTAGTTGTCTTTCAATATTCCGACCCTTTGGGATTGTATCCCTGCTGACTCAAACCATTGGGTTAAGGGTAACGTCACCTTCAAAAGAGTGGCCTACTACTACAACTAAGATAATCTCTTAAAAAGTCTGAAAGTGCGAAAATCATCAAAGGATACATTAAAGATGAGTTGGATCCAAGTGATTCTATCTTTTCTATTTATTTTTAATTTTATTTATCTTTTCATTTTTAGTTTATTTTTCATGTTTCAAAACTTTTCTCAAAAAAATTGGATCGATTGGACGTTGAGGATAAACCGGTATTAAAAGCTCTTGTGTCCTTGGATGAACTCGATATTTTACCAACACTATACTACGCTCGCGATGGGTGCACTTGCCCAAGTGTGTGTTTAGTGTTAGTATAATATCGTGATTTATAAATTTAAAACTTAACTAATGCGTAAAATAGGCTCAAAATATTAATAAAATCATATCACGCTTCACGTACACTAAGTTTTGGCGCTGTTGCCGGGGACACAAGGATTTTAAGAAAGTTTAAAATCGACGGCCTAATTATTTTCTGTTCATTTTTCTAATTTTTAGGATTTTTCTTAGTTTTTTAATTTCTGCAGGACTCAGCACGGGTCGTGCTCAGCCAGACACGGGGTCGTGTCCATCTCCCTTACTGGCAATTTTGTTTTAAGTCAGACAGTAGCTGACCACAGGGTCGTGTCCACTCAACACGCCCTCGAGTCCAAACTCCAGTTACTGAAAACAGGACCGTAAGATCCCAACGGTTGGTAAATTCTGACAAAAATATGGATGATATTGATTATTTTTACTTTCGCCACTCTCACGGTGTGTGGTGTCAAATATGTGGTGGATTTCATCAAGATTTAGAATCTTGCTTTCTAAATTATGAACCCCCCTATTTAGACCCAACGTTTTCCTGTAATCACCTTAAGATGGGCGAAAGTAAAAACGATCACTATTACCCACCCGAATGCCCTTAACCATCTCTTCCAACCGACATAACCTCCGAAGAATTATGTCGAATAGAAGAATGGATTCTCCTAAAATTAAAAGAAATAGAGCTTATGATGAAAATGAGGTATTCATCACAAGACAACAATCAAGGAGAAATGCTGGGGCCACATTCGGAAACTACCAACATCGACGACACCAAAAGTACCTCAACCTCTTGTGAAAGCATGAGCGATAGTCGTCCCTGTGTTGATTGTGCTGTGAAGGACTCTCCATCGGCCCCCACCGATGCGCTCATAGACCTGATTGATTCGACATATACCTTCTTTAACAAGAGCCCGGATAAGGGGAATAAAGGTTGGTTTCACCCATCGGTAAGTAGTTTAGGTTTTATCCTTTGCGATAACCTCTTGCTTTCTTGCATAAATCAAGAGCAATTAAGGTACCTTAGGCACTTCGGTGCTGTTCCCTCCAGCAAGGCACCACCCGATCCGAATGAAAACCTTAAAATAAGACAATACTTCATAAAAACTCTAGCCACGGGGCCGTGCTTAGGTCAACACGCCCCGTGCCCACCTCAAATTCCACCACGGGGTCGTGTCCAGGCCCACACGCCTCACTTCCTCTAATACGGACAAACATGTCAAAATCTTATCTGACCACGGGGCCGTGGTCAGTGTGCTGTTGTTTTCTATAAAATCAGCAATGGATCTGCACATTTGGACCCATTCTAAAGACAAAGATCTGCTGAGGATTTGCACACATACCTTAAAAGGTATATTCTCAAAAAGGTTTCTCTCAAACCATCTTGTCTTTGCCACTTTTGTCACTTACCTTCTTCTCCATAACTCTTCCAACTCCATTGAAGTTTGAAGCTTCAAAACTCCAAGCTTTATTAAGTCAATGCAAGGTTTTTAACCATGAAGTCTTATTAAACATAAGCTTTACAGCAATGTTTTGATTTATTCATGTTCAGAAATGTTTAAAACACAGAAAAATAATTTCAAACAATGATGTTTCTTGGTTAAAAACCTTGCAGAGGTGTGACCATGGGGCCATTCCCAGCGGGCACGGGGCCGTGGCCAGAGTCTCATTTCCATCTTTTTGAAATTTTCGTCTTGTTTTCTTAGTATGTCGAGCCAAAACAGTGGAACATCTTCAGTCAACTCAAGAAACAGCTGAAGGGGAAGAAGACCGTCAATCGAAGCTACCCTTATCCGCTATGTGTGTGCACTAAGGGAAGCCATCGATGAAATGACATCGGTGGAGGAGGTCCTCATTGACCGTATCAACTACTTGACGGTGGGGCTAGAGAATAGCTTCTAAGAAATCAACCTTTTGCACCGAAGGTTGAACATTCTTGCTATGCCACCCATGGAACCAATCTTCCCATAAGAGGATTGGAACCTTGCGCAAGAAGTTGTTAACCCAACCAGGGATGACCTTCCTCCGGAACCTCCTCTAGACACATTACACGAGGTTCCAGTGAATGTCGCACCTCCCCCACAAGAGGTTGTGGACAATGAGCCCGTCTTCCTTCTCCCTCGGGAGATTGAGGAGTGGCTCAACGACGTTTGAGGAGCACCCTCCGGAGTGAAGCTCTAAAAAGCCCCTACTCTCTGAAAAATTATTTTTGAAGTTTTGTTGTTTCGACATGTAAAATCTAGGGTTGAGCTTCCTTATGGTTTTTAAATTTCTTGCATATTAGGACCTATCTATCTTATCTTAGGACTTTTGTAACTTTTAATTTTTAGATTATCTTAGGACCCTATGTATCTTGCACTCTTAATGAATGATGGTTTAAGTTATTGTATGGTGTTTGGATGTTGAATAATGGCTTAACAAACGAGAAAAGGTGAAAATTGCCAAAGGGATGTTAAAATCGCACCCCATGCAAGTAAACAGAGTCATCCAACAACTTTTCTAACTTTCCAGCATGTGCAGCACGGAGCCGTGCTCAGCCCAACACGCCCCGTGCCCAGGCTCTGCAGAAAAATCTCTAGATCAGGTAACTGAACACAGGGCGTGTCCACTGAACACGCCCCGTGGTCAGCCTTCTGTTAATTTTTGATACTGGCACTCTAACCACGGGGCCATGGCCAGATGCCCAGTAACATAAAACTTGTTTTTAAACATGCTTTTACACGTTCAAATCAACCTAAAAACTTATTTTTGGGACACATTGAGGACAATGTATAATTTAAGTAGGGGGGGGGATGCTAAAACCTTGAATCTTGCAAGTCCTAATAACAAGCCTTACATAAAACTCTATTGGAACCGCTAATCACCCCAAATCTTTTAAAAAAATTCATTTTTTTACTTATCTTGGTTCAATTCGGGAATAACAAGTTCTAAAAAGGTTATGTTTTTACAAATTTACAACCGATAGCGTCGTGATAAAAAGAACCGAATAAGAAAATTATGAAAAGGCATGACAAATCTATTTAAAATTTGATTATATATACTTGATCACATTATAAACCCATTCCCATAATAAGTGAGCTTTGAGCCTTTATTGAGCATACATGCATACATCTTTAAACTAAATGCTCATTTTCGGTTCTTGTGTGAATAGCCGCTTAGTTCTTACGACTCTAGAACTTGCCAGGATGATACCTTCCCGGTCCTTACCAACTTAAACCAAAGTAAGTAAATGATGGAGGCATTAAGACTAACCCATTTTTCTTTCAAAACCATTGTTTTTCTTCTTTTTATCCCTTACAAAAAACCCCCCTAGTTAACCCCTTTGAGCCTAAACCTTTTCGTTTCAAAACCCGCAAAACAAACACCCAATACCCACCAAAACCTTTTTCTTTCAAACCCATTTGTTTTAGTAAAAGCTCGGTTATCATTTGAAAAAAAATATAGAAAGTGTTTCAATTAACAAACAAGTTCCTCAAAGAAATTTGTTTGAAAATGTTTAGTTTGCATAAATGTCACAAAAGCAAAAGGTTTTACGAGAACCGACGCTTTTTACCCTTTTCGCCATTTTACTAACCACTAACCAAAAACCACCTACCCTTAACCCAAGCCTAACCCTTTCCCAAAGTCCTCTTGATATTTACGAAGGTTTATAGTTAAAAAGGATGAGGTTTGATCGTTTGGCAAGCATATGGTAGAAGTAAGTTCCATGCCGGTATCGAGTGTTTTCACAAAAATACCCAATCGGCCGAGTGTTTAGTGATCTCCCGTAAGGTATGTGAACTTGTATATATAAATGGAATTTTAAAGAGGTATGTTATACCCAACTAAATAATTTTTCTTAACAAATGTTCTAAATAAATCATGACGAATAGGATTGTAAATAAAATAAAAATGAAACTTAATAAAGATCTTGGAATCCCGACGCTCAAGATAAGCCATAAACTTCTTTTCTACCTCTTCCATTTGGGTGTGTAAGCCACATATTAAAGAGTTTTGCTTGAGGAGAAGCAAAGATTCAAGTGTGGGGGTATTTGATGTGTGCAAAATGCAATATATAAACTACATCAAATGAGCCATAAAACTAACCCTTTTTTAGTACTAATGTTGGAAAAAGCGCGTTTCTTTCTTCCTTTTGAATTTACAGGACTAAACGAGCTTAAAAGAACAAAAGGAACAAATAAGCAGCCAAAACCAACATAAATACAAGAAGAAGGAATAAAGTGACAGGCCCGACCACTCGGCAGCATCTCCCAAGATAAAACAAGAAGAACAGAACCTGACCACGGGGTTGTGCCCAGCTGAGCATGGGGCATGGTCAGGTCCTGCACAACAAGACAAACCTGTAGAAGCTTCTACGCCCACCACGGGGCCATGCCCAACTCTACACGAGGCGTGGTCAACTCTTAGATTTGCAGAATCTTGATAGTACAACAAAGAGTTGACCACGGGGCCGTGCCTAGAAAACATGGGGTCGTATAGGGCCCTCTGCTAACAATTGCATTAAATGAAGGAAGAGAAGAAGGATGGCCACGGGCCGTGCCCAGTGGACACGGTGTCACACCCCAACCGATTGCGGAATCATCAGGGTGCGACACTAGGCGAATCAGATTGCTCAAGAGAATCCATAACAACTATTTAGTGACAATATTTAATGTGTTCATTATCCCATACTAATAAACAATATATCAGCAAACAGTTATACAGATTTCATGTTCTCTCAAACAATACAAATCCGACAACCTAGATTTAGTGTGAGTTTCTAGACTTCCTAGCTTGATTTCGAGATAGTCTGCGATTAACCTGCAACATACGTTAAAATAATGTCAGTACAAAAATGTACCGGCGAGTATACTGGTTTGAAATAGTATAAAGTAGATAAAAGCGCTGTGAATTTCCACATACATAAACGAGATACACAACATACATACTACAAGATGAATACTACCAGCTAAGTCACTCGATGACTGCGATTCGAGCTCCCTAAAAGGGCGTGATTCCCTTAACTGAACCCCGTCGGGTGTGAGTCCAATTATAGTACCATATTAGATAAGGTGGGACGTCGCGAGTAAAAGTCCTAGCACATATGTATCAAGCATCACGTGTAAATATGTACGACAGTAATTCGCATGTGATTATAGTTTAGATTATAGACTGCGTTTTAATAAGTGCGTTTTCAGTAAGAACGTATGTTACACCCCAAAGTGTGTTTAAAGCGTTTAAAAGGGGGTCAAGTATACTCACAGTAGGTGTTTAACAAGTGAATACAACTTGATTGAATTGATTAGGAGCGCGTTGGAGTTAGCGAAAATAGCCTGGAATCGAATGAAATGTGCTTGAGAACGAGTTGGGAGCTAGTTGGTCGGATAGAAGAACCAAAGTGTTGAAATGAGACACAATGGGCCTATTTTTAGGTGAGGGAAAGTTAAGGGGGTGCAAATGCGTGGGTCGGATAGTCAGTCGGTCGGATGGCTCAGACGACTAGTGCGAGTTTGTTTTTCCAACTTTCGTTTCGTTCGGCGTGTTTTGTTGTGTTACGCATTGTGGATACTTTAAGCGTTTCAGCGAGATAAGTAGCATCTTGTTAGGTTGCGTTTCAGTGCGATAAATTGAGCTGCTCGTGGCAGCGAGTGCGCGTTTAGACATGTTTAATACTCAGATACTACTACTACTACTACTACTACCACTACCACTACCACTACCACTACCACTACCACTACCACTACCACTACCACTACCACTACCACTACCACTACCACTACCACTACCACTACCACTACCACTACCACTACCACTACCACTACCACTACCACTACCACTACCACTACCACTACCACTACCACTACTACTACTTGTAACAGGTCATAGTATAAGTAACTGCGTTTCGAGTTTGCGTTAGCGTTTGTGTTGCATCACGACGAGCGAGGGGAGTGGCTTAAGTACTCACGCGATGTCATCGTTATCACGACAAGCGAGGGGAGTAATCTAAGCACTCACGTGATGTCATCGTTAGCGTTAGTGTAGTATGCGTTGTGATGTGCGATATAGCGTGTTGAAAGTATGCGATATAAGCAATGTAGCGTTGTAAGCGATATAATTACATTATGATCCGAATCTCTGGTGCTAGGCGTAACGAGTGTAACGAGAGTAACAAGCACAAAGGTGCGGGTTGTTACAGTCTCCCTTGCTTTAAGAAATTTTGTCCCGAAATTAATCCACAAGGAGGGCTGCGAGGGTTGATACGAGAGCGAGTAGCGAGTATTGACATGAGTAAGCGGCGAATAAGCGTTAGGGTAAGCGAAAAGTGAACAAGCGATCGATCGAGGATTGACTAGCGGGAGCGTCTCGGTGACAAAGAGAAAAGCGTTGAGTAGGGCGATTCGTCTGACTAAAGGGGATAGCGGTGAGTGGAGCGTTTAGTTTGACTAAAGGATGGTAATGTACGAGTTAGCGATCCAAAAATGTTTTAGGTTCTCGAAAAGTTTTATGGCAATGAGATTTGTAAAGAATAATTCAGTTTTAGGAAAATTTTCGTACGGTGTGGCGTTGAATTGAGTCGATGTTCATACCAGCGTTGTTGAAAAGTTTCATCGAGTTATCGAAAGATTTTATGGAAAACTTGATTTAAGATAAGTTCTTATGACGTGGTGTTAACTTGAGTTGATTGTTAAACCAACGTTACAAGAAATTTTTGTTTGTCTACAAAGGGTTTTAATTAATAATTTTCAGAAAATTTCCATTCATTCCCAAAAAGTTTATAAGAAAAAATTCCTTTTTACAAAAGATTTAAACAGTTCAAAGGTTTTAGGTAGCGTCGAGCCCCACATGGCACCTTTCCATGAAAGTTTGTTAATATGGCTAAAACACCTATATATAGGAAGTACCAGTGGCGTATCCACCATGTTTTAGCCATATTACCTCTGTCTCATGAAGCAATGTCATGCGTGTCGATATGGTACGGATAGATTTCACGTCCTCGGTCTAAGCGATTGGTGGTTGGACCAAGTTCGGAAGGGAGATTGAGTAAACTGAGTAGCTAAGTTGTTTGCAACTTAGTTAGCAATGAGAGTGGGAGTCGAAGTAGTGCGAAGAGCGAGGGACGGTAAGTGAAAAGCGATAAGCGATAAACCATATGCGATAAACGGCAAGCGACGAGCGTTAGACGATAGGCAGCGAGCGATAAGCGAAAATCGATACGTGATACACGACGATCGACCCACGATGAGCAAAAAGCGATAAGCGATACGCGGTAAGCGACGAGCGATAAACCTAAGGCGATAAGCGGTACGCGAAAAGCGATACGTAAACAGCGATAAGCGAAAAACGAAAGGCGAATAGGCGAAAAGCGAAAGAGGACGCACGATAAGCGAAAAGCGAAAAGTGAAAAGTGATACGCCTTAAGCGAACAGTGATACGCGGTAAGCGACGAGCGAACAGAGATATGCGGTAAGTGATGAGCGATAGTGAACAGTGATACACGATAAGAGATAAGCGAACAACGATAAGTGATAAGCGATAAGCGAGTATTGAAGCGTTGAGATTAACACATGCGATAAGCGTTTAAGTGTTCAAGCAAATGCGATAGCGAGCGCGAGTTAGATTCTAGCAAAGGTGCGATTGTGTGAATGTAGACTTACGAAAAGTCTAGCGATGACGCGTTTGAGATGCGATGAGATGTTACGCCTTGCAATTGAGTTTAGCGTGTTGAAAATAGTCTCAATAGTATAAGAGGTCTAATAACGTTCAACTCTTCATGGCACTTTCTTCATGGGAAATTGGTTAGCATGGCGAAACACTTATATATAGGAAGTACCAGTGGCGTATCCACCATGCTTCAACCACACGCCTTCATCCCGTGAATAGGTGTCACACTTTGTCGACATGGTTAAGACGCTTATATATAGGAAGTACCAGCGGCGTATCCACCACGCTTAACTATGCTTTTAACGTTATGGCATCATTGGAACTTACTACGATCTCTGTGCACTGACCAAAATAATCCCGTGTGCACCCACAATTAAGTTGTTCCTTGCACGTTTATCGTAACTTATTTCAAGGACGCATAGTGAGGGTAAAACACATTATACAGTGATATAGTATGTAGTACTAGTATTATAATCTGTGTTTGAAGTTAGACTAAGTGCAAGAACGAGGGAGGGAAAAAGAGAGAGTGAGAGAAAGTGAGTGAGAGAGAGTCAACGTCGTATAGTGTGGCGGCATCGAGCAGTAGAACAAGTATACACATAAGAGTTTTCGTCGAGAATCATACCATCAATAGCGTCGTTCTGCGTCTGGTTGGTGTTGATGTGGTAGACTCTTGCTGGAGCTGCGGTTATTGCTGGAGCTGTGAGCTGCGTTGGCGGTGCATGGTGATGTGTGCAAAATGCAACATATAAATTACATCAATTGTGGCATAAAACTAACCCTTTTTTAGTACTAATGTTGGAAAAAGTGTGCTTTTGTCTTCCTTTTGTATTTTCAGGATTAAATGAGCTCAAATTAACAAAAGAAGCAAAAAGACATCAAAATCTAACATAAATACAAGAAAAGGAACAAGACGTGACATGCCCGACCCCACGACAGCATCTTCCCAAGCAAAACAAGATAACAGAAGACTGAACACGCCCCGTGCTCAGCCAGCACGGGGGCGTGCCCAAGTGTCAGCAGAAAAGACAAAGTGGGAGAAGCTTCTATTGCCCACCACGAGGCCGTGCTCAGCGGACACGGGGCCGTGGTCAACTATAAGATTCACACAATCTAGGCAAATCTTCATAGTACAAAGATTCTTCTGCACACGGGGTCGTGCTCAGCGGACACGGGGGCGTGGTCAACTAATAAGACAAAGCTGCATTAAATGAAGAAAGAGAGGATGTGGACACGGGGCCGTGCCCGAGCTTCTGTTCAGCCTATAAATAGGAGTGCTTGGCTCAAGCTCAAACCATCCCTTGGCACACCACCTCTCTCACACTTCACCCACCACCCACCACCACCATAATACCATCATCCACCACCATCATCCATTGTCCATCATAGAGTGTGTGAGTCGTCTCAGGATCCAAGATTGATCGTAAGAGTTCTTGACAATCAAGGCCATGTTTGCCTAAGTCTCTTACATCACTTGGTGAAGACAAGTGTCTAGTGTAATACTTTTTATTTCTAATCTTTTCGCACTTTTTACTTGGTTTTGTATTAATGAATTTAATAACTAGTTTCTTATGTTGAAGGTGATTCTTCCTTATCGTTTGTCCGTGGTGTCTTGACATTATTTTACTGTCTATATAAAATAAAAGATTTTCACCATTCATATCTCCACGGTCTATATGGAGGTATGTTGGCTACCTGGTCGGGGGTTAAGGGAACGGTTTGGTAAGAGTCTTGCCATTGTTCAGCGTTTAGAGGTCCTGCAATGGACCTGGGTCAAATTTAGTAGGACCTCCTTCAATGCTTAACGGTATTGGATGGCGGGGGTCCAAACTCTTTGATCCTCTCATAAGTTAACTACTATTAATACTATAACCTGGCTATTTAGGACTGTATCCCTGCTGACTCAGACTACTTAGTCGAGGGTAACGTCACCTCCAAAAGAGGGGCCTACCATAATTTGCATTAATAACTTAATTCATTATCTTTCAATAATCCGACCCTTTAGGATTGTATCCTTGCTGACTCAAACTACTGGGTTGAGGGTAACGTCACCTTCAAAAGAGGGGCCTACTACAATAACTAAGATAATCTCTTAAATAAGTGCAAAAGTGCGGAAATAATCAAAGGTTACACTATACATGCGTCGGAACCAAGTGATTCATCTTGTCTATCTGTTTTTCTTTTATTTTTATTTTCAGCATTTTTAGTTAGTTTTTATTTTTCTTAGTTTAAAACATTTTTCTAAAACTTACTTTTTGATTTGATTAGACGTTGAGGATAAACCGGTACTAAAAGCTCTTGTGTCCTTGGACGACCTCGGTATCTTACCAACACTATACTACGCTCACGATGGGTGCATTTACCCATATGTGTGTCTAATGTTAGTAAATATCGTGTTTTATAAATTTAAAACTTGACTAAAAAAGTGTTAAAGGGGCTTAAAATATACACCTAATATATATAACACTTCATACGCATCAAGTTTTTGGCACCGTTGCCGGGGACACAAGGATTTTAAGAAAGTTAGGAATCAACGGCCTAATCTTTTTTTTCTTATTTTTCATTTTTTTAGGATTTTTCTTAATTTTTCTGTTTCTGCAGAGCTCAACACGGGCCGTGCCTGGTCAGACACGGGCCGTGTCCAGCACTATCACTGACGGTTTTTATTTTCCGAGTTACAGCGAGCTGAGCACGGGGCCGTGTCGGTGCAACACGGGGCCATGTCCAACTCCCAGTAACAGGGATCCGGAAAACAACTACTGTAAATCTGACCACGGGCCGTGTTCACTGAGCACGGGGCCGTGGTGAACCTTCTGACCAACATTCTTTTCTGTTTTTATCGCAGGACTTGGAACCTTGGTGCCACATTTGAACTTCCTACGTAGTGCATGAGCTCCAGTTCTAGTATAGACATAAAAGAACCTCTAGAAGAACCCGAACGCTTTCTCAGAAAAAGACTTAAAGCTAAAAATCAAGAGAAAGTTTCGGGGGACCCAATTCCAATGGCGGACCAACGTACCTTCATGGATTACCTACGACCCACCGTAGGTAACCTAGGCGCTGCTATCAATGCACCGAATGTCGAAGCCAACAACTTTGAACTTCAGCCGCATTTGATACAAATGCTTCAAAACTCCGCAACCTTCCATTGGCTTGCGGACGAGGATCCCCTTCTACATTTTACTAATTTCTTGGAAATATGTGATACCTTTCGGATCAATGGAGCATCAAACGACGCCATTCGCCTTCGGATGTTTCCATTTTCACTAAAAGACCGAGCTAAGGCTTGGCTTAACACCCTCCCAGTTGGCTCGGTAAACACCTGGGATGAACTAGCCCAAAAGTTTCTATATAAGTATTTCCCTCCTGCTAAAACGGCTAAATTAATGACTGAAATTAATACATATTCACAAGAAGATGGGGAATCCTTATATGAAACTTGGGAAAGGTTCAAGGAGCTACTAAGAAAATGTCCTCATCACGGTATTGCGGTATGGCAACAAGTATCCACTTTCTACAATGGATTGTTGCCACACACAAGACAAACACTTGATTCTAGCTCCGGGGGAATTTTAGGTAATCGTTGCCCAAATGAAATATATAATCAAATTGAGGAAATTGCTCAAACCAATTTTCAATGGCACACTCCCCGAGGTAATAAATCTAGTGCCCCGGGCGCCCATAAGGTCGATGAAAGCACCTCTTTACAAGCCCAAATCGAGGCCCTCTCTTCGAAAATCAAAAAGCTAGAAATGACAAAAACGGCCTCGGTTATGGCTTGTGAAGGGTGTGGTGGGCCACATGAAACTTGGAGTTGTATGAAAGAATTAGATGAACAAACAGAAACGGTAAACTACATTGATAATAGACCTAGGCCGTCGGGTCCTCCAACGGGTACCTACAACCAAGGATGGCGTAACCACCCAAATCTTGGTTAGAGAGATCCCGGCAATAGTAGTAACCAACAAAACCAACGAACTAACTTTCAACAACCACAAAATTTCTCTCAACAACAAGGTGGAAGAGAAAGGTTTGAAGATACTGTATCTCGCCTCATCTCCGACACCGAAAACAAAAACTCGGATCGATTTCAACAATTGGAATCGAATTTTAGAAATCAACAAGCTAGCATTCAAAACATTGAAAAACAATTAAATCAACTAGCTCAAAATTTCTCCGAGAGACCACAAGGCGCGTTACCAAGTAATACCGAAACCAACCCAAAGGCGCAAGTACACCTCATCACATTGAGAAACCGAACCGTGGGTCCCGAGGATGCCCCATTACCACCGATTGAAGGAAGTCAACTCAGCCAAAGCACGACTTCACCCACACCTCAAAAGGCTTCTCCACCAAATCAAGAGCCCACCAAGACTCCTCCAATTCCGTACCCCGGTAGGTTAAATCGTCAAAAGACCGATGAGCAATTCGCAAAGTTCAAAAATTTACTAAAACAAATGCATATTAATATTCCTTTTATTGAGGTCCTAACCCAAATGCCTAGATATGCAAAATTCATGAGGGATTTCCTCACTCACAAAAGGAAAATTGAATCATTGCAATTAGTCAACTTAGGCGAAGAATGCTCCGCCTTAGTGCTCAACAAACTTCCACAAAAGAAAATCGATCCCGGAAGCTTCACAATTCCTTGTTCGATTAATGCATTAGCCGATCTTGGGGCTAGCATTAACCTCATGCCCACATCAATGTTCAAACGACTCGGCCTAGGAGCAATAAGCCCTACAAAGATGAGCATACAACTCGCCGACAGATCCGTCAAATTTCCACAAGGTGTCGCTGAAAATCTATTGGTCAAGGTTGACAACTTCGTTTTCCCAACCGACTTTGTCATCCTAGACATGGAAGAAGACACCGATGTCGCTCTCATCCTCGGGAGGCCATTTCTAGCCACCGCCCAAGCAGTGGTGGATATGAATGACAGAACGTTAACATTGAAGTTTGGGGACAAGGAAGTGAAGTTTGAATGTGGAAAGAGAATAGAGGACGAAGACCCGGTCAACTACATGAAGGTCATAGACTCAAGCTTGGATGACGCTCTCCGACGGTGTAACATGGGATGCAATACATCCCACTTGGGTAACATATGACCAGGCTTTGGGTCTAGCCAAGGACCCTTATAAACGTGGCGCACCACGGAGGCATTCCGCGGAACTATCCTTAGTTTAGTTTAGATTAATTTTCTTGTTTTCTAGTTAGTTTTAATTTTCAGGAATAAAACACACTTGAGATGGCAAAGGATACAAGGGAAACTTGAACCAGCACCCCATGCAGGAAAACAGGACCATCCGACAAAATTCTTCGTTTACAGTAAGTTCGGCACGGGCAGTGCCCGCCCAACACGGCCCCGTGCTGCACAGTCTGCAGAAAAAGACCCAGTTCAGGTAACTGGACACGAGCCGTGTTCACCCAACACGCCCCCGTGTCCAGGCTTCTGTTTCTCTTGATATAATTTTGTTACTGGCACTTGAACACGGGGCCATGCCCGGACAACACGGGGCCGTGTTCAGCGCCCAGTAACACAAAATATTTGCTTTTTAAACCCTTTTACACATTCAATCAACCTAAAAACTTATTTTTGGGACACATTGAGGATAATGTATAATTTAAGTGTGAGGGGGATGCTAAAACCTTGAATCTTGCAAGTCCTAAATACAAGCCTTACACAAAACTCTATTGGAACCGCTAATCACCCCAAATTTTTTCAAAATTTTTTCATTTTTTTTTTTACTTGTCTAGGTTTAACTCGGGAATTTCAAGTTCTAAAAAGGTTATATTTTTACGAGTTTACAACCGATAGCGTCGTGATAAAAAGAACCAACATAAGAAAATTATGAAAAGGCATGACAAGCTTAGTTAAAATTTAATTATATATACTTGATCACATAAAAAACCCATTCCCACAAAAGTGAGTTTTGAGCCTTTATTGAGCATACAATTACATATCTTTAAACTAAATGCTCATTTTTCGTTTCTTGTGTGAATAGCCGCTTGGTTCTTACGACTCTAGAACTTGCCATGACGATACATTCCCGGTCCTTACCAACTTAAACCTGAGTAAGTAAATGATGGAGGCATTAGGACTAACCCTTTTTATTTCTACACCATTATTTCTCTTTTTTTTACCACCTTCCCAAAATCCCCCTAGTTAGCCCCTTTGAGCCTAAACCTTTTCATTTCATAACCCAAACCAAACACCCTTTTACCCACCAAACCCTTTTTCATTTTTAACCCTTTGTTTTAGTAACAAGTTCGGTTTTCCGTATGACTTTTCAAAAAAATAAAAAAATAAATAAATAAATAAATTTTTTGTGTGTTGATGATGAAGCAAAAGAAAATAAACAAACAAGTTCATCAAAAATAACTTTGTTTGAATAATAGCTTCATCAAAATAAAAGTTAAAAAAATAAAAAGTCTTACGAAAACCGACGTTTGTTACGCTTTTCGCCCTTTTTCTACTAACCACTAACCACTAACCCAACCACCTACCTACCCTTAACCCAAGCCTAACCCTTCACCCAAAAGTCCTCTTGATATTTACAAAGGTATATAAGTTAAAAAGGGGGAGGATTGATTGCTTGGCAAGCCTATGGTAGGAGTAAGTTCCATGCTGCTCTTGAGTGATCCACAAAAATACATTTTCGGCCGAGTGTTGAGTGATCCCCGTGAGGTATGTGAACTTGTATATAAATAGAATTTTAAAAAGGCATGTTATGCCCTAATAAGTAATTTATCTTATGAAAAGTTTTAAATAAATCATGACGAATAGGATTGTAAATAAATAAAAATAAAACTAAATAAAGAATCTTGGAAATCCCGACACTCTATGACAAGCCCAAAAACCTTCTTCTCTACCCATTCCATTTGGGAGTGTAATAGCCACATATTAAAGAGTTTTGCTTGAGGACAAGCAAAGATTCAAGTGTGGGGGTATTTGATGTGTGCAAAATGCAACATATAAATTACATCAATTGTGGCATAAAACTAACCCTTTTTTAGTACTAATGTTGGAAAAAGTGTGCTTTTGTCTTCCTTTTGTATTTTTAGGATTAAATGAGCTCAAATTAACAAAAGAAGCAAAAAGACATCAAAATCTAACATAAATACAAGAAAAGGAACAAGACGTGACATGCCCAACCCCACGACAACATCTTCCCAAGCAAAACAAGATAACAGAAGACTGAACACGCCCCGTGCTCAGCCAGCACGGGGGCGTGCCCAAGTGTCAGCAGAAAAGACAAAGTGGTAGAAGCTTCTATTGCCCACCACGGGGCCGTTCTCAGCGGATACGGGGCCGTGGTCAACTATAAGATTCGCACAATCTAGGCAAATCTTCATAGTACAAAGATTCTTCTACAAACGGGGTCGTGCTCAGCGGACACGGGGGCGTGGTTAACTAATAAGACAAAGCTGCATTAAATGAAGAAAGAGAGGATGTGGACACGGGGCCGTGCCCACTGGACACGTGGCCGTGCCCGAGCTTCTGTTCAGCCTATAAATAGGAGTGCTTGGCTCAAGCTCAAACCATCCCTTGGCACACCACCTCTCTCACACTTCACCCAATACCCACCACCACCATTCATATCTCCACGGTGTAATACTTTTTATTTTTAATCTTTTCGCACTTTTTACTTGGTTTTGTATTAATGACTTTAATAACTAGTTTCTTATGTTGAAGGTGATTCTTCCTTATCGTTTGTCCGTGGTGTCTTGACATTATTTTACTGTCTATATAAAATAAAAGATTTTCACCATTCATATCTCCACGGTCTATATGGAGGTATGTTGGCTACCTGGTCGGGGGTTAAGGGAACGGTTTGGTAAGAGTCTTGCCATTGTTCAGCGTTTAGAGGTCCTGCAATGGACCTGGCTCAAATTTAGTAGGACCTCCTTTAATGCTTAACGGTATTGGATGGCGGGGGTCCAAACTCTTTGATCCCCTCATAAGTTAACTACTATTAATATTATAACCCGGCTATTTAGGACTGTATCCCTGCTGACTCAGACTACTTAGTCAAGGGTAACGTCACCTCCAAAAGAGGGGCCTACCATAATTTGCATTAATAACTTAATTCATTATCTTTCAATAATCCGACCCTTTAGGATTGTATCATTGCTGACTCAAACTACTGGGTTGAGGGTAACGTCACCTTCAAAAGAGGGGCCTACTACAATAACTAAGATAATCTCTTAAATAAGTGCAAAAGTGCGGAAATAATCAAAGGTTACACTATACACGCGTCGGAACCAAGTGATTCATCTTGTCTATCTGTTTTTCTTTTATTTTTATTTTCAGCATTTTTAGTTAGTTTTTATTTTTCTTAGTTTAAAACATTTTTCTAAAACTTACTTTTTGATTTGATTAGACGTTGAGGATAAACCGGTACTAAAAGCTCTTGTGTCCTTGGACGACCTCGGTATCTTACCAACACTATACTACGCTCACGATGGGTGCACTTGCCCATATGTGTGTCTAGTGTTAGTAAATATCGTGTTTTATAAATTTAAAACTTGACTAAAAAAGTGTTAAAGGGGCTTAAAATATACACCTAACATATATAACACTTCATACGCATCAATGGGGAGCTAGCATAAGTTGATGTCGCGGTCCTGTGCGGCAGTGGCAGGTGAAGTGGCTGTAACAGTTGCAATTGATGCAATAGCGACAACCAGTTCCAGCTTGGTGGTGATAAGTACACCTTTGACACAGGGGAAGAGTTCCCGTGTAGGCGCGCTTTTGATGAACTGGAACTGCGCGGAGCCATTCGGGTTGAGGCAGTTCAGTTGTTGTTGGAGAGTTTAGGCTCGAGCTTTTTCTCTTGCGGCTAGGTTGTGCATTTTGTGGTGGTGCATGGTCATCTGAGGACTCGTCTGAGGATTCGTTGGAGGAGTCTATGACGATTGCTTGATTAGCCTTTTTTGATAGGATTCTTGGAGAAAAATCCATCTATGACTCGTTTGTCGTTGATTTCTGCAGCCAGGCGATAGGTTTCTTCGATGGTAGCAGGTTTTGTAGCTTCGATAAAATCGCCCACGCACTCAGGCAAAGCACGGATGTACTTCTTGATAGCCTTTTCGGGAGTGTCGACTTGAATTGGGCAGATGATGCTAAGCTGTTTGAACCTTGCTGTAAGGCCGGCGTTTTCACCGTCAACTTGCTTGATTTCCCAAAATTCGTTTTCTAGCTTCTGGACTTCGTGGAGAGGGCAGTACTCTTCCTTCATGAGCTCCTTCAGCTCATCCTAGGAGAGAGCGTAAGCTGCATCGTTCCCACATTTATTACGCTCGACTGTCCACCAGTCGAGGGCTCTTGATTGGAATACTCCTGTGGCGCATGTAGTACGAAAATGCTCGGGGCACCCGCTGTGAGGAAGGGTCACCTTGATAGCATCGAACCACTGGAGTAGTTGAGATACACCTCCTTCACCTGTGAAAACCATCGGGTCACAGGCTTTGAAGTGCTTGTAGTAGAATGTAGTCTGCGGTGCGTTGGTCATAGAGTCTTCCGAGATTCGAGAGTTGCTAAGAGATTGAACCTGTGCAACGATTTAAGGAATGACCCTGGCCACTTCCTTGGCCACGAGTGAGGCGATCCTCTTATCGGCGCTTTGTCTGGCTCTTCTCTTGGCTGTACGTCTCGAGGTGGAATCGTTCGAAGACATCTAAACGAAGAGAGATTTGGAGTGAGATTCGATCATAATGATTTTTGAGTATGCGATGCGATTGAGCGCGTTTAAAATTCGTTGCAGGTAGCATAGTAATACGTATTCACATAGGAGCCACATAGGAGACACGAGATTCCTAAGTTCTTACGTGTAACACATATAATCGTATAATATATACTTATATATATTTTTGTGTAGATTGCGCGAGGACGCGATGAAGAGAGAGAGAGCGAGTTATTAGACTTTAGTTTCGTTGCGGACATTCGTTTCTTGTTTTAGATTGCGATGGCTGTGCGAGTTGTACGTATAAAGTGGGGAGTGAAAAGTGGCAAATCGGTAAAGTGGTAAAGTCGGAAAATCGATAAAACGTAAAATCGTAAAGATGTATAATTCATTGACGCGTAAAAATCGGCAATTATGAGCTTAAAATAGATGGAGTGTCTGGGGTGTTAGACATCGACTACCCAAAGTGATTCAACCATTCTCAACAAGTTCGATCACGTACTTTGGCATAATGGATTCTGCCCTCACCGGGATGCGGCTACGGCACTCATCCTTCCAGCTATTACGTGGTTGGAGTTGTTTGGAATAATCGAGACTTTGGTGAGAGCTTTTTTAAAACCATTTTAAGGAGTGGAACGGGTTACTAAGATACGGGTTTCACCCCTAACTCAACAACTTCGCTTCTAGCTGTGGTTGTGCTCACCGAGTAAATTCGGGAGTTCCACTAGATAGAAATGGAGATTTCCGCTGAGATGTGGATTTCACTCCTGACTCATCGAAAAGTTCTCGTGCCACGAATAACGCGTTGAGTGAGCGATGTTATCGAGAGTTCTTGGTTTTCACACCTAATCTCGACACAATCACTCGGTTGCGTTATGCGGGCGTTTTCAAGAGCGTGTGTATTGTGTTAGCCTTAGGAAAGGCAAAAGTATTTTTTCAGCCTTAAGAAAGGCTCCTTCATACGAAGCTGTATGTGCGGGAGTTCATACGAGAATGTAGTTTTCGCGAGTTCGAATGAGAGTATAATAGCATGTAGGTTCGTACAAAATCCCTACTGGGTTCGCAAGAAGCAACAGGCCAGCGATTCAAAGGTAGGTACTTAGACTATAGACTAGGTCATTTCTAAGACATCAGACCCGGACTAGGTCGTGTCTTTCCTAATTCCCTATAGTTATGGCTCTGATACCAATCTTTTACACCCCAACTGATGGCGGAATCATCAGGGCGCGGCACTAGGCGAAGCTGATTGCTCAAGAGAATTCATAACAACTATTTAGTGGCAATATTTAATGCGTTCATTATCCCATACTAATAAGCAATATATCAGCAAACAGTTATACAGATTTCATGTTCTCTCAAACAATACAAATCTGACAACCTAGATTTAGTGTGAGTTTCTAGACTTCCTAGCTTGATTTCGAGATAGTTTACGATTAACCTGCAACATACGTTAAAATAATGTCAGTACAAAATATACCGGTGAGAATATAGGTTTGAAATAGTATAAAGTAGATAAAAGCCTTGCGAATTTCCACATACATAAACGAGATACACAACATACATACTATAAGACGAATACTACCAGCTAAGTCACTCGATGACTGCGATTTGAGATCCCTAAAAGGGCGTGATTCCCTTAACTAAACCCCGTCGGGTGTGAGTCCAACTATTGTATCATATTTGCTAAGGTGGGACGTCGCGAGTAAAAGTCCTAGCACATATGTATCAAGCATCACGTGTAAATATGTACGACAGTAATTCGCATGTGATAATAGTTTAGAGTATAGACTGTGTTTTAATAAGTGCGTTTTCGGTCAGAACGTATGTTATACCCCAAAGTGTGTTTAAAGCGTTTAAAAGGGGGTCAAGTATACTCACAGTAGGTGTTTAACAAGTAAACACAACTTGATTGAATTGATTGGGAGCATGTTGGAGTTAGCGAAAATGGTCTGGAATTGAGTGAAATGTGCTTGAGAACGAGCTAGGAGCGAGTTGGTCGGATAGAAGAACCAAAGTGTTGAAATCAGACACAATGGCCCTATTTATAGGTGAGGCAGAGTTAAGGCGGTGCAAATGCGTGGGTCGGTTGGTCAGTCGATCGGATGGTCATCCGGTCGGATGATCATTCGATCGGATGGTCATTCGATCAGACGGCTGGTGTGACTTAGTTTTTCCAACTTTCAGTTCGTTCGGCATGTTTTGTTGTGTTACGCATTGTGGATACTTTAAGCATTTCAGCGAGATAAGTAGCGTCGTGTTAGGTTGCGTTTCAGTGCGATAAATTGAGTTGCGCGTGGCAGCGAGTGCGCGTTTAGACATGTTTAATACTCAGATATTATTATTATTATTATTATTATTATTATTATTACATATAACAGGTCATAGTATAAGTAACTGCGTTTCAAGTTAGCGTTTGCGTTGCATCACGACGAGCGAGGGGAGCGGCTTAAGTACTCACGCGATGTCATCATTATCACGACGAGCGAGGGGAATAATCTAAGCACTCACGCGATGTCATCGTTAGCATTAGTGTATTATGCGTTGTGATATGCGATATAGCGTGTTGAAAGTATGCGATATAAGCGATGTAGCGTTGTAAGCGATATAGTTAAATTATGATCCGAATCTCTGGTGCTAGGGGCAACGAGTGTAACGAGAGTAACGAGCACGAAGGTGCGGGTTGTTACACGAAATACCTTCGTACTTGTGAAAATCAAAGAAAACAAGAGCAGCCGTTCGCTCGCGGGCCGCGACGGACGAAGGGGGCTCCTTCGCGGGGCGCGAGGCCCCATTGCTTGCTGGTCAGCTGAGCCGCCATGTGTCGAACACACGTCAGAACCAGGGTGATGACTCATCAAACCGTTGCCGCCTTTAGGGCCCTCGCGGGCCGCGAGGGAGAAGCTGATGTGCGTCGTGTGGCGCGACCCGCCCAGGTTTTAGCTATAAAAGGGGCCTAGATCAGTATTTCAACTTGTTCAATTTTCTTTAATTCTCTTTCAAATTCTGTAGGCTAAAGCTATAGCCTAATACCCACTAATAAGCGAAGCTCTGCCTTGTTGTAAGTACTATAACCTTGCTATTACCCTACACGATTGATTTAGGATTCCGTAACGCATGTCGGCTCTGCCCAACTCAGTCGTTGGAATTCTGTCCCGTGTTACACCCGATTGATTTAGGACTCCGTAATACATGTCAAGGCTTTGCCTGACTCAGTCATTGGAGTTCTGTCTCAAGTTGTACGGTTAATGTGAATTGGGTTATTTTACTAACACATGTGCATTATATATATTCATAGAAAGTCACAGAAAAAATAACCAGGAGAAACAACAGGAAGCTATAATATTACCAGGAAGTCTGTAGAAATACCTAAGCCTACAAAAGTGAGTACATCTGCTTTTTGCCACCTTTTTATATGAGTCAAAATGTTTTTACCAAAACCTCAAATGTTTTAACTGACACTTAACAGTAATTGAGTATTTGTAATTCTACAATTACTGCCGATATGTTGGGGTTTTGTATACAAAATGTGAAAGGCATTACCATTGGACAAAGAGTTAGCCAATGAGTAATATGACCCACAGGTCGGGTTGACAGTATTGAATGAGTAATTGAGTAGATATAAACAAATGTAATTGCGGGTTGCCCTCAATTCTATAAAATGATAAAACTGCTTTGATTAAACTGAGATGCACTCACCAGTATTTCTTGCTGATAAAATGTTTTTAAAACTCGTTTCAGGTAACACAATGTGAAAGCCAACAAAAGCCATATGGAGAGCACTGAAGGCTTAGAAAAGTGGCTATAAAAGTTACCTAAATAAAAAGAAGAATTGTTTTCTATTACAAATAAAAATCGGGTTTTGTCCCACTTGTTTCTTATAAATGTATTATTAGAAAAACTTGGGTTTTATCCCATTTATCTATTTTAAACATTTTGGTGTTTAACTCTGATAAAAATATTTCCTAACTACGGTCCTGAAGAAAATTCCGTTGCCAAATTAATAAACACTGATACCATCTGACTGGCTTGCGGCTCTCGCTCCCAGGGTGGGGTCGAGGGCTGTGACAGTGAGAATCCATCATAATCATCATCAAACAACAATACCTGAAACATATGTGAAAATAGGTCAGCATAAAAATGCCGACGAGTACATAGGTTTTGTGAGTGTGTCAATTTCATGGCTTATGTACATGTTGCAATACCTCGTACGACTACTAGAGTCGAAAATTGAAAACTGTGTATTGAAAAGTGTTTTGGTATTGCAATATGATTAACCAACTAAAACGAGTTGGTTATATGTTTAAGAAAACCTTGTTGCCATGCATCTTGAATAAAAACATTGCTTTTGTAAATCAAATTGTAATTCATCTCGTGTGAAAACTTGTATGGTTTATGTTATTTAGTAAACATCGTTGCATGTCATCATTTGAAATCATTCGTCTATAATCGTTCAAAATCGTTCAATTCGTTCGTGTGATCAATCGTTCTTGTTATCAAAACCAATCGTTCAACTCGTTCATGTTATAAACCATCGTTCAATCGTTCAAATCGTTCGTGTTATAAACCATCGTTCAATCGTTCAAATCATTCAAATCGTACGTGTTTTAATTGTGAAAACTAACTTTTGGTCGTTCTCGTTGAACACATTTAAACCTTTGTTCTGACTAGTGTATACCACCAAAGGGTATCTTTAATCGTTTAACAAACCACCAAAGGGTTTGTTAAAATTCATCAGGTTCTGTCGTTACCCACATTACCCCATAACCATGGCGATAGTATGATAACGGGATTTGTCAGATCCTACGGTACCATAACATACTACTGGTCGGCTTGATCATTGTTAATGAATGTCGTTCGTGTTATGTATTAATGCACCAACAAGTTCGTCCACATTATTGAAATCATTGTGTTTAATATAAACCATAACATTTGTTTTGAAAACTTGAAATCATTTAGCACATATGAATCACCCCAAAACAATTGAAAGCATAAAATATGGGAACTATGTACTCACTTGAGATTGCGAGTATCCTTGATCTAGTGAATTAACAAAGCTCGGGAAGTCAAGGAATCAAGTGGCACCTAGTATCGGATCACTATGTTAATAATCGGGATCTAAACCGGGAGATCGGGTAGAATGAGGTCTTGTAAACCAAATAAGTGTTGGAACTCATATGATATGGTTTAAACAAGCCTACATTCTAATTTGGATCCTATTGTCACACCCCCAAAAATCCACAAGCGGAGTAGTACCGCGAGGTGTGTGACTGACCAGGATCATACCACCAATCATACTGAACATTAAGTAAAGTAAAGTAAAACGAAGTAAAATAATCAATCAAACGTTTAGTGTTTACGAAAACAAAATCCCAAACCAAGTTTAAATGTTAGCGGAAGCATAAAGTTTAAAACCCATAAAGCAGTTTATAAATCATAAAGTTTATTAGTAGGAACCCAACAATTGGTTCCTTGCCACAACGTCCACTTCTCGTGCAAGCTCCATCCATGTACCTAACGACCTGCAAAGCATGAAGTAGGGTGTCAACAAAAAGTTGGCGAGCTCACAGTGGGTTGTCCGTTTTAATGTTGTTCCAGAGACCATAAGTTGTTAAGTTCCTTGTTTTTTGTAAAAACATGCCATGAGGAGCTACCCCACTGTTTTAAACCACTAGACCCGCTACTATATCGACTACTGACTTAAGTTATGTTGAGTGCCCCGAGTCAATGTCTATCATCATTGACTAAGTGCCCAAGTATATTAGTCCACGCCCGTCCTCTACGGCACGGCGTGAGGCTTGTCAAACCTAATAGCGTTATTTAATTAATAACCCGTTCGCCATTGGCCCGACGATTAAGTCGATATAAAATATGGGGGACTTAAAGATAGAGTTGTTGTCTAGTATGCTTAAGACATGTAAACGGTTGTCGCCCTTCCCAAGGAGGGCATTGGTACGTATTCTACCCAAGAAGAATACGCAGGTTGTATCCCCCCAAGGGGGATAGTTGTTGTTGTTTAACCCATTCCCAAACCACCCGGAATCCCATGCTTTGAAGAAAAGTGTGAACTCACCTTCGATTACTCGGTTGGTCTCTTAAAATGGTTAGGATTCAAGGTAGGTCAATCACGTCCTAATACGATTGCGATTTAGTTTATTAGTGTGTTCAAGTAAGGCACAAAGCTCCTACACGTATCTAACACGTACCATGCACTCACTTTGACAACTTACGTACATACATATATTCAACATATAATTACCCATGATCAAAGCACACAATAATTCACATAACACTTTCGTTAACATTAAACAAGTTTGATAATTCTCAGATAGCATAACCAACATTTAGATACGCAAATAACAACTTATTACGTTTCAGCTTTTACGTCCAGAACTGGGCTGTTTTCGGGTATTTTTATAAAATAGTTGTCCTATTTCAAAAATTCTAAATAACTTATAGAACGTTCTAAGTGGTCCACATCACCTTGTGTAAAAATCTCAAGACCTAAATCTTTACCAATTATTTATTAAAAATCATCTAATAGGCTGCAGTCAGATTCGTCGCTTTCTGACTGAAGTCCACGGAAAAATAATTTAAAATTCATCGTCTGTCCGAATGAAAAAAATATAGTGGGACATTTTCTGCAAGATCCGTGCCCAGCTACTGTACAAATTTCATGATCTAACTCTATCCAGATTACAAGTTATGACGAAAAGCGTAACATGAATTTTCTGCAGAAAAATGCAGCTTTTGCTGCTGTGTAAAACGACTCTTTAAAAATAGAAAACGACCTTAGAAAAATGTGATTCTAGTGCCATTTGAAGAGTTTTTTGAAAACGTATGATTTAGACTTCAGAAAATCAAATTTTCGATATATAATGACCTATTTACAGCCAACGGAAGTTGGCTGCAGAATCTTAGACAGATTCTGTTTTCGCTATCCGAACTCCCCAACCGAATAACTAATGCACCCACGACCCATATCGATTATTTACAGCAGATTATCATCCTTATACCTCATCTGCATCATTAAAACAACTAGATTTTACCTAGATACCTTCAATATCCATCCCGCTTAAACCCTAGCAACTAACCGAGTGCAACACCAACCAAAACAACAACTAATTCATGCAACTCATCTGATCATCATATCCTCACATCATCATGCATAATAAAAATCACAGGAACGGAGCCATGCATTTGCAGAATTTAAATCAAAACAACGTACAAACTAACCAAAAACACGTAGGAATTCTCATATACGATTTTCATGCTTTCTAGTCTACCAATTAACATCATACCATCAAGTTCATCAACAACAAATACCAACACAGCCATGTATACGAACAAGAACTACCCTAAGTCGCAAACTAATAAGTGTACTAACCTTGGAGCGGAGAGAAGGAACTAGCGAAGAAGAGACACAATCAGGAGCTGATTTACGAAGGGGGGGCTGCTGCACTCTGCCGTGGCACACACCAAGGGAGTCTAGAATTTTGGTTTTCCTTCATGCATAAATTACGTATATAAAAAAATAGAAGGATGTTTGGGCGGTTTGGGCTCAATGGGCCGCACGGGACAAGGGTTGCGGGTTGGGCTTTGTGTCGCAAAGGGCGAAGGGGTTGTGAGTTGGGTTAATTCATTTTGGGCCAAGAAATGATTGGGCCGAGAGCCCAAAGGATCTAAACAAGAGGGGTTGAGCCGTGGTCACGTGTACGACTCGGGTGTAGTGTGCGGTGGCGAGTGAAGTGTGCGGCCCGAGATTTTGTGCGACTAGACTTAGACTATTCATGCATACTTACAACATCCACAACCTATAAACATATAAAACTCTCATAATCATACAATTACATAGTGAGATTTGGGTAAACATATATCATTCAATCAATCAACGCATAAAAATTATTCACATAATCGTGCTCGTAAGTTATATCAAGGTACAAAGCATGAAAAGAAAACCACCAAGAAAAGGTTCTTAAAATAAGAATTGTCACATCATCCCCAAGTTGAAAGAAATTTCGTCCCGAAATTTAGCACGTAGTCACTGAGGAAGCTAGTTGTGTTGTGCGTTTTCCTAGGGTATCACATCATCCCCCCGTTGGTTTGGAATTTCATCCAGAAATTCCGAAGTAGCTTCAGTAGACTCACCTGTCTTAAATGACTGGGGGTACTTGCGTTTCATCGGGCCCTCTCGTGCCCAAGTGAACTCTGGGCTACGACGGGAGTTCTAACTCTCGAACAATAGGTATCTTGGTTCGTTTAAGATTCTTGATTTCTCGATCCATAATTTCCACCGGTTCCTCGACAAAGCGCAAATGGTCATCGATAGTGAGTTCCTTGAAAGGAACAATGAGGGTCTCATCTGATAAACACTTCTCCAGATTCGACACGTGAAAGACGTTGTGAACACCACTGAGTTCTTCGAGCAAATTCAGTCTGTAAGCCACCTTGCCGACTTTCTCAGTGATTTCAAAGGGTCTGACATAACGCGGATTAAACTTTCCCCGCTTGCCAAAGCGAACCACACCTTTCCATGGTGAGACTTTAAGTAACACTCGATCCCCAACCTGGAACTCGAGAGGTTTCCTACGCTTATCAGCGTAGCTTTTCTGATGGTCACGAGCTGCCGCCATTCGTTGTCTGATTTGGGCAAACTTTTCCATTGTGACGATAATGTACAAAGCCTCGAACGGAGCAACCTTGATGCTGGTGTGGTAACTATTGTTGTACGCAAACTCCACCAAAGGCAGATGTCTTTCCCAGCCATTACCAAAGTCGACGACGCACGCTCGAAGCATGTCTTCCAGAGTCTGGATGGTGCGTTCAGTCTGCCCATTCGTCTGAGGGTGATAAGTTGTGCTCATGTCTAGACGTGGGCCAAAGGATTTGTGCATCGCCTTTCGCAAATCAGATGCAAAGCGTGGGTCTCGATCAGAAATGATAGAAGTTGGTATTCCATGCCTAGCGACTACTTCCATCAAATAGATGTATGTGAGTGTAGAAAACTTGTCACTTTCCTTGATTGCCAGAAAGTTTGCAGACTTGGTTAGTCGATCCACGATCACCCAGATGGTGTCATTTCCTTGCTGAGATATAGGTAAGCCAGTGACGAAATCCATGGAAATTTGCTTCCATTTCCATGTTGGGATCTCTGGTTGTTGGAGTAGTCCTGATGGCTTCTGGTATTCAACATTAACCCTAGCACAGGTCAAGCATTTACTAACATAGGTCGCTATGTTAGCTTTCATGTGGAGCCACCAGTATAGAATCTTGAGATCTTGGTATATCTTGTCAGAACCAGGATGCACCGAGTAACGAGATTTGTGTGTTTCATCAAAGTGTCACGAATCTGGGTAGGAAGACTGGAGTGAATTGTAAGCTGCAACGCACGTACACGCTTAGGTTTGGTTTCCTTATGACTGAGGGAAACAGCCACAACGTTAGCCATGCCTGGATGACACTTGATTGCACACTCGTATTCGTTTAGGAGTTCGACCCATCGACGCTGTCGCATGTTCAACTCCTTCTGATCGAAGATATGTTGGAGACTCTTGTGATCGGTGTAGATGGTGTACGTGGTATCGTACAAGTAATGTCTCCATATCTTGAGTGCAAACACTACTGCCCCCAACTCCAAATCGTGGGTAGTGTAGTTCTTTTCGTGAACCTTGAGTTGGCGTGATGCATAAGCAATAACTTTCTCATGTTGCATCAACACACAACCAAGTCCTTGGATTGACGCGTCACAATAAACAACGAAGTCTTCTGTGCCTTCAGGTAACGAAAGAATGGGTGCGCTACAAAGTTTCACCTTCAATTGTTGAAACACGGATTCCTGAGCATCACCCCGTCGGTAGGTGACACCCTTCTGAGTTAGATACTGAGAGGCTGTGCAATCTTCGAGAAATCCTTGATAAACCTTCGGTAGTAACCCGACAGACCCAAGAATTGACGAATTTCAGTTGGAGTTAGAGGTGCAGGCCAGTTCTTGATCGAGTCAATCTTGGATGGATCAACGTGAATCCCATCTTTATTGACTACATGGCCTAGGAAATGGACTTCACGAAGCTAAAAGTCACATATCGAAAACTTAGCGTAGAGTTGTTCTGTGCGGAGAAGTTCAAGAATAAGTCGCAGATGATGCTCTAGTTCCTCCTGACTCTTAGAATAGATTAGGATGTCGTCAACGAAAACAATAACGAACTTATCCAAGTATGGTTTGCACACTCGGTTCATGAGATCCATGAAAACCGCAGGTGCGTTTGTCAACCCGAAAGGCATAACCAGAAACTCGTAGTGTCCGTAGCGAGTCCTGAATGCTGTCTTGGAGATGTCTTTGTCTCGGACTCTCAGCTGATGATAGCCAAATCTCAGATCAATCTTAGAATAGAAGCTCGACCCTTGCAACTGGTCGAACAGGTCATCGATACGCGGAAGGGGATAACGATTCTTCACGGTCACCTTGTTGAGTTCGCAGTAGTCTATGCACATACGGAAGGTACCGTATTTCTTCTTAACAAACAAGACTGGGGCTCCCCAGGGCGAAGAACTAGGACGAATAAAACCCTTGTCCAGTAGTTCCTGTAGTTGCGTGGACATTTTTTTTCCAATTCTGACGGGGTTAAACGATAAGGTGCGCGAGCTATAGGCGCTGCTCCAGGAGCTAGCTCGATTTGAAACTCGACTTGACGATGGGGTGGAAGACCAGGTAATTCCTCAGGAAATACCCCAGGAACGTCGTGAACGATCGAGATGTCTTCAATCTTCTTCTCTTTTGTTGAAGTATCGGTAATAAGGGCCAGAATGGAAGTGTGTGCCCTTTCGTAGACACTTCTGGGCCTTAACAAATGAGATGATGGCCATAACAACACCACTCTTGTCACTATGAATAGTGAGAGGTTCGTCGTTAGGACGAGACATTCTGTTTGACATACACACGATTATACGAGACAAGGTATCATACAGTCATTGTACAAGTTTCCAAAACGTGCAATTTAGGGTAGGGTAACAACTCAGCACAAGAAATATTTTAAAAATAAAATAAAAAAAATCTAATCAAAATAAACTGTAAAAGTCGCTACAATGTATTTCTGCAAACGTTTTAAACATCATGATTGTTTACTCAAAACAAAAGAAATAGATAGATAAACTAGTGGAAAGCGGGTCAGTCGTCGACTCCGCTGTCTCCCCCGTCTGAGTCCTCATCTACTGGTGCCTCTTCCGGCTCTTCTTCTGGTTCTTCATCAGGTTCTTCCTCCGGAATCTCTTCCGGCTCTTCATCGGACTCTTCCTCCGGCTCGAGAGGTGCCGGGGCTGTGGCTGGCTCCGTTGCAGGTGCGGGTGGCATTGGCCCTGGGTCCTCCTCCAACTGATGAACCCTCCATGCCAACATACTTATCCTGTCGCCATGTGAGTCAAGCCTTTCCCTATCCATACGAGCGTCTCCCATTATTAAACCTCGTACTTCACGCCCTTTTAAGGCTTCTTGCTTCAAATCACTAGTTCTCTCAAAGAGCACCCGCATTTGCTCTCCTTGAGATTCTACCCACCCTTCCAGGGTAGTAACTTGTTTCAGTAAAAACTGATTATGTTCTAATAAGGTCTGGTTTTGCTATATCAAAATTTAGTTATATTCCCTAAGAGCCTTCATCACTGCAGACTCGGTTTGGGCACTAATTGGATTAACTGGTAACACATGTGTAGGTCGAGGGGACGACTCCCCACCCTGAGTGAGTCTCTTACGATAAGCCGAACGCGTCTCCACTTGACGCGGGGGTGAGCGTGTAACAGCGGGTGCCTTCCCTGGCGACCGAGGTTGATCGGATGATGCGGATAATGTGGACATGCCTGTCGAGTTAGTGACGTAACACACACGTTAAACAAAAAGAATACACATTCACAAACACTAAACGAGAACGTCGACACGGGAGTGTGGATAAGAATAACAAAAGAGTGTTTGACATAAGCATATAAAGTTCCAAGTGACTCTATGAACTAAGCATACCATAAGCAACACACCATGCAAAAGTAAACTTTCGAGTAAGCAGTATTAACATAAATCATACCACCTATAATGTAATAACCATAAATTTAAAACCATTATTATTATTATTATTATTATTATTATTATTATTTATTTTAGTTAATAGGAAACCCTAATTAAGACACCCAAGTAATTCTGTACAAACCCTAGAATTTTCAGAATCAGGATTAGGGCCCCTAAAACTCAAGGGGGGTATTCCCTACTTGATAATTATCTTAATAAACTTGCGGAGGAAGTTGAATTTAATGATTCCGTCGACTCAGCTAGCCTAGTTCCACGCGTGGCAGACCTATAGTGAAAATATGTCCCTTACGCATCGTAGGGGTTTAAAGCCTACGATGCGCAAGCTTGATAAGAGTCCCATACGCATCGTAGGGGTTATAGTGCTACGATGCGTAGGGCTGACCAAAATTGGGCTATAAATAGAAGGCTCTGGCACTTGAATTCTCGCACAAAAACGACGAAGAAACTCAAAATACACGCTGAGATTTCGTCTGAATACTCTCAAAACACACACGAAACACTAATTAAGTTTAGCGGGGTGCTGCAGAACAGGGTAATAACTCGATCGCTATTACGATTCATTGTCCGATCGATCAATATATCCAATGGATGTTTAAGTGCTGCCCACATTAGGGTTATACTTTGTAGTTAATTCGATGAATGAGTTTAAGTATCATACTTTGTCGTTCGTCGTTAATTCGATGAATGAGTTTAAGTATCGCACTTTGTCGTTCGTTGTGAGAATTTGATCTCGTGAGTTATCGTAAATGCTGTATTAAGTTACTAACCTAGTTTGTGTGCATGTTATTTAAATTAGGTTAAAGGGCTAATCAGTAGTCTAAACTCTGCCCGTATAAATCTAAAATATTAGCACAAGGTAGCTTCACTTTGGAATTATTAAGGTACGGATCCTTACCCCACTTCTTGTTGTTTGATATTCAATTGTTATAAAACCATTAAGTTCGTATAGCTTTGCAACATCATCACGTCTTTGATTATCGATTCATTTGACAGTCCGTTCGATTCCTATTCTAATCATTTGATTTAGCTTTCATGTCATGCGATAGTATTATGTTGTTATACTCATTATCGCATGTTCCAATATATGTTCCGTTTTGTTATGAAAATAAGTTTTATAAGTTATGTGAATAAGACCATTTGTACTCTGATACCCTGAGTATCGCTTCTCGTGGAGTGTCCCACGAGCATGTTGTTGCGGCATCGACATCATGTGCTCCATCCGTGACGGAGAGATCAGTTCACGGCGTCTCTTAAGTACAAGTGTGGTACATAAGGCTATTAGGAGGCGCATGGATCGATCCTAGGATTTAAGTATAAGGAGGTGGATAACGAGTATGCCAATTCGCCATCTCATGTGATAATTATGCAGGAGTAGCTACCTGTGTGTTGTCATGTTTTAAGTTTGCTCATGGGTACATCCGTAAGATATGATTATGAAATTATGTTTTTGCATCGTATCATTTTCACAATAAGTTTCGTTCGGATAACATTTCTATAAAGCGTTAATTGTTATTTGAGCCTATTATTCCGTACTGAGCATTCGGCTCATTCCGTAAATTTTTTTGGTATATACAGGTCTGCATGTTACTTTGGGCGGGGAAAAGAGAGAAGAATAAAGACTAGGAATAAATCTGAAGATATTAGTTAATGAAGTCGAATGTTTCCGCTTTTATAATTAAACCTTAAGTTTCGTTGTTATATGGTTGTATCCTTGTCAAATAAATAAATGGAATTATGACTTTTGTTTATGATACTACTGTTATTGTGACACGTCAGCCCTTCCGGGTTAGGGTGTTACATATAATGTTGAGTCTTACACGTGGAGTGAAGTGTCGTTGTGGATCGTTGAGCAGTGAGCAGGTTGTAGTCTGGTTTTGTCAAAAAGATTTTCCCCCTTTTTAAAACCAAGTTCACTATAACCAATGGCTCTTACACCAATCTGTCACACCCCCAAAAATCCACAAGCGGAGTATTACCGCGAGGCGTGTGACTGACCAGGATCATACCACCAATCATACTGAGCATTAGTAATGTAAAGTAAAACGAAGTAAAATAATCAATCAAACGTTTAGTGTTTACGAAAAGAAAATCCCAAACCAAGTTAAAATGTTAGCGGAAGCATAAAGTATAAAACCCAAAAAGCAGTTTATAAATCATAAAGTTTATTAGTAAGAACCCAACAATTGGTTCCTTGCCACAACGTCCCCTCCTCGTGCAAGCTCCATCCATGTATCCAATGACCTGCAAAGCATGCAGTAGGGTGTCAACAAAAAAGTTGGCGAGTTCACAGTTAGTTGTCCGTTTTAATGTTGTTCCAAAGACCATAAGTTGTTAAGTTCCTTGTTCTTTGTAAAAACATGCCATGGGGAGCTACCCCACTGTTTTAAACCACTAGACCCGTTACCATATCGACTACTGACTTAAGTTATGTTGAGTGCCCCGAGTCAATGTCTATCATCATTGACTAAGTGCCCAAGTATATTAGTCCACGCCCATCCTCTGCGGAACGGTGTGAGGCTTGTCAAACCTAATAGCGCTATTTAACTAATAACCCGTTCGCCATTGGCCAGGCTATTAAGTCGATATAAAATATGGGGGACATGTATTATAAGGGTTGTCGCCCTTCCTAAGGAGGGCAGAGGTACGTATTCTACCCAAGGAGAATACGCAGGTTGTATCCCACCCAAGGTGGATAGTTGTTGTTGTTTAACCCATTCCCAAACCACCGGGAATCCCATGCTTTGAAGAAAAGTGTGAACTCACCTTTGATTGCTCGATTGGTCTCTTAAAATGGTTAGGAGTCAAGGTAGGTCAATCACGTTCTAATACGATTGCAATTTAGTTTATTAGTGTGTTCAAGTAGGGCACAAAGCTCCTACACGTATCTAACACTTACCATGCACTCACTTTGACAACTTACGTACATACATATATTCCACATATAATTGCCTGTGATCAAAGCACACAATAATTCAAATAACACTTTCGTTGACATTAAACAAGTTTGATCATTCTCAGATAGCATAACCAACATTTAGATACGCAAATAACAACTTATTACGTTTCAGCTTTTACGTCCAGAACTGGGCTGTTTTCGGGTATTTTTATAAAATAGTTGTCCTATTCCAAAAATTCTAAATAACTTATAAAACGTTCTAAGTGGTCCACGTCACCTTGTGTAAAATCTGAAGACCTAAATCTTTACCAATTATTTATTAAAAATCATCTAATAGGCTGCAGTCAGATTCGTCGCTTTCTGACTGAAGTCCACGGAAAAATAATTTAAAATTCATCGTCTGTCCGAATGAAAAAAATATAGTGGGACATTTTCTGCAAGATCCGTGCCCAGCTACTGTACAAATTTCATGATCTAACTCTATCCAGATTACAAGTTATGACGAAAAGCGTAACATGAATTTTCTGCAGAAAAATGCAGCTTTTGCTGCTGTGTAAAACGACTCTTTAAAAATAGAAAACGACCTTAGAAAAATGTGATTCTAGTGCCATTTGAAGAGTTTTTTGAAAACGTATGATTTAGACTTCAGAAAATCAAATTTTCGATATATAATGACCTATTTACAGCCAACGGAAGTTGGCTGCAGAATCTTAGACAGATTCTGTTTTCGCTATCCGAACTCCCCAACCGAATAACTAATGCACCCACGACCCATATCGATTATTTACAGCAGATTATCATCCTTATACCTCATCTGCATCATTAAAACAACTAGATTTTACCTAGATACCTTCAATATCCATCCCGCTTAAACCCTAGCAACTAACCGAGTGCAACACCAACCAAAACAACAACTAATTCATGCAACTCATCTGATCATCATATCCTCACATCATCATGCATAATAAAAATCACAGGAACGGAGCCATGCATTTGCAGAATTTAAATCAAAACAACGTACAAACTAACCAAAAACACGTAGGAATTCTCATATACGATTTTCATGCTTTCTAGTCTACCAATTAACATCATACCATCAAGTTCATCAACAACAAATACCAACACAGCCATGTATACGAACAAGAACTACCCTAAGTCGCAAACTAATAAGTGTACTAACCTTGGAGCGGAGAGAAGGAACTAGCGAAGAAGAGACACAATCAGGAGCTGATTTACGAAGGGGGGGCTGCTGCACTCTGCCGTGGCACACACCAAGGGAGTCTAGAATTTTGGTTTTCCTTCATGCATAAATTACGTATATAAAAAAATAGAAGGATGTTTGGGCGGTTTGGGCTCAATGGGCCGCACGGGACAAGGGTTGCGGGTTGGGCTTTGTGTCGCAAAGGGCGAAGGGGTTGTGAGTTGGGTTAATTCATTTTGGGCCAAGAAATGATTGGGCCGAGAGCCCAAAGGATCTAAACAAGAGGGGTTGAGCCGTGGTCACGTGTACGACTCGGGTGTAGTGTGCGGTGGCGAGTGAAGTGTGCGGCCCGAGATTTTGTGCGACTAGACTTAGACTATTCATGCATACTTACAACATCCACAACCTATAAACATATAAAACTCTCATAATCATACAATTACATAGTGAGATTTGGGTAAACATATATCATTCAATCAATCAACGCATAAAAATTATTCACATAATCGTGCTCGTAAGTTATATCAAGGTACAAAGCATGAAAAGAAAACCACCAAGAAAAGGTTCTTAAAATAAGAATTGTCACATCATCCCCAAGTTGAAAGAAATTTCGTCCCGAAATTTAGCACGTAGTCACTGAGGAAGCTAGTTGTGTTGTGCGTTTTCCTAGGGTATCACATCATCCCCCCGTTGGTTTGGAATTTCATCCAGAAATTCCGAAGTAGCTTCAGTAGACTCACCTGTCTTAAATGACTGGGGGTACTTGCGTTTCATCGGGCCCTCTCGTGCCCAAGTGAACTCTGGGCTACGACGGGAGTTCTAACTCTCGAACAATAGGTATCTTGGTTCGTTTAAGATTCTTGATTTCTCGATCCATAATTTCCACCGGTTCCTCGACAAAGCGCAAATGGTCATCGATAGTGAGTTCCTTGAAAGGAACAATGAGGGTCTCATCTGATAAACACTTCTCCAGATTCGACACGTGAAAGACGTTGTGAACACCACTGAGTTCTTCGAGCAAATTCAGTCTGTAAGCCACCTTGCCGACTTTCTCAGTGATTTCAAAGGGTCTGACATAACGCGGATTAAACTTTCCCCGCTTGCCAAAGCGAACCACACCTTTCCATGGTGAGACTTTAAGTAACACTCGATCCCCAACCTGGAACTCGAGAGGTTTCCTACGCTTATCAGCGTAGCTTTTCTGATGGTCACGAGCTGCCGCCATTCGTTGTCTGATTTGGGCAAACTTTTCCATTGTGACGATAATGTACAAAGCCTCGAACGGAGCAACCTTGATGCTGGTGTGGTAACTATTGTTGTACGCAAACTCCACCAAAGGCAGATGTCTTTCCCAGCCATTACCAAAGTCGACGACGCACGCTCGAAGCATGTCTTCCAGAGTCTGGATGGTGCGTTCAGTCTGCCCATTCGTCTGAGGGTGATAAGTTGTGCTCATGTCTAGACGTGGGCCAAAGGATTTGTGCATCGCCTTTCGCAAATCAGATGCAAAGCGTGGGTCTCGATCAGAAATGATAGAAGTTGGTATTCCATGCCTAGCGACTACTTCCATCAAATAGATGTATGTGAGTGTAGAAAACTTGTCACTTTCCTTGATTGCCAGAAAGTTTGCAGACTTGGTTAGTCGATCCACGATCACCCAGATGGTGTCATTTCCTTGCTGAGATATAGGTAAGCCAGTGACGAAATCCATGGAAATTTGCTTCCATTTCCATGTTGGGATCTCTGGTTGTTGGAGTAGTCCTGATGGCTTCTGGTATTCAACATTAACCCTAGCACAGGTCAAGCATTTACTAACATAGGTCGCTATGTTAGCTTTCATGTGGAGCCACCAGTATAGAATCTTGAGATCTTGGTATATCTTGTCAGAACCAGGATGCACCGAGTAACGAGATTTGTGTGTTTCATCAAAGTGTCACGAATCTGGGTAGGAAGACTGGAGTGAATTGTAAGCTGCAACGCGCGTACACGCTTAGGTTTGGTTTCCTTATGACTGAGGGAAACAGCCACAACGTTAGCCATGCCTGGATGACACTTGATTGCACACTCGTATTCGTTTAGGAGTTCGACCCATCGACGCTGTCGCATGTTCAACTCCTTCTGATCGAAGATATGTTGGAGACTCTTGTGATCGGTGTAGATGGTGTACGTGGTATCGTACAAGTAATGTCTCCATATCTTGAGTGCAAACACTACTGCCCCCAACTCCAAATCGTGGGTAGTGTAGTTCTTTTCGTGAACCTTGAGTTGGCGTGATGCATAAGCAATAACTTTCTCATGTTGCATCAACACACAACCAAGTCCTTGGATTGACGCGTCACAATAAACAACGAAGTCTTCTGTGCCTTCAGGTAACGAAAGAATGGGTGCGCTACAAAGTTTCACCTTCAATTGTTGAAACACGGATTCCTGAGCATCACCCCGTCGGTAGGTGACACCCTTCTGAGTTAGATACTGAGAGGCTGTGCAATCTTCGAGAAATCCTTGATAAACCTTCGGTAGTAACCCGACAGACCCAAGAATTGACGAATTTCAGTTGGAGTTAGAGGTGCAGGCCAGTTCTTGATCGAGTCAATCTTGGATGGATCAACGTGAATCCCATCTTTATTGACTACATGGCCTAGGAAATGGACTTCACGAAGCTAAAAGTCACATATCGAAAACTTAGCGTAGAGTTGTTCTGTGCGGAGAAGTTCAAGAATAAGTCGCAGATGATGCTCTAGTTCCTCCTGACTCTTAGAATAGATTAGGATGTCGTCAACGAAAACAATAACGAACTTATCCAAGTATGGTTTGCACACTCGGTTCATGAGATCCATGAAAACCGCAGGTGCGTTTGTCAACCCGAAAGGCATAACCAGAAACTCGTAGTGTCCGTAGCGAGTCCTGAATGCTGTCTTGGAGATGTCTTTGTCTCGGACTCTCAGCTGATGATAGCCAAATCTCAGATCAATCTTAGAATAGAAGCTCGACCCTTGCAACTGGTCGAACAGGTCATCGATACGCGGAAGGGGATAACGATTCTTCACGGTCACCTTGTTGAGTTCGCAGTAGTCTATGCACATACGGAAGGTACCGTATTTCTTCTTAACAAACAAGACTGGGGCTCCCCAGGGCGAAGAACTAGGACGAATAAAACCCTTGTCCAGTAGTTCCTGTAGTTGCGTGGACATTTTTTTTTCCAATTCTGACGGGGTTAAACGATAAGGTGCGCGAGCTATAGGCGCTGCTCCAGGAGCTAGCTCGATTTGAAACTCGACTTGACGATGGGGTGGAAGACCAGGTAATTCCTCAGGAAATACCCCAGGAACGTCGTGAACGATCGAGATGTCTTCAATCTTCTTCTCTTTTGTTGAAGTATCGGTAATAAGGGCCAGAATGGAAGTGTGTGCCCTTTCGTAGACACTTCTGGGCCTTAACAAATGAGATGATGGCCATAACAACACCACTCTTGTCACTATGAATAGTGAGAGGTTCGTCGTTAGGACGAGACATTCTGTTTGACATACACACGATTATACGAGACAAGGTATCATACAGTCATTGTACAAGTTTCCAAAACGTGCAATTTAGGGTAGGGTAACAACTCAGCACAAGAAATATTTTAAAAATAAAATAAAAAAAATCTAATCAAAATAAACTGTAAAAGTCGCTACAATGTATTTCTGCAAACGTTTTAAACATCATGATTGTTTACTCAAAACAAAAGAAATAGATAGATAAACTAGTGGAAAGCGGGTCAGTCGTCGACTCCGCTGTCTCCCCCGTCTGAGTCCTCATCTACTGGTGCCTCTTCCGGCTCTTCTTCTGGTTCTTCATCAGGTTCTTCCTCCGGAATCTCTTCCGGCTCTTCATCGGACTCTTCCTCCGGCTCGAGAGGTGCCGGGGCTGTGGCTGGCTCCGTTGCAGGTGCGGGTGGCATTGGCCCTGGGTCCTCCTCCAACTGATGAACCCTCCATGCCAACATACTTATCCTGTCGCCATGTGAGTCAAGCCTTTCCCTATCCATACGAGCGTCTCCCATTATTAAACCTCGTACTTCACGCCCTTTTAAGGCTTCTTGCTTCAAATCACTAGTTCTCTCAAAGAGCACCCGCATTTGCTCTCCTTGAGATTCTACCCACCCTTCCAGGGTAGTAACTTGTTTCAGTAAAAACTGATTATGTTCTAATAAGGTCTGGTTTTGCTATATCAAAATTTAGTTATATTCCCTAAGAGCCTTCATCACTGCAGACTCGGTTTGGGCACTAATTGGATTAACTGGTAACACATGTGTAGGTCGAGGGGACGACTCCCCACCCTGAGTGAGTCTCTTACGATAAGCCGAACGCGTCTCCACTTGACGCGGGGGTGAGCGTGTAACAGCGGGTGCCTTCCCTGGCGACCGAGGTTGATCGGATGATGCGGATAATGTGGACATGCCTGTCGAGTTAGTGACGTAACACACACGTTAAACAAAAAGAATACACATTCACAAACACTAAACGAGAACGTCGACACGGGAGTGTGGATAAGAATAACAAAAGAGTGTTTGACATAAGCATATAAAGTTCCAAGTGACTCTATGAACTAAGCATACCATAAGCAACACACCATGCAAAAGTAAACTTTCGAGTAAGCAGTATTAACATAAATCATACCACCTATAATGTAATAACCATAAATTTAAAACCATTATTATTATTATTATTATTATTATTATTTATTTTAGTTAATAGGAAACCCTAATTAAGACACCCAAGTAATTCTGTACAAACCCTAGAATTTTCAGAATCAGGATTAGGGCCCCTAAAACTCAAGGGGGGTATTCCCTACTTGATAATTATCTTAATAAACTTGCGGAGGAAGTTGAATTTAATGATTCCGTCGACTCAGCTAGCCTAGTTCCACGCGTGGCAGACCTATAGTGAAAATATGTCCCTTACGCATCGTAGGGGTTTAAAGCCTACGATGCGCAAGCTTGATAAGAGTCCCATACGCATCGTAGGGGTTATAGTGCTACGATGCGTAGGGCTGACCAAAATTGGGCTATAAATAGAAGGCTCTGGCACTTGAATTCTCGCACAAAAACGACGAAGAAACTCAAAATACACGCTGAGATTTCGTCTGAATACTCTCAAAACACACACGAAACACTAATTAAGTTTAGCGGGGTGCTGCAGAACAGGGTAATAACTCGATCGCTATTACGATTCATTGTCCGATCGATCAATATATCCAATGGATGTTTAAGTGCTGCCCACATTAGGGTTATACTTTGTCGTTAATTCGATGAATGAGTTTAAGTATCATACTTTGTCGTTCGTCGTTAATTCGATGAATGAGTTTAAGTATCGCACTTTGTCGTTCGTTGTGAGAATTTGATCTCGTGAGTTATCGTAAATGCTGTATTAAGTTACTAACCTAGTTTGTGTGCATGTTATTTAAATTAGGTTAAAGGGCTAATCAGTAGTCTAAACTCTGCCCGTATAAATCTAAAATATTAGCACAAGGTAGCTTCACTTTGGAATTATTAAGGTACGGATCCTTACCCCACTTCTTGTTGTTTGATATTCAATTGTTATAAAACCATTAAGTTCGTATAGCTTTGCAACATCATCACGTCTTTGATTATCGATTCATTTGACAGTCCGTTCGATTCCTATTCTAATCATTTGATTTAGCTTTCATGTCATGCGATAGTATTATGTTGTTATACTCATTATCGCATGTTCCAATATATGTTCCGTTTTGTTATGAAAATAAGTTTTATAAGTTATGTGAATAAGACCATTTGTACTCTGATACCCTGAGTATCGCTTCTCGTGGAGTGTCCCACGAGCATGTTGTTGCGGCATCGACATCATGTGCTCCATCCGTGACGGAGAGATCAGTTCACGGCGTCTCTTAAGTACAAGTGTGGTACATAAGGCTATTAGGAGGCGCATGGATCGATCCTAGGATTTAAGTATAAGGAGGTGGATAACGAGTATGCCAATTCGCCATCTCATGTGATAATTATGCAGGAGTAGCTACCTGTGTGTTGTCATGTTTTAAGTTTGCTCATGGGTACATCCGTAAGATATGATTATGAAATTATGTTTTTGCATCGTATCATTTTCACAATAAGTTTCGTTCGGATAACATTTCTATAAAGCGTTAATTGTTATTTGAGCCTATTATTCCGTACTGAGCATTCGGCTCATTCCGTAAATTTTTTTGGTATATACAGGTCTGCATGTTACTTTGGGCGGGGAAAAGAGAGAAGAATAAAGACTAGGAATAAATCTGAAGATATTAGTTAATGAAGTCGAATGTTTCCGCTTTTATAATTAAACCTTAAGTTTCGTTGTTATATGGTTGTATCCTTGTCAAATAAATAAATGGAATTATGACTTTTGTTTATGATACTACTGTTATTGTGACACGTCAGCCCTTCCGGGTTAGGGTGTTACATATAATGTTGAGTCTTACACGTGGAGTGAAGTGTCGTTGTGGATCGTTGAGCAGTGAGCAGGTTGTAGTCTGGTTTTGTCAAAAAGATTTTCCCCCTTTTTAAAACCAAGTTCACTATAACCAATGGCTCTTACACCAATCTGTCACACCCCCAAAAATCCACAAGCGGAGTATTACCGCGAGGCGTGTGACTGACCAGGATCATACCACCAATCATACTGAGCATTAGTAATGTAAAGTAAAACGAAGTAAAATAATCAATCAAACGTTTAGTGTTTACGAAAAGAAAATCCCAAACCAAGTTAAAATGTTAGCGGAAGCATAAAGTATAAAACCCAAAAAGCAGTTTATAAATCATAAAGTTTATTAGTAAGAACCCAACAATTGGTTCCTTGCCACAACGTCCCCTCCTCGTGCAAGCTCCATCCATGTATCCAATGACCTGCAAAGCATGCAGTAGGGTGTCAACAAAAAAGTTGGCGAGTTCACAGTTAGTTGTCCGTTTTAATGTTGTTCCAAAGACCATAAGTTGTTAAGTTCCTTGTTCTTTGTAAAAACATGCCATGGGGAGCTACCCCACTGTTTTAAACCACTAGACCCGTTACCATATCGACTACTGACTTAAGTTATGTTGAGTGCCCCGAGTCAATGTCTATCATCATTGACTAAGTGCCCAAGTATATTAGTCCACGCCCATCCTCTGCGGAACGGTGTGAGGCTTGTCAAACCTAATAGCGCTATTTAACTAATAACCCGTTCGCCATTGGCCAGGCTATTAAGTCGATATAAAATATGGGGGACATGTATTATAAGGGTTGTCGCCCTTCCTAAGGAGGGCAGAGGTACGTATTCTACCCAAGGAGAATACGCAGGTTGTATCCCACCCAAGGTGGATAGTTGTTGTTGTTTAACCCATTCCCAAACCACCGGGAATCCCATGCTTTGAAGAAAAGTGTGAACTCACCTTTGATTGCTCGATTGGTCTCTTAAAATGGTTAGGAGTCAAGGTAGGTCAATCACGTTCTAATACGATTGCAATTTAGTTTATTAGTGTGTTCAAGTAGGGCACAAAGCTCCTACACGTATCTAACACTTACCATGCACTCACTTTGACAACTTACGTACATACATATATTCCACATATAATTGCCTGTGATCAAAGCACACAATAATTCAAATAACACTTTCGTTGACATTAAACAAGTTTGATCATTCTCAGATAGCATAACCAACATTTAGATACGCAAATAACAACTTATTACGTTTCAGCTTTTACGTCCAGAACTGGGCTGTTTTCGGGTATTTTTATAAAATAGTTGTCCTATTCCAAAAATTCTAAATAACTTATAAAACGTTCTAAGTGGTCCACGTCACCTTGTGTAAAATCTGAAGACCTAAATCTTTACCAATTATTTATTAAAAATCATCTAATAGGCTGCAGTCAGATTCGTCGCTTTCTGACTGCAGTCCACGGAAAAGTTTATTTAAAATACATTGTCTGTCCGAATGGCAAAATTCCAGTGGGAGATTTTTGGCAACATCCGTGCCCAGCTACTGTACGAATTTCATGATCTAACTCTATCCAGATTACAAGTTATAACGAAAAGCGTAACATGAATTTTCTGAAGAAAGAACGCAGCTTTTGTTGCTGTGTAAAATGGCTCTTTAAAAATAGCAAAATACCTTTGAAAAATGTGATTCCAGTGCCATTTGAAGCATTTTTCGAAAACTTATGATTTAGAATTCAGAAAATCAGTTTTTCGATATATAACCACCCGTTTACAGCCAACGGAAGTTGGCTGCAGAATCTCAGACATATTCTGTTTTCGCTATCCGAACTCACCAACCGAATAACTAATGCACCCACGACCCATATCGATTATTTACAGCAGATTATCATCCTTATACGTCAGCTGCATCATTAAAACAACAAGATTTTACCCAGATGCCTTCAATATCCATCCCGCCTAAACCCTAGCAACTAACCGAGTGTAACACCAACCAACACAACACCTAATTCACGCAACTCATCTGATCATCATATCCTCACATCATCATGCATAATAAAAATCACACGAACGGAGCCATGAATTTGTAGAATTTAAATCAAAACAACGTAACAAACTAACCGAAAACGCGCAGGAATTCTCATATACGATTTTCATGCTTTCGAGTCTACCAATTAACATCATAACATCAAGTTCATCAACAACAAATACCAACGTAGCCATGTATGCGAACAAGAACTACCCTAAGTCGCAAACTAATAAGTGTACTAACCTTGGAGCAGAGAGAAGGAACTAGCGAGGAAGAGACACGATCAGGAACTGATTTGCGAAGGGGGGGGGGACTGCTTCACTCTGCCGTCGCACACACCAGGGGAGTCTAGGGTTTTGGTTTTCCTTCATGCATAAATTACGTATATAACAAAATAGAGGGATGTTTGGGGAGTTTGGGCTCAATGGGCCGCAAGGGATAAGGGGTGCGGGTTGGGCTTTATGTCGTAAAGGGGGAAGGGGTTGCGGGTTGGGTTAATTCATTTTGGGCCGAGAAAGGATTCGGCCGAGAGCCCAAAAGATCTAAACAGGAGGGGTTGAGCCTAGATCACGTGTACGACTCGGGTGTAGTGTGTGGTGATGAGTGAAGTGTGCGGCCCGAGATTTTGTGAGACTAGACTTAGACTATTCATGCATACTTACAACATCCGCGGCCTATAAACATATAACACTCTGACAATCATACAATTACAAAGCGAGATTTGGGTAAACATATATCATTCAATCAATCAACGCATAACAATTATTCACATAATTGTGCTCGTAAGTTATATCAAGGTACAAAGCATGAAAAGCAAACCACAAACAAAAGGTTCTTAAAATACGAGTTGTCACATCCCCCAAGTTGAAAGAAATTTCGTCCCGAAATTTAGCACGTAGTCGCTGAGGAAGCTAGCTGTGTTGTGCGTTTTCCTAGGGTATCACACCTATCCTAAGTTCTTATGACCCGTTAAGGTAGTTTACGCTACTTTAACACGTCATTTGCGCAAAAGCGCATTCGGATAGCCTAACTAGTCCTATGACAAGTATTATATGCCTAAACATGTTTAATATTGTTGCATAATCAGTTTAAGTGTCAAAATTTAAGTTACATATGCTTAAATTCTAATTATGCGTAAAAAGGGCATTTTGGTTATTTTCCTAAGGCATAATATAAACTACCTATCATACAACTAATCAAACAAAGTGACCATAAGGTATAAGCTTGGAAGGTTATTCCCTATACAACTATGGTCACAAAATATGTTTGGTCGGATCCTAATGATTGACCAAACGGGTCAGGTTCGAAAGTCTAAGAGGTTGTCGAAACCGCTTGACTTACGACCCTAAATAAGCATGTTTAACTAAAAGTGACGAGTTTAAACATGTTAAAACATGTTTAACTAAGTTAGAAAACAGATTTGATATCAAAACAAAGTGTTTTGATACCTGAAAAAAATGCACATAATCGTGCATTTTGACTGAAACTTTGACTCATCACTTCGACTAATCAACGTGGTAATCAGTTGGTATAGTTGCATGGGACTATAACCATCATGATTACACTCACGTTGCAAAGTACAAACGAACTTTATCTTGACCAAATCATGGTCAAAGTAGAAAGTCAAACACTGTTTGACTTTCTTGCTTGAAATAAATAAACAAAGCATGAAAGAACACTTAAAAGTGTTCTAGGCTAGAAGGATGACTAAGAAAACTCAGATTTGAAGCCTCCAACCAAGTGTGGTAGCCTCAATACAGCAGAGATGAAGATAGAAAACAAATGAGCACGTTGAAGTGTTGGTGAACATGGGTTTATATAGGAAATCATGAACCATAGGATTATTGCCAAGTGTAAATGAGTTGTTCAAGGCATGATCATCACCATACACATGTTAGGCTCAGATTTGGTGACTTGGGGAACACATAAACCAGCCCACAACATGCAAAAACTGAGATTAAAACCAAGTTCAGCAAGCTGTTTTGAAGATTCTGGATTCTGTTGTGCTGGGACCTACTTACGGACCATATGGGGTCCAGGTATACGGACCGTATGGATGTAGCAGGGGCCAAAGTTTGCTGTTTTGACAGCTTTGGTCCCTAAGTGTGTTTCGTGGCGTTTTGGCACTTCTAACACCCGTTAAGCCTATTTTCAAGCTCCATGATGAAGTTAAAGTATATTTAACTTGAATTATGCTAAAAAATGTCATGGGTGTCGGTTCGTTTGGCAGTACGGTTGCGTTCGGTTAATTACGGCGGAATCGTAATGAACGCAAAAACGACCCAAATTGCGAAACGAATGACATTTTTGCATTCCTATCACTAAAATACAATATTTTAATGACTACAAAATTTTTTTGGAAGTCCGGATATGGTCAGAACGCAAGATATGCACGAATTTGCATACTTTCGTAGTTTTGACGCTTTTAGTCCCTGTGATCAAATAAGCCTATTTTCGCATACCGAATCCCTAAAAATTATTTCTAAGCTATGTTAAGGGTATTTAGGGTATGTTTAGCTTATGATCTTGTTCCGGAGTGTACGTTGCTATACGAATTGGCAGACTTTTGCAGTTTGTCGCAAATAGTCACTGTGATCGAATAAACTTGTTTTTGACACACCAAACCCTTCAAAACTTATTTCTATGTTATGTAAAGGTTATTTAAGGTATGTTAAGCTTATGTTACTGTTCCATAGTGTTTGTCTCAATAAACTGATTACGTTTACGTAACAGTTTGCGTATAACTTTCCAGAAAGTGATTTAGAACTTGAAATCGAACAAAAATTGAATCGTGAAATTGTCATACACAAACAAACAAACATTGAGTTAAAAACATATTATTTCATGGATAATTGAAATTTTTCTACATCGTACAGTGTTTACAGAGCACAAATGTCACAGTCTTCCCTACTTTAGGAAATTTCGTCCCGAAATTTTAACTAGAGGAAACTTGTGAAAGGATGTGAGTATTTTGCCTTCATTTGATCCTCACGTTCCCAAGTAAACTCTGGGCCACGTTTGGACTCCCAGCGAACCTTGACTATTGGTATCCATTTGTTCTTCAGTCTCTTGACTTCACTGTCCATTATCTCCACTGGTTTCTCGACAAAGTGCATTGTGTTATCAACTTGAATTTCATTGAGGGGAATATGGAGATCAATATTGGCTAAACACTTTCTCAAATTGGACACGTGGAATGTTGAGTGAATATTCCCAAGTTCAGGAGGTAGCTCAAGTCGATAGGCAACCTTTCCGATTCTTTCAACAATCTTAAATGGTCCAACGTATCGTGGTACAAGTTTTCCTTTCTTTCCAAATCTCACCACTCCCTTCCAAGGGGATACCTTGAGTAGGACATGGTCTCCGACTTGAAATTCCAAGGGCTTGCGTCACATGTCCGCATAACTCTTTCGACGGCTTCTAGCTGTCAGAAGATTATCGTGAATTTTCTTGACTTTGTCCGTTGTTTCCAGAATGAGTTCAGGTCTAGTAAGCTGAGCTTCACCAACCTCATTCCAACAGACATGTCAACGACATTTTCGACCGTGTAAAGCTTCAAAAGGTGTCATATTGATGCTAGCATGATAACTATTGTTGTAAGAGAACTCGATCAACGGTAGATGCGAATCCTAATTACCACCAAAGTCTATCACACATGCTCTAAGCATATCCTCCAGTGTTTGTATCATCCTCTCGGATTGTCCATCCATTTGGGGATGATAAGTAGTGCTCAAATTTAGTTGGGTTCCCATAGGAGATTGCATGGTCTTCCAAAAGTGAGATGAGAATCAAGCATCATGGTCAGATATGATGTCCAAAGGAACACCATGTCGAGATACAATCTCATCAATGTAATTCTTGGCGGGTTTATCAGCAAATAGATCCTCGCGAATTGGCAAAAAGTGTGCTGATTTTGTAAGACGATCAATGACTACCCAAATGGCATCATGACCTTTAGATGTGCATGATAACTTAGTGACGAGATCCATCGCAACGTTCTCCCACTTACATACCGGTATCTCTGGTTGTACAAGCAAACCAGATGGACGTTGATGTTCAGCCTTGACTTTGAGACAAGTTAGGCATTTAGACACATACAAGGCAACATCCTTCTTCATACCAGGCCACCAGTACTTAGTACGAAGATCCTTGTACATTTTGTCAGCACCAGGATGGATATAATAAGTAGACTTATGAGATTCGTCCATCACTAAAGTGCGAAGATTGTCTTGTTTCAGAATCCATAATCGGTTCTTGAAATAAAGTAACCCATTATCTTTCGTTTCGAGTTTAAGCTCTAGTTGACGTGGTAATTCCTTGCCCATCAAGTCTTGTGTAACACAAGTACGTTGAGCTTGAGAGATGCGGGTTTGAATATCAGATTGAGTTTAAACACAGTGAAGCTTGACTCATTCCTTTCGACTTAGCGCATCGGCTACGACATTCGCCTTACCAGGATGGTAGCGAATTTCGCAGTCGTAATCGTTCAACAGTTCAACCCAGCGTCGTTGTTTCATGTTAAGCTCCAGTTGATTAAAAATGTGTTGGAGACTTTTGTGGTCTGTGAAAACCACACATTTCGTGCCATAGAGATAATGTCTCCAGATTTTGAGAGCAAAAACCACAGCGCCTAACTCAAGATCATGAGTTGTGTAGTTTTTCTCGTGGATTTTCAATTATCTTGACGCATAAGCTATAACTTTATCTCGTTGCATGAGAACTGTCACACCCCGACCGCGTTAAAACAACAAAACCACGGCGGAAATGTTGGGGAGTGGAGTAACAGAATCATTGTTTCATAACACATGGATTAAAGTTTCGTTTTATTGAATTATTAAACGTTTAACTTTGTCTTAAAGTAAAACAAACACTAACATATTGTCTATCATTGTTATTAAGTCACTAAGGCCTCGTCCGATCCTATGTAAGCATGCATCCTAGTCATCAATAACATCATCAAACATCACCTGAAACATATGTGAAAATAAAGTCAACAAAGAAATGCCGGCGAGCACATAGGTTTTGTAAGTGTGTCAAATTCATGGCTTGTATACTTGTTGCAATACCTCGGACGGCTACAAGAGTCGATAATTGAAAACCTTGTTTTGAAAAGTGTTTTGTATTGCAATATGATTAACCAACTTAAAACAAGTTGGTTATAGTTTATAAAACCTCATTGCTATGAATCTTGACCCAAAAACATTTGCTTTTGTAAACCCAATTGTAAATCGTTCTTGTGATAAAACTCGTATGGTTTATATCATTTAGTAAACATCGTTGCGTGTCATCGTTTGAAATCGATCGTTCAAGTGAACTAAATAACGCCACGAAATGTAATATGATAGAAGCACTTATATATAAGAAGTACCAGCGACATATCTACCATGCTTTTATCATATTACACCCATCCCGTTATCTAATCACCTACCAAAAACCAATCGTTCAATTTGTTTGTGTTATAAACCATTGTTCAATTGTTCAAGTCGTTCAAATCATTCCAATCGTTCAAATCGTTCGTGTTTTAATTGTGAAAACTAACTTTGGTCGTCTCGTTGAATACATTAAAACCTGTGTTCTGACTTGTTCCAATCGTTCAACTCGTATTAACAAACCACCAAAGGGTATGTTAACATTCATCAGGTTCTGTCGTTACCCACATTACCCCCATACATAACCATGGCGATAGTCCGATAACGGGATTTGTCAGATCTTATGGTACCATAACAAACTACTGGTCGGCTTGATCATTGTTAATGAATGTCATTCATGTTATATATTAACATACCAACAAGTTCGTTCACATTATTGAAATCGTTGTGTTTAATATAAACCATAGTATTTGTCTTTTGAAAACATCAAAATCGTTTAGCACATATGAATCACCCCAAAACAATTGAAAGCATAAAATAGGGGCACTATGTACTCACTTGAGATTGTAAAGTATCCTCGATTAAGTGAACTACAAGCTCGGGCAATCAAGGAATCAAGTGGCACCTAGTATCGGATCACTATGTTAATAAATCGACACCTAAATCGGGAGATCGGGTAGAATGAGGTATCGTAAAACAAATGAGTATTGGAACTCATGTGATATGGTTTAACAAAGCCTACATGCTAATTTGGAAACTATCCTAAGTGTTTATGACCCGTTATGACCCGTTAAGGTAGTCTACGCTACTTTAACGCGTCATTTGCGCAAAAGCGCGTTCGGATAGCCTAACTAGTCCTATGAAAAGTATTATATGCCCTAACATGTTTAATAACATTGCATAATCAGTTTAAGTGTAAAAAATTACTTTACATATGCTTAAATTCAAATTATGCATGAAAAGGGCATTTTGGTCATTTTCCAAAGGCATATAAACTACCTATCATATAACTAATTAAACTAAGTGACCATAAGCTATAACCTCGGAAGGTTATTCCCTATATAACTATGGTCACAAATATGTTTGGTCAGATCCTAATGATCGACCAAATGGGTCAGGTTAGAAAGTCTAAGCGGTTGTTTAGACCGCTTGACTTATGACCCTAAACAAGCACTAAACTAAACGTGACAAGTTAAACATGTTAAAACATGTTTAACTAAGTTAGAAAACTGATTTGATATCAAAACAAAGTGTTTTGATACCCAAAAATAGTTTCATCACAAAATGCACATAATCGTGCATTTTGACTGAAACTTTGACTTGGCACTTCGACTAATCAACGTGGTAATCAGTAGGTATAGTCACAAGGGCTATAACCATCGTGATTATGCTCACGTTGCAAAGTTCAAACGAACTTTATCTTGACCAAATCATGGTCAAAGCAGAAAGTCAAACACTGTTTGACTTTCTTGCTTCAAATAAATAACCAAGCATGAAAGAATACTTACAAGAGTCCAAGCTTGGAAAGAGACTAAGAAAACTCAGATGGGAGGCCTCCAACAAAGTGTTAGCAACTCCTTTAGAGCAGATGGAGAAGAAAGGAATGAATGAGCAAAGTTTGAAGCAAATTGAGGTGCTATTTATAGTGTTCTTGAAGCCTTAAGATTATCACAAGTGTCCCATTTGTTGTCATGATCTTAGGGTGGCTTGGACACATGTTAGTAGCAGGTTAAATGGTGGCAATTTCGCTTACTTGGGCACCAAAACATGAAACATGAGGCTGCCACCTAGCTGCTGATTCAACATTCAATGAATCTAGCCAGATAGGGCTGTCGCGCCCTATGACAGATAGGCCTTAGGCCGTCGCGCCCCGCCACAGCTTGCTGTCCAGAACTTTCATTTTTGGCAGAACAGGTCCCTGCAGCTCCAAACTTGATTTTCGATGCGTTTAACCCCCGTTAACCCATTTTCAAGGCTCTACAAGGATGTTAAAACATAGGAGACTTAAAATATGCTTGAAAATAACAAGGATGTCGGTTCGTTTGGCCGTACGATCACGTTTTTAGGTTAATTATGACGAAACTCGAACTGACGCGAAAACGATCCAAATTACACGAAGAATGGTATTTTTTCATTCCCATAACTAAATAAAAAATTTTAATGAATAAAAATATCTTTGGATGTCCAGATATGGTCAGATCATAAGATATGCACGTAAATGCAATCTTACGCACTTGTTGACGCTTTTGGTCCCTATGATCAAATAAGTGCATTTTCGCATACCTAGCCCTTCAAAGCTTATTTCTAAGCTATGTAAAGGATATTTAGGGTATGTTTAGCTTATGATCTTATTTCGGAGTGTACGTTGCTATACGAATCGGCAGACTTTTATAGTTTGTCGCAAATAGTCCATATGATTGAATAAACTTGTTTTTGACACACCAAACCCTTCAAAACTTATTTATAAGTTATGTAAAGGTTATTCAAGGTATGTTAAGCTTATGTCACTGTTCCGGAGTGTTTGTCGCGTTACATTGATTACGTTTACATAACAGTTTGCGTATAACTTTCCATAAAGTGATTAAAAGCTTGAAATTGAACTAGAATCAAAACGTGAAATTGTTAAACACAAATAAACAAACGTTGAAACCAAAACACATTGTTTCATTGATATTTGAAATTATTCTACATTGTACAGTGTTTACAGAGCACAAATGTCACAAGAACGCAACCGAGGCCTAGATTCGATGCGTCATAATAGATAACGAAATCATCATTGCCATCAGGTAAAGATAAGACAGGAGCATCACAGAGTTTTTGTTTCAGTGTTTGAAAAGCTTCCTCTTGTTTGTGTCCCCACTAAAAAGACTTAGCGGCTGTTTGTTTACCTCTTAATGAGGCTCTTAATGGTTCAGACCTCTTACTGGTTCAGCACTTAATGATTTAGACTGTTTGTTTCACGAGCAGGTGTCTGAATAGTTCAGACATTTGCTCTAAATGGTTAAGATTTATACAGAGTCTGAATGGTTAAGACCTATAATCTGACTTGGTCAGACATTTACCTCTAAACGGTTAAGCATTATACATGCTCTTAATGGTTCTGACCTTTTACTAGTTCAACACTTAATGGTTCAGACCTCTTATTGGTTCAGCACTTAACCATTCAGATGTTGCCAAACAACCCCTTATTCTTTTGAGTCAAAGCAGTGAGAGAAACTGCAATCTTTGAGAAGTTCGCAATGAATCGACGGTAATAACTAGCAAGACGAAGAAAATAGCAAACTTCTGTAGGAGTAGCAGGTGTGTTCCAATCCTTAATCGCTGTGATTTTGCAAGGATCCACATGAATACCTTGCTCGTTGACAATATGACCCAAAAACTGAACTTCCTTAAGCCAAAATTCACAGTTGGAGAATTTGGCAAAGAGTTGTTCCTTCTTCAGGAGTTCCATTATCAGACGAAGGTGTTGTTCATGATAGGCTCGAGACTTAGAATAAATAAGAATATCGTCAATGAACACAATAATGAACTTGTCTAAATAAGGTTTACAAACCTTATTCATTAAGTCCATGAAGACAACTGGAGCATTCATCAAACCAAAAGGCATGACAGTAAATTCGTAGTGACCATATCTCGTATGGAAGGCTGTTTTGGGAATATCTTCTTCGAGTACACGAAGCTGATGATACCCAGAATGTAAATCGATCTTTGAAAAACATGTAGCACCTTGCAACTGATCAAAGAGATCATCAATTTGTGGTAGGGGATATCGATTCTTGATGGTAAGCTTATTGAGCTCACGATAATTGATACACATACGAAAAGACCCATCTTTCTTTTTCATAAAAAAGGACTGGAGCGCCCCAAGGTGAATAACTTGTGTGACACCTGTGCTTGTAATCATTATAAACTGTTCAGTTATCAATAAAATAATGTTATTTGATCCCAATGTTTGTTTGTTTATGTTTGACATTTTGCATGTTTTGATTTTCGTTCAATTTCAAACTCTATATCGCTTTCTGGAGAGTTATATGCAAACCGATGCGTAAACGTAATCAGTTTAACGCGAAAAACACTCCGGAACATCAATTTATGCTTAACATACCTTAAATAACCTTTACATACTTAGAAATAAGTTTTGAAGGCTTTGGTATGGCAAAATCAAGTTTATTCGCTTACAGGGACTGAATTCGACAAACTGCGAAAGTATGCTGATTCGTACTGTAACGGACACTCCGAAACATGATCATAATTTAAACATACCATAAATATCCTTTACATAGCTTAGAAATAGGCTTTGAGGAGTTCGGTATGCTAAAATAAACTTTTTGGTCATTCAGGGACTAAAAGCGTCAAAAAGTGCAAAAGTTTGCATTTTCGCGCATATCTTACGTTCTGAATACATCCGGACATCCAAAATTTATGTAATCAATAAAATATTTTATTTTAGTGATTGGCATGATAAAATTCCATTCGTCACGTGATTTGGATCGTTTTTCGCGTTCGTTCGTGTTTCGTCGTAATTAACCGAAGAACGTGATCGTACGGCCAAACGAACTGACATCCTTCATATTTTTGATCATGTTTCATGTCCACTATGCTTAGGCATCATTTTAGGCCCTTGAAAATGGCTTAACGAGCCTTAAACATGCCGAAATTGACCTTAAAAGCATGCAGGGACCAAAACTGCAAATAATGAAACTTTCTGCTGAACTGTGCAGCTCAGGAGGGCCGCGTAGGCCTTCCCTGAGTTTTACGTGGGGCGTGTAAGATCATCAGATCTGCAAAAAATGTTTCCCAGCTGTTTACAGTCTGTTCCAGCTGTTTTGATAAGTTGCAAATGGTTTTTCAAGTAATCTATGGGTTATTTTGGGTGCCCATGGTATTCCAAAACCATGGGTGCATGTGTAAGGCTCAGATCGAAGCACGGTTTTCGATAAACGATCTTAATGGTTACCTGAAAACTATAAATACCCCTTCCCATTTCACTTCCAACCCACACTTTATCTGATTCATTCTCTAAGTTGGAGTGTTTGCACTTCATACCTGAGAATAATCAGATCAAACCTCCATTTCTTGGACACGTTGTAAGTATTCTTTCGTTCTTTTACGCGTTATAAGCGTGAAAGTCAAACAGTGTTTGACTTTCATCTTTGACCAGTTTATATACAACACGAAGTTCGTTTGAACTTCGCAACGTGAGCGTAATCACGATGGTCATAGTCCTTTGTGACTATACCTACTGATTACCACGTTATCTAGGCATAGTGACGAGTCGTAGTTTCGGTCAAAATGCGTATTCTTGTGTATTTTGCAACCAAACTACTTTTAGGTATCAAGACCCTTTGTTTTGATACCAAAATTGTTTTCAAACTTTGTTAAGCATGTTTTAACATGTTTAGCTCGTCACTTTAGGTTTAGTGCTTATATAGGGTCGTAAAGGTAAGCGGTCTAAATAACCGCTTAAACTTTCGAACCCGACCCGTTTGGTCGATCATTAGGATCTAACCAAACACATTAGGTGACCATAGTTGCATAGGGAATAACCTTCCGAGGTTATACCTTATGGTCACATCGTTTAGTTAGTTGTATGATAGGTAGTTTATATGCCCTAGGAAAATGACCAAAATGCCTTTTTTACGCATAAATTCATTTTAAGCATATGTAACATAAATTTTGACATCTAAACTGATTAGGAAACATAATTAGACATGTTAAGGCATATATTACTTGTCATAGGACTAGTTAGGCGCTCCGAACGCGTTTTACGCAAACGACGCGTTAAAGTAGCGTAAGCTACCTAAACGAGTCGTTATGGGTCGTAAGCACTTAGGATAAGTTCCGTTTTAGAATGTAGGCTTCGTTAAACCATATTACATGAGTTCTTATGCTCATTTGGTTTACGAAACCACATTTTATCCGATCCTCCGATTTAGGTCCGTTTATTAACGTAGTTACCTATATTTAGGTGCCGTTTGATTCCGTGATCTTTCTAGCATTGCTTGGTGGTTATCCAAAGACTATTGAGCAATCTCAAGTGAGTACATAGTCCACTCTTTTACTGTTTTCAACTATTTTGGGGTGAAACACATGTGCCTACTTGTTACTTTTGTGCTTTTCATGTTTTTATATCATACTTGCTATGTTCACTAGTACACGTATAGTACATGATTTCATTATGTTTTTACTACGTATGTCCATTTAGTGCATACTTAGTACATTGTTTACATTACATTTTAAGCTATGTATGTTCATTGTTGCATACTTAGTACATTTGTTTTACATCACATGCTATGTATGTCCATTTGTTGCATACTTAGTACATTTGTTTTACATCACATGCTATGTATGTCCATTTGTTGCACACTTAGTACATTTGTTTTACATCACATGCTTACATTTTGGTATGACATTTGGTTTGTTTAAATGGGATAAAAATACGTTCATTAACATTGGCCATGCCGTTCGTTAGTAGGTAGTGGTACCATAGGAATTGACAACTCCCGTTCCTGAAATCCTAGGTTTGGTTGGATGGAAGGAATGACCGAATTCGATACACATAACTCAGATAAACCATTAATTTGTTTAAGGGTTTGTCGCCACAGTCTCAAAGCTTGAATGTATGCATTTTTACAATACCGCATAGATGTTTGTATCAGTAGAGCATGCATTTATTTTACAAAACATAACTTTGATTTAAACTGTGTTTACTTCAATACCTTATTTTGTGCATTTTACCTATGGTTTAGTTGATATATTTCACTTGCCATACATGACATTTGGTTTACACATTACATGATTTACATTTGACATAAACATTTTGACATTGGTTTACACATTACATGGTTTACATTTGATATAAACATTTTGACATTGGTTTACACATTACTTGATTTACATTTTGACAATAGACAATTATTTACACATAAACATTTGACAATTGGTTTAAACAAGACAATTTGGTGGTTTGTTTGGGTAAGTGATTTAAGTAACGAGGCGTGTGTAATATGATAAAAGCATGGTGGATACGCCGCTGGTACTTCCTATATATAAGTGCTTTTATGATATTACATATCATAGCGTTATTTAAATCATTTCAATTTAGACATATGACATATAACATTTTACATAAATAACATATTTTTCACAAGACATTGTTTTACAAAACAGTTTGTTTTATACAACTCATTTTACTTGGTTATTTAATTAACTATACATCCTTCTTTTATATAATCTGATTTCTTATCAAGTTTTCATATGATTTATAAAAGAAAACACTTAACAAGATTCATGACTAATTTTTATTAAACATTTCTTTAAACTCAAGTCATGAATCCTATTTTCACAAAGCCTATGTATCTCACAGGCATTTTTATGCTGACGTACCTATTTTCACATGTGTTTCAGGAGCTGGTGCATATGTTTGATTCAGGATACACTAGGGTGGACTCTGTGACAACCGGTGATTTACGGCACCTAATTACGTGATTAACAGATGATTAACGTGATAATAAATAGTGTTTACAGCGCAAATTAACTTAATCAGGCCCTTGGAGTGCCCAGGAACATTTATCCGACTCTACAGTACGCGTATGAAGATTCGCGTGGAATCTGCGAAACATCAAATGACAACGGACTGATACCGTACGAAATACTGACGACACCGTCAAATATGGATGTTACACGAATATTTTTATGGAGTTTTGGTTGCGATATTGGGTCTCGTAGGAATTACAGGCAACTTACACATGAGATGGGCTTGTGGGCCCTGGGCCCAAGCCCAAAACCCACAAGCCTAAACATACACTTAGATCTCTACAAGATATTGCAAAACCTGTATAAGATCTTTACCAATCTTGCCAAAATCCTAGTAAAATCTCTAAAGATTCTTGTCTTAAGGATTTGAAACACAAAATCCATATAAAGATCTATTTACAGAGGACATTAGGAAATAACATTAGTCATTACCCACATGGATTAGTTTAAAACCCATACCCCTCCTTCCTTTCTTCACACAAACACCTCTCTTTGTCTGCAAATGAAAACACACAGTGTGACACCCCAGGAAAATCAGGAAAACAACGCAACTTAACTAGCTTCCTCAGTAACCACGCGCTAAATTTCGGGACGAAATTCTCTTAACAGGGGGAGAATGTGACAACCCTCAAATTCCATGTATTCCGTACAATTTATTAATGACAATTAAAGTGCTTGACGACTGTGTGGAATTATTTAACTGCTCTCTGATTTATGTGTTATGCTTACATGTACTTGTTAACACACTAATAAAGTACAGAAAAGTCATTAAATAGTCCGTTATGACTTCCTAAGTGTTAGAAATTAAAAACGTTGCAAAGATATATATGTAGGACACCTTACGAATTAATTAAGCGCTTTAACGGAACAGTATCGAACCGAACGACCGGACTTTACCCGGAACCTAAAAATATTGTCAATGACATTGTTTTTCCTTTTCTGAGCCAGTTAGGGTCCCCGAATACCCTAACACCCGTTATCTTTAATAACACATGTTTTGGTCAAAAATTACCTAAGCAATTAAGTGATCAAATTAGTTAAGTGAGGTAGTGTGCTAAAATTTATATGTGAAAAATGTGTTAACCAAATTAGTTGTGAAAACAGTTTCAGGATACGGCTCAGGATATAGAGATGTATCTACAATCAAACAATGAGCGAAAATGTAAAGGTTGACACGAGATATACGAGGAAAGCCCTTGATCAATCTAGATCTCCGGCATAAAACCTCGGGAGCTGACAATCGTCGGCTGCCTTGTTCTTCTTATTGCTTGAATAACAGGATACAGTGCAGGATATGGCTCAGATCAATGCTAAGTGGTACAACGAATGAAAGTTTTGAGTGTTTGTGCGTAATAGAAAGAAAAGAGAAGTGTGAGTTCGAGTGTTGAGAGTGAAGTGTGTGTTCCTATCGATCTGGCCTCCTATTTATAGTTACAAATAACAAACTAACTCTCCTATTATTCCGGGATGCTGGGAATATTCCATTCTGAACGTTGGGAGACTCTTTAAGCTTGTTTTCCACGTGCATATTGACTATAGAAGCGGGTCTTCAGCTCATATAGCCGTTACAACCTCAATAACTTTGACCAGCATCTGATATTCTCGCGGAATATGCCTTTCTTCTATTCTGACCGTTACAAGACCCATTCTTCCACCATCAACGTCCATTTTTCAACCACCTTGAGCGAATCTTTAGGTAGATCAAGTCCTTTAACGTTGGTACCTTGCAACCAAAGAAAATCGTTAGTAGCAAGCAGGATACCTCAGAGGATGTTACCAATATCCTGGTTCAGTATCCTGGCCGCAGCATCAAGCATATAATATCAGGATATGCTTCAGGATATAAGCTTGAAATTTCACCCATAACAATTGTCCCCAAAAATATATCTGTTAGGATTCTGAAATCCAAACGGGTATATTTTTCGTTGTATTGTTCGATACACTTAATGGGATGTAGATGTTGATGTGACTTCGTGCAACTTCCAAGGTTATACTTTCTCATAACTAGATAGTCTTCTGGCACGTCTGGTAAGGATATCTGTTTTAAATATTCCTGCATAGATTTGGTTACTTCAGAATACTATCATGTAATGAAATTAGAATTACTTCCTTTTACGCAGATTCCATCAAAGACCCTGATACTTTTGATCTAGATGAGCTTGACAACTTTTCTAAGACTGCCTTGGTGAAAAAGGAGCCATATGTTGCCATCAGCTCTAAGCCCTCTGCTGTTGCTGCCGAAGGTTTCTCTTATGGTGACCTTGGCTTCATGGAATCCATCGAGCCCATGATCTCCTTCCCTAATAAGGTAAGTATCCAGATCCTGTATCCCGTACACATATACTGAACCTGTATCCTGGTTAGTTTGTCTTTAATGATACATGTATTTTGTAGGGTCTAAATCATCTGGTCGTCCTGCACTTAGAACAATTTTAATTTCCTGCAAGTAGAATAGTTTGACAGTTGAAGGTGGAGGGATCCTGTGTTTTCAGGATGAAGCCTTCAACTGTTTATGTAAATATGCTTTAAAAAAATGATTGTGTTCTCGGTGAATGGGTCTCTTTTTGAGATGAAACCAAGAATACAATTTTTTGGACCAATAACAATAAACTAACCTTTTCGACCTTATCTCCGTGTTATATGTTATTTTGAAAAATTTGTTCTGAATATCCTGATCAGGATACTGGTATGATATTTAATTGCTTTGTCCCCTTTGTTCAAAATGTTTGACAAAAACTTAGTTAAATACAAATTTTCATAAAAACTTAACTTACTCAGATAAGGCCTTCAAACTTAAGAAAAGTAAGAATCCATACCAGAAACACCTAGGCAATAATCTTCATTCTTAAACCTTTGAATCATTCGCAATGTCCCCAGTGGGATATAATGTTGGCATAGGTTTCCTTCTCGCTCCAGCATAAATGTCCCCAGTAGGATATAGTATCAGCATACGTCATGTTCCATCACGGATGTCCCCTGTCTGTGCAGGACCAGTATGTTGTACCGGGATATGATCCTTTAGCAATTCCTCAACCAGTTGTTTAAACTTAGCAATCTTTTTTCAAAACTTTATGTAGACTCGTAAATGATTATGTTTTTTGAAAATATACTTTGGGATTATCCAAAAACTTTGTATTTTATTGGGACTAAACCCATTTTCCAGGCATTTAAGCCGGAGTATAAGAACCTCAAGACTTGAAAAGGTGAAAACCTTTAAGTCTTTGAGTTTTACTGGGGATTTTACCCACGTTTCGTGCGCTACAGGCGAGGGTGTGGAAATCCCAAAACTTAGAAAGGTGAAAACCTTTAATTCTGGGGAAAATCCCAAATTTTCATGCGCTACAGGCGGGAGTGTATAAACTCTAAGACTTAGAAAGGTGAAAACCTTTAAACCTTAGAGAGTATGAAAATACCCTTTCGTGAGAGAGGGTGATCAATCCTCATATACCTTTAGGATTCAGGATATAGCCAACAGTAACGAAATTGTCAGCCACTTTTACATGGACTGGTCCCGCCACCTTGAACTATTCCCGAATAACTTGCGCTCCAGGCGGGGTGTTTAAACCCAATTCGGAAGAAAGGTGAATACCTTTAAACCTGTGAAGGGATCAGGATCCCTTGTACGTGAGAGAGGGGGCCAATCCTCTAATCTTCCGAAGTATCTTGAGTGAGCATCCTGGAGCCATATCCTGGAGCATATACTGCAAAATATCCTTAAACTAAGGTGGGTGTTAGCTTGGCTAACACCCCTCCGATGCTTAAGTTAGTATTGGGTTACAAAGAACAAATTAAACCAAACATATTTAAAAAAGATAGAATTCATACCATCCTGAGTTAGAAATTAAATTCTAAACTCACTTGAAATAAAGCTTAAGGTGTACAGCATTCCAAGATCTCGGTAGCATATCCCCTTCCATATTCTTGAGTCTATATGCTCCTTTCCCTGCTTCTGATTCAACTTCATATGGTCCTAATATTCTTGTTATATGCTCTGGATATTCTTTGTTGATATGCTGCCATCCTTAGCCTTGCTGCATCTCTCTTTTCATCTATAGTATCCAAATCCTGACTCAAGGCTTCAGGATTCTGTTCAGGATCACTTAGGGTAGATCTCGCAGTAGGTATTTTCATTTCTGTTGGAATCATTGCTTCTGCTCCAAATACCAAGGAAAATGGGGTTTGGCCTGTTGCATTCTTTACCGTTGTTCTATCAGCCCACAAAACAAAGGGTAATTCTTCTGCCCATCTTCCTTTTTTGGCTCCAAGTCTCTTCTTTAAGTTATTGACAATTATCTTGTTTGAGGATTCTGCTTGTCCATTCGCTTGAGGATGTACTGGAGTAGATGTTATCATTTTGATTCCCCAACTCTTGCAAAAGTCAGTAGTTCTCTTGCTTGTAAACTGAGAACCATTGTCACAGATTATCTCGGCTGGTACTCCAAATCTGGTCAGGATATTTCTCTTTATGAAGGATATTACTTCTTGGTCTCTAACTTGAACAAATGCTTCTGCTTCAACCCACTTGGAGAAATAATCCGTCATTGCCAACATGAAAACCTTTCCTCCTGGAGCTTTAGGAAGCTTTCCCACTATATCCATACCCCACTTCATAAACGGCCAAGGGGAAACAATAGGATACAGCGGTTCAGCAGGCTGATGTAATATGTTACTATGTCTTTGACATGCATTGCATCTTCGAGCATATTCTGCAGCATCCTTTCTCATGGTTGGCCAGTAATATCCTGTTCTCAACACCTTAGAGAACAGAGATCTGCCCCTAGTATGGTTGCCACAGTCTCCTTCGTGTATATCCTGAAGTACTTCCTTGGTTTCAGGATCTTCCAAGCACCTTAGGTACGGACCTGCAAGGGATTTCTTATACAAAATATTATTTATAATAGTAAAATGAGATACCTTCATCCTAAAAGTCTTAGGATTTGCTTTCTTCGGGATATCTCCTTCTTGAAGATACTTCACAATTGGATTCATCCAGGATTCAGGATCCTTCTCAGGATATCCATCACCAGGACCCTGGATACATGCTACTTCTTTATCTTGAAATTTAAAATGTTCTATTGCAGGATACAAGATGTGCATTATTGGTATCTGAGTTCCCTCTGGTATCCTGACAATAGATCCTAAGTTTGCTAGAGCATCAGCTCCAGCATTCTTTTCTCTTGGTACCTGTTCAAGTGTAAAAATTTCGAAATATCCTGCTAATTTTTCAACAATTTCAAGATATTCAGTTAACCTTTCACCTTTTACTGCATAAGATCCATTGAAATGGTTAGTAATCAACAGGGAATCAACATACACTTGTAAACATCTAATATTCATATTTCTAGCCAATTCTAATCCTGCTATCAGAGCTTCATACTCAGCTTCATTATTGGTAGCAAAAAAATTCACATTTAATAGCCTGGGGTAGTATGTCCCCCTGTTGCGATTTTAGTAGTATACCCAATCCTACACCTCTCACATTAGATGCACCATAAGTATATAATGTCCAGGATCCTGAGTATTCTCCTAATTGTTGTACTTCTAGATCTACCTCATCCTGAATGTCACTACTGAAATCAGCCACAAAGTCAGCTAGAGCTTGTGATTTTATGGCATTTCTAGGTTCATATATTAGATCATATGCACTTAAGTTTACTGATCATTTAGCCATTCTACCCGACATCTCAGGTTTCCTAAGCACATTTTTAATAGGATAATTGGTTTTAACATGAATCCTATGTGTTTCAAAGTAATGTCTAAGCTTTGTCGATGCCATCACTAAGGCTAATGAGAATATCTAGTTTCAGCATCTAATAAACGTTTGCTAACATAATAGACAGGATATTGCTGACCTTCATGATCCTTTATAAGGACGACACTTACAGCGTTCCCCGATACTGCAAGGTATAGGGACAGTGGTTCACCATTCTCAGGCTTCATCAATAGAGGTGAAGTTGAAAGATACTGCTTCAAATCCTGCAGGGCTGCTTCATGCTTCTCTCCCCATTCGAACGTCTTGTTTTTCTTCAAGATATCATAAAATTCTTTGCATCTCTCGGAGGATCTTGAGATGAATCTGTTCAATGCTGCCACTCGGCCTATCAATCTTTGTACATCTTTCATGTTGGAAGGTGATTTGACGTCCAAGATGGCTTTGATCTGTTCTGGGCTTGCTTCTATCCCTCTTTTAGTCACCATATATCCTAGAAACTTTTCTGTCCCCATTCCAAAATGGCATTTGGCAGGATTCAGCTTCATGTTATACTGATCCAGGATATCAAATGCTCCCTTGATATCTTGGAGGTGATCCTCAGCCTTCTTAGATTTTACTACCATGTCATCATGTTTACCAGCCTCTGATATGTTACACCTGCATTTTTCAAACCAAAAAGGCATAGCAGTATAGCAATAAATACCTGTTGGTGTCATGAAAGCAGCATCCTCCTGGCCCGAAGGTTCCATTTGGATCTGCTGGAATCCTGTCATGTCTTCGTGTTTTCATGCAAACGTGGATATCCTGCATTTCAAAAAGTCAGTAAGTTGTTCCTTAATATTCCGAGGGATATTGGTTCCACCAAGATATCTGGATTATCCTGGTCCAGGATAATTTTCTTAACATCCTGCTCTGAACACTCCGCGATATCCTGGGCTCGTATCTTTAATTGCTATGCTGCATTGGGCTTGGTTGAGGATTTCATCGAGGATGAGTAACACTCCTCCGCCTCCTGCTGATCACTATCAACTTTGACAACCCCCCAAGGGGTATGGATCCTGATGCACTGATGATAAGTCGATGGCACAGCCTTCATGTCATGGATCCATGGCCTACCCAATATAATATTGTAGCAGGATAAGGAGTCTATGACACAGAAGCGTTGCATTGAGTTGACCCCTTCAACATACACATGCAACTTTATTTCTCCCATGGTACTCCTGGCTTCTCCACTGAACCCAACAAGCACAGTGGATTTCGAAGTAATATCCATCGGGGATACATTTATCCTCCTCATTGTTTCCAGCTGAATTATGTTGACGGAGCTGCCGTTATCTACCAGTATCCTGCGCACAAAATCATTAGCAACATATAAAGTTATTACCAAAGCATCATGGTGAGGATCCTGGACAGTATCCCTGTCATCACTGCCGAACGTGATCACTTTATCAGTTGTGAGGGTTGACATCCTGGTTGGCTTATCTCCCCTTTCTGCCTTAACCTCTTTTGCATGTCTTTTTTGCTGCAGAATAAGAGGTCCCACAGATATCGGATCCTCCTGAAATAAAGTTAATTATCTTGGTATCTGCAGGAGGTGATGCTGCTCGTTCAGGATCCTTCCCAGTATCCTGACCCTTATTCTTCTTTCTTCCCAAGAGATCCTTCAGATATCCTTTGCTCAGCAGATAGCTTATTTCTTTCTTCAGGGCAATGGAATCATCTGTTATATGCCCGAAGTCTTCATGGAAGGCACATCATTTAGATTTATCCTTCCAACCTGTATTCCTTGGATTCTTTTTCGGCCACCTAGCTTTGTCCCCCAGTCCCTGCATAGCATACATTAACTCAGGAACATTTACAGAAAAACAATACTCTGGGATTTCAGGATATTCTTCAGGATCCTCGTCTTCAACAGCATTCGCTTTCTTATTATCGTTCTTAGCATATGGCTTTGAACAATACTGTTTGTAGGAAGATTCCGACTTCCTATTCGTCAATTCATATGTTGAAGATGTGTTCATCCTCTCATGCATTTTCTTATCATCTTCAAGCCTTATGTATCTCAAAGCCCTATTCCGAGCTTCATCTAAATTCCTGCAAGGATTCATTACAAGATCCTGATAAAATTGACAATCCTTTCGTAACCCCATTTTGAACGCTTGTACTGCCTTAGCAATATCAAGGTTCGGGATATCCAGGGATTCTCTACTAAATTTGTTAACATAATCCCTTAGGGATTTTTGTGATCCTTGTGTTATCCTGTAAAGATCACTTGTTAGTATCTCAAAGCCCTTGCTACAAGAAAATTGACTGATAAACAAATTAACTAAATGAGAAAATGATGTAATTGAATAAGGTGGAACATTTAAAAGCCATTTTAAGGCCAATCCTGTTAAAGTTGAACCGAAGCCTTTGTATAAGCATGCTTTCTTAAGTTCTGGTAGGATTGGATTTATTTCCATACTATCCCTATTCTGGGCAATATGCTCCTCAGGATCTGTCACCCCATCATACAACTTCATGCTGGGAGTCTGGAATCTTTTTGGAATTTCAGCATCAGGATATCCTGTGATTATCCTGAGATACTTCCGGTATAGGCTGCATTACTCCAGGAACGCTTGATATCATATCCTTCAATTTTTGAAGTTCCCTGGTCAATGCTGGTGTTACACCTATATCCTGCAAAGTATCATAGTTATTAGTAGCAGGGATATTGATATTGGCAAACATGTTACCAGCCTGTTGACTTTTGCCATATCCTGGGCCATATCCTGGGCCATATCCTGGATCATATCCTGGATCATATCTCGGATCCCTCACGGTCGATATCCTGGCGGACGATGGTATCTCCAGCATGCCGCTCCGGGACTGACTTGGTATCATGTTGCCTTGATTATCCTCGGTAAATGTTGCTGAACTAAAGTTCAGCATCCTGGGCTGTAGAGTCTCCCTATACTGGGCAATATGCTCCTCAGGATCCGTCGTCCCATCACACAGCCTCATGTTAGGGGTTTGAAATCTCTTCGGGATCTCAGCATCACAGATAGGATGTGCGAAACGACATATCCTGTGGTTGTCTTGGGACACTTCCGGAATTGGCTGGACCACTCCATGTACACTAGATATCATGTCCTTCAATTTCTGAAGCTCCCTAGTAAATGTTGACGTCATACCTGCATCCTACAAAGATCCACCATTATTTGTAGCATGAATATTATTATTTGACATGTTACCCGTCTGAGGATTCTGGCCATATCCTGAAGCATATCCTGAGCTCCTCACAGTTGACATCCTGATCGAGGAGGGTATTTCAGGAGTATGATTCTGGGAATGGTTAGGCACAATATTTCCCCTATTATCTTCAGTATACACAGCCAAACTGAAGTTCGAAGTTCTGGGTTGTAAGGGAGTGACGATATCCTCAGCAGATCTGCTCGAACCAGACTTCAGGAGTTGTATTTCCTTCAACAGCATTTGGTTTGTTTCCTGTTGCTGCCTCATTTGTTCCTGCACACTTCCAAACAAGGTTAGAATTTCATCATTAGAAGCTAAAATGGGAGCAGATTCCTGAACACTCCGAGTAGGGATAACATCTTGAGTAAATGAAGAAGCTGGAATCCTTGGAGGAGGTGGTGGAAGCACCGAGCCAATAGTTGCGGAAGTTGTAGCCGACACGGTGGGAGAGCTCATGTTTGATCTAGAGGCCATTGTAAATGATGTGGCAAAAAGTTTTGAAAACAAAAAACCGATTAACGATTTCACAAAAAAATTTAGTAAAGAGAGCACCACTTGCCCAATGGTGGGCGCCAAATTGTTTTGGTCAAAAATTACCTAAGCAATTAAGTGATCAAATTAGTTAAGTGAGGTAGTGTGCTAAAATTTATATGTGAAAAATGTGTTAACCAAATTAGTTGTGAAAACAGTTTCAGGATATGGCTCAGGATATAGAGATGTATCTACAATCAAACAATGAGCGAAAATGTAAAGGTTGACACGAGATATACGAGGAAAGCCCTTGATCAATCTAGATCTCCGGCATAAAACCTCGGGAGATGACAATCGTCGGCTGCCTTGTTCTTCTTATTGCTTGAATAACAGGATACAGTGCAGGATATGGCTCAGATCAATGCTAAGTGGTACAACGAATGAAAGTGTTGAGTGTTTGTGCGTAATAGAAAGAAAAGAGAAGTGTGAGTTCGAGTGTTGAGAGTGAAGTGTGTGTTCCTATCGATCTGGCCTCCTATTTATAGTTACAAATAACAAACTAACTCTCCTATTATTCCGGGATGCTGGGAATATTCCATTCTGAACGTTGGGAGACTCTTTAAGCTTGTTTTCCACGTGCATATTGACTATAGAAGCGGGTCTTCAGCTCATATAGCCGTTACAACCTCAATAACTTTGACCAGCATATGATATTCTCGCGGAATATGCCTTTCTTCTATTCTGACCGTTACAAGACCCATTCTTCCACCATCAACGTCCATTTTTCAACCACCTTGAGCGAATCTTCAGGTAGATCAAGTCCTTTAACGTTGGTACCTTGCAACCAAAGAAAATCATTAGTAGCAAGCAGGATACCTCAGAGGATGTTACCAATATCCTGGTTCAGTATCCTGGCCGCAGCATCAAGCATATAATATCAGGATATAAGGTTGAAATTTCACCCATAACAACACACTAGTAAACTATTTAACCTCCTAATTAAATAAACTAGATTACTAACTTTCTAGTTGAAATCCAATTGTTACCCCACCCCCATCTAACCAAACGATCACCATGTGGTGACCCACCACTTGTCCTAACTTGATTATAATAATCTTGGATGTCTAGAATCTAATAGGCATAATATCCATTGGGCTTTATAAATGAAAGGTTTATAAAAAGACTATGGGTTAATCACTTCTTCCACCCAACACTTAACAAATTGCATCTCATCTCTCCCTCTCATTACTCTCGGCCGAGAGCACTCACATACCCACCATTCACTTTCAAATTTCAATATTTCTAAAACCACAAACAATCTAAGGTGCTAGAGTATATACGAGGAAGCCTGGTGCTTGCGGATTGCCAAGGACCTCACTACGACGCTTTTAACCACTCGTTTTTCGACTAGTTTCTTCCCTAGCCTCGAGCTAGTAGTAAGTGACTCTAAACATCTTCGTGATCAATTCTAAAGTGGTTAATAAGAGTTTCGTCGGTTAAAAATCACTAACATATAAGATCACCAACTAAAAGTCTACTAAAGTGATGAACAAGGTGGTTAATGGATGGATATTAGTGTAAATCATGTAGATCTTGTGTGATTATGATTATTGGTTGATTATCTGATGTTTTACTGATTAATATTAATATGTGATGTTTTTGGTGTCACTAAACATAATTAACGGAATCAATCGAACACAAGTTAGTAAGTTAGAAAGTGAAAACAGAATCTGTCCCGGTTTTACAGCCAACTTCAGTTGGCTGTAAACAGGTCATAAACCCAACTAAAAACCGATATTTTGAATCTAAAATATGTTATTATAAAATACGGTTCTAATGGCACCAGAATCGTAATTTTTGGACTTCGTTTACTATTTTTAAAGTGTCGATTTGTAACAACGACTTAAGCTGAATTTTGACAGCAATAAATGGGTGTTATACTTTCAGTCATAACCTGAGTTTCGTGATGAATCGGATCATGAAATTTGTACAGTAGATGACAACCGATGCATTTGTAATTACCCCATTGGAATTTCTTAAATCGGACACTCGAGGAATTTTAAATAAATTGTTCCATGGACTGTGGCCAGAAATACATAAATCTGAGTTCAGTCCGGAATATGAATTTTTATAAAATATTGGTAATGAACCGGACCCCGATATTTTTACAAATAAAATATGGAATGTTTAAGACATCCTGTAAAAATTTGGGAATTTTTGGAATAATTTAACTATTTTATTAAAATGTTCGAAAACAGCCGGTTTTGAATATAAATGCTGAAATGACATAAGTTGTGACTCGCGTGTCTAAATGTCGAGTATGCTATCTGTGAATGATCTAACATGTTATATATGTTATGTGCATTATCGTATGTTTGATTTTGAGTGGGGAATGGATGGGAAACTTAGATGGGCATAAACCGTTAAAGTGATGCATGTTGTGTGATAGATACGTGTAGGAACTTTGTGTTCTATTTGAAAGCCACTAAATGACTAACTGGTAAATCATACTAGGACATGATTGACCGACCTTGACTGTTAGCTATATTGAGAATCTAACCGAGCAAACCGAGGTGAGTTCACACACTTTCTAAGGCATGGGATTCCCGGTGGTTTGGGAATGGGTTAAAGAATTAAAACTAAATCTACATATCCTCCTTGGGTAGGATATGTACGGCCATCCTCCATAGAGTGGATGCCATTATTAATCCTACGAATTCTCCTGGTGCAGAATACGTACGTTCGTCCTCGTGGTGCAGGACAACAACCTTAAAACTAGCTAGACAAAACTCTATCATGAAGTCCCTCAATTTATATGGACTTAATCGCCGAGGCCAATGGCGAGCGGGTCATTAGTGAATAGCGCTATTAGGTTTAACAAACCTCACACCGTGCCAGTCGGACGGGCGTGTACTAGTGGACTATGGCAAATTGTCAGTGATGATAGACACTGATGTAGGGCACAACTATTGTTCGTCAGTTGTCGATATGTATGGTCTAGTAGTTCACACGGGGAAAGCCCCCACTAATCATGGATACGGTTTGGGTAAAGAAAAAGGAAATGGTTAAACATACTTTCAACTTCGGGGTAACCCCCACGGCAAATAAGTCAACAAAAGTCAAACCACGTTTTTTCAGAAACAACTTAAAACCAAACAACCAAACGTGAACTCACTCAACTTTGTTGTTGACTAGTTGTTACATGCCTTACAGGTCGCTAAATGCTTGGAGCTTGCACGAGGAAGAAGTCGTTGTGGTGTACGGACTGTTATGTTCCGTGCTCATTGTTTAAATCCTTATGAACTTATTAAACTTGTGTTTTGAACCTTAACTTATAAACTATGGACTTATGCTTTTGGATTTACTTTTATGCTTCCGCTGTTTAAACTAAATATGGTTAACTAGCTTTGGTCACCAATCGTATTGAGGTTGGTCTTATTTACTTAATTACGTTGTTCAATATGATTGGTGGCTCGATCCTGGTCATGTCACGCCTCCAAGCGGTGGTACTTCGCATGGTGGATTTTGGGGGTGTGACAGATTGGTATCAGAGCCATTGGTTATAGTGAACTTGGTTTTAAAAAGGGAAAAGCTTTTTGATAAAACCAGACTCTAACCTGTACAGTGCTCAACGATCCACAACGACGCTTCGCTCCACGTGCAAGACTCGACACCATAAGTGGTATGATTTATGTTATATTGCCGGTTAGATAGTTCTCACTGTGCATTAGATAATGTGTTAATTGCTAATTGAACCTTGTGTGCTTACTCTCTAACGTCGTCCCACACTTATGCACTTTTGCGACACTTTTCTCACTTACGTTGCTTCATCATGAAGATCATGAGCGGACGCGGAGGACGTATCAACCTCACTCAAGCCCAGTTGACGGCTTTGATCAACGAACGAGTCGCTGAGGCACTCGCAGCTAACCCAGCAGGAGGTATAACCTGCTATACCAACTCACCTTAGGACGTTTAGATCCTACCTTCAGAAACCAACCCTCGTGCTTAACCTTGTCTATTATTCTCACACAACAGGTCAACATGCTCAACCTCCTGTGTGCACATTCAAAACGTTCATGGACTGCCGACCTACTACTTTCAGTGGCACCGAAGGAGCAGTGGGCCTTCTTCACTGGTTTGAAAAGCTTGAGTCAGTTTTCAAGATGTGTAAATGCCCCGAAGACCGTAGGGTGAAATATGCTACCGGAACACTTGAAGGAGCTGCGTTAACCTGGTGGAAGGCACAGGTTCAACTACTAGGACTGGCAGTTGCTAATGCCACACCCTGGAATGGTTTCAAAGAGCTGATCAAGGAGGAGTACTGTAGTCGGGATGACATCCACAAGTTAGAAGTGGAATTTTACAATCTGAAGATGACGGGGTCTGAGATTGAGGCGTATACTAAGAGATCAAACGAGCTGGCCATCCTGTGTCCAACTATGGTGGACCCTCCCATCAAACGTATTGAGCTGTACCTCAAGGGCCTTGTACCAGAGATTCAAAGTCACGTAACTTTAGCCAACCTGGGTACCATTCAGCAAATTATCAAGTTGGCTCATCGTCTCACCGACCAGGCGGTGGAGCAAAACAGACTACCCAAACGTATCAGTGCCACAGCTACTTCTAATGCACCTACCGACAACAAGCGAAAATGGGATGGGAACTCCGGAAAGGGTTCTACTTCAGTTCAGTCTCAGCAGCGAAAGACTGATGACTACCAGAGTCCTGGTCAGCAATCTTCTGGTAACCAAGGACAGGGTGGATACCGAGGGAACCACCCCAAGTGCAACCGGTGCAACAAACATCACAGCGGGCAGTGCAACAAAGGTCGTCGCCTGAGGTGTAACAAGTTTGGTCATGAAGCAAAGGATTGCAGGAGCTCCCGACCAGCAAATCAGAATAGCCAACAACAACAACAAGCCCCACAGAACCACCAACAGCAGCATCAGCAGGGAAATAAAGGATGCTTTCAGTGTGGCGCTGAAGGCCACTTTAAGAGGAACTGCCCCCAGCTGAACCAAAACCAGAACAATAACCAAGGAAATGGGAACCACAATGGGAATAACAATGGTGGCAACAATGGAGGCGGCAATGGGGGAAACAACAATGGCAATGGGGCAAGGGGTCGTGTGTTCGTGATCGGTCAGGGAGAAGCAAGGAACGATCCCAACGTTATGATGGGTAAGTTTCTTCTGGATGACTTCTTTGTTACTGTTTTATTCGATTCGGGTGCCGATCCTAGTTATGTGTCCTTAAAAGTTAGCCAAATGCTTAAGCGCACTCCAACACTTTTGAACACCAAACACGCGGTAGAGCTAGCAAATGGTAAAAGTCTTGAAGCCACACACGTAGTTAAAGATTGTAACCTCGTCTTAGCTGGTCAGACTTTCCATATCGATCTTGTTCCTATCACACTTGGTAGTTTCGACGTCGTTATTAGGATGGATTGGCTATCTCATAATTAAGAGGAGATTGTTTACAAGGAGAAAATCATCCGCATTCCTCGTTCTGGTGAAGAACCTCTCATGATTCGTGGCGACAAGAGTGGTGCTGTCGAAGGCATCATCTCTTTCCTTAAGGCCCAGAAGTGTTTGCGAAAGGGCCACACTGCCATTCTAGCACTCGTTACTGACACATCAACGGAAGAGAAGAGAATTGAGGACATTCCTATAGTGCGTGATTTTCTCGAGGTATTTCCTGAGGAATTACCTGGTCTTCTGCCTCACCGCCAAGTTGAATTTCAAATCGAGCTAGATCCTGGAGCAACGCCAGTAGCTCGAGCACCATATCGTCTAGCTCCATCAGAACTCGAAGAACTGTCCACACAACTACAAGAGCTCTTGGAAAAGGGTTTTATACGTCCTAGCTCTTCGCCCTAGGGAGCTCCAGTCTTGTTCGTGAAGAAGAAAGACGGTACCTTCAGGATGTGTATTGACTATCGCGAACTTAACAAGGTGACGGTGAAGAATCGTTATCCTCTTCCACGTATTGACGACTTGTTCGACCAGTTGCAAGGGTCGAGCTATTACTCCAATATTGATTTGAGATCGGGATACCATCAGCTGAGAGTCCGAGATGAGGACGTCTCCAAAACAGCATTCAGAACCCGTTACGGCCATTACGAGTTTCTGGTTATGCCATTCGGGCTGACGAATGCACCAGCGGTCTTCATGGATCTCATGAACCGAGTGTGCAAGCCTTACCTGGATAAGTTCGTTATTGTGTTCATCGATGATATCCTGATCTATTCTAAGAGTCAGGAGGAACACGGGCAGCATCTACGACTTATGCTGGAACTTCTTCGAAAAGAGCAGTTGTATGCCAAGTTTTCGAAATGTGACTTCTGGCTTCGCGAAGTCCACTTTTTAGGCCATGTGGTAAACAAGGATGGAATTCATGTGGATCCATCTAAGGTTGAATCGATCAAGAACTGGCCTGCACCCCGTACACCAACAGAAATCTGCCAATTTTTGGGTTTGGCAGGATATTACAGAAGGTTTATCAAAGACTTCTCCAAGATTGCGCAACCTCTCACTTCACTGACTCAGAAGGGTGTCACCTACCATTGGGGTGATGCACAGGAGTCCGCATTTCAACACCTAAAGGATAGACTTTGTAGCGCGCCTATCCTCTCATTGCCCGAAGGCACCGATGATTTCGTGGTGTATTGAGACGCTTCCATCCAAGGACTTGGTTGCGTATTGATGCAACGTGACAAGGTCATTGCCTACGCATCACGCCAACTCCAAGTTCACGAATAGAATTACACTACTCACGATCTGGAGCTGGGAGCAGTTGTTTTTGCGCTAAAGATACAGAGACATTACCTGTACGGTACCAAGTGCACCATTTACACCGATCACAGGAGTCTCGAGCATATCTTCAAGCAAAAGGAGTTAAACATGCGTCAATGCCGATGGGTTGAGCTCTTGAACGATTATGAATGCGCAATCAAGTATCATCCGGGAAAAGCCAATGTTGTGGCCGACGCCCTCAGCCGAAAGGATACGTCGGCCAAAAGGATACCATACCTAGGCGTGTACGTGATCTACAGCTTACCATCCAGTCTAACCTTCCCGCTCAGATTCACGATGCTCAGGTCGAAGCATTGAAAGCAGAGAACATCAGGGCTGAGTCCCTACGAGGATCGAGGCAGCGGCTAGAACAAAAGGAAGACGGTGCCTACTATGTAAACGGACGCATCTGGGTTCCACTTTATGGCAACTTACGCGAACTTGTGATGGACGAAGCGCACAAGTCTCGTTATTCGGTACATCCTGGTTCGGATAAAATGTACCACGATCTTAAGACTACGTATTGGTGGCCTGGCATGAAAGCCCACATAGCAACCTACGTCAGTAAGTGCTTGACTTGTGCGAGAGTCAAGACTGAATATCAGAAACCATCAGGCCTACTTCAACAACCGGAGATCCCGAAATGGAAATGGGAGCAAATTTCCATGGATTTCGTTACCGGCTTGCCTAGATCTCAACGCGGAAACGATACTATTTGGGTGATCGTAGATCGGCTGACCAAGTCTGCACATTTTCTGGCCATCAAAGAAACGGATAAGTTTTCTACTCTTGCAGACATTTATCTAAAGGAAGTAGTATCAAGGCACGGAGTGCCAACCTCTATTATATCTGATCGTGACGCGCGTTTTACTTCTGAACTGTGGCAACCAATACACAAGTCCTTTGGCTCACGTTTAGATATGAGCACCGCTTATCACCCACAGACGGATGGACAATCTGAACGCACCATCCAAACCTTGGAAAACATGCTTAGGGCATGCGTAATCGACTTCGGCAATGGCTGGGAAAAACACCTCCCGTTAGTGGAGTTTTCATATAACAACAGCTACCACACCAGCATCCAGGCTGCTCCGTTCGAGGCATTGTACGGCGCAAATGCCGATCACCTCTCTGTTGGGCAGAAGTTGGTGACAGTCAAATCACTGGCCCAGAACTTGTGATAGATACCACCGAGAGAATTGCTCAGATACGACAGCGAATGGCGGCAGCTCGTGACCGTCAGAAAAGTTATGCTGATAAGGGAAGAAAACCACTCGAGCTCCAGGTTGGGGATCGAGTGCTACTCAAAGTCTCACCTTGGAAAGGTGTAGTCCGCTTTGGCAAACGAGGCAAACTCAATCCGCGTTATGTCGGACCATTCGAAGTCATTGAGAAAATTGGCAAGGTAGCCTACAGGTTGAATCTACCCGAAAAACTCAGCGGAGTTCACAACGTATTCCATTTGTCAAATCTGAAGAAGTGTCTGTCAGATGAGACACTCATAGTTCCTCTTAAGGAACTCACAATCGACGACCAGCTACGATTCGTCGAGGAACCAGTAGAGATTACGGATCGAGATGTTAAGATCCTCAAGCATACCAGGATACCTCTGGTCCGAGTTCGTTGGAATGCTCGTCGTGGCCCAGAGTATACCTGGGAACGAGAAGACCAAATGAAACTCAAGTATCCCCAGCTGTTTAAGAAAAACGCAACCACTACTGAGGCTAAAGCTACTGCAGAATTTCGGGACGAAATTCCAAATCAACGGGGGGATGATGTGACACCCCAGGAAAATCAGGAAAACAATGCAACTTAACTAGCTTCCTCAGTAACCACGCGCTAAATTTCGGGACGAAATTCTCTTAACAGGGGGAGAATGTGAACCCTAAAATTCCATGTATTCCGTACAATTTATTAATGACAATTAAAGTGCTTGACGACTGTGTGGAATTATTTAACTGCTCTCTGATTTATGTGTTATGCTTACATGTACTTGTTAACACACTAATAAAGTACAGAAAAGTCATTAAATAGTCCGTTATGACTTCCTAAGTGTTAGAAATTAAAAACGTTGCAAAGATATATATGTAGGACACCTTACGAATTAATTAAGCGCTTTAACGGAACAGTATCGAACCGAACGACCGGACTTTACCCGGAACCTAAAAATATTGTCAATGACATTGGTTTTCCTTTTCTGAGCCAGTTAGGGTCCCCGAATATCCTAACACCCAGTTATATTTAATAACACACTAGTAAACTATTTAACCTCCTAATTAAATAAACTAGATTACTAACTTTCTAGTTGAAATCCAATTGTTACCCCACCCCCATATAACCAAACGATCACCATGTGGTGACCCACCACTTGTCCTAACTTGATTATAATAATCTTGGATGTCTAGAATCTAATAGACATAATATCCATTGGGCTTTACAAATGAAAGGTTTATAAAAAGACTATGGGTTAATCACTTCTTCCACCCAACACTTAACAAATTGCATCTCATCTCTCCCTCTCATTACTCTCGGCCGAGAGCACTCACATACCCACCATTCACTTTCAAATTTCAATATTTCTAAAACCACATACAATCTAAGGTGCTAGAGTATATACGAGGAAGCCCGGTGCTTGCGGATTGCCAAGGACCTCACTACGACGCTTTTAACCACTCGTTTTTCGACTAGTTTCTTCCCTAACCTCGAGCTAGTAGTAAGTGACTCTAAACATCTTCGTGATCTATTCTAAAGTGGTTAATAAGAGTTTCGTCGGTTAAAAATCACTAACATATAAGATCACCAACTAAAAGTCTACTAAAGTGATGAACAAGGTGGTTAATGGATGGATATTAGTGTAAATCATGTAGATCTTGTGTGATTATGATTATTGGTTGATTATCTGATGTTTTACTGATTAATATTAACATGTGATGCTGTTGTGGTCACAAAACATAATTAACGGAATCAATCGAACACAAGTTAGTAAGTTAGAAAGTGAAAACAGAATCTGTCCCGGTTTTACAGCCAACTTCAGTTGGCTGTAAACAGGTCATAAACCCAACGAAAAACCGATATTTTGAATCTAAAATATGTTATTATAAAATACGGTTCTAATGGCACCGGAATCGTAATTTTTGGACTTCGTTTACTATTTTTAAAGTGTCGATTTGTAACAACGACTTAAGCTGAATTTTGACAGCAGTAAATGGGTGTTATACTTTCAGTCATAACCTGAGTTTCGTGATGAATCGGACTATGAAATTTGTACAGTAGATAACAACCGATGCATTTGTAATTACCCCACTAGAATTTCGTAAATCGGACACTCGAGGAATTTTAAATAAATTGTTCCGTGGACTGTGGTCAGAAATACATAAATCTGAGTTCAGTCCGGAATATGAATTTTTATAAAATATTGGTAATGAACCGGACCCCGATATTTTTACAAAATAAAATATGGAATGTTTAAGACATGCTGTAAAAATTTAGGAATTTTTGGAATAATTTAACTATTTTATTAAAATGTCCGAAAACAGCCGGTTTTGAATATAAATGCTGAAATGACATAAGTTGTGACTCGCGTGTCTAAATGTCGAGTATGCTATCTGTGAATGATCTAACATGTTATATATGTTATGTGCATTATCGTATGTTTGATTTTGAGTGGGGAATGGATGGGAAACTTAGATGGGCATAAACCGTTAAAGTGATGCATGTTGTGTGATAGATACATGTAGGAACTTTGTGTTCTATTTGAAAGCCACTAAATGACTAACTGGTAAATCATACTAGGACGTGATTGACCGACCTTGACTGTTAGCTATATTGAGAATCTAACCGAGCAAACCGAGGTGAGTTCACACACTTTCTAAGGCATGGGATTCCCGGTGGTTTGGGAATGGGTTAAAGAATTAAAACTAAATCTACATATCCTCCTTGGGTAGGATATGTACGGCCATCCTCCATAGAGTGGATGCCATTATTAATCCTACGAATTCTCCTGGTGCAGAATACGTATGTTCGTCCTCCTGGTGCAGGACAACAACCTTAAAACTAGCTAGACTAAACTCTATCATGAAGTCCCTCAATTTATATCGACTTAATCGCCGAGGCCAATGGCGAGCGGGTCATTAGTTAATAGCGCTATTAGGTTTAACAAACCTCACACCGTGCCAGTCGGACGGGCGTGTACTAATGGACTATGGCAAACTGTCAGTGATGATAGACACTGATGTAGGGCACAACTATTGTTCATCAGTTCTCGATATGTATGGTCTAGTAGTTCACACGGGGAAAGCCCCCACTAATCATGGATACGGTTTGGGTAAAGAAAAAGGAAATGGTTAAACATACTTTCAACTTCGGGGTAACCCCCACGGCAAATAAGCCAACGAAAGTCAAACCATGTTTTTTCAGAAACAACTTAAAACCAAACAACCAAACGTGAACTCACTCAACTTTGTTGTTGACTAGTTGTTATATGCCTTAGAGGTCGCTAAATGCTTGGAGCTTGCACGAGGAAGAAGTCGTTGTGGTGTACGGACTGTTATGTTCCGTGCTCATTGTTTAAATCCTTATGAACTTATTAAACTTATGTTTTGAACCTTAACTTATAAACTATGGACTTATGCTTTTGGATTTACTTTTATGCTTCCGCTGTTTAAACTAAACATGGTTAACTAGCTTTGGTCACCAATCGTATTGAGGTTGGTCTTATTTACTTAATTACGTTGTTCAATATGATTGGTGGCTCGATCCTGGTCATGTCACGCCTCCAAGCGGTGGTACTCCGCATGGTGGATTTTGGGGGTGTGACACACAGAGAAATTATACTTCTCAAATATACAAACAGAGCACACACACAAACATAAAATGCTCCCTCTTCTTCTTAAATCCAACAACCCAACATCCCTCGGTTCCCTCTCCGGTGCTTATTCCGGCGACGAACCGGCTCCGATCGGAGCTCCGGCGAGCCACAACCACACCGGTAAACCCTCACACCCCCCATGTTAATAAATTCAACGACCACCACCACGGTCCAGTGGTGGTGCGGCGACGAAGAGAGAGAGAGAGAGAGAGAGAGACTGAGAGGCGAGAGAGAGGGAGGACCGACGGTCGAAGACTCGGACCGCCGGTCAGTTCTTTTTTCTGGTGGTTATTGAGTTTTTGGGCTGAGAAGTTGTAGCAGACAGAGGTGGTGGTGGATCGGAGACGCCGGCGACGGCTCACGGCGGCGCGTGGCGGCAGAACGAGCAGAAACAGAGAGAGGGAAACGGCGCGGTACCGCTTTCCGACAACAATCCGCCGTCAGCAGCGGAGCCGCGACGGCTGTGGTGGTGCTGTGGTTCCAATAAGTTGTTCAGTTCAGCAGAGGTAACCTTCGGTTCACTTTCGGTTCAGACTTGGATGGTTTGGTAACCCGGGTTCATTTCGGGTTGGTTCATTCTATCTCTATTTTTTGTTCAACTTTGTTACGGTTTCGGTTTGCTCAATACATACTCTCGGTTCAGGTCTTGTCACGGTTCGGCTTCGAGTCTTGGTCAACGGCAGCGAGTCAACTCAGCGTTCGGGTCAACGGGTCAGCTTGGTTCGGGTCAAGTTATGATGTGGTTCGGTTGACTCGGTCAACCGAGTCAACTCGGTCAACTCAGACCGGTCAACTCGGTCAACAAAAATCACACAAAGATCCGGTAAAGACTTACGACGCGACTATTTATGTTATTTCTATAACTTTATTTGTTACGTGAATTCGAGTCCCTGAACCGAACAAATAAACAAATTATTAGTGATTATTTAGTATTTCGTTGGTTATACATGAATATTATTGAATTTGGTTGATTGAATTTTGAAATTATATCGACACTTTAGTTGTCAGGATCGTCCAAAAACAGAGGAAACTCTGCCCGTTTTTCAAGAAAATCCGTAAAATAACTACGTTTTGTTATAAAACAAACTATCGGATTTAAGTAACTAATTTATAAAAATGAATACAACTATGAAATTATGTACGACAACAATTTAATACTCACGAAAACGACGAGTCGAAAATTACTTACAACAATTAAATATAGTTATTATATTTATTTTTAGACTTCGAAAATTCGACGAATTCTTTTATGAAAGTAAATGTAATTTACTTCAAACGTCAAACAAAAACGACGATTCTTTTATAAAAAAGATATAACTTATCTATTTATTTCAAACATCGTACAACATGAATTCGTTTTTACAAAATAAATATAGTTTGTATATTTATTTCAAGTATTAAACAATACGAATGCTTTTATAAAAATAAATATAGAGTATATATTTATTTCAACATCGAACGACTCGATGATACTTCTATAAAATAAATATAACTTTTTATATTTATTTTAAACGCCTAAACGACGTACTATAGATATCAACGTACGATTTCACGGGACGACACACTATCCTATCGATATATTCATATTTTGTATAAATATTTATATATTTGAATTTCTCGAAAACTAAGTACTTTCTAGACTTAGTAAACGAAACTTAACGAGTATAACTTAATTGTTTTTATTAACTTAACAGCATATCAACGGATCGTTCGGTTAACGATTCGGTAAAGCTCGATGACACGTAGTTAATTACTGCGTTTATTGGAAACTTATTAGATATTCCATGTTAGGAATATTGTAGAATGCACGCTAGCGAGTCCCGTCTTGGAAACGACATCACGAAGTCGTATAAAGCTAGCTTTGCACAGGAATATTCAGGTGAGTTCATAACCCCACCTTTTATGGTTTTACATTTTTATAAATGTTTTCAGGGTGGAAAGACATGCACTTTTTGCAAAGCTAGAATTACATATTTCTAAACCATTTTACAAGCAAGTTTTAACTGACACAAATGGTTTACGAAAAGCTTATGTTTTATACCGGTTTTTCAAACAAGCGTATTTTTTCGAAATATGCATACACACGAGTTCTAGTTTTCTAAACTACGGGAAAATACAAGATACAAATGTTACAATGTATACAAATGGTATGATAACAAGAAACACACTTGGTGAGGACGAGAACCAAGTATGATGCGTTTTGAGAAATGATATGAAATGATACATGATACGAGAAATCGTGTTACGAATAGGGTACCATAAGCACCATTAATCAACAATATACCTAGACTGCAGAACAAAATGTTAGATCTAACGGGTGCCGGGCAACCACACTCTTGGTGAGGACGAGTACCGAGAAGTGATTTTGTGTCTCAGAATATGCCAACTAGAAAAATGCCTAAGGTTTGGTGACTTCCTATGTCGTGTCACATGTTAATGGCCTTGCAACCCATTAACAACAAGATACATACAGAAATACTTGATTTATACAAGAAAACATGATACATACAAGAATACTTGATTTATACATGAGTACGTGGTGTACACAGAAATACTTGAATTAAACAAGATACATACCATGTTTTCATACAAAGTTTTTGTATAACTTGACAAGAAAATGATTTTAAATTCGTTTTCTCAACAATACTTCAAAAACCGGTTATTCAAAAAGATTTATATCAAATCTTTTACAAACAAACTATGAACTCGCTCAACTTTATGTTGACTTTTTCGCATGTTTCTTTCTCAGGTTACTTTACAGAAACAATGGAACGGTTGGAATAGGAGAACCATGAAGAGTCGAGTACTTAGTGGGCGTTCAATTTCTAAAAGACTTAGCTCTTTTTCTTCCGCTGTGCAATGAAGATACCAGTCCAGTCACGCCAGCTCTGATAATTTCGGGGTGTGACAGACTAGGGCCTAAGTGACATAAAAGAAGCAAGATTAGTTTAAATAATGTTATGTACTCTTGTTTCTTTCATTTAAAGACAATGTAATCCTTTTGTTAATAAATAAAACAGAACTTTAATTACCATGGTTATGAAACAATAATTCTTTTGCAACACTCCCCGACGTTTCCACCGCGATTTCATTGTTTTACGCGGTCGGGGTGTGATAGAAGAGTTGGTATCAGAGCCAATGGTGATAGAGCATTAGGTTATTAATAATGCTTTGACCTAGACTATAACCTTTCTTGCACCCCAACACAAGTTACCTTGTGTTTAGATCTTAAAACTTGCACTTGACCTATCCTTAGGTGATTACCCAAAACAAGAACCCAATTTTCTAAAAACACTTTTTAAAAAGCAATCATCTGTTTTTAAATGATTTATTATAAGGTTTTGAACCCTTGATTTTTTAAGAATGATTTTGAAAATTTAATCATCCGTTTTTGAATGATTCTTTTGGCCTTGTGCCTTCCAAGTTTTCAAAAATCTCGTCAAAGTTTTGGGCCTAAATAGTGTGAACATATGCAAACTGGAAGGGTGAATGCCTGTACCTCGAATTTTCTGTCTAAGTCTAGAGTGTTCATACAAATCCACAAAATCGGACCAGTCACTCTTACCTGGGAACTCTTGGGGCGAGTGTTCTGTGACACCCGGCTTTTCAGGCCGTACCGTACAATTGTAACACATGTTGTGAATAGGTAACAGGGCGGTATTTGACTGATTATGATGTTTATATATGAAATTTAATGTGTTGGTAAAATTAAACTTTGATAAAAATTATGTTGGCAACGGTAAGATAAGCGCTTATCGCGTAACGGATAAAATACGAAACGAATGTCGGTGACCACCTGAACAGTGTTAAAATCATAAAAATAGTCTGTTATGATTAGAATAATAATTTTAATCCTATTCATGAGGAAAATAAATTAAAACGCTAAGAAACTCTATTTTTTGAGTTTAAGCGCGTACCGCGCGATGCAGCGCGTATACCGACAAAATACTGTCAACACAGCCTGTCAAAGCACCTGATAATCATTTTAGTAATAATTTAATGAGTTTATTACTTTAGAATGATAAAAATAAATAAAAACGCTTAAATTCCTATTTTTGCGATTTTAAGCGCATACCGCGCAGCGCAGCGCGCTGCTAAATACTGGCAGCATAGCCAGTCCAGGCAAGAAAAATATTGTTCAATAATATTTTAGTGAGATTATTTTTATAGAATGATAAAAATAATTTAAAACACACTAAAACGGGATTAAAACGCTAGATAAAATACCCGTTAATCAGCAAAATACATGTTTTAACTCAAATTTACATATAATATATGTATGTATAGGAAATGTATGTGTGAGAGAGGTGTGTTGGCGGCAATATGGGCTGCCCACACTCTCTAGAATAGTGCAAATGGGACACTTCTCCACCCTAGGAAGAATAAATGATGATTATGTCTTAATGTGCATCCATACATACTCACAAACCCAAGAAACATAATTAAAAAACTTCTCTCTCTCTCCCTCTTGAACATTCTCAGCCGAACACCCCATAACACACCCACATTTCATTTTCAAAATCAAATCATGAAGAATGAGGAGCTAATCATGGTGATTCTAAGCTTGTAAGAAGGTTTGGAAGTGATTTCAAGCAAGTTTCAAGCAAAACCAAGTCTCATATCACAATCTTCTATCAAAAACCCACTAAAAAAATCTTGAAGGTATAAAATATTTTCTTTAAATATTGTTCTTGATTCATAGTAACAAAGAAGATAATGAAAGTTTCTATTGATTCTTGAATCTAAACATAAACTTGAAAATTTCAAACAAATGAGTTTTGAATAAAATAAAAATCAGTGTGTGCATGTATGTGTATATGGCCAATTGTGTGTATATACATATGTATAAGTTGTATTTTGATTTTTGATGAAAAAGTTCTTGATTATTTGCTTTCTTGAAAAATATGATGATTAAAGGAATTTTTAGATATCATGCAAGAAGGTTCTAAAAAATCTAAGGTTTGAAAGTGATGTGTTGAAAAGTGATATATTGGAAGTATATGTGTGCATAAATTTCGTGTATATGTGTGTATATATATGTATGCATGCATGTGAAAATTTTTATAAAAGTGAAAGATCTAAGCATGAATGAACATGAATGATTTGAAAGATTATTGTGTTATGAGTAATATTGGTAAGAATTTTATGTTCGTGAAGTTTTGAGCATGATTAAGATCATGAGTGATGATGATGATAATGTGTGAGTGCATTAGATGCACATATGTGAATTTACATGAGGATGTGAAGGCATGAAATGATCATATGTTTATTATTTCATAAAAATTAGATCTAATCAGAATATAAACACTAAAATAAGAGTATTTTGAAGTGTTTAATGATATATAACTTTGTCATAATGTTTGCTAGTTTTGCATGTTGTACATGGTGCATTAAAAGTTGTCAAATACGTGAAATTGCATGATTTATGTGACTTACACAAAAACTACACTAATCTGATTATAACCACTATTTAAATCAGTAAATAACATGTATTGTGTTAAAATATCAAGTCGTTTCGAGTTGGGATGATTATAGTAACGTTTAACGCAAAACTATGCTTTAAAATGGTCAAAAATCGGCTTTTCGGGTGATTTTTATAAAACTGATTTAGATCAGTAAATAAACTGATGTTTTTAGTTTAAAATCAAGTATTTTAACTAATTTTAAGTTTACTTGGTGTTTGGTTGGTCATACGTGACTCCCGACGCCCGAAAACGTTACCGAATGACTAAAATACGCATTTTTCAATGAACACTAGTATGGGTGAATATTGAGTGAATCTTATGTGATAAAATGTGTTAAGTTATTTAAACGTGTAAATTTGATATTATGTTAAGTGTTAATTTGATAATGGGAAATTTAGACTATGCATGTATGCATGTACGTTTTGTGCGGTAGAAACGATAGAAATCGCGTTAAAAGTGTAACTTGTTTGTCGAGCATGAAATTTAATACATACATGATATTTTATGTGTATTTTCTTTAAAAATGACAAAATAGATAAATTAGTAATATTTCGCGTGTTTCGGTGTTAAATTATATGAACATTTATGTATATATATATTACGACGCGCAAATCGTAGATATATTGCGTATGAACGGGAGAGTTAACGGATTTACAAAATAATGGTCACCAATAAAATTGTTCAAGTCGCAAAGATCATATATATATAGATATATTAACGTGCCAACATAATAAAAAATGATATATTTTCGAGAAAATCTCAAAGTTATGTGATAACTCTAAGAAACAGAGAAACTTAGGACTTTTGTGTTAAATATATATTGATTTAGAACTGTTCAAATATTAGGACGTATATAAAAATCAATCTCTGGGATTGCGGTATAAAAATACGCACCCAAAGGTGAGTGTCACTAAACCCCTCCTTTTACTGCTTTGTACATATTTTGGGGGTAGAACACGTCGTTAAAAGGGTTTAATAATGTTTTCGAAATAAAACATACCTTTTAATATAAAATATATATTTTCGCTGAAAATATATGAGGTTTGATAAGTTACACGTTTCGAAGTAAAACTTTTTTATGAATAAATGTTGGACATTGGGATGGTACGGTGTTTCCAAGGCGAAACAAACCGTAAAGTTGGGACGGATGCCGGCCTGGGTCTCGAGTGATGGAGATTTAGGGGATTCGTGCAACTACGTGTATTAAATTGTCATATTAGTAGGATATATATATATATATATATATTGTACGTGAGGCAGACATCATATTGTTCTTCGAGAAAGAACCATGCGCCCAAGATGTCGTTTAATCAGTTAAGTATTGCACGCGATGAATTGTTGGTAGATCTATCGGGTTGACAACCCCGTCGTGACCGGTCACCCCGTATCAATGTCAAATGACGAATTAATATTCTGTTTATTGTCTAGCTTTGATTATCCCTGCATGGTTAATATATAGTTCGTATCGTCTAGCTAACATACGAGTCTGAAAATTGACGCAATAATTTAATATACAAAACCTGGGCAATATATATTACAGTTGTCGAGTCGATGAACCGGCGGAAGGCCCATGGATTTTTAATAAGAAAGTAAAATGGACTTTCTAAGAATTAAATGGATGTTTTTAAATAAACACCTAAACAGAAAGTTTTCCTCGGAATAAAATCTGTTAGTAAACGAATAAGTGAACTCGCCTTCCTTTGTGTTGACACTTGATTTTAACGTGTTCTACAGGTGCTTGAATTCGGCTTCGGGAAAATCATGGCGTATCTTGTGTTCGATGAAGCATGTTGTTATGATTAATTATGTTGGACAACTTTTAAACTATCTGGGACGTTTGTAATAAGATCCGCGAGGATCATAACAACTTAACTCATGTGGTTGTGTCATGACTTTTAAAATGTAATGTTTAATATCTATGTTTTAAAATATGTCAAAATGTCCAACAAAAGAGTACATCGTCCGACAAGGTATAAATGGGCACGAACTTCTGTCTCCACTACGTTAATATTCCGCTGCGACGTTTTTGGGGTGTGACAGAAGTTGGTATCAGAGCCATTGGTTGTTAGCAAACTAGATGTTTTCGGAGGAAAACACTAGACTTCAACCGGAGAATTTTGAAATATAAGTCCAAAATTCTCGAAGCCAAGAATTTTAAATAAACAAAGAAAATTTTTATCATGTATGAAAACCATTATGTGTTTTATGTGCATACGTGGTTTTCTGTTTATTTGACCTTATTTGTTACTGTTTATGTTGATTACGCGCTTACTTGTATGGTTATATGTGTGTCACAGATGTCGCACGAAGACGAGGTCATCGAGATCCACGACTCAGGATACGAGACAGATTTCGAGACTTCACGCAGACCTACGCTGCCAGAGACACCTATCACGACTCCACAGATGGTTGGTACTGCTGAGCTTACCTCATCTTTCCACGTCAATCCTGCTGCTTTTGCTAGCCAGGGAGACCCCCGATATGCTTTCACTAGCAACGGGTGGATAGATGATGATGATGTACCTCTATCAATCCATGAGACAGGACGATCATCTGGCACTGTACCAGTTATCGATGACGTGATCAAGAGTGTCCCTACTGTCAGAGGATCTTCTAGTACCGCACCAGTGGTGGACGCCACTATTGTCATGGCTCGACCCTTAGAGCCATCAGTCGTTCCACCTACTGCTGTGATCGAGCCTGCTACTGAGATCCCTCCGCTTGTTTTGTCTGAGTCTTCTTTGCATGTTTTAGAGTCACGCACTTCTTCGATGTCGCTGTTAGTTTATTATTGTCACATGAAGAGAATTAGGCCCACTGGAGATAGGGTAGATCGATATTGCCATTATGATCGACAGCTTGCCGCATTGAGCAAAGACCTAGACCTAGCCAAAGGAAAGGCGAAGTACCTTGAGGGACAGATGGACGATCATGAGGAGTTGAAGGTTATAGACGACAACGCGAGAGATGAGATGCATTGGAGGGTTGTGAATTTGGAGAAGCTTGTCCAGGAGATGTTAGAGTCTCTAGGTTTGAGGCGTTGATGTTGGTCGTTTGTTTGTTTGTTCATTTCGTTGTTTGATGGGTTGTACTGTTAGACATTTCTTTTTTATATTCTTTGTGTTTGTGGCCTGCGTGCCAGTTTCATTTTTGGATATTATTTGAGAATTTCATATGAACTTGTTTATGGATGTCGATGTTGGCATAACAAGAATAGTCTTTTGTACTGAAAACGAGTTTAAATAATTTCTATAATAAATACCAATGATATACTTTTGGTTTAAATTTTTTCTCAAAAAAATGTGGATTTTTTACATGCGCAATGTCTGGTCCACTAACAATTAATGATTGAATTATTTTTGGTCATCGTCTTATGTGGATATTATTGTTATGATAATAGAAACAACGAAAAGCCGCCAAAAGCAAGACAGGGTAATGGATTACTTACCACACCAGAAGAGTTGGCTCAACTCATAGTCCCACACATTAATACTGCCATGAAACAGCTCAACCTAATGATGGTCAGGGACGTGGACGTGGTGCTCATGGACAAGGTTTTGGTGGGGCACATAATGGAAATCCTCCAGGTAAAATGTGATCAGAAAGTTTAAGCAGTTCATGTGTTATGTTATCATTGGAATGAATTCCTGATTTCTATTAACATTATTGAACAGTGCACGGATGTACATATAAAACATTCCAGGGTTGTGACCCACGATCATTTATCGGTGCTGAAGGACCCTTAGATATCACACGATGGATTGAGAAGATGGAATCTGTCATGGGAATCAGCGGTTGTGCTGCTGATCAACGGATGAGATATGCTTCCTGCATATTTCATGATGAACCGCTATCCTGGTGGAACCCACAAGTTTAAATTTTGGGTGAAGACGCTGCCTACGGTCTGACCTGGAACGAACTTAAAGAGATGTACCTGAAAGAATACTGCCCGCGCAGTGAAATTCAGAAAATCCAGACAGACATTTGGAACCTAACCATGGAAGGTCTGGATGTCAGAGCTTACAGTTCTCGTTTTAACGACTTGGCGAGGTTAGTTCCGCGAATGTTTACTCCTGAATATGAAAAGGTAGAAAGGTATATCTGGGGATTGTCGCCACGAATTCGCCGTATGGTTACATTCACGAAACCCACCACCCATCTAGAGGCTACTACATTGGCAAACTCTTTAGCCAATGATGCTGCACGCAAAGATAGTCTCGATAAAAAGGAGGAAACCGGGAAGTCGCCGGGCAAGGCCAAAACAGATGCAAAATCTGAACGGTCGGGGCTTTCTGAGACTAAGACAGAAGTTATGAAGAAGCGCAAACCCGAGAGCTCCAAGAAGACTCTCGAAGTTGGAAGTAGGAAGAAAAGCAACTTGGAGAAATCAAGTGTAGCCAACCCTAAAGAGTCGGGAAAGGGTAAGGACGGAGATGGACAAGAGAAGTGTGCCAGATGTAGCCGAACCAGACATGTGACTTCCCAGTGTTACGCTAGGAGTACATTGGGTGGAGCTGCGCTTGAAGGATGCTTTACATGCGGTGGACAAGGACACTACAAAAGGGAATGCCCGAAATCGAAAGGACAGAAAGTCAATAGTAATTCCGTTGGGGCAAGTGCCAGGAAGGTAAGTGAAAGTCCTGCTACTGATACCGGTATGTTTCGAATCAAAAGCCAATCTATGTTCATACTTATAATACTAAAGCTGACTTGAGTTTCGTTCGAGAAACTATGAACCATTGTTGCGTTCACCTACTAGTAAGCCAAGTATAAAGTGTCCGATAAAACTAATAGTTGGTAAATTGATAGAAACTAGCGAGGTCGTTCGTAGTTATAGTATTTAGTTAGGCGATTGTAGTTCTAGAGATTGGATTCTCATCAGTGGAGTTGAGAAGCTTTGACGAAAATGCAGGAATGAATTCACTTTTTGAGGAGGAAGTGGGGACTATCGCTCGAAGTAGCTAGTTGGAATATTTGGTCTTGATGACAATGGAAAGGCGGAAGCGGTTCGTGGGAATCGTTTGATTCTAGTGTGGGGTGTTAAGATTCGGGAGTGGTCAGTATTGTGAGGATGCTGAGTTGTTGTGAAAAGGCTATCCAGCGTTTGCAGTAAATGTGATGAATGCGGAAACCGAATGTAGGAAAGTCGGAGAGATTTCTATCAAAAGCAACTATCCGAAAGTCTTCCTAAAAAGACTTACCTGGATCTTCCCTACGAGATTGATCGAACTTCGTATCGATCTGACTCACAGTGCTGCTCCCGATTGCACAATCTTCTTACAGATTAAGCACCGCCTGAAATGATAGAAATGACGAGATAGTTTTAAGAGCTTTTGGACAAGGATTTCATTCGATTGATCTTTTCCCCTTAAGATGCATCTGCCTTGATGGAATAAAGAAGAACGGATTCTTCAGGATATGTGAGGACTTCAGAAAGTCAAACAAGTTGACTATCATGAATCGGTACCTTATTATCGAGGATTTGACAATTTGTTCAATCAGGCTACCGGGACTCAAGAGCTTTTGGACAAGGATTTCATTCGATTGATCTTTTCGCCTTAAGATGCATCTGCCTTGATGGAATAAAGAAGAACGGATTCTTCAGGATATGTGAGGACTTCAGAAAGTCAAACAAGTTGACTATCAAGAATCGGTACCTTATTATCGAGGATTTGACAATTTGTTCAATCAGGCTACCGGGACTCAGCCGCTATACGAGGAGTCGATCTGCAATTAGGATATTATCAGTTGAAGGTCGTTACGAAGAAATTACGAGGACTGCTTTTCAAATGTAATATGGCCATTACGAGATATTAGTCATGCCCTTTGATTTAATTAGTGTGCCATTTAAATTCATAAATCTCATGAATAGGGTATGGAAACCCTAATCAAGTAAGTTCGTGATAACAGTCATCGACGACATGTTTGCCTATATACGAACCAAAGACAATTATGAGTAACGTTGGAAGTTAACTATGGAATTGGAAAGGATGATGAAGGTATGTTTGAAGACCAGTTTGAGATTTGGGAAGCGTGTATCATGGACAATTGAAGATTTAGTTCTGTTAAAGGAATTTTATTGAGAAGAGATGCTATAGGGTATAGCAGAGGAAAGAAAAGATGAGCCACATTGACTTGCTCCTTTCGAGAGCCCATCTTGAGTTGGATCAGTTGCATATGGGCTCAAGTTACCATCAGAAATGAGTAGTGTACGTGAGGTACTATTCAGATGCATTTGAAAAGATGTATAAAGGGTGATACACTATTTTTTCACTTTGAAAAGAATACTTGGGAGAAAAACGGAGGTTTATCGAAGCATCGAAGAAGTAGTGCGTATAACCAGAAAAGTTATGTTTCTAACCTGAAGGGCGAGTTCAGCATTCCAGTAGTATCTATGATTTATAGGTCGTGTAACTGGAGGATACCCGAATTGATGGAACCTTGACTTGAATCTTCTTGATTTAGAGCTTGTGAATATTGGACCCTGGAGAGGGTAGAGAGTGTTGAGATGAGAGTTTAGGAATCGAAAACGTGTGTAATATAGATCCACAAGGATTCTTCGTAAGAATCCAAGTTTCTCGCAGAAACTATGAGACTATATTCAATAAGATTCTTTTTTTCTATTCTTATGAGTGCGAAAACCAAACCTGTAGAGTAAAAATTTCGGGGACGAAATTTTCTAAACAGGGGGAGACTGTGACACCCGGCTTTTCAGGCCGTACAGTACAATTGTAAAATGTGTTGTGAATAGGTAACAGGGCTGTATTTGACTGATTATGATATTTATATGTGAAATTTAATGTGTTGGTAAAATTAAACTTTAATAAAAATTATGTTGACAACGGTAAGATAAACGCTTATCGCGTAACGGATAAAATGTGAAACGAACGTCGGTGACCACCCGAACAGTGTTAAAATCCTAAAAATAGTCTGTTATGATTAGAATAATAATTTTAATCCTATTCATGAGGAAAAATAAATTAAAAAGCTAAGAAACTCTAATTTTCGAGTTTAAGCGCGTACCGCGCGATGTAGTGCGTATACCGACAAAATACTGTCAACACAGCCTGTCAAAGCAACTGATAATCATTTTAGTAATAATTTAATGAGTTTATTACTTTATAATGATAAAAATAAATAAAAACGCTTAAATTCCTATTTTTGCGATTTTAAGCGCATACCGCGCAGCACAGCGCGCATACTGCCAAATACCGGCAACGTAGCCAGTCCAGGCAAGAAAAATGTTGTTCAATAATATTTCGGTGAGATTATTTTTATAGAATGATAAAAATAATTTAAAACGCACTAAAACGGTATTAAAACGCTAGATAAAATACCCGGTAATCAGCAAAATACCTGTTTTAACTCAAATTTACATATAATATATGTATAGGAAATGTATGTGTGAGAGAGGTGTGTTGGTGGCAATATGGGCTGCCCACACTCTCTAGAATAGTGCAAATGGTACACTTGTCCACCCTAGGAAGAATAAATGATGATTATGTCTTAATGTGCATCCATACATACTCACAAACCCAACATGATTAAAAAGCTTCTCTCTCTCTCCCTCTTGAACATTCTCAGCCGAACACCCCATAACACACCCACATTTCATTTTCAAAATCAAATCATGAAGAATCAAGAGCTAATCATGGTGATTCTAAGCTTGTAAGAAGGTTTGGAAGTGATTTCAAGCAAGTTTCAAGCAAAACCAAGTCTCATATCACCATCTTCTATCAAAAACCCACTAAAAAATCTTGAAGGTATAAAATATTTTCTTTAAATATTGTTCTTGATTCATAGTAACAAAGAAGACAATGAAAGTTTCTCTTGATTCTTGAATCTAAACATAAACTTGAAAATTTCAAACAAATGAGTTTTGAATAAAATAAAAATCAGTGTGTGCATGTATGTGTATATGGCTGATTGTGTGTATATACATATGTATAAGTTGTATTTTGATTTTTGATGAAAAAGTTATCGATTATTTGCTTTCTTGAAAAATATGATGATTAAAGGAATTTTTAGATATCATGCAAGAAGGTTCTAAAAGATCTAAGGTTTGAAAGTGATGTGTTGAAAAGTGAAATATTGGAAGTATATGTGTGCATAAATTTCGTGTATATGTGTGTATATATGTATGCATGCATGTGAAAATTGTTATAAAAGTGAAAGATCTAAGCATGAATGAACATGAATGATTTGAAAGATTATTGTGTTATGAGTAATATTTGTAAGAATATTATGTTAGTGAAGTTTTGAGCATGATTAAGACCATGAGTGATGATGATGATAATGTGTGAGTGCATTAGATGCACATATCTGAATTTACATGAGGATGTAAAGGCATGAAATGATCATATGTTTATGATTTCATAAAAATTAGATCTAATCAGAATATAAACAGTAAAATAAGAGTATTTTGAAGTGTTTAATGATATATAACTTTGTCATAATGTTTGCTAGTTTTGCATGTTGTACATGGTGCATTAAAAGTTGTAAAATACCTGAAATTGCATGATTTATGTGACTTACACAAAAACTACACTAATCTGATTATAACCACTATTTAAATCAGTAAATAACATGTATTGTGTTAAAATATCAAGTCCTTTCGAGTTGGGATGATTATAGTAACGTTTAACGCAAAACTATGCGTTAAAACGGTCAAAAATCGGCTTTTCGGGTGATTTTTATAAAACTGATTTAGATCAGTAAATAAACTGATGTTTTAGTTTAAAAACAAGTATTTTAACTAATTTTAAGTTTACTTGGTGTTTGGTTGGTAATACGTGACTTCTGACGCCCGAAAACGTTACCGAATCGCTAAAATACGCATTTTTCAATGAACACTAGTATGGGTGAATATTGAGTGAAACTTATGTGATAAAATGTGTTAAGTGATTTAAACGTGTAAATGTGATAATATGTTAAGTGTTAATTTGATAATGGGAAATTTAGACTATGCATGTATGCATGTACGTTTTGTGCGTTAGAAACGATAGATATCGCGTTAAAAGTGTAACTTGTTTGTCGAGCATGAAATTTAATACATACATGATATTTTATTTGTATTTGATTTAAAAATGACAAAATAGATAAGTTAGTAATATTTCGCTTGTTTCGGTTTTAAATTATATGAACATTTATGTATATATATTACAACGCGCAAATCGTAGATATATTACGTATAAACGGGAGAGTTAACGGATTTACAAAATAATGGTCACCAATAAAATTGTTCAAGTCGCAAAGATCATATATATATATATATATATATATATATATATATATATATTAACGTGCCAACATAATAAAAAATGACAACTTTTTGAGAAAATCTCAAAGTTATGTGATAACTCTAAGAAACGGAGAAACTTAGGACTTTTGTGTTAAATATATATTGATTTAGAATTGTTCCTATACTAGGACGTATATAAAAATCAATCTCTGGGATGGCGGTATTAAAATATGCACCCAAAGATGAGTGTCACTAAACCCCTCTTTTTACTTCTTTGTACATATTTTGGGGGTAGAACACGTCATTAAAAGGGTTTAATAATGTTTCGAAATAAAACATACCTTTTAATATAAAATATATATTTTCGCTGAAAATATATGAGGTTTGGTAAGTTACGCGTTTCGAAGTAAAACGTTTTTGATGAATAAATGTTGGACATTGGGATGGTACGGTGTTTCCGAGGCGAAACAGACCGTAAAGTTGGGATGGATGCCGGCCTAGGTCTCGAGTGATGGAGATTCAGGGGATTCGTGCAACTACGTGTATTAAATTGTCATATTAGTAGGATATATATATATTGTACGTGAGGCAGACATCATATTGTTCTTCGAGAAAGAACCCTGCGCCCATGATGTCGTTTAATCAGTTAAGTATTGCACGCGATGAATTGTTGGTAGATCTATCGGGTTGACAACCCCGTCGTGACCGGTCGCCCCGTGTCAATGTCAAACGACGAATTAATATTCTGTGTATTGTCTAGCTTTGATTATCCCTGCATGGTTAATATATGTTCGTATCGTCTAGCTAACATACGAGTCTGAAAATTGATGCAATAATTTAATATACAAAACCTGGGCAATATATATTACAGTTGTCGGGTCGATGAACTGGCGGAAGGCCCATGGATTTTTAATATGAAAGTAAAATGGACTTTCTAAGAATTAGATGGATGTTTTTTAAATAAACACCTAAATAGAAAGTTTTCCTCGGAATAAAATCTGTTAGTAAACGAATAAGTGAACTCACCTTCATTTGTGTTGATAGTTGATTTTAACGTGTTCTACAGGTGCTTGAATTCGGCTTCGGGAAAATCATGGCGTATCTTGTGTTCGATGATGCATGTTGTTATGATTAATTATGTTGGACAACTTTTAAACTATCTGGGACGTTTGTAATAAGACCCGCGAGGATCATAACAACTTAACTCATGTGGTTGTGTCGTGACTTTTAAAATGTAATGTTTAATATCTATGTTTTAAAATATGTCAAAATGTCCAACAAAAGAGTGCATCGTCCGACAAGGTATAAATGGGCACCAACTTCCGTCTCCACTACGTTAATATTCTGATGCGACGTTTTTGGGGTGTGACATGTTCACTTATAGGCGAGCATGTCTTCGCGATACATTATTTTTGACCCATTTACTTTGATTAGTCACTATGTGTCGTTTTTTTGCTTTGTGGTACAAACGAATGACCACCATCCATGCTTTTTGTCGATTTTTGTATCATTTCATTTTCCATCTAATCATCTCACTCGTTTTCTTTCATGGTTCCTCTTTTAGAATGCCTCCTCGATGCGAAAAGCCGCTACCTAATGCCGAAATGGCAGCTATCATGGCGTAACATATGGCTGCTGTACTCCCAGACATTATTGCTCAAGTTAACCAAGCCAACAATAACCAAAATGCTTCATGCAATTTCAAGAGTTTCAATTCGGCTAAACCACTCAAGTTTAGTGGTTCTGAAGGAGCAACTGGGCTCCTACAGTGGTTCGAGAGCATCGAGAGTACGTTTCGTCATGTTCAGTGTCCTGATAATCAGAAAGTCGAGTTTGCTTCCAGTGTGTTTCAGAAGAGGGCTCTTACATGGTGGAATGGAGTTATCAGAGACCGTGGTGCTGAGGTTGCGTTAGCACAGACTTGGGCCGAGCTTAGGGCTCTTATGATGAGGGAATTCTGTCCTCGTTATGAGCTAAGGGCTTTAGAAAGGGAGTTTGATGACTTGAAGCAGGAGAATGGTGAGCACCGGGCTTACACTGATAGGTATGAAGAGTTGAGTTTGCTATGCCCTACAATGGTTACCCCACTCGAGAAGGCTATCTAGAGGTATATTGATGGCTTACCTGACTCCGTGCAAGACATCGTCACTGGTAGTAACCCTACCACAGTTCATCAGGAAATCGAGTTAGCTGCGACGTTGACTGAGTCGCAGGTCCGAAAGGGTAAGCTACACAGAAAGGGTGACAAGGGTAAGAAACAGTCGTCTGATAAGGGTGAAAGCAAGAAGGGTAAGAGCAGGAAGGGCAAGGATTCTGGTTCTTCGAAAGGGTCTAGGAAGCGCAAGGCTTCCCAGAATTTTGCTGTCACTGCCCAAGTCAATCAGGCAGCTCCCAATCAACCCGCACAACCACCAGCAAAGAAACGGTACGCGGGGAATGCACCGTTGTGCAATAGATGCAATAGTCACCATCAACCACAAGTTCTGTGTCGTTTCTGTTCTAACTGTGGGAATTCGGGTCATCTTGCTGATGTTTGTCGCTTTGCTCCCAATCAAGCAGCTCGTAACCCAGCTCAGCAGGCTGCTCAACCGCCTGCTCCACAGCAAGCACAAGCTGCACAACCTCATTTTCCTCCTGGTTCGTGCTACAATTGTGGGGACATAACTCATTATCGAAACTAGTTTCCAAGGCTGGCCAATGCAAATCAGAATCAGGCTCAGGCTCGAGGTCAAGTTTTCAACATGAATGCTAATGAGGCACAAGCAGACAACGAGGTGGTGAACGGTACGTACTTTGTTAACAGTCAGTCTGCTTCTGTTCTTTTTTATTCGGGTGCCGATAAGATTTTTGTGTCATTGTCTTTTGAGCCATTGCTTTGCATGTCTAGAACCAAACTAGGTAAGCCTTTGACAGTAGAAGTTGCTAGTGGTGATCCCATTGTTCTCGATTCTGTTCTTCGTAACTGCCAGTTGAACCTTAACAACCATGTTTTTCCCATCGACCTCACGCCAATGCAACTTGGGAGTTTTGACATTATAATAGGTATGGGTTGGTTAGCCAAGCATCACGCAGAGGTAGTTTGTTTCGAGAAGATTGTTCGTGTTCCGCTCTCGACAGGTGAGATCCTACAGGTTCGTGGTGAGAAACCTGCTAGTAGTCTCAAGCTCATGTCTTGTACTCAGGCTCGGAAGTATCTGCGAAAGAACTATGTGGCCTTCTTGGCACATGTTGCAGCAGATAAAGGCAAAGGTAAGTTTATTCAAGCTATCCCTGTTATTCGGGATTACCCTGAATTGTTTCATGAAGAGTTACCTGGTTTACCCACAGCACGCCAAGTCGAGTTCCGTATTGATCTTGTACCTGGTGCAAATCCTATTGCCAGATCTCTATATTGTCTTGCACCATCTGAAATGCAAGAGTTGTCTAAGCAGCTTCAGGAGCTTTCTGACAAAGGTTTTATTCGTCCTAGCTTTTCACCTTGGGGTGTTCCCATTCTTTTTGTCAAAAAGAAGGATGGATCTTTCAGGATGTGTATTGATTATTGTGAGCTTAATAAGCTTACCATCAACAATCGATATCCCCTACCTCGCATAGATGATCTCTTTGATCAGTTATAGGGTGCTTCATACTTTTCAAAGATTGATCTACGTTCTGGGTATCATCAACTTCGTGTGCATGAAGAAGATATTCCCAAGACTGCATTCCGCACTCGTTATGGGCATTATGAGTTCACAGTTATGCCATTCGGTTTGACTAATGCCCCTGCTGTTTTCATGGACTTGATGAATAGGGTTTGTAAGCCTTATTTAGATAAGTTCATCATTGTTTTCATTGATGACATTTTGATATACTCTAAGATGCAAGCTGATCATGAGCAGCATCTCCGTCTTACTCTGGAACTCCTGGAGAAAGAACAACTTTTCACCAAATTCTCCAAGTGCGAATTTTGGCTTAAGGAAGTTCAATTTTTGGGGCATATCGTCAACGAACAAGGTATTCATGTAGATCCCTCCAAGATCAGTGCGATTAAGGATTGGGATACACCTACTACTCCTACCGAAGTTCGTTCATTTCTTGATCTTGCGGGTTATTACCGCCGCTTCATCGAAAACTTCTCAAAGATTGCAGTTCCCCTAATTGCTCTAACTCAAAAGAACAAACCCTTTGAGTGGGGAACCGAACAAGAAGAAGCATTTCAGACCTTGAAGTAGAAGCTTTGTGATGCGCCTATTCTATCTTTACCTGAGGGCAATGATGATTTTGTCGTATATTGTGATGCATCAAACTTGGGTCTTGGCTGCGTTCTCATGCAAAGGAAAAAAGTCATAGCATATGCATGAAGGCAGTTGAAGATACATGAGAAGAACTACACCACTCATGATCTTGAGTTAGGTGCAGTTGTTTTCGCTCTCAAAATCTGAAGACACTATTTGTATGGTACAAAATGTGTGGTTTTCACTGACCACAAAAGTCTTAAGCACATCTTCAATCAGAAAGAACTCAACATGAGGCAACGACATTGGGTTGAACTTCTAAAGGACTATGATTGCGAAATTCGCTACCACCCTGGTAAGGCGAATGTCGTGGCTGACGCATTAAGTCGTAAGGAACGAGTCAAGCTTCACTGTGTCAAAGTTCGATCTGATATCCAAACCCGCATCTCTCAGGCTCAACATACTTGTGTTTCACAAGGATTGACGAGTAAGGAATTACCCTATCACATTAAGCCTGATCTTGAACTGAAAGATGATGGATCATATTATTTCATGGACTGTTTGTGGGTCCCAAGTCAAGGAAATCTTCGCACCTTGCTTATGGATGAAGCTTATAAGTCTCGTTATTCTATTCATCCTGGTGCTGACAAAATGTATAAGGATCTTCGTACTCAGTATTGGTGGCCTGGTATGAAGAAAGACATTGCCTTGTATGTATCAAAATGCCTTACTTGTCTCAAGGTTAAGGCTGAACATCAACATCCTTCTGGTTTATTGGAGCCACCAGAGATTCCGGTTTGGAAATGGGAAACATTGCTATGGATCTTATTACCAAACTTTCGCGCACTAAGAGAGGTCATGATGCCATTTGGGTAGTTGTTGATCGTCTCACAAAATCAGTACATTTCCTGCCGATCCGTGAGGATCTATCAACTGACAAGCTTGCTAGGATCTATGTGGACGAAATTGTATCTCGACATGGTGTTCCTTTGAACATTATTTCTGACAGAGATGCTCGATTCTCGTCTCGTTTTTGGAGAACCATGCAATCTGCTATGGGGACCCAACTTAATCTGAGCACAGCTTATCATCCACAATCAGATGGCCAAACTGAAAGAACAATCCAGACCTTGGAGGATATGCTTAGAGCTTGTGTGATCAATTTTGGTGGTAGATGGGATTCGTATCTTCCATTGATTGAATTCTCCTACAACAATAGTTATCATTCCAGCGTCAACATGGCTCCTTTCGAGGCTCTCTATGGTCGAAAATGTCGTTCACCAGTCTGCTGGAATGAGATCGGTGAGGCTCAGCTTACTAGACCTGACCTCATTCTAGAGACAACAAATAAGGTTAAGAAAGTTCGCGATAACCTTCAGACAGCTCGAAGCCGTCAAAAGAGTTACGCGGACCAACGACGCAAGCCCTTGGAATTTCAAGTCGGTGATCGCGTATTACTTAAGGTCTCACCTTGGAAAGTTGTGATCAGATTTGGAAAGACAGGAAAACTTGCACCCAGATACGTTGGATCATTCAAGATCGTCGAAAGAATCGGTAAGGTAGCCTACAGACTTGAGTTACCTCCTGAACTTGGAAATGTTCATCCAACTTTTCACGTGTCCAATCTAAAGAAGTGTTTAGCTAATGAGAACCTCCACATACCACTTGACGAAATTCGTGTTGATAACACAATGCATTTTGTTGAGAAACCTGTGGAAATCATGGACCGTGAAGTCAAGTGGCTTAAACGCAAGCGCATTCCATTGGTCAAAGTTTGCTGGGAATCTAAATGTGGACCATAATTTACTTGGGAACGTGAAGATCAAATGACGGCAAAATATCCACGTCTTTTCTCACAAGTTTCCTCTAAATAAAATTCGGGACGAAATTTCCACAAGTAGGGGAGACTGTGACACCTGTGCTTGTAATCATTGTAAACAGTTCAGTTATCAATAAAATAATGTTATTTGATCCCAATGTTTGTTTGTTTATGTTTGACATTTTGCATGTTTTGATTTTCGTTCAATTTCAAACTCTATATCGCTTTTTGGAGAGTTATACGCAAACCGATGAGTAAACGTAATCAGTTTAACGCGAAAAACACCCTAGAACATCAATTTATGCTTAACATACCTTAAATAACCTTTACATAACTTAGAAATAAGTTTTGAAGGCTTTGGTATGGCAAAATCAAGTTTATTCGCTTACAGGGACTGAATTTGACAAACTGCGAAAGTATGCCGATTCGTACTATAACGGACACTTCGGAACATGATCATAAGTTAAACATACCATAAATATCCTTTACATAGCTTAGAAATAGACTTTGAGGAGTTCGGTATGCTAAAATAAACTTTTTGGTCATTCAGGGACTAAAAGCATCAAAAAGTGCATAAGTTTGCATTTTCGCGCATATCTTACGTTCTGAATACATCCAGACATCCAAAAATTTATGTAATCATTAAAATATTTTATTTTAGTGATTGGAATGATAAAATTCCATTCGTCACGTGATTTGGATCGTTTTTCGCGTTCGTTCGTGTTTCGTCGTAATTAACCGAATAACGTGATCGTACGGCCAAACGAACCAACATCCGACATATCTTTGAGCATGTTTCGTATCCACTATGCTTAGGCATCATTTTAGGCCCTTGAAAATGGCTTAACGGGCCTTAAACGTGTCGAAATTGACCTTAAAAGCATGCAGGGACCAAAACTGCAAATAATGAAACTTTCTGCTGAACTGTGCAGCTCAGGCAGGCCGCGTAGGCCTTCCCTGAGTCTTACGCTGGGCGTGTAAGATCATCATATCTGCAAAAAATGTTTCCCAGCTGTTTACAGCCTGTTCCAGCTGTTTTGATAAGTTGCAAATGGTTTTTCAAGTAATCTATGGGCTATTTTGGGTGCCCATGGTATTCCAAAACCATGGGTGCATGTGTACGGCTCAGATCGAAGCACGGTTCTCGATAAACGATCTTACCGGTTACCCGAAAACTATAAATACCCCTTCCCATTTCACTTCTAACCCACACTTGATCTGATTCATTCTCTAAGTTGGAGTGTTTGCACTTCATACCAGAGAATAATTAGATCAAACCTCCATTTCTTGGACCCGTTGTAAGTATTCTTTCGTTCTTTTACGCGTTTTAAGCGTGAAAGTCAAACAGTGTTTGACTTTCAGCTTTGACCAGTTTATGGTCAACACGAAGTTCGTTTGAACTTCGCAACGTGAGCGTAATCACGATGGTCATAGTCCTTTGTGACTATACCTACTGATTACCATGTTATCTAGGCATAGTGACGAGTCGTAGTTTCGGTCAAAATGCGTATTCTTGCGTATTTTGCAACCAAACTACTTTTAGGTATCAAGACCCTTTGTTTTGATACCAAACTTGTTTTCAAACCTCGTTAAGCATGTTTTAACATGTTTAGCTCGTCACTTTAGGTTTAGTGCTTATATAGGGTCGTAAAGGTAAGCGGTCTAAATAACCGCTTAGACTTTCGAACCCGACCCGTTTGGTCGATCATTAGGATCTGACCAAACACATTAGGTGACCATAGTTGCATAGGGAATAACCTTCCGAGGTTATACCTTATGGTCACATCGTTTAGTTAGTTGTATGATAGGTAGTTTATATGCCTTAGGATAATGACCAAAATGCCCTTTTGCGCATAAATTCATTTTAAGCATATGTAACCTAAATTTTGAAATCTAAACTAATTAGGCAACATAATTAGACATGTTAAGGCATAGATTACTTGTCATAGGACTAGTTAGGCGGTCCGAACGCGTTTTACGCAAACGACGCGTTAAAGTAGCTTAAGCTACCTAAACGAGTCGTAATGGGTCGTAAGCACTTAGGATAAGTTCCGTTTTAGAATGTAGGCTTCATTAAACCATATTACATGAGTTCTTATGCTCATTTGGTTTACGAAACCACATTTTATCCGATCCTCTGATTTATTAACGTAGTTACCTATATTTTGGTGTCGTTTGATTCCGTGATCTTTCTAGCATTGCTTGGTGGTTATCCAAAGACTATTGAGCAATCTCAAGTGAGTACATAGTCCCCTCTTTTACTATTTTCAACTGTTTTGGGGTGAAACACATGTGCCTACTTGTTACTTTCGTGCTTTCCATGTTTTTATATCATACTTGCTATGTTCACTAGTACACGTATAGTACATGATTTCATTATGTTTTTACTACGCATGTCCATTTAGTGCATACTTAGTACATTGTTTTACATTACATTTTATGCTACGTATGTTCATTGTTGCATACTTAGTACATTTGTTTTACATCACATGCTATGTATGTCCATTTGTTGCATACTTAGTACATTTGTTTTACATCACATGCTTACATTTTGGTATGACATTTGGTTTGTTTAAATGGGACAAAAATACGTTCATTAACATTGGCCATACCGTTTGTTAGTAGGTAGTGGTACCATAGGAATTCACAACTCCCGTTCATGAAATCCTAGGTTTGTTTGGATGGAAGGAATGACCGAATTCGATACACATAACTCAGATAAACCTTTAATTTGTTTAAGGGTTTGTCGCCAGAGTATCAAGGCTTGAATGTATGCATTTTTACAATACCGCATAGATGTTTGTATCTGTAGAGCATGCATTTATTTTACAAAACATAACTTTGATTTAAACTGTGTTTTACTTCAATACCTTGTTTTGTGCATTTTACCTATGGTTTAGTTGATATATTTCACTTGCCATACATGACATTTGGTTTACACATTACATGATTTACATTTGACATAAACATTTTGACACTGGTTTACACATTACATGGTTTACATTTGATATAAACATTTTGACATTGGTTTACACATTACTTGATTTACATTTTGACAATAGACAATTATTTACACATAAACATTTGACAATTGGTTTAAACAAGACAATTTGGTGGTTTGTTTGGGTAAGTGATTTAAGTAACGAGGCGTGTGTAATATGATAAAAGCATGGTGGATACGCCGCTGGTACTTCCTATATATAAGTGCTTTTATGATATTACATATCGTAGCGTTATTTAAATAATTTCAATTTAGACATATAACATTTTACATAAATAACATATTTTTCACAAGACATTGTTTTACAAAGCAGTTTGTTTTATAAAACTCATTTTACTTGGTTATTTAATTAACTATACATCCTTCTTTTATATAATCTGATTTCTTATCAAGTTTTCATATGATTTATAAAAGAAAACACTTAACAAGATTCATGACTAATTTTTATTAAACATTTCTTTAAACTCAAGTCATGAATCCTATTTTCACAAAACCTGTGTATCTCACAGGCATTTTTATGCTGACGTACCTATTTTCACATGTGTTTTAGGAGCTGGTGCATAGGTTTGATTTAGGATACACTAGGGTGGACTCGGGCCTAAGTGACATAAAAGAAGCAAGATTAGTTTAAATAATGTTATGTACTCTTGTTTCTTTCATTTAAAGACAATGTAATCCTTTTGTTAATAAATAAAAGAGAACTTTAATTACCATGGTTATGAAACAATAATTCTGTTGCAAAACTCCCCGACGTTTCCACCGCGGTTTCGTTGTTTTACACGGTCGGGGTGTGACAGAAGAGTTGGTATCAGAGCCAATGGTTATAGGGAATTAGGTTATTACTCATGGAGGATCTTCCCTCAACATTCTAGAATTCTTGTACATGAGTTGGTTCCTTGGTGTCTATGACACCTTATCTTATTTATTGGAAATGAATACAATCAATTTCGTCGCTTGACATTTGTCTTGTCCCAAGGGATAGTACGGCATGAGCCATGCTACAACTCCCTCATTACATTCTATTCGACATCTATGGAGATTTTAATGATCTCGTTGGAGCTCATGAAGCTCAAGCACTATTACCATATTCGTCACATGGACAAGTACGACAAAGGAATTTCTCTACTTCGGATGATCAAAGCCTATGGAGTATGGAATGCATACTATATGGACGGAGGCCACTGGTTGGTTTCCCTTCCTTAACAAATTATTTCTTCTTCCACTTAGACATATGACCAATACACGCAAGAGGCACTACGCATTTTTTGGTTGCGGTTACCCACATTATCACTTATTCAAAACATGTATGAACAATGCGATCTTGAGGTTTCCATGACCGACTGCATTCTTCATTCTGCCGCACGATAGACTATATTGTCCAAATATATGTCTAGATTCTTTTAATAATGCGTATTAAAAAGGATCATGGCGCCAAAATGAAGGTTCACACCCAGAAAGGGGTTAGCAAATCAACATCTTACTGATTAAGCCGAACAAGAGCTCTTATGGAACAACACGAGGGTGCAGAAATTGCACAACATGAGGTTAATCGAGGCGACACTAGTGATGCTACTGGTGGTACTGGTAGTTCAAGTGGTTCAAATCCCGATGGATCGGGAACGAGTAGCAATGCCACACCGGAAGATGCGACAGCACAAGGTTTTAAGTGTAAGGCCTTTCCGGACTGTAAGCCGCAAGACCTCATTAATAAGAGAGGTGTGGTAGGTTCTGTCCGCCAAATAAAGACAATGAAGTCAGTTAGTCATACTAGGAAACGTATTCCTGAGTAGACAATTACATACATAGAGAGTCTCCTGCTGAACACAGCCTTAACTTGGGGGAATCTCCAAGTACAAACGCTAGGAAGTGATACAGTGAAGAGGTTGTCGGGGGAAGAACTCAAGGATCTTATGAGAGAAGAGTATTGCTCGCTGATTTAAATTCAAAGGATGGAAACAAATTCTAGAACTCGATCTTAACCAGAGCCAATGTTGTTGGTTACACTCGAGGCTTTCACGATCTCTCAAGGGTTGTTCCATACTAGGTAACACCCGAATTCAAATGCATTGAGCGTTACATTTAGGATTTAGCCTCTGAGATCCAAGGCATGACCGCATCATTTCCACCCTACCTCGATCACTCAAATAGTAGTTACCCGACACATTTCTTACCAATCAAACTCATGCATGTGAAATGAGTTTCATGGCTAGTGACGGGATTGTCCTAGCTACAATTAGGGATTGGATTATCCTACAACTAAACATAGGGATTGGATTATCCTACAACTAAACATAGGGATTGGGCTATCCTACATCTAAACATATGGATTGGGTTATTCTACATCTAAACATATGGGTTGGGTGATCCTACATCTAAACATATGGATTGGGTTATCCTTCATCTAAACATATGGATTGGGTTTATCCTACATCTAAACATAAGGATTGGGTTATCCTACATCTAGACATAAGGATTGGGTTATCCTACATTTAAACATAGGGTTCCTAAAACTATACAGTGAAGTCCTTGCCACATATAATTCAAAATGTACTTGGCCTAGAGTCAAGTACACTAGACGTCCCCCCATTCAATAGAATCGACATGCAGTAAACTAGTCGAGTCAGGGAAAGTTGTTAGAGAATGTTCCTTGGAACTTGGCGAGCGAAAAATTCAATATCGTTCTCTTACCCGTTGAGTTGGGTAGTTTCGACGTAGCAGTTGGCATGGATTGGTTATCCGATAACCAAGCCGAAGTCTTTTGTCATGAAAAGGACATTCGCCTACCACTACTGAACAAAGGGACACTTGTTATTCATGGAGAGAAGCACGACACACCATTGCGGATCATCAATTGCATGAAGGCACATAAGTGCTTACGGAAATGTTGTGTTGCCTTTCTGGCACATGTTGTCGATAAGAAGGCCGTTGAGCCGAAGCTGACAGATATTCCAGTGTTAAAAGGGTTTCCTGAAGTCTTTCCTGAAGACTTGCTGGGACTATAACCTTATCGACAAGTCGAATTTCATATCGACTTGGTACCGGGAACCGCACCCGTAGCCAAATTTCCATATCGATTAGCACCTTCTGAAATGCAAGAGTTATCGACACAACTTCAAGAGTTGTTGGATGAAGTATTCATTAGGCCAAGCTACTCACCTTGGGGAGCTCCAGTCCTATTTGTGAAGAAGAGGGAAGGAACGTTCAGAATGTGCATGGAGTACATAGAGTTGAATAAACTCACCATCAAGGATAGGTATCCACTACCGAGGATTGATGATTTATTCGATCAATTGCAAAGTTCAAGCTTCTACTCCAAGATAGACTTACGATCAGGGTATCACAAGTTACGAATACAAGAGGAAAGCATACCAAGGACGGCTTTTCAAACTCGCTATGGTCATTACGAGTTTCTCGTTATGCCCTTTGGTTTAACGAACGCACCAGCTGTCTTCATGGATTTAATGAACCGCGTGTGCCAGCCGTATCTTGACAAATTCCTCATAGTGTTCATTGACGACGATCGTATCTTGACAAATTCGTCATAGTGTTCGTTGTCGACATTTCAATATACTCACGATCGGCCGACGAGCATGAACAACATTTGAGAACCATTTTAGAACTACTCAAGAAGGAGACACTATAAGTAAAATTTTACAAATACGAGTTTTGGATTCGTGAAGTACAATTTCTCGGGCATATAGTGAACGAGAAAGGCATTCAAGTAGACACCTCGAAGATCGAAGCAATTAAGAGCTGGGAAGCACCCAAGACTCCAACTGAAGTCCGAAATTCTTGGGATTAGCGGGGTACTATCGGATATTTATAGAGAATTTTTCTAAAATTTCTCAACCGCTAACCTCCCTCACCCAAATCGAGAAATAAGAAGAATCATTTCAACATCTCAAGGATAAGTTGTGCGATGCACCAACCTTATCACTACCCGATGGTACCGACGACTTCGTAGTTTACTGTGATGCTTCGCATCAAGGATTGGGTTGCGTACTTATGCAACGGGAGAAAGTTATCGCGTACGCATCCCGTCAACTGAAAGTTCATGAAAAGAACTATACCACTCATGACCTCGAGTTTGGCCCAATGGTATTTTCTTTGAAAATATGGCGACATTACTTATGGTACTCAGTGTACGATTTTTACGGATCATAAATGTCTTCAGCACATATTCAATAAAAAAAAAATATGCGTCAGCGACGTTGGATTGAATTGCTGAACAACTATGATTGTGAAATAAAGTACCCTCCGGGCAAGGCGAACGTTGTAGCAGACGCCTTGAGCCACAAGGAATGAGTTAGAACTTTAAGAGTTTGATCATTAGAGATGACGATTCACATGGATCTTACCATACGAATTCATGATGAACACCAAGAAGCGCTCAAGGAAGAACATATTCGAGTAGAAACACTTTGAGTCACAGAAAAACAATTACTATCGAAAGAAGATGGAACTTTATACTCTGTGGGTTGAATTTGAGTTCCACTCTTTGGCGGCCTTCGAGATGTTATTTTGAGGAAGCACATAGGCCCAAGACTTGAAAGAGTACTATTGGTGGCTTAACCTCAAAAAGGATATCGCGACTTATGTCGGGAAATGCTTGATCTGCGCAATGGTCAAGGCAGAATATCAGAAACCCTCGGGTTTGCTACAACATCCCGAGATTCCCGTCTGGAAATGGGAACAAATATTGATGGACTTCGTTACGTAATTACCCAGGACCTCAAGAGGCCACGACCTGATATGGGAAATCGTCGATAGATTGACAAAGTCCGCACACTTCTTACCGATTCGGGAGAAGGATAGCGCAGAGAAACTAGCAGAACTCCATCTCAAAGAAATAGTGGCTCGTCATGGAGTGCCTATTTCAATCATCTCAGACCGAGATGGGCGCTTGATTTCAAGAATTTGGAAGTCATTTCAAGAGGCCTTTGGATCTTATTTAAATCTAAGCATGACCTTTCATCCACAAACTAACGGCCAGGGCGAACGAACAATCCAAACACTCGAAGATATGCTTCGTGCGTGTGTTATGGATTTGGGCTGCAATTGGGATACTCATTTACCTTTGGTTGAGTTTTCCTTCAACAACAGCTACCATACAAGTATACAAACTGCACCGTTTGAAGCTCTCTATGGTCGAAAGTACCACTCTCCGCTATGTTGGGCGAAAGCGGGCAATAAACAACTAAGTGGTCCGGAATTAGTCCAAGAGACTACGGATAAAATCTTTCAGATCAGAGACTGTATCAAGGCGGCTCGCGATCGACAAAAGAGCTACGCAGACAAGAGACGGAAGCCATTATCTTTCGAGGTTGGAGACAAAGTCTTATTGAAAGTCTCGCCTTGGAAGGGCGTAGCGAGGTTTGGTAAGAGTGGAAAGCTTAACCCTAGTTATGTAGGACAATTTGAAATCTTAGAAAAGATTGGCACCATTGCCTACAAGTTGAAGTTACCAGACGAACTGAGCAGTATACACGACACATTTTATGTGTCGAATCTTAAGAAGAGTCCAACGCAAGAAACAGTTATCATCCCGGAGGATGAGATTCACATTGATGACAAACTCCAATTCACAAAGCACCTATTAAGGTCATGGACCAGAAGGTCTAAAAAACAACATGAAGGAGTCGTAACATATTAGTAAAAATTCGTTGGAACTCTCGACACAGACCCGAATATACTTGGGAACGTGAATATCAAATCAAAACCAAAATACCCCCACCTGTTTGAGAATACTCCTACAAAGGATGACTTAGCTTGAATTTCTGGACAAAATTCTCAATAACAGGGGGAGAATGTGACAACTGCCACTTTTCGGTAACTTTCTTACACTTAAATTACTTATTTTTAGCTACACTTTTATGTCTTTTGAACATCGGAACTGCACATTTCATGACATACACTTATAATACTCGTGGAATACTTACTTAGGATGCATATGATCCATTTTATTAAGTACATTTGAAACAGTTTAAACAATGCATCGAAACTACTAGAAAAGCACCTAGTAAACTAGTATTTTAACGAAAACGCAGGATCCACAGAAACCATCTAAACGACATCTTTAGGACTCAAACGAAAGTCCAACATTGAATATACATTAAACCCTAACTAGGAATGCAAGGGTTTGATTTAAAACGTTTCCGAAGTCTGATAACACTAAAAATTACCCGTAAAGCACTAAAAGCGACGATTTCAACATTTTTTCGCAGAAATTCGGCAGAAATCAGCTTTTAATATTTTTGCAACATGTAAAAATGCTGTTTAACATAGAATTCATGTGAGGATACCTTCAGGTATCATCCGAACCAATAACTACATCAATTCACACAAGTTACACAACTTAGCGTTCAAATAACGACTAACGGAAACAATACGAAATGAATATCCGAACGATATCAAATCTTTTTTTAATGACCATCTAGTGTTAATTGGATCATTATGGTCTAGTAATGGTCACTTAACACACTCTAATCACTTAAACACTTGAACATACAAGTTTCCTAAACATTTCCTCAATAATCCTAACTCTTTTTAACAAGGAAAATCAAGTAGCAAAACAAGGGTACCCCCCCCCCCCAATTCACGGTTACAAAGTCCTTATGGGACCCACTTTTTTTACCATTGTTCCCATAAATATCTTAGATATTTACTAAGATGTTACAACTTGCACAAGTTGGTGAACTTGGTGGAAGACTTATAACACTAGTTACCATAATAAACAAAGCAATTCATCTCATTTTTCACCTTCATTTACACATAGTTAAGAAACTCTCTCAACCTTCATATTTTAGCCAAGAACACTATAAAAAACCCTCATCTTTTTAACACTTCCTTGATGAACAACATGGAGCTTGAAGATACATAGAATGATCTAAGGATACTACAAGAAGAAGCAAGCCTTTTCATCCATTCCATAGCTTCCAAACACCAAGATCAACACTTTTTCTTTTCTTTAATCATCATCAAGATCATCCCTAGCCATTAGTGCTAGAAGTAAGCTTCTAAAATCTCTTTTTCATACTTATTTATGTATTATTTGTTTAAAGAACATGTAATAAACTAAATAATCATACAAAATAATATGAAAATACAAAGAAAAAAATAATATTCATGATATAAAAGTGTGTTTATGTTGTGATTTAAGGATGATTACTCGCATATTTGATCTACTTTTGATGATTAGTATAAGAATAACTTGTTAGATAATGTTTAAAAACATAATCTAACAAGTATACATGTTAGAGTTTAAGGGTTTTGTCAAACATAAATGTTTAGATGGATGATCATAATCTTGGATTTTGTTAAAGTATATGAGGGTTTTCACTAAAAATAATACTTTTACAAAGTTATAAAAAGAAACATACAAGATGAGTTTTTATAAAAAGTTTGATAAACTAGAAGTAAATCATGGATTTTGAACTAGTTAACATATGTTATGATCATACCAAAACCCTACATGTTATTGATTTCATCTTGTTAAGATTTTGATATAAATCTCATATGTTTTTATTAAGAATGATATGAGAACATGTTGGTGATTTTTATAAAGAAAAAGATATGTTTTATATAAACATAGCAAAGTATATATTTCAAAGGAAATATGGTCATTTTTCTTAAAAATCATAAATTATAAAACTATTATTTTTGACAAAATCTTTATTAGCATAAAAAGATTTAAAAGAATAGTTTTTATAAAAGCAAAAACTACATATAAGTATATATTTTTGAGAAAATATAAATTTAGTTATCTTAACAACTTATGTGCTAAGTGTTATTTGTTTGTATTAGTTATATACTTGAAAACTTGTAACTTGAATACAATGGTATAAATAAACAAAAGACATATTACAACTAAAGTCTTACAAGACTACATATAAAAACACTTTAAAAACAACATACGGACGATCTGAGCTTTCGTACACAACTTATGGACAAATCGGACTTACGGACAAATATACGGACTATATAAATATTACGGACTATAATATACCATATATCGACGACTTGGTAAAACTACGTTTTCTAAAACCAAAGAAGTAAACATATATTTTTCTACAAATATACAAAAATATTACTTATGGTTTATTATTAAAAAAGGTATTTTTGGAAGATATAAGTTATATATATTTTCTAAATATCTAAAATATATAGTTTTAGTAAAAGACTAAAATTATATTATTAAAACCAATCTTAAAAATAGATTATTTTTAAGATATTTTTCTATACTTTTTATTTCCAAGCGTTAATTATATATTTCACCTATATCTTAGAATATATGAGCATATATATTCTAAGAATACAAGAGCACGTATAATACACACGAGAACATACGTATTCCTATACGTGCAACAAAATGCACATTCACCTTCACCTAACACTTGGTGAAAACACATTTATAAAACTACGATACAACTCACGATACAAGAATATATATATATTTGGCGAAATATATATATACACTAAACAGTTATCAGTTAATACATCTAAAGACACAGTTCAGTGAATAACAAAGACATACAAGTCTTAACACATATTCAAGATAAAAGACTTGTAGTCAAGTCATTACAAGATGGAAGTGTCTAACAAATATAGAACGTTTGTAGGTCGTGACACTATTCAAGACGACTGTACGTCAGATCACAGTTACTTACCATTCACGGACGCAATTCTGTGAGTTCATCCCCCCTATTCATTTTAAATGCTTTACAACTTTATAACTATCGGGGAAAATACATGTTCAATTGTATGTTAAGTCATGGAATGAAACACCTTAGATCATGTGCGATTAGGTTATACATCTAAGCACCAATAATCCAGTTTGGACCAAGGTACAGAGGGTTAGATCTAATGGGTTTTGGTGAGCCCCACTCTTGGCTATGGAACCATACAGAAGAGTGCGTTTGTGTCCCAGTCGATGGTAGTCGACACGAAATCGTCTAGGTTTGGATTGCTTCCTAATTTGTCACACATATTAATGTCCTCGCGAAACATTAATGATCAATGATTTCATTGACGCTTTACATACTACATCTTTACATACTGGGTTACATTTTATACAACTCACATTTTACGGATACGTTTTATACAACTCACATTTTACAGATACATTTATACAACTCACATTTTAGAAGATACATCTTATACAACTAAACTGCATGAACTGGCCAACTTTTGTTGATGTTTTCAACTTAACATGTATTTAAGGTAATTAGTGGACCATCTCGGAGATTTTAGACAAGAAAACAAGTATCAAGACTCCATGCCATCATTTGAAGGGTTTGCCCATTATATACCGCCTCTTTGCGGTGATATAGTGGTCAAAGCTTTGACATTTTAAGACTTACATTTTGATGTATAAAAATGACAACTTATTTTCATTTGATGGTCGGTAACCAATACATTTAACTTATGTTGCGTTCTTTTGGAACGATTATGACAATGGCATTGGAGCTTGTTTTTATTCATTTAGTATGTTCACTTATATTGTTATGCAAAGAGAACCGATCAGATCACACTTCGCGCTTCCGCTATGAGCGGGTGTGACAGTTTTCCCATGAAATGACTGTGTGTGTTATCATGATTCCTTGTGTAGAATGAATGCACATGATTCTGTTGATTTAGCTTTGATTTAATGAAACAGTGTTGGCTTGATGATATTTAGAATGTATGTTGTGGTGAAAATGACTAAATGTGTTCCTGCTAGATTTAATGAATAAAACAATGTTAGAAAAGGTTGGATTAGATCTTTGTTGATTAACGAACATGATGAACTATTTGAAGGTGCTATGAATATTTGAAATTGTCGTGTTTTGATCTGATTTGGTGATTGTACGGTAGAATAAAACATGTTAAGGTAATGTGATTGGTTCGTACTGATCTAAACAAGGGTTTTAGAAACATCAGCAATGGTTGCGAGTCGAACCTATGGTTGCGACTCGAGACCACTTAGTGACAACTCAAAACCAGACATCACACAACAGGGGTGTCACACCCCTTTCTAAGGCGGAAGCACGAGGTGTGATCCTGAAGGTTCTCATTACATACGAATGGTAAACATACTACATGATCATAAAATAAACTCCACTTGCCATTCATAGTTTAACATTCCAAAATGAAAGTTAAGTTAACAGTTTACATCACACATAATATAATTGTTTGAAAAGTTTACAACTTCATTTCAAAAACAAATATCAAGGTTATGTTCATTATATCTCCGCAGTGGGCGGGAGATAACGAACAAATCCAGCAAAAGTGGCATGGAGCATCGACACAAAATGACTTGAAACATAAACAACCATCTTGAACAAATAGACCGCACGTACATCCACCTAGTTACCTGAAATACATGTAAGTTTGAAAAATCGTCAACAAAAGTTGGTGTGAATTCATGCATTTTTGTGTAAAATATTTAAGTATTCATTATAAGAATCATGGTATGCAATTGTACTTGAAAAAGTATTATGTAAATGAAAGAAAATCAAGATCGCTAATGGTTTGCCAGGCCATTAACATGTGTAACGAGATAGGAAGCATCCAAACCATAGACATTTTACTTGTCGGTTCACGACTATAGACACAAAAGCACTCATGGTGAAAATGTGGCCAAGAGTGTGGCTGCCTGAAACCATTAGATCTAACCTTTTGTTCCGCGATCTAGGTGTTACGTTGATTAATGGTGCTTATGACACCCTATTCATGACATGATCTATAGTATCATTCCTTAGTTTTGTTTCTGCGTACCACAGTACATGTATTTTCCCCAGGTTTAGAAAACAAGAAAATGTTTAAAAGTGGGGACATGAACTCACAGTTTTGCGTAACTTGCATCGTAAACTTCACCGGCTGTGTTCGTAAGCGTCATGACATATATTTGTTCTATATACGTTAGTCACTAGACTTGTAACACACAAGTACAAGTCACCATTTTTAGTTTATTTATTTGTCTTGTATAAATTCATCATGTGTGAGGGTCGTGCCCTTATGTGTCGGGTCTCGCCCGTTCGTCGTGTTCTTGTATTTTGAATTTGTATTATTCTCTCGTAAATATATATTTTGCTTTCAAAAATATATATTTGTTTATGTAGTATTTGACAACCGATAGGTGTTAAAAATAATTATATTTTTAACTTGTCCAAAAAGGTTACTTATATTATTTTTCCAAAAATAGATATAAGTCTTTTGTTAAATAATATCTTCAATATTATTTTTGTGCAAGTATACTTGTATTCTTATGTATACTTGTGTATTTTACATTAATTGCCAAAAATCAATACTTTGATTTTTAATACTTTCCGGAATTATTTTTCTTAAAAATAATACATTTTTAAGACTTGTGTGAAATATATATATTTTGTCATGCTTAGAAATATATATATTTATTTTTGTTATTCACCCGATTTTGTATAATTTTACTACTTTGTAATCGTTATATATATTTGTCCAAATATATATTTATGTCCATACTTGTCCATAAATTGTCCAAGTCCGAAATCCGTTAAGGAATATATTTATACAAATATAGTTTCTTGTATTTGTCCATACACCCTTTCATGAGTTATTTTGTATGAATATTCATAGGTATTTGTGTGACAATTGTCAAAATTTGCATGTATCCGTACAATAATTAGACAATGATTAGTGCTTAATGACTGAGCTGATTTAACATTTATGACATGAATGCTTTCTGATTATTGTTATCATACATACATGTGCATCATATATTGCAAAATGTCATATCATTATTGCATGCAACACTTAATGATTCAAATGATGCACGAAACAGAGATAGCACAGTTACCAGACAAATCATAAAAATGCTGACGGAGTTCAGTACATAGACAAACATGGTATTGAGACACAGAATGAGCCAGAAACAAGAGTTACACTAGTATAGTGCGTACGAAAGTATGGATCATAAAACTGCCTTCCAAGAGATAGTTTGGGTGCCGGAAAGTGCCTAAAACTCACATAAACTGCTGAATTCAGCAAAATTCGGCAAACATCAGCATTTAAACAACTTAATATTACGCAAAAATATGATTAAATGGTCCAGAATGTTTTCCTAAGTGTCGGGAATCACAACTGTCACAAAAGGTAACATAAAGCACACTAAACTGCATAGTTTAGCACCTTAACGAAACGGTAACCAACCAAATAATCGGACACTACCCGAAACACCAAATTTTCACTAGAAGCATTATTTTATCACTTCTAAACTAGTTATGGTCCCCGAACATCATAACACACTATATAACATTATAAAAACTTATAACCTAACTAAACCCCTTAGATTTCAACTAACTAACATAACTAATCTTTACAAGCTAACCAAGACCCCCCACCTTTTGTTGGACGGTTAGACAAGGGTGGCCCACCCTTGATTTTTCTTGTTTATTTTATTAGATCTTGTTCCATCTTTTGTAGCACAATATACAATGGGTTAAGGCTTGTTAGGGGATAAGACATAAGACCTCAAGTATCATAATCTTTCATTCTCATAAACTCACAACACATAAAACTCTTTCCCTCTTCTCCCTCTAATCTCGGCCGAGAACAAGGCCACACACCACCACCATCTTCATCTTATTCTCATCCATTTTCAAGTAATCGCAAGGTGTAAGAAGCATGTTTAAGGAGCTAGGAGCCTTTGGAAGTGGATGGACCTCTCTCACAAGCTATTAACCACCAAATTCATCATCATCTTCATCTTGTGTTCATCCCTAGCCATGTGCTAGTAGTAAGACCTTCATAATCTCATTTTACATATTGTTTAGTTGGTTAAAAGATTATACAAGTAACTAATCATGAAGAACACTAATGATCAAGAACATTATCTTTAACATAAGACTAAAATCACTATGAATCATGTTGTTTAAGTGTTATTATGCTTCTTGATTGTTGATTGTTTGTGTTAATGATGTTAAACATCACATGAACTTGCTAAATTGTGATTAAAGACATGATCTAGCAAGATGAGAGGAAGGTTATGTTATAAATCAAGATGATCATCCTTATGTGAAACATTAACTTGAAAGGATAAATGTTTTTCTTGAATAATAATGATCAAAGTGTAATGTAAGTCTTGTAAATATGTGATTTCAAAAATAATTTCTCAAGAAACTAAGTTAAAATACAAGATTTATATAAACTTGGTTCTTAAAGAAACTAACCACGCTTTTAGATGTTAATCAAGTGTAGAAACATGTTAATGACAAGAAGAATTCAAAAAGAAATAATTTTAGAAAATCATTTTACAAGTTGTAAACATCTAAGATCTTCAAGAATGAAGTTTTTAAACAAATAACCACACTTTAAAGGGTAACTAAGCTTACTATACACTCTACTAAGTTACTACAAATTTTTATTAATTTTCAAGTTCATGAAGTTGTGTAAATAGCTTGATTTTGGCACTTGGTAAGTATTGTTTGATTTGTTGTTGATTGTGATGATTTATAAAAGAAAATGATATGCTTTGAAAGCATGGAAACCTCCATTTTTAAGGGGAAACTATGGCAAATTTTTTCTAGAAATTTAACCCTTAGAAAAAAAAATTTAAACAAGTATTTGCAAGTATATTTTAACCATGTTTTTTCATATAAAGTTTGCCATAATTTTTGTTACAAAAATTACAAAATATTGGAGGTTGGTTTTGATAATAAAAGTGACTAAATATGTATTTAAGAAAATATATATTTAGATGTCACCATGTGTGTGATTACTTGTATATTATGTGTATTAGTTATATTATTTTAGGACTTGAAACAATATAACTCACCAAAATACAAAAAAAAAAAAAAAATTACAATATGAAATATAACAAAATTCCAAGAAATAAATATATAATTTACCCAAAATTGGAGAAACGGAACAAGGAATATAACTTACATAAATATTATAACTTACATAAATATTCTGGAAATAAATTCATGAGTATATTTTGGTAAACGGTATTTTGGACACCAAGAGAACAAAAATTTGATTTTTACAATTATCACAAAATTATATCGTATTTTTTATAAGAAGAAATCATATTATTTTTGGGAAAGAAAAATACATATGTTTTCTTGAATTACTAGAAAATATACTATTTTTTGAGAAAATATATATTTTCTTAAATAGACTTAGAATATATTATTTTTGGGTGAAAAATAGGTTTATAAATATTTTCCAAGATAATCTTGAAAATATGTTATTTTTGAGAATTATATGAAAATATAAATAGTTTTGCCAATAAAAAGTATAGATAAAGTTCTATAAATGATTTTTTAAAAAATATATATTTTAAAGAATATATATTGGTGAATTTTTTTTATTAAAAATATTATCCCGGAAAAATAAATACGAAAATTTAGTATAAGAATACTTAATAAACACAATAAAAATGCGTATTCTCGTACGTATAAATACACCAGAATACCCCACCGATACTTGGCAAAAATATACAAGTTTAAGAATACGAGTATGAATACGCCCATCCTTGGGGAAGTTATACATGTACAAATACATTATGTGTCAAGTTAAAATATATTACTTTAACAAATATTCCAAAATTTAATAAATATAATTTAAGTTAAAATATTTATTATTTTAACAAATAATTATACACATTGGGATAACATTAAGACACAAGGAAACGTAACTCAAAGATGTTAATTAAGACTAAAAGTCAAGGCACTACCTATCTGTCTAATAAACCATAGTACGTTTGTAGGTAGTCGTGTGAACAAGTAGCCACTTTGAGTTACATCGGATTCGAGACGCAAGACTGTGAGTTCATGTCCCCTTTTTCTTTTAACTGTTTTTCGGTTTTACAACTTCGGGGGTGAAGTACATGTTACAAATTGTTTACAAACGTTTACATGTGGTATGGGTAGCTAAGGAATGAACTGTTAGATCATGTTAGTGGTGGGTACAACGCTTAAGACCATTAATCCTCGTAGTAGGACTGAAGGACATGAGTGATAGATCTATTTGGGTGTTGCGAGCCCCACCCATGAGGTCCGAGATTTGGCCCATGAGGTGACTATGTCTTCCAGCCGGAAGCCCGGTACAAAATCCGATAGGATTGAGCCTTCCTGCATCACATCACACATATTAATGGCCTTGCAAACCATTAATTGATCTGTATCCTTATTTGCTTTCATACCGGGGTTTTACAAATACATACATACTTACAATGATTACAAAGTTTATTCGAGCTCACATACAAAACACATGAACTCGCTCAACTTTTGTTGATGTTTTCAAACTACATGTATTTCTGGGAATTGAAATGGATCTGGCGGGCACTGAAGTTTTACAAGTTGTGTCTTCCAAATAAACGATGTCATCCCACCTTTTGTAGGGTTTGGAGTGGATGTCTCATCCCAGATGAGACATACATTTCAAAGCCTTGTTTTATCGTTGTATCGTGTCAAGTCCGTTACGGATCTTCAAACTTCGGTTGTTATGTATTTCAAACTTGAAGTCTGTGTTTAAAAAAATGTTGGCTGTAATGTGTTGAAACTTAATTTATGGATGAACATCATGGTTTTATCATATAGTTGTTTGTTATGGTTGAATGCAATGATATTAAGCAAGTCACACATAATCACGCTTCCGTAAAAGTCAGGGTGTGACAGTTTGGTATCAGAGCTTCGATTGTAGCGAACTAGGATTCTTTCTCGAGTCTAGACTACAATTATTAGGGCTCTCACAAAAATATTTTTCCAACATATTTTTCATTGCATACACAAAATGCCCAGATCCATGGAACAAACATTTTACAAAAGGAAAGGCAAAGAAACACAATGCAAGGTCACATTGGTGGTTTAGTCTGCATGGGGTAGACTAGGAAAGATAGAAAAAGTTTCATGAAGGATAATGTGAACACATGATTGAGTGATAACTGTCTTGATTGCATACTAAGTGATAGTGGTTAATATATGTGCACATGTTATTATTGTTATGTTACAGGCATCATGTCATCTTCAGAGAGTGGGTTGTCGGATACCCATGACCCCATGGCTTTCGTATCAGACGACGAGGTGATACCCGAGCCAGAGATATTTACGTCAGACACTGAGAGTGATCCTGACATGCTATCCGAGGACGAGGATGACTTCCAGCCGTTCACGCTACCAGACTTTAGCGATGATTTACCCCTTGCTGATGCTTTCCCTGACGAGGATCCTTTTGTTATTCCTGCTCCAGTCCATGATCACCTCATCATTGGTCACCCCGATGGTGAGCACATTGTGGCTCCGATCCTCGATCCTGTTCCTCTTGTGGTCATCCCTCCCGAGGATTGGCCTTTCGATGACTTGTTCGATGACGATGTCGATTTGTTTGTTGACGGTCCCCTAGTTGACGCCCTAGGTGATGGGGAGATAGATGAGCATGTTATAGTTGTCCCACCTCCTGTTGTTCCTGTCATTAAGATATCTTCTGACACCAGTCTACACTCGGTTTCAGACTCCTTTGAGTCTGTGACTTCTTCAGCTTTACAGGCGGCCGGATTGCAGCTTTTTGCTATTGACTCTGACGATGACACTGCTATGTCTGCTGCACCAACTCCTGCTCGTGATCCCACGCCTCCACACGACCCCGAGCATGTCCCCGATCCGGACCCTATTCATTTTGGTCAGCCTGATGTTGCACCTGTTGACCCTCAGCCGATTCCTACTCATGACCATGTCCCGTTTGGGTTACCTGATATTGCACCTCTTATTCCTGACCCAGTTCCTGCACCTGTTGATCTTCCGGTTGTTGAGCCATTTATTCCTCCACCCGCACCCGCTGATGTTGCTCCCCTCCCTCCTGTAGAGTCTGATGTCCACCGCACTGATTTGCCGATTACTTTCTTACAGGACATCCCTGCACCCTGTCCAGGGGAAGGTACTTCGGGTCAGCACCCGAGTTTCGATCCTTTTGCTTCGGCAGCTTTTCCTCAGATTCCTCAGACTGCACCGTTTACTCCCTTTACTTCTTCACCGCTTGACGAGCCATTCTGATGTTTCCCACCGTACTCTATCCAGATCTTAGACCCCTATCATCCCTCCCATTTTATTGGCTACACATGGGATGAGTTGCTTTTATCGCTTCAGTTACACTTTGAGGTATTGATTCGTAGGGTTTTAGAGATTGAGCTGACTCCACGTCCTCAACCTTGTCCCTGCCAGTCTACTTTTGTTCCTCCACATTCATCACCGTCTCCTTTTGCACGCCCACCTGCTGCTCTTACACCTTTTCCAAGTTTTGATGCTCGTTTCCTTACTATCGAGCAACAGATCAGTTATTTGCTTCGTTGTGTATACGAGCTCGAGGAGGAGCTTGCGCATGTTCACAGCTTGCTTTTCTTCCCTCCTCTACCTCCACCATCAGCATAGTTGGTTTTTGGTTTTATGCAGATTGCATTACTTTTGGTGAGAGCACTACTATTGAGTCGAAATTATAAAGCCTTTTGAAGACTACTTTTTGACCATGTGATTTTTGTACATTGACAGATTTATTGGAAAAGGGTAGTGTGACCCTATGTCCCTTTTGATCTGATACACATTGTAAACAATGTAACTGTGATCAGTAATTAATGAAAGCTCAATCGTCATGTTCTCACTAAACATATTGTTGGGTCACAAATTTATGCTATGATTGTATTGTTGCAAGATTGTTTGGTATGATGATTGTTTATATATATGTACATACAACCTCTAGACAATTACTTATTTACTTAACGAATAAGACCTGACCTATCAAATCTTCTTATTAGAAGGAGAATGCCTCCTCGAAGGAACAATCAACTGCCCATGACCAAGGCAGAATTACAAGAGCGCATCTCACAGGCCATCACACAGCACGAGGCCCTTCGCTCTGAACACAGCGGAGGTACCTCAGGGAATAACCCACCTAACGGTAATGTTTAAGTCACCTAAGACACATTACAATACGTTAGGACATTTCCTATAGGATCGTTTGCAAGACCAAACGAGTCATTCAGAAGAGTTCTAATCAATACGAGAGGCGAAAACAAACGTATCGACTTTGAAACAGCTTGATTTACACTCTAATTATCTTGTTTATTGATATAACAGCGATTTACAGTCTGGAGACACTTCGGCAGCACCTCGGTACCGGAATCAGAAAGTTACAAATGATTTGAACAAGGCACCTATATATAGGCAAGCCCATTTCGCACGAAACGGTTCACACGAAATGGCCATCTCCATTTCGTACGAAATGGCATTCTTATTTCATGCGAAATGGACTTTTCCATTTCATGCGAAATGACCCTTTTAACTAGTTTCTCGTTTTTCGTGCCCTGATCAATCTAATCTATTATAAGACTCGATACAAGACGAAGTTGACAGACATATGCACCAACAGACTCCCCCTTGGATGTTGACGAAGTCTTCAGTGTCGAGTCTTCGGTATGTCACATCTTTAGTCTTTATCAGTCTTCTCTCTCTCTTCAAAGTATTCTCCATTGTAAGCATCCTCAGTCTCTATCTCTTCTTTCTCTCTTCCAGAATCTCAACTGGCTCTTTTCTTGACATGATCAGAATCGCAACCTGGCTCTTGAGCTTTCTAATTCTCTTGATCAGGTCTCTTGATTCCTTAAGTTGTTTAGCATCAGCAGCTTGCGTGAACCTCAGGATTCGAACTTGGCTCTATACACAAATCCATGATCAGAAACTAGCTCTTGACATCTTCACACTCCCCCTTTCGATAAGCTGGGATCGCAGTCTGAAAAAGCTCTCGTCCTTGAATCGAAAACCTGGCTCAAACTTTCACAGGTTCTAAGATCATAACCTGTCTCTCTCATAGCTTTCAGGACTCGAAACCTGGCTGCTTCTGCCTGTAAAAACTCTAACTCACAATAAATTTCACAAATTTAACAATTTGGCAAATTTAGAAATCACTTACAGGTATCGTTTAATCATCAACACTTTACTTTTTGGTTAGATTTATTTATAACAATTTTCATTTCAAAACAAGCTTTCCCAACCCACTGTTCATCATGTTTAGCACTCGGAATTTTGAAAATCAACTTTCCAACATCAGTTGTCGAAAATCTTTTTGTTTTTTTCAAAATTTTATGCTAAAACACTCCGAAAATCTTTTTGGATTTTTGAATTTAATGAAAAGCAGTAAAGAAATATTTACAAACAACATTTTTGTGAGTTTATGTAAGAGGATCATATCAGTTTTTTAGACCAATCACTAGCACCGTTGAGCTTTAAACACTTTAAGTTCTAAACGATTCACTTAGATTGTCAGTATACTGATCCACTTAAATTTTCACACAAAGTTCAATTGATTCGAGATACGAGATTAAGTGTTTTAAGGACTTAAACGTATTCGCGTGTCCCACCTCAGAATATACTCCCGTATCCAGATCCCAATATTCAGTCTTACAGGTGAGTATACCTAGATGATATCTGTAAGGGGTTAAATGCGAGACCATGAGAGCTCAGGCTATTGCTTCCGCAAAATCAGAGAGATGATGGTTCGACTTTTAGGTGTGTTCCCTTTAGAGAATATTTTCTTCAACAGCACATGATTAGCATTTTGCAATGTTTCATCATTTTTATGCTGAGGGGGGTGCTTTTTATTTCAAGCAAGCGAAAAGTATTATATGGGGACTAGGCCATTGCTTCCGCAAAATCAGAAGTCCCGGGATAATACCCCAGATATCACTAAGCATAAAGACATAGTATCTCAGAAAGAGGGGTCTTTCAAACAAGATTTCAGGGGTTACCCGTATATCTGAGAGATGTTCCCCACGAAATAAGTAAGTAATGAAATTTAGGTTTATATCTCGACAAACAATCTACTAAGCGTGTAAAAATCTACTGGCATATCATCAGTGAGACCGTTTATCACATTTGACTTTCCAATTCTTTAGCGTACTGTGATTGTCTACTAATGTACTATCATTTCCTCTTTTTTCACAACAAAACTCATTTTGATTTCTTCATATTTTTTACTTTTTCAAATTTTCTAATGTTTTTGGATTTTCTGAAATTTCTTACTCCCCCTAAAATTCAAAACCATTTAAAGAAAATTTGACGAACTAATGTGAATTGCTTCGATTCTCCATCCACTTGGCATAAACAATCAGAACTCCCCCTGACAACAAACTATTTTCCCATTAAGATTTCAAAACACTTAAGTTTGTTTTAATGAAAATGTTTTTTTTCCAGAAAATTAGTTTTATTGAAATCACAAACCACTTGTAGAATCCGGGATTAGCTCATCATTTTGTTCTTCAACCACTTGTAAAAAAACACTTGTATGAAAGTTAAAACAAGTTCAATTTAATGACCTTGATTAACCACTTGTAAGTACTCATCAACCAATATCACTTGTAAAACGAAATATAACAATTTACAAGAATACTACCACTTGTAGGTCGAAATATCACAAATGTGAATTTCTCAAGAAAGATGCCGATTCATGCTCCACGATTACCAATCATTTTTCCAAAAATATTTTGAACTGTGGGGTTAAAGGCTTTTTTAACATCAAATTCTTTTTTTTCCAAAAAAAAATTGATTTGAAATTTCAATTTTGCCAACTTTTTTGTTTAAAATTTTCAGTCCGCAATGGTGGAAAATTTGCATCATCCAATGGCGGAACTGAATGTTCACCTTTTATCTCAACATTTGATTTCTTAACAACCCACTTTTGATTGTCAAGCTTCACTTTTCTTCTGTAAAAACTTTTTGAACACTCACCAACCTCAAACTTTGAATTTTTTAAAACTTTAAATTGTTTGATTGGTGATTCACTCTCAACCATCTTTTCTTTCAGTTTAAGAGAAACTCCCTGTTTTGTTTGAATTGCCTTTGGACAATTCCTGGCAATATGACCAACTGTTTTGCATTGAAAACAGGTTCTCGTTTCTTTCTTCTTCTGAGCATCTTCTTTCCTCATTTCTTCTTGCTTCTTCGCAAGGAATTCTTTGTTAGTCTGTTTCCTAAACAAGTTTTCTTTTTCTTCTTCAGATGATGTTCCTGAAACAAAAACAGTTTTTGGTTTATAAACTTTTTCATTTTTATGGTTTTTAGGTGGAATAAAACCAAGACCTTTCTTTTTGAAATTACCATTATTGTTTGGTTTCTTTTGATAACCTAAACCAGAACTGTAACCCTTTTTCTTGTTTAACCTTTGTTGAACTCTTGAGGTGTACTTTTTAGGTTTTTCAGAAAGATTTACATCTTTTATTTCAGAAATATTAATTTCTGTTAATTTGAAAACCTTTTTGATCATTTCAGTTTTAACACCTCTTATTGGAAATTCTTCATCAGAATATAATTTGTCAGAATCATTCAAAGTATATGCTACTTTGAATGTTTCGTCATTCAAATTATTTTGTGATAACAAAAATTCTTTATTATAAACCCTTTTGCCCTTTTTGACTGTTGGATTTGAAGTGTCGGACTCAGATTTTGACTCTGGCTTTGACTCCTCCGTTTCATCCTTATCCAACACCTGATCGACCACTTTCTTAATTATCTCAGACTCATGATCAGTGTCGGATGATGTGAACGTGACATCAATGTTGTCTGGCAAGTTATCTGAAGGCTTAGATTCCCACTGTAAGTTGGTTGCCTTTTTTACTCTTTCAGAATTTGGATTTCGTGGAGAATATCCATTTTCAAGCAGGGGTGGAAACTTGTTATAGCCAAAACTTTGTTTCTTACCAGAATTCTTCACTTCAGTATTCTCTTTTGTTCCAGAACTCTTCTCTTCAGATGTCTTTTCTTCAAACGCCTTCATGCCTTCAACTGTAGGATAAATCCTGTCAATCACATAAGAAGAACATGAGTAACTTTTCAACAACTTGTTTACTCTTTCAGTTTCTATCCTTTGAGTTTCTAATTTTTGTTCAAGCTCAGCACACATCCCAATGTAATAATTGACCATGTCTTGCTTTATCATGTATGCTCCATTTAGTGTTTTCATAGCTGTAGCGTGTTCCCTACTTGACTTGTTGTATTGATTCATAGATTTGTTTAAGACATCATACGATTCTTTTAACCTGTTCATGTTGTGAATTAACTCATTGTTGTATTTTTTTCAGAGTCCACAGTTTTCACAATCTTCAGACACCTTTCCTACATCAGTCTCCTTTTTAATCTCGAAAGCTGGAACTTCTTTAACCTTTATCACTCGGACCTCTTCTTCATCATTTTTACCATTCATTCTTTCTGCATCTCTCTCGGCTTGAAATTTTAAAAGCTCTTTCATTCTTTCTGCATAATAATCATCTTCACTATCATCTTGTTTTTCAACCTTCTTCTTTGCCATTCGAGCCCTTTCAGCATCTCTCTCGGCTAGATATTTTAAGTGCTCTTTCATACTATCTGCCCAATATGGATTAACATCATCACTGTCTTTAACAACTTGAGCAACAAAAGCTTTAGCTTTTAAGATCTCTTTATCCGGACAATATTTGTCCCAGCTAAAACCTTCTGGCAATCTTTCATCCTCTTGATTAACTAGATAAGCTTTCTTTGGTTCTTCAGTCTCCTTTCTTGCATGTGAAGTTTGTGGCGATTGTTGATACGGATGTTGAGCAACTTGATGATAAATCGCTTTCCGATAATAATCATTGTTTCCGAAAGGATTTTGAGCTCCACTTGCTTCGCGGTTTGTGCATTCTCGCTTGAAATGCCCTTTTTCCCTACAACAAAAACAAGTAACTTTAGATTTATCAAATCCTAAAGTAGAAACATTTGCATCACAAAAATCATCTCTTCCAGTTATCTGTTTAAACTTCTCTGCTCTTCTTAACACACTAGCCAAACACCACTTTATATCCATTAACTCCATCTCCTCAGCATCAACCTGATCGTAATCCTCTTTTGTCAACATAGGATTTTCGATCCTTCCTACAACTAAACTCCCATAAGATTCTAACACAGTTACCAACAAAGACATATGACTTTTTGCTACTTCTTCAGAGTAATTCTGATCATTCTCAAGATTTAACGCAATGTTGCATTGTAGTACTTTGCCACTCTTGGTTGCTGAAAAATTTGGATCGAACGATGGATATGAAGAGAATACGGTTTTGCTACTTGATCCCTGTGATGAACTTTCAGACGATCTTTTTGCATTGAAAGCAGTTTCAATCTTTGGTGCAATGTTGGTCTTATCTCTAACACCACCTTTGTAATACAGACTAATGTCTTGTTCACCATCATAGTTCTTCATTCTTGCTATCTTTCGTTGTTCCATCTCTTGAGCTTCAAGTTTTTCAATAAACGAGCTCAGTGTTAGTTTGTCAAATTCAGGTTTAATTTTCAACATCATAAGATACGTGCCCCAAACATCATGTGGCAGCGCATCAGCAAATTTTTCAATCAATTCATCATTATCTTTCTTGATGTTTAATCTATTCATATTCATCACCAAATTGCAATATCTTTTTATAATCTGCTTGGTGTTTTCAGTTCTTAATCCACAGAATAGATCAAATTCATTCTTCAAAAGCGACATTTTGTTCTTGATCATCTCTTTACTTCCAACAAACTTTGATTTTAGATTTTTCCATATTGAATGTGCACTTCCGTTATGTTGGAGTAAAACCAAGATTTCTTCCTTAATAGCTTGCTGCAAAAGACTAACCATTATCTTTTCATTTTTATATTTCTTTTTCTCATCAACATCTAGATCCCTAATATCAACCTTCTGTCTGTCGTCCTTAACCGGTCTAATATATCGAAATTCAGTATATTCCCATGCATCTAAGTAATATGCTTGAACCCAATTTTCAAAACGTTCTGCCCATCCACTATATTCCTCAATACTCATAAGCTTAGGCGGTTTTTGCGTAGTGCCCGTTTCATTTTCTAACATCGTGTTCTGAGTAATAGTAATCGGACTAGCAAACGCGTTGTAGAATTCGTTCTCCATGACTCGGTATCAAAAGTTCACAAACTCGGATTTTCAAACGAAATGGATGAATCTCAAATGAAATGATTCTTTCAAATGAAATGAACTCTTTCAAGTGAAATGAAATCTTTCAAACGAAATGAAATCTTTCACACGAAATGGGCCTCAAACGTAATGGGCTATTTGAAGCGAAATGGACCAAACCGTGCGAAATGAACGATCTGAATGACTATTTCGTGCGAAATGGTACACTTTGGTGCGAAATGAAATACCAATTCGTGCGAAATGGTGCTGACGTCACACTTTCGGACAGTTTTTCAACAAATTGATCAAGTTTTACTTCGAATTAAGGTCTGATTCTTTCTAGGGTTTGTTAAAACAGTGTTTCGCACGTTATATTTGAGAATCAAGCCATTTTATCCATGAAATTTTGTTTAATTTTGAAAAACGTGAAGAAAGTGAGTAGAAAACAGAAATATTCAGCTGAAATAGTAATAACTCTTCCTTCTGAGCTTTGATACCACTTGTAGGATCGTTTGCACGACCAAAAAGAGTCGTTCAAAGGAGTTCTAATCAATACGAGAGGCAGAAACAAACGTATCGACTTTGAAACTGCTTGATTTACACTCTAACTATCTTGTTTATTGATATAACAACGATTTACAGTCTGGAGACACTTCGGCAGCACCTCGGTACCGGAATCAAAAAGTTACAAATGATTTGAACAAGGCACCTATATATAGGCAAGCCCATTTCGCACGAAACGGTTCACACGAAATGGCCATCTCCATTTCGTACGAAATGGCATTCTCATTTCGTGCGAAATAGACTTTTCCATTTCGTGCGAAATGACCCTTTTAACACGTTTCTCGTTTTTCGTGCCCTGGTCAATCTAATCTATTACAAGACTCGATATGCACCAACATTTCCAAGTGTGCTTTGCTAATGCTCTCTGTGAATGATGTTGCTTGTGTACAGGCAGTAGCTATAAGCAGTTTTTGGACTGCAAGCCTCTCAACTTCGACGGCACTGGGGGTGCCGTAGCTTTTGTGAGATGGGTTGAGAAGACGGATTCTGTTTTGCGAATGAGTAAATGTGCTCCAGAGCATCAGGTCACGTACATTTCTGGACTGTTTCTAGATGGGGCTCTATCATGGTGGAACCTTCAGGTTCAGACCTTGGGTGAGGCTGCTGCGTATGCATTGTCATGGGATGAATTGAAAGAACTGATGCGAAAGAAGTATTGTTCCCTTAGCCGAAATCCAGAAGTTGGAAACTGAATTCTGGAATCTGAAAATGGAAGGTCCAAAGGTGGCTGAGTGTGTGCAGAGATTTCATGATTTATCTCGTGTTGTTCCGTACTTGGTAGAGCCGGGGTTTAAGAGGATAGAACGTTTCATCTGGGGTTTGGCACCACAAATTCTGAGCATGATGACTGCTTCCAAGCCACCAACGATTACTGAGGCAATTGACTTGAGCGTAGCACTTACTGAAGAAGCAGTCAGGTTGGGCAAGTTCTCGATTTCCGAGGCAAAGAAGAAAGAGACTCATGTGGAGTCGTCTGGGGAAAACAAGTGAAAGTTCACAAACTTCAAGAAAGGTACTCGGGCGAACAACAACCATGCCAACAAGCGCAGAGATGCTAATCCGCTAGTTGAGGCACAAGCTGGCACTCCAAATGCTGAGAACAAAGGGAAAGGGTACATAGGTACTCTACCAAAGTGTGATGTATGTCAGTTTCATCATGCCGGCCAGTGCAGGTTTAGGAAGTGTGGTAACTGTGGGAAAAATGGTCATTCTAAGGAAACGTGTTGGGTTGGAGCTGGTCATGGAAACAGTGGGCAAGTAGGAAATGGAAATGGAAATGGTAATGGTAACCCTGGTGGACGTGGTTATGGGAACATAAATCACGGAGGAAACAACAATCAGGGAGGAAATGGAAACAGGAATGGAAATGGAAATCAGGCGGGAAATGGAAATCACGGGGGAAATAATAACAACAACCAATGTGGTAATGGGAATGAACGTGGCCAAGGTTGCTATGGTTGCGATGATGTAGGGCATTTTAAGCGGGATTTCCCATAGAATAACCAAGCCCGTGGAAGAGTGTTTAACATTGGAGCTAAGGAAGCTCGTCAGGATCCGAACGTGGTTACTGGTATGTTCCCTATTAATCAACATTTTGCATCTGTGCAATTTGATACTGGTGCCAATTATATCTTCGTATCTCTAGAGTTTAAGAATATACTTGGTTTAGTAGCAAGTAAGTTATACATCCCGTACTCGATAGAACTAGCTAATGGAAAGCTAGTAGAAGCCAACGAGGTGATTAGAGGTTGTGTTATAGAGCTTGGAGAGCGTGAGTTTTTAATAGATCTTCTACCAGTTGAGTTAGGAAGCTTCGACGTTGTTGTTGGAATGGATTGGTTGTCGAGTAATCGTGCAGAGATTGTATGCCATGAGAAGATTATCCGCATCCCGATGGCGAATGAAGAGACGATTGTGATCCACGGGGAGAAGCATGATATGCCTCTACGGATTATTAGTTGCTTGAAAGCACGGAAGATTTTGCGTAAAGGATGTGTTGCCTTCTTGGCTCACATTGTGGATAAGGAAGCCGAAGTGCCAAAGCTAGAAGATATCCCTGTGATAAGGGAATATCCTGAAGTCTTCCCCGAAGACTTGCCAGCATTACCTCCTCAATGACAAGTCGAGTTCCACATTGACTTGGTTCCAGGTGTCGCGCCCGTAGCCAAGGCACCTTATCGACTTGCGCCTTCAGAGATGTAAGAGTTATCAACGCAACTTCAGGAGTTGTTGGATAAGGGATTCATAAGGCCGAGCTTCTCGCCTTGGGAAGCTCCAGTGTTGTTCGTCAAGAAGAAGGACGGTAGTTTTCAAATGTGCATCGACTACCGGGAGCTGAACAAGTTAACCATCAAGAATTGGTATCCCTTGCCGAGGATTGATGATTTATTCGACCAACTTCAGGGATCAAGCTACTATTCCAAGATTGATCTTCGATCAGGTTATCACCAGCTGCGGATTTAAGAAGAAATTATACCGAAGACTGCCTTCAGGACTCGTTATGGACATTACGAGTTTCTAGTGATGCCGTTAGGGTTGACTAATGCACCGACAGTATTTATGGATTTGATGAATCGGGTTTGCAAGCCATATCTCGATAAATTTGTGATCGTATTTATCGATGATATTTTGATCTATTCACGGACAAAGGAAGACCATGAGCAACACCTCAGAGCCATTCTAGAGCTGCTAAAGAAGGAGAAGCTCTAAGCAAAGTTTTCAAAGTGTGAGTTTTGGATACGTGAAGTACAGTTCCCCAGTCACGTGGTAAATGAGAATGGTATTCATGTGGATCCCACCAAGATCTAGGCAATCAAGAATTGGGAAACTTCGAAGACGCAAACTGATCCGACAGTTTTTGGGTTTAGCAGGCTACTATAGTAGGTTCATAGAGGATTTCTCCAAGATAGCTCAACCATTGACCTCCCTTACTTAGAAGGATAAGAAGTATGAATGGGGAGATAAACAAGAAGAATCTTTTCAGCTGCTCAAGAATAAGCTATGCGATGCACCTATATTATCCCTACCCGAAGGCACCGATGACTTCGTGGTCTATTGTGAAGCCTCGCGTCAGGGATTGGGTTGTGTGCTAATGCAAAGCTAGAAGGTTATTGCTTATGCTTCACACCAACTGAAGGTCCATGAGAAGAACTACACCACGCATGATTTTGAGTTAGGTGCAGTGGTATTCGCTTTGAAGATCTGGCGACATTATCTGTATGGTACTCGATGTGCTATTTTTACGGATCACAAGAGCCTTCAGCATATATTCGATCAGAAAGAGCTTAATATGAGACATCGATGATGGGTTGAGTTGTTAAACGATTATGACTGTGAGATCAAGTATCATCCCGGAAAAGCGAATGTGGTAGCAGACGCTTTAAGTCAGAAAGAAAGGGTCAAGCCCATAAGGGTTAGGGCTTTAGAGATGATTATTCAGACGTACCTCACGTTGCGTATTCGTGCTGCACAAAAAGAAGCTCTTAGGAAAGAGAACATTAAGGCTGGATATCTCCAAGGAATGGAGAAGAAATTGGTACCCAACGAGGAAGGAACCTTGTATTTTATGGGACGTATTTGGGTTCCGCTTTATGGTGGTATTAGAGAGGTTATTTTTTATGAAGCTCATAAATCGAGGTACTCGATCCATCCAGGATTGGACAAGATGTACCCAGATCTGAAGGATTACTACTGGTGGCCAAAACTTAAGAGTGATGTTGCCATGTATGTTGGAAAGTGCTTAACTTGCGCCAAGGTAAAGGCCGAGTATCAGAAACCCCCAGGTCTTCTGCAACAGCCAGAAATACCCATGTGGAAGTGAGAACAGATTTCTATGGACTTCATCACGAAGTTACCCAGGACTCCCAAAGGTCACGATACGATTAGGGTAATCGTGGACCGGTTGACAAAGTCTGCGCACTTCTTACCGATTAGAGAGAAAGATAACATTGGTAAGCTAGCTGAGCTTTACCTAAGGGAGATAGTAGCACGTCATGGAGTGCCTATCTCAATTATATCGGACAGAGATGGACGGTTTGTGTCAAGGATTTAGCAATCCTTTCAAGAAGCTTTTGGTTCTCAGTTGAATCTGAGTACAGCTTTTCACCCGCAGACGGACGGACAGAGCGAGAGAACTATTCAGACGCTAGAAGATATGCTACACGCTTGTGTAATGGATTTAGGTGGCAGTTGGGATACTCATCTGCCTTTGGTTGAGTTTTCCTATAACAACAGCTACCATACAAGCATCCAAGTTGCACCGTTCGAGGCTCTCCACGGACGTAAGTGCCGACCGCCATTATACTGGGCAGATGCAGGTGACAGACAGATGGTTGGTCCCGAACTGGTCCAAGAAACAACTGATAAGATCATACAGATCTGAGAGCGCATGAAGGCAGCTCGTGATCGACAGAAGAGTTACGCGGATCAAAGACGAAAACCCTTGGAATTTGAAGTGGGTGATATGGTTTTGTTAAAAGTCTCACCCTGGAAAGGTGTAGCACGCTTAGGGAAGTGTGGCAAGTTAAACCCACGATATATCAGGCCATTCAGAATTCTGGAAAGGGTTGGTACAGTAGCGTATAAGTTGGAGCTACCAGCGGAACTAAATGGTGTTCACGATACATTTCATGTATCTAATCTGAAGAAAAGTCCAACTCAAGAGACGGTGGTCATCCCTGCATATGAAGCGTATATAGACGACACACTCCACTTCACCGAAGAACCCGTTGAGGTTACAGATTGGAAGGTTAACAAGACTCGGAGGAGTAGTGTCAATCTTGTCAAGTTTCGTTGGAATGCACGTCAAGGCCCAGAGTTTACCTGGGAGCGTGAAGATCGTATGAAAGCAAAACATCCACAATTGTTCCCTAACTCCCCTGCAGCTAATAACGTAGCTTAAAATTTCGGGACGAAATTTTCTTAACGGGGGGAGAATGTGACAATTGTCAAAATGTGCATGTATCCGTACAATAATTAGACAATGATTAGTGCTTAATGACTGTGCTGATTTAACATTTATGACATGAATGCTTTCTGATTATTGTTATCATACATACATGTGCATCATATATTTCAAAATGTCATATCATTATTGCATGCAACACTTATCGATTCAAGTGATGCACGAAAGAGAGATAGCACAGTTACCAGACAAATCAAAATGCTGACGAAGTTCAGTACATAGACAAACATGGTATTGAGACACAGAATGAGCCAGAAACCAAGGGTTACACTAGTATAGTGTGTAGGAAAGTATGGATCATAAAACTGCCTTCCTAGAGATAGTTTAAGTGCCGGAAAGTGCCTAAAACTCACATAAACTGCTGAATTCAGCAAAATTCAGCAAAAATCAGCATATGGTTAAATGGCCCAGAATGCTTTCCTAAGTGTCGGGAATCACAACTGTCACAAAAAGGTAACATAAAGCACACTAAACTGCATAGTTTAGCACCTTAACGAACCGGTAACCAAACAACCAGACACTACCCGAAACACCAAATTTTAACTAGAAGCATTGTTTTATCATTTCTAAGCTAGTTATGGTCCCCGAACATCATAACACACTATATAACATTATAACAACTTATAACCTAACTAAACCCCTTAGATTTCAACTAACTAACTTAACTAATCTTTACAAGCTAACCAAGACCCCCCCCCCCCCTTTTGTTGGACAGTTAGACAAGGGTGGCCCACCCTTGATTTTTCTTGTTTATTTTAGTAGATCTTGTTCCATCTTTTGTAGCACAATATACAATGGGTTAAGGCTTGTTAGGAGATAATACATAGGAACAAAAGTATCATAATCTTTAATTCTCATAAACTCACGACACACAAAACTCTCTCCCTCTTATCCCTCTAGTCTCGGCTGAGAACAAGGCCACACACCACCACCATCTTTATCTCATTCTCATCCATTTTCAAGTAATCACAAGGTGTAAGGAGCTAGGAGCCTTTGGAAGTGGAAGGACCTCTCTCACAAGCTAGTAGTAAGACCTTCATAATCTCATTTACATCTTGTTTATTGGGTTAAAAGATGATACAAGTAACTAATCATGAAGAACACTAATGATCAAGAGCATTATCTTTAACATAAGACTAAAATCACCATGAATCAGGTTGTTTAAGTGTTATTATGCTTCTTTATTGTTGATTGTTTGTGTTAATGATGTTAAACATCATATGAACTTGATAGATTGTGATTAAAGACATGATCTAGCAAGATGAGAGGATGGTTATGTTATAAATCAAGATGATCATCCTTATGTGAAACATGAAATTGAAAGGTTAAATGTTTTTCTTGAATAATAATGATCAAAGTGTAATGTAAGTCTTGTAAATATGTGATTTCAAAAATAATTTCTCAAGAAACTAAGTTAAAATACAAGATTTATATAAACTTGGTTCTTAAAGAAACTAACCACATTTTTAGTTGTTAATCAAGTGTAGAAACATGTTAATGATAAGAAGAATTCAAAAAGAAAATTTTTCAGAAAATCATTTTACAAGTTGTAAACATCTAAGATCTTCAAGAATGATGTTTTTAAACAAATAACCACACTTTAAAGGGTAACTAAGCTTACTAAACACTCTACTAAGTTACTACAAATTTTTATAAACTTTTAATTTCATGAAGTTGTGTAAATAGCTTGATTTTGGCACTTGGTAAGTATTGTTTGATTTGTTGTTGATTGTGATGATTTATAAAAGAAAATGATATGCTTTGAAAGCATGGAAACCTCCATTTTTAAGGGAAAACTATGGCAAAAATTTTCTAGAAATTTAACACTTAGAAAAATATTTTAAACAAGTATTTGCATGTATATTTTAACCATGATTTTTCATATAAAGTTTGCCATAATTTTTGTTACAAAAATTACAAAATATTGGAAGTTGGTTTTGATAATAAAAGTGACTAAATATGTATTTCGGAGAATATATATTTAGATGTCACCATGTGTGTGATTACTTGTATATTATGTGTATTAGTTATATTATTTTAGGACTTGAAATAATATAACTCACCAAAATACCAAAAAAAATTACAATACAAAATATTACCAAAATTCCAAGAAATAAATATATAATTTATACCCAAAATTGGAGAAACCGAACAAGGAATATAACTTACATAAATATTCCAGAAATAAATTTATGAGTATATTTTGGTAAACGGTATTTTGGACACCAACAGAACAAATATATGATTTTACAATTATTACAAAATTATATCGTATTTTTGACAAGAAGAAATCATATTATTTTTGGGAAAGGAAAATACATGTGTTTTCTTGAATTACTAGACGATATACGATTTTTGGAGAAAATATATATTTTCTTAAATAAACTTAGATTATATTACTTTTCGGTGAAAAATGGATTTATAAATATTTTCTAAGATAATCTTGAAAATATATTATTTTTGAGAAAATATAAATAGTTTTGCCAAGAAAGTATAGATAAAGTTCTATAAATGATTTCTTAAAAATATATATTTTAAAGAATATATATTGGTGAATTTTTTTATTAGAAATATTATTTCGGAAAAATAAATACTAAAATTTAGTATAAGAATACTTAATAAACACAATAAAAATACATATTCTCGTACGTATAAATACAACGGAATACGCCACCGATACTTGGCAAAAATATACAAGTTTAAGAATACGAGTATAAATACGCCCATCCTTGGGGAAGTTATACATGTACAAATACATTATGTGTCAAGTTAAAATATATTACTTTAACAAATATTCCAAAATTTAATAAATATAATTTAAGTTAAAATATTTATTATTTTAACAAATAATTATACACACTGGGATAACATTAAGACACAAGGAAACATAACTCAAAGATGTTAATTAAGACTAAAATTCAAGGCACTACCTATCCATCTAATAAACTATAGTGCGTTTGTAGGTAGTCGTGTGAACAAGTAGCCGCTTTGAGTTACATCGGATTCGAGACGCAAGACTGTGAGTTCATGTCCCCCTTTTCTTTTAACTGTTTTTCGGTTTTACAACTTCGGTTTTACTCAGGATACATTTTAGATGAATTAAGAACTTAGCTCATTCATGTGTCCCACCTCTTGAATATACTCCCGTATCTAGAATCCCAATAATCAGTCTTACAGGTGAGAATACTACAATGATATCTGTATATAAATTAGGTATGCGAGGGCCGAGGGATCTCAGGTCGATACTTCCGTATACGCAGAGAGATATCAGCTTCGACTTTTTGGTGTGTCCCCTTTAGAGGATCTTTTTGCTTACAACAGCAGCATTTATCAATTTTATTGTTTCAGCATGCTGAGGGTTTAATGCTGTGTTTCAGGCATTGCAGCAAGTATTAGCCAGGGACTAGGTCAGAACTACCGTTCAACAGAAGTCCCGGAATAATACCCCAGACATCATTGAGTATAAAGACCTAGTATATCAGATTAAGAGACCTTTCAAACGAGATTTCAGGGGTTACCTATATATCCAAGTAGTGTTCCCCACGAATTCACAAGTTTGAATTTTAGGTTTATATCCCGAATAAATCTACTAAATGTGCGAAAACCTATCGACACATCATCAGTAAGATTGTTTAACTCTTTTATACTTTACAAATCTTTAGCATACTGTAATCGTCTAGCTGATGTACTATCATTTTCCCTATATACACAAACTCTTTTTCAGATTTTATCATGTTTTTGTATTTTTGCATTTTTTACTGTTTTTGTATTTTCTGAAAATATAACTATGTACAAACATCTACTCCCCCTAAATACCAAAACAAGTAAAAATTCGACAAACCATTGCAGATTGTTTCTCATCTTCATCCACAACAGTACTTTCATCAACGCCCACAATTTCCTCCGACACCAACAGAAGCTTCATACCGTTCAGTTTTAACAAATATTTAAACCGATTTTTATCAAAAGCTTTGGTATGTAAATCAGCTTTCTGTTCGTCAGTGTGGATTTTCTCAATTCGTATCAACTTTTTCTCAAAACAATCACGAATAAAGTGATGACGAATTTCTATGTGTTTAGTTTTAGCGTGATGTACTGGATTTTTAGTTATATTTATTGCGGCCTCATTATCAACAAAAAGAGGTGTGTTAAGAAACTGCAAACCGTAGTCGCGCATCTGTTGCTGTATCCACAAGATCTGAGAGCAGCAACTGCTAGCAGAAACATACTCCGCTTCACAAGTAGATAACGCCACAGACGTTTGTTTCTTACACTGCCAGGTAACCAATCTAGGACCAAAGAACTGGCATCCTGCAGTTGTTGATTTTGAATTGACTTTGCAGCATTCGAAATCCGAATCGGAATACCCTTCGAGCGTAAAATCGCCTTTTCTAGGATACCACAACCCCAATGAAGGAGTTCCTTTCAGGTAGCGCAATATCCTCTTCACAATGATCATATGCGATGCTCTCGGGTTAGACTGAAATCTTGCTGCGAGGCACGTTGGGTACATAATATCAGGACGTGAAGCAGTTAGGTACATTAAAGAACCTATCATGGAACGGTAAAACGTTTCATCAGCCCTGTCTCCGGTGAGATCTGGGTGAATCCCATGATTTGTTGCAAGTGGGGTAGCAGCTGGAGTAGAACCTGACATCCCAAATTTCTCTAGAATATCATGAACATACTTTGACTGATGAATGAAAATTCCCTTAGGAAGTTGTTCAACTTGTAATCCTAGAAAGAATTTCATCTCCCCCATTGATGACATTTCAAACTTCTGCTTCATCACTGATTCAAAATCTTTGCATAGATTTTCATTTGTCGACCCAAAGATTATACCGTCTACATAAATCTGAACTATCAGAAGATGACCATCGACTTCTTTAGTGAAGAGAGTGGCATCCACTTTTCCACGAATGAACTTGTTGGCTAGTAGGTGTTGAGACAAAGTCTCGTACCAAGCTCTCGGGGCCTGGTGTAAACCATACAGCGCTTTGTCCAATAAGTAGACCTTGTTTTTGTGGATTGGATCGGTGAAGCCCGGTGGCTGACCGACATAAACCTCCTCTTTAACCTTCCCATAAAGAAACGCCGATTTAACATCTAACTGATAAACTTTGAAGTTCTTCCAAGACGCAAATGCAAGAAAAATTCTGATTGCCTCTAGTCGTGCCACAGGAGCATAGACTTCGGTAAAATCAATTCCCTCCTGTTGACTAAATCCCTGAACAACGAGTCGAGCTTTGTTCCTTACGACAACTCCTCTATCGTCCCTCTTACACTTAAACACCCACTTAGTGTTAATTTTCCTATGACCATCCGGCAAATCAACTAACTTCCACACTCCCAATTTCTCAAATTGACTAAGTTCCTCCTGCATAGCATTGACCCAAGAGTCTTCAGTAAGCGCCTCTTTGTAAGTTCTTGGCTCAACCTGCGAGATAAAACAACTTAATGAGAATTCAGTTTGCAAAGGAGCAACTTTTGTATAAAAACATGTAAGCCCTTTATCAATCTGATTTCGAGTGCGAACGCCTGCTTGCAATTCTCCTATGATCAACTCCTCTGGATGATATGAAAAAGTTCGCAGCATCACTTCGCTTGGAACATCTACATTTCCCTCCAGATTAGTAACATTCTGCTTTGCATCTTGTTCACCAACTTGGTTTGTTTGACTTGAAAACTGAATTTGCTCCCCCTCAGAATCTGAATCTGAATCACCGTGATCAAATACTGGCATGTTTTCAGTTTCTAGATTTTCATTCTGAGCCGACTGATTATCTTGAGCAACTTCATTCTGTTGGACATCATCATCTTCACCAGCATTACTTGGACCTGCTTCATCGTCATTTGAAGTTTCCCGTGGTCTCCTCGAATACTCAGCTGGGAACCTTAACTGTGACTCATATTCACGCAAAATATCCAACTCATCAAAGAAATCTTCATCATCCTCTGATTCTTCTCTCATGTCAAACGAATCCCAAAGTTTGTCATAATGATAACGCCATGAATCACCAGGATTCTGTGGCGGCATAGTATAACCTTGACATTCAACATTTGCAGCTTCAATAATCCGCTTCTCACTTGGAACGAAGACGCGTCGTAACGGATTTGCATAACCAACAAATATACCCTCAATGCACTTCGGACCAAACTTTCCAAAAGGCTCTATGACCGTACAGGGTGACCCGAACGGTTCTAGATACTTCAAATTCGGTTTGCGATTATTGATTAGCTCAAAGCATGTTTTGTTGAACTTCTTGACAGTAAGAACCCTGTTGAGCGTATAGCATGCGGCGGAAACAGCTTCAGCCCAAAAATTTATTGGTAACTTTGAATCTGCGAGCATAGTTCTAGCCGTCTCGATTAGCGTCCGGTTTTTACGTTCTGCTACTCCATTCTGCTGCGGAGTGTACGGAGCACTAAACTCATGCAAAATACCTCTTTCATCACAAAATTCTTCCATCTTGCTGTTCTTGAATTCAGTACCATTATCACTTCGAATTCTCTTGATACGCCTTTGGTACAAATTCTCAATCTTCCTGAACAACCCCATCAAACTGTCAAATGTTTCATCTTTCGTCTTCAAGAAAGAAACCCACGAAAATCTGGAATAATCATCAGTAACGACCAAACAATAATAGTCTCCTGTAATACTTTTGACATTCACCGGACCAAACAAATCCATGTGAAGTCTTTCCAGAGGTCTCGAAACTGAAATGACTTGCTTTGTAGGGTGTGACTTTTTCTTCTGCTTGCCTTTGATGCAGCTAATGCACTCCCCTTCCAGATGAAAACCTTTGATATTAACTCCCAATACCAAATCATTGTGCACCAAGTGATTCATTTTCCTTAGATGAATATGCCCCATCTTTCGGTGCCACAATCTTGATTCTTTCTCAGTTGCTCTAGACACGAAACAATGTGCTTGACCAGTAGTTGTAGTTGCTACAGACATATCTAACACATATAAATCATTCACTCTAGGTGCCCTCATGATAATCCATTCTTCAGGGATAACAAAACCAGGTTTCAGAATCAGACATTCTTTATCAATGAAGTGAGTAGTATACATATTGTCACAAATCTGCGAGATACTAAGCAGATTGTTCTCCAGCTCAGTGATGTAGTTAACTCTTTCAAACGTCACAATCCCATTGGATAACGTTCCTTCACCAACAATTTTACCACCTTCATGACCTGCAAATCCCACATAACCACCATTGATATTCTTCACATCATATAGTAATGCAGTCTTTCCTGTCATATGTCGAGATGCGCCACTATCCATGATCCATCTTGAAATAGCTCTTGGAAGATCCTGCACATACCACAAGTTTATTTTAAAACACTTCAATAAAGATGCCGATTCATGCTTCGCGATCCAGGAAGCTCCGGCAATTTAAACTGCTTATTCGAACATGGTGTCCACCCAGGCCTCATCAGCCTTAGGTGTAACCTTTAGTCTAGCAACTTGAATTTTGAAATTTTCAACCTTCAAAGGTGGAAAATTTGCATCATAATCAACCGAAATTGATTCTTCAGCCTTTTTCACTTCAGAAGTTGAAATTTTCATTTCAGTTTTTGGTTTCCAAACTTGTTGAGATAATGCAACCTGTTTACAAAACTTGTCGTTTTTAGTTACCACTTTCTTTACAGGTTCATTTTTTACTTTGATGTTGTCATTTTTAACATTTTTTTTCTCAACAACAATTGGTGCTTTACCCTTTATGTCAACTTTCTTCTTATGGGACCATCTGTCAACAACTTCAGTCTTAGGCTTGGAGTTGGTGCAATTTCTTGCAATGTGACCAACTTTGTTACATCTAAAACATGTACGAGTATCAACAACTCGACTTATGCCTTCAGACTGAGGTTGTGAAACCTTCTTCTCAAAGAACTCTTTGTTTGATTTTGAAAAAATTTCATTCTCTTCATCAGCAAGTGAACTTGAACTATTCACAAACACCTTCTTTTCAGCAAACCTTTTGTTTTGAAAATTCTTTCTTTGAAAATTCTTACCACCCCGATAACCACTCGTCCAGTTATTTCGATTGTTATTATACAAACGTGGTTTCTTATAGTAAGCTTTATCTTTCTCAAAATTCATTTGCCTTTTTGTTTGTTTTAAACTATTCACTTCTGACAATTCAACTTCAACCAGCTTGAAAACATTTGTTAACTTTTTCTCATTAACATTTTCAATGGGAAATTCAGAATCCGAATACAACTTATCAGATCCAGCCATCTTGTACATCACAAGACCCGGTTCATCACTTAAGTTTTTTTTGGATTTTGATTTCTGAATGTATTTATCCAAGAAACATCCATTATCTTCAGCTGAATCACTGTTCAAAACACTTTCAGCTGTACTTTTAACAATCTCTGTCTGAACACTATCATCAGATGATGTAGAAAAATTAACATCAATGTTCTCCGGAAGTTTAACTTCATTTTCTTCCTCAATTTCAACCAACCCAGATTGCTTTTTAGTGTAATTATCAAGAACAGGTGGTGGAACTTGATGAAACCCCACCCCAGTTCCATCACAATACACATCTTCGCCCGCTTTGTCTTTCCCGATGGGTTTGGGAATGATATGTTGCAAAACAAATTCTGATGATAGATTGCCTTCTTGTAGTAATCATCTCTGAAAGGGTTCTCCGATTCATCAGCATAAGCGTTTCGGCATTCTCGTTTGAAGTGACCCTTCTGCTTACATTTGAAACAAGTCACCTTCGATTTATCGAACCCCAACTTAGTAGATGCACCACCAATTGTTTTCCTTCCGGTAATTTCCATGAATCTTTGTGCACGACGAACAGCACTTGCCATAGCCCAACGAATATCGATCAGTTCCATTTCCTCAGGATCAATCTGATCGTAATCTTCTTTCGTCAGATTTGTATTGCCAATCTTCCCAGCTACCAATCCTTCATACGATTCCAACACCGATGCTAGGAAGATCATCTGCTGCTTAGCCAACTCTTCATCAAAATTCTGAGCATTCTTCAAGTCTATTGCTATGTTGCATTGAAAACGATTCTTTGCATCAGAATGACTTCCAGAAGATGAAGATCCACTGTGATAGCCACTATGACTTCCACTGCTTTGACCACTTTGATTTTCTTTGCCGGCTGTCGACACATTTTCCACAGAAAACGCAGTTTTTGGTGAAGTTGCTTTTGGCATCATGCTTTTTGGATAGTATAGATCCAGATTCTGTTGATAAGATGAATGATTAACTTTGTACGTCTTCTTTAACTCCAACTCATGACTTTCGAGTTTCTCAATCAGCAAATCTAATGTCAGCTTTTCTGGTTCTTTGATGGTATTCTTCAGCATCAGCGCATAATATCTCCAATCCATCTCATCAGGTAACGAATCGAACAATTTGTCGATAAGATCTTCTTCAGGAATGTCGATATCATGTCTTACTAATTCCAGCTTCAGATGACCGAACCTTTCTATCATTTTACACACTGACTCGTTCTTTAAACATCCGAACAGATCAAACTCTTTTCTAAGAAGTTTCTTTTTGTTTTTCTTAATTTCTTGACTACCTATACATTTCTTTTCTAATTTTTCCCAAAGATCTTTTGCATTTGAATAGTCGATCAAAGCAATAATATCTTCCCGGACTGACTGGAATAACAATGCCACACACTTTTGTTCAGCTACAAACGAATCAATCTCCTCGGCTGCTCTTAAAGTTTCACCATATTTCTTTCCATGTTCATAACCGTTTTTCAAACTCTTCCAGCTGGGAAATGCGAATGCCATCAACCAGTCTTCAAACTTTCTTGACCACCGACTGTATTCCTCAATAGCCATTAGCTTTGGAGGTTTATTGAATGTTCCGAAAGCACTTTCCGATTCCCAAGCTTCCTTTTTCTTCTCTTTTTGGGGTTTATCATTGTTGTTACTTGTAGATGAATCATCTCCTGAATTTCCAGCGAACGCGTACATGTCGCTAAATGGAATCAAAAATATATCATCCATCTTGAAAGTACCTGAAAACCAATCAAACACTTAGAACAATTTTGATTTTTGAAAACAAATATCAATTTCAAGCGAAAGCTTATTCAAGCGAAACAGCTTGAAATATTATTGTTCAAGCGAAATAGTCAAGATATACAAAGTTCAAGCGAAACGGTACACTCTGAAGCGAAACCTTCAATTTCGCTTGGACTTTCAAGCGAAACAGTTTAGACAATAACAACACTTCAAGCGAAAGCCCTGTAAACTAGTTCGCTTCAACTTGTCAAGCGAAAGGGTCAGATTCTTGAACTAGTTCGCTTCAACTTGTCAAGCGAAAGGGTCAGATTCTTGAAGCGAAAGGATCAGTTTCATGAAGCGAAAGGGTCAATTTTATCAAGTAAAAACCTTTTGTTTTCAAGCGAAAGGGTCTTTGATACAGATCACTCTTCAAGAGAAAAGCTGATTTAGTCCATTTTTTTTATCTGATTTAGTCCGAATATTAATCTGATTCTTTCAAGGATTGTTCTATGCACAATTCTGATCACAATGATATGATTAACGTTCAATTTCGTCCACAAAAATACCGTAGATCTGATATCAAAAGTTCTGTACGAGAAACAGATCGTATTTCATAAAAAATTATTGAGTTTTACTTTGAATTATGAACTAATACTTTCTAGGGTTTATTAATTGACCGATTCACATGTAATACTAAAAAATCAGACGTTTTCAACCGAAGGAACTCATTTAGATCAGAAAAAAATGAAAAGAAAAGAGTAGAAAGTAGAGAATCCGGTAATATCAAGCTGCTATGGTATGAACTCCTCGTCCTGAGCTCTGATACCACTTGTTGGACCGATCACGACCTCTAAATGTCAGTAAAGGATGTTCATCATCAATTATGAAGGCGGAATCAACATAAAAGAAGTCACAACAGCTAGTTTCACTTTAATCTTTCTTTTCTGATTAATTTCCGTGCTTTTACAAGATATTTTGAAGCAAATCCGGCAGCACCTACCCTTACACATACAACCTGTTCGCTTCAAATGAAACACACACACATCTATTTATAGACCTAGAGGGTCTCGCTTGAAACTGGCAATCCTATAGGGTTTCGCTTCAGGCTGACCAACAACATCTTCAAGCGAACTACCTGATAGGGTTTCGCTTGAAGCTAACCTTCACCATGTTCAAGCGAACTGCCTCTCTAAAACATATATAAACCCTAATCAAGACCCTGTTGTGTGTTCATTTATCCTATCTATACAAAAAACTTGAATAAGACACAGTTAACAGACATTCAGTGCACCAACATAGATCTTTACATCTTCATCTTTAAAAGTGTAGTTTCTTAGATGGTGTGACTTGTACATAACACTAATATGAAGTAAAATAGTGTTTAGAAGGCTTACTACTATCTCTAATGGCAAGAGAAGTGGCATAAGGAAGAATATAATGAAGAATGAGGAAGATGAGTGGTTAAAAGCTCCTTAGCAAGGTCCTTCCACTTTCTTTGCTTGAAACCTTCCTTAAACACCTTCTAGCATCTTTGTATAACCTTAGATCTTCTTGATTATGAGTGAAAGATGGTGATGTATGTAGTTGTGGGTGTGGCCGTGAGGTAGAAGAAGAGAAGAGAAAGATGGTGAAATTTGAAGGTGATGAGATAAGGTTCAAGATCCTTTAGACAAGTCTTTATAAACTCCAACATTAGATTATCCATGGGTTTAAGTGTTTGATATCTTGAATACATTTAGAAATATTTTAATGGGGAAGTAGTGGGGCCATGTTTGGGGCCGGCCACATAAAGGGGGGGGGGTAAAGTGCACAAATTTGGAAGTTGTGGGTTATAAGTGTAAACTAGAAGGCTTATGTAAGTTTAAGTGTGTTTAGGTGTTTTTATGATTTTTAAGGTATTTTATCACCATAACTAGCTTAATATCATAAAAACAATGCTTCTAGTCTAGTTTTGATGTTTTGGGTAGTGTTCGGTTATTCGTTCAGTTAACGGTTCGTTAAAGTGCTTAATTGCGCAGTTTTACTAGATATGAAGCACCTTTGGTGACAGTTTTAATTCCCGACACTTTACAAGTTATTCTGGACACTAAAACATCAATTCTGCATGGTATTTTGGTGTTTAAATGTTGTTTTTGGTGTTTTTCTGCTGAATTTTGTAGAATTCAGCATTTAAAGTGAGTTTCGGGTGTCTTTTAGTGCTTATTTTAGCTTCCGGAAAGTGTATATGTTAACCATTGCATCCACAGTTGGGTTTTAATGTGGTTTTGGTGTTGAACCTATTCCTAGGCCCTAAATCTATTGTCTGACTGCTTTCTGTGGAAGTGCTGACACAACGTGTCTTACCGGTGGGTTTACTAGTCTTTCTGACACTACGCTTAATGTAATGCACAATGCAATATTTGAAGTATAAAACATGCATGAAATCATATGTAAAGCAAGTAAGCACATAATGTTGAAGTTTAAGCACATAATTGCAGATATGAAATAATTAATTTCATAGTACGGAAATTACTGGTTTTGTACCAGTTGTCACAAGGGGACTCGAGACCGGGTAGATTGCGGCTCGAGATCTCATGATCTCGACTTAAGGCCTGACCCGAGACCTAAAGGTTGCGACTCAAAGATGCACAACTCGAGACCTCTTAGATTGCGACTCGAAAACCCATGATTGCGACTCGAAACCTCTGTTTTCGAGTCGAGACCACATGGTTTAGATTGGACTGATTTACCTAGTTATTGGGTTGTTGTTTACTTGGGCCACACAATTGAATGCTATGTTTTGGGCTACATGTTAACAGTTATTGTTTACTGTTCACATGCTAGGTTAGGCCCAAATACCTTGTATGATGTTTTGACATGCATGCTATGTGTTAGATACGTGTAGGATATACGTGAATCATTTGTACCCAAACCTGACCTATACGGGTAACCATAATAGGATGTGGTTGACCAGCAAACCTAACCAAGTAAACTGTCTTCCGAGCAAACCGATGTGAGTTCACAACTTTTACCAAAAACATGCGTTCCCGGTGGTTGGGAAACGGAACGAATAACGCTATCTCATTGTGTGGGATACAAACAACGCTACCTCCTTGTGAGGGGTACAAACATACTTTTCTCCCCTTGTGTGGAACGCTCAATTAATTACTATTTATATTAGATGCAACAAGGGTACTAAACGAAACTCTATCACGAAAGTCGCTACTTATGATACCGATTAGTCACCGGGGCCGAGCGAACGGGTTATTAGTTGATAGCGCTATTTAGGTTTCACCAACCTCACACCGTGCCTTTCGAGGACGGGCGAGAACTAATAGACTCAGGCAAAACCCCTCAATGATGATAGACATTGACAACGTGGGGCAAACAAATAGAGGTCGTAGAGTATTCGGTATAACGCAGTTTAGTAGCTTACATATGGGGTAGCTCCCCATGGCATGATATAAATGAGTAACTTACCTACTTAAACACGTTTTTGGAAATCAAACTGGACAAACTCATGAACTCGCCAACTTTATGTTGACACCCTACTGCGTGCTTTGCAGGTACTCAGTGACTTTGGACTTATGTTTAAACTATTTTACCTATGCTTCCGCTATTTACTTAAACTGCTGTTTTGATCTTAAGAACTTTTGGACTTAAACTTTAGTGGTCACTAATCGTATTGGTTTGGTGAACTATATTACTACTTTTATTTGTTCAATATGACTGGTGGCTAGATCCTAGTCAGTCACACGCCTCGCGGTAGTACTCCGCATATGAAATTTGAGGGTGTGACATATAGTGGGGTTCAGGTACAAAGTCTAAAACTCCTAAAATGTAGTAGAAAGACATAATGTAGCTATAAAGCACACTAAAACTCACCAATATAGAGTGAATATTTCTAACACACTATATAAGAACCCTAACGGTCCATAAATACATCAAATACACCATCATACACCTACGAATATAAAACATAACATGATAATTAACATAAAACACAATAATGTCAATCATTCGATAATTAGAAACCTATCATCTAAAAAAACAAAACAAAAGCCATAGATATAATGTTTTAGTAATCTTCACTCTATTATCTGTGGGTTTTGGGTGTGTTTTTTGACTGGCATTATGGTGTTTTACTGTTTTATGACTTCTTACACTTTTTAAGAGTTTTGGACTTTGTAGCCAACTCCTACCCTATATATATATATATATATATATATATGGAGAAGATCATGCGAAAACCACCTCTTATTGCGAGAACCAATGTGAACACAACCAAAAATGCCTAAAAATAGCTAAAAATCACACAATTTTTTTTAATATTTTTTATATAAAAATCGCTACTTTTCGAAGCCAAAAAAAAAAGTTAATTTTTTTTTAATTTTTTTTGCCACTAAAAGTAGCGATTTGAGCATAAAAAATATTTAAAAAAATTATATTTTTTTTTTGATTTTTTTAGGTTTGTTGGGGGTTTAGTTTTTAGCATTTTAGCTTGGGGGGGGGGGGTTTAGGTTTTTGTGGGGTGGGGGAGGGGGGTTTAGGTTTTTTTTTGGGGGGGGGGGGGGGGAGGGGTTAGTTTTTAGCATTTTAGCTTGGGGGGGGGGGTTAGGTTTTTTTTAGGTTTTTTGGGGGTTTTAGTTTTTAGCATTTAACTTAGGGGGGGGGGGGGGTGTGGGGGTTAGGTTTTTTTTAGCTATTTTAGGTTGTGTTCACATTGGTTCTCGCGGTTCTCGCAATAAGGGTGGTTCTCGCATGAACTCCTCCCTATATATATATATATATATATATATATATATATATATATATATATATATATACTACTTTATAAAGCATATATGAAGGATAGGAATGTAATTTAACAATGTACTTAAAACACCCTTAATGCACAATGTACAAGATTTAAAGCACAAGAAAACACAAAATGTTTACCCTTCACCCAGTTCATCTTTAGCCGTCCATTTCTTTCTTTACTTCACACGGATCACAATCTGGACGGCTGAGATTCACTTCACACGGATTCATCATCCACCTTTCTCTCTCACATCCACAAAACCTCTATAAACCTAGGGTATGCTTCTCAATATGCCATGATTGAACGACGAATCGACGATGGTAGGGATCTGGGCGATTCTATATTTAGGAAGAAGAACGCACAAGCGACAAGGTGGTGGCAACAGGTACGAACCCACCCACAAAATCGAGTTCTACAATCGCTGGATGCTATTGATACGTTCAGTAGGCAACAGGTACGGATCGTCTTCTTCATTCCATTGCTAGAATCAGTAGATCCAGTTTCATTAGGTAAAACTGAAATGATTTTGAGAACTTTAAGGACAATATTGTGATGCCTTTGATTGAAATTTTAGATGGTTCGTGCAGCAATATGAAGGTTGACGCTACGTATCTGTTGGCTATGTTGGGTGATAGTGGTAATACGTTTCCATGACCTGAACAACATTCTTGGTTCAGGTATGATTAACGATCTATATGTAGTTTGTATATGTTTTTCATCTTAACACCGATCTTGACAAATTGTTGAAAAACCCATCTAGGTCAAAATTGTAAACTTAGTTCTGCTTCAACTGAGATTATGAAGAAACATTATGATTACGATTTTTAATCAGCAATTTGTGAAGTTGCTCCATTTTTTTCTTTCAGGAAGAAAGAAAAAACAAAACTTTATTTTAGTTGCGTTTATATTTCTTGAGATCTTTCTTTACTAGAATTATTCATTTTGAACATATATATTTAGCCAGTGATCTAGAGTATGGTTTGAAATCATGAGATATTTTTGTGAATGTGTTTGATATTTGTAGGGTTTGGGAGCAGGGGAAGATGTTTACACTAAATAAAGAGATTTATCAGAAGGTAACCCTGCTCCTTTTTTGTTTAAAATTATGAGATAGTGTGTAGATAACTAGATGAGTTTTTGTTGTTTAAAGTTGCAATAATTTGATGGTCACGTGTTTGAGTGTTAGCAAATTCTAATTGTGATGAAATATATCTATATTTTGTAAAAAATAATGATACATTTTATTAATAAGGGATTAAAGATTTAAAGCTTACTCTTTTTATTCGTTTCGTTGAAGGGTCGTTTCAGTGCCAGTAGATCTGGCTACCCAGAGTATTTTTCACCAGCTTTTTCTCATTCTCTAGCGAAATCGAGCACTTCCAGATTTGTTGGTTAGTTGATTTCTTAACAAGTGTGTGATTAACTGTTATGAAGAGATCATTTTTTTCATGCTTTCTTCTGTTACCTCAAATGCAGACCTTTATTTAAGTTTTTCTGATTCTTTATGTTATTGCAATCTAGCTCAGTAATCAGATTACATTCTTGAAGTTACAACTAAAATGATAAGACATATAAGATGGATTGTAAGTTTAATTGACGATTATGAGACTAATTATATAGTAATTGTAATCATCAGTGCTACTAAGCCCTGCCGTTTCAAATAACAAGCGCAGAGGCAATGTTGACATCCTGAAGTGGTTGGGTCTTTTAATTCTGATAAATTCTGTTCACCCATCCTTTTTTATGTTTGCTAAAGCTTTTATGGTCGTACTTTTTTCCAAAGTTGAAATTGTGCTTTCTAATGCTTTATCTTATGCTTCAGTTAGATACTATCATAAGTACAAATTTTATAATCTTATTTATTCCACTAATGATTTAAAAATGTTGGCAACTCAACCCAATCCATTTTGACTTTGACCCGATCTCATTTTACTGATTACCCAATCTACTCATATTGCTACCTCTACCTTTTCTTTTTCATCTTAGGTGTAATTGACTTCTGGGATTGCTTAATTATCATGTCAATGTAGTTGTTAGTTGTAAATGATTTTGAATATAAGGATGATGAACCGTAAACTAGAAAAACAAAAGAATTACCTTTTCAAGCATATTAAATTCACTTTTTGTTGTGACTACGAGTACATGACCAATTGCATGCGAACCTGCGGGACCAAGTAAAAGACTTCAATTTGTTCTCGAGACCTATTTAATGGTCAATCTTTTTGAAATGTTTCTCTTATAGTCAAGTATGTAAAAGGAAACTTACCGAAAGTTGTATAATTCCAGGGGCGTTTCAAGTATAAACCTGGTCAGGTGAGAGCTTTTGGAATGCTTGTCGGAGGTGCTAAAATCACTTCAGTGTTTCAGGTATTTTTTTATTTCTAGATGTTATCAAGTATAAACAGGGCGCGAGTATATGCGGCAAAATCAGATTATATATATCAATATATTATATTATATTATATTATATTTTCCTGATCTCTATCTTGGTTGCAATGTCTCTGTTCATAGTTTGATTTGGATAAAAGGTTCTAAATTTAACATATCTGTTTACCTATTGTGCCCATTGAAACTAGAAGATTGTAAAAATGTAATAAATAACAGGTGATGAAAAACTATTTACAAAGAAAAAAACTACAAATTGGTGATGAAAAACTATTTAGTGATAAAACTATGTTGCTTAAAGATAATCCTTAAAACTGTCATATGTATTCAACAACAAATCAAATGCCAAAAGTATAGATTTGTAATTTTTTTTTATGACTTGAAGCATTAACTTTGTATTTAAACTGCCTCAACTTTTGCTTTACCCAAAATTTTCAGACCCATTCTTGGCTTTTAATCTGCATTTGTTACTTTTAGTTTGTATTTTTTTACTTTTTTTTTCTCTTTTATTTAGATTGAAACATTTTCTAAAATGTTTGAGGAAATGGTCAAAGAGAAAAAGACGAAAAAAGGTCTGTGCCAATATGCTCTGCACACTTTCTCTGACTTCTGAAATCATACTGATTAATAAGGGTCAAACAGAGCTTTATCCAGAGGTTCAAACAGAGCTTTATCCAGAGTTGTGGTTTTATTGGAGATACTTAGGGTGAATGGAGTGGAGCAGCAAACTCATCGGCAAAGGTGTTTGCCGAGCGGCAACACCGCCGCTGGCCACCTTTGCCACGCGGTAAACCATGGAAGCCGGTAAACAATTGCTGATCGAGAAACTTGGGGGGACAAGACTGTTGGCAGGTGTTATGTGTGTGTATGTTTGACTTTAACACATATATATATATATATATATATATATTTTAAATGAAAAAAAAAAGTTTACCACTTTCAAGTGTTTAACCAATGCCAACACTTTTCACCAAAGTTTAAACTCTTTAGACGTGTTGACATGGCACCCTCTCATTGGTTGATTTTAAAGTTTGCCACTTTCAAGTGTTTAACCACTCCCTTCACCCTTGTAGATGTTTTGACTACAATTGTATGGGGTAGTATTTTGTGTCTATTCTTTATGTTGGGGTGTCCGTGGGGTTTCTGGATGTCCATTTTGTGCTCTAAGTTGTGGTTGTTTTATTGGTGCTTTGTTTGTGTTTGTGACTAAGCTCCTTGCTTGCCATCTATTTTTTTTTTCTGATAAAAGCTTTTGTTGGCCGATAATAAAAATATAATATTAAAAAGAGTAAGAAATACATCGAGATTAAAATTAGTCAATCCATATTACTTCATTTTGGTCAAGGGTGAGTTAAGGTAATAAATAAGTTAGTGTAACGTTTTTATTTGGAGGGCCTAAATGAATAAGATTGCAACGTTAATGGCTTTGAAGAGTAGACACATTGGGGTTGAGGATATAGTTTGCGGATTGTGTGGTGATGGGGACGGATCTGTGGATCGTTTATTCACCTCCTGTTATATGGCAACTATGATTTGGTTACACATCAACAACTGGTGTATGATCCAAAACTTAGTCGTCTTCTCCTTCAAGGATCTGCTTGAAGTTCACGAGCGTGTTGGATTGATAGGTAAAAAAAGAAGTTTTAAAGGGGCTCATCAGGATTGGGTGTTAGAGTATTTGGAGGGCAAGGAACGGAGCCATACTCAACAATAAACCGGTAAAATTGGAAGTTATCATTAGCGAGCTAAAGTCTTTGGTTTTTTTTTTGTGGTTCTTGACTAGGACTAAAAATACTTCCATCTCTTGGGAAGATTGGTGTAAATATGTAATTTTGTAATTTTGCTTTTGATCGTCTTGGTTTGAGGTGGTTTTCGGTCTAATGAAGTTTACTTTTCAAAAAAAAAAAAAAAAGGTAATAAATAAGTTTATGTAAATAAGTTGCTAAATCTACCTAATTTTTTTTAGATATAAAAATTCTATTATGGTCGAGAGCACTTTCAAGTAACATATTGGGCTCAGAAATTACAACCACAAACAATCTTGATTATGAAAATTTTGACAAACCGGTCATATTTTTATCAATCAAAGGCCATGAAATTTAGTGTAGCGTATAAGGAGCTAATGACTTGGTGTAATTATGTAATTATTAACATAAATATTTGAAGTTTTAACATATGATTTGTAATACAAACACATTTTTATATTAAAAAAAATATATCTCAAATTTATAATTTCAATTTAGTTCCCCAATGATATAGACACATATATAACAACCGCTGACTACTTGACCACTGAGATAAACCTTAAACAAAATAAGTATAAATAATAACTCATTACCAGTAAGACGAGTGAGTACAAAAACCCAATTATTTACGGACTAATTGAAGTTTCAACCTCTATGGTCATATTTCCCTATTTTTTTCACAATATAAAAGCAGCTAAAGAATATATGTTAGAATTTACAAAAAATTAAAAAAACCTATGACAATGCTGAAGACTTCTTGGGTCTCACACAACATGGAGTTATTCATATGCTCGGTTGTTGGTGAAAGGAGATTATTCTTATATTTCTTGATAAAATGTTTCAAATTTACATAGGAATAAATACGTACCTTGGATGTAGTATGTGAGGATTGATAAGTTAAATAAATTGAGTTGTAACATATTTTACAAATAAAAAAACTAACTTAAGTACTGTACGATATATCATGAGACGATTGATAAACAAACAGAAATGGAGTGTCGTATTGTAAACTCACGCACCTGTTTGAAACCCCATTAATTGAGTTATTTTTATTAAATAAAAAAAACTATATCAACCTTATAAATAGATATAGCTTAATTCATATTCCGTGCCCATTTTAGCTAAAACCCATTTTTTAGGGAAAAACAAAGTCGATGCTTTTTTTTTAAACGTGCCCATTTTAGCTAAAACCCATTTTTTAGTGAAAAACAAAGTCAATGCTTTTTTTTAAACGAGCAGTCTCAATCTATTGGTGTAACACTACATTCATGGTCGATTAGAGATCGTTCATTTTTTCCTTATCAACCCCCTCTGTGTTTTGTGTCTATTCTCGCGGCCATGTATCCACTTCCCATTTAGGTGTCTCTGCCAGTTGGTTACATTTCATGACTCCACTGCTACCAGCTTTCCTTTTAGATGAAATAATTGAGATGCGTAACGCTTATGTCGAAAATTGATAAACTCACAGTAAATGAATACCGCATTGTAAATTGTCGTCCCGTCGCATCGCGCGGGTATACGTCTAGTATATATATATATATATATAGGGTAGGGATCCTAAGAGAAGTCCACCATACTTGAGAAACTTGAGAAGCAATCTGGGCCACACATTTTCCGTAAACAAAAAATGCAAAAAAAGGTGAAAAAAATGCAATTTTTTTTTTTGGAAAAATTGCAGCTTTTTCTTTAAGGATTTATTATTTTTTTTGGATTTATACACATGTGTATATTGTTAATCTTTTAACTATACGTATATGTATATTGTCAATTATACATATATGTATATACATGTTTAAAATTGAAAAAAAAATTGCATGTTTTTCACCTTTTTTTGCCATTTTTTCACCTTTTTTGTGCATTTAAAAAAAATATGTGGTACAGAATGCTTCTCAAGTTTCTCAATTAGCCTACTACTTCTCACATGATCCTTATCCTGTATATATATATATATATATCTATACTACTTTATAATACATATAGGAAGGGCAAGATTGGAAAAAAAATATGTACTTAAAACACCCTCAATGCACAATGTACAAGTATTAAAGCACCAAGAAACACAAAACTTTTACCCTTCACCCGGATTCATCATCAGCCGTCCATTTTCTTTCAATTCTTCACACGGATCATGATCTCACGGTTGATATTCATTTCACACGGATCAGACTTTCTCCTCTCTTTCTCTCTCTTTCTCTTAAAAAAAAAAAACACGGGGTATACCAATCAAGTCTAGGGTTTCTCATTCTCAATACATTTTATCAGCCCCCATCCACCTGCTTTCTCTCCAGGCGATTCAAAAGGACATCTAGGGTTTCTGTTGGGTTTCACCTCTCGAATGCGTTTCACCTCTCAATACATTTGCTCTGCTTTCTCTATACAACACAAGATCGAATGAGTTTCACCTCTCGAAATCTTCGATTTGACTGGATTCGCTCAGATCTAGGGTTGCACTCGATGAGAAAAAGATCCAGGTAGGTTTATTTTTTTTTCTGCTGAATGTTTTCTCATATCTAAGGTTATTTTTTGATGTTTTCGGTTGGTTTGTTGTTGATGAACATGCATTTTAAGCTCAGATCTGAGTTTTATATTCAGGAGTTTTACATTCAGAGGACGGCGACGAAGGATGCGGGTTGGATTTTAAGCTCAGATCTGTGAAAGTGTACTCATCGTCTCATCAAGAATTGGAGTAAATGAATCAATGTTTAGCAAGGTATGACACAAACTTTTACCCTTCACCCTTTGATGTGCCAGGAATGACTGCACCCCAAGCTGCAGGGGTTATCCATTCTGATTTCGAGAAACGTTTTGGACTGCAGATACTATAAGTTTCAATGGTTACAAATTATGGTTGTATCTATACCGTAGTATGGGTAATGGCCTATTGGGTAGCGTTTTATTTAGATAATTTAGAATCTTTATGTCTTAGACAAACGTTTTTTTAAGAAAAAATTATCTTTTTGTCAGATTTAATAATCTTTTATTGTTTTTTTGTTTCTTATGAATCACCATATAACTACTAACACATGTTTTTAAGTGAGTTTCAACCCGTTTGACCTTTTTCTTTATATGTTCGATTTTATCAATCGACTATAGATACAACCCATATCAACCATTCACGAGAAAACGGGCCGAAAGTTACATCTCTAATATAACTTGGATTTTTAAGCTGGTTCGGGTCACTTTCTGGTCAAACCCACTAGCATACGTACCTAAAGGGATTCTGTTCGGGCCGACCTGTCGTGTTCACAAGTTGACCTGTTTAAACCGTTTATTTTAAAAATAAATGGAGCAAGAATTGGGTTGACTTTCTGGGTCAACAGGAAGTAAGTGATGTATATTTGAGCAGGATTCGAGTTAGAGAATTAATGATTAAAAATTGGAAAAGCTATATCCGAGACTGTTTATGAGCTGTTTCTGAAGAGGTGTGCAGTTAAATTGTTCATATGCTGGAAAGTTTGGATGAAGATCAGCAAATGCATGTCTTTGCCAGCCCGAATGTTATGCTCACCAACTGTTCGAAGAATGTCCTCACTCAAGATCTTCAGCAGAAAATTATCAAACAGGTCCCTTTGGGTTGTTTTGGTTTGAGTGAGTTTGATTTATCTAATGTTGTGAATGTTATTTTTTTTTTGTTTTTGAATTATATATATATTTTTTTAAATTATGATATGGTTTTTGTTTATGATGATGAATGAGCAGGTGGAATATCAGTTCAGTGGCTTGAGCTTGCTTGCGAACGAGTCACTGGTGAAACACATCAGGAAGGATCCAGAAGGCTATGGTTATATCACATTAGATCATTACAATTTACAGTTTTTTTTTTAATTTTGTGACGCAGTCACGCACTGTTGTTGGTGAGAATCTTCCGGAAGATCATTCGCATCAAAATCTTGAGAAGATCTTTAGTGTTGTCGGAAGGTAAAGTTTAAAACTTTTTACATTTTTGAAAACTTGAAATGATCGATTCACACAATGATTGGTTATGCATAAAATTGTTAAAACTTTTTACATTTTTGTTGTATCTGGCCGGTGGTGTCAAGTAGACTAAATGTTGTTCACTGGACCCATGACTACACTTGTGGTGTCAAGTAAATGTTGTTCACTGGACCCATGTCTATAACTATGATGCTTGTATTTTCTAACTCGAACCATATGTGAGGGTTTAATTATTAATTGGTTTGAGTGAGTTTGATATGAGCCTGCACAAAGTGTAGGGAGTGAGGAGTGAGATTAGCCCTTATAGAGCTTTCAACCTCAGAGGTTTGTTAAACACTCCAGTTGTCTGATTGAATATTAGGATAGTTATTGACGTTTTATCATCGCCATTATCTTTTTTACCGTAATTTATCTATATAAAAACTTGAGGTTTTTTGTTTGTCAATATACAGAAAATATTATTCATCTATACAGTTTCGGATGTACAAGTTGAGATGCTAATGTTACAAGTGTGTAATGCAGGCTGCTACAAAATAACAGAATCTTAGGGCCACTTCCAGTAGAGCTTGGGAGGTTACCAAAGCTTCAAACACTTGATCTTTCCAACAATATGTTAACTGGTGAAATCCCACCTTCTTTAGCCAATATCAAGACCCTTCAGTACTTGTAAGCATGTGAAATTACCATTTTACCCTTCGTTTTCGGGAGCAAATTATTATATATTTAGAACAATATAGGGAAGAAGTGTGCATGGGGAACTTAAAGAGATTCCAGTTTAGAGAACTTCAACATGCTACAGGCAACTTTACAAGTAAAAACATACTTGGTAAGGGCGGGTTCGAGATCGTGTACAAAGGGGTTCTATCCGATGGCACGGTTGTAGCTGTTAAGGGGCTCAAAGATGGGAACGCGGTTGGTGGGGTTCTATCCGATGGCACGGTTTATGATCCTGATTGTATAGAAACCGAATTAAAGTTTATAAGTCATGTTTGTTCTATATGGTTTTGGGTTTGTTGGGAATGTTAATCTTGTAAGAGGAATGCTGTATAAGTTTTTGGTTTTCTTGTAATAAAATGAGAACCAAATCTACAATTTACAATACAGAAAGCAGTAGCATATTTGTTAAGATTTTAAAGAGCTTAATAAACTTCATAAAACAATTCATATAAACAAAACAAATCGACGGTTTACTAAGTTTACACAGCAAACATCTGATTAAAGGTTAACAAGACGCGGTAAATGCGATCTTTTTACACATAGTTTTCAGTAAATGCAATGACAACTTCTGCTGATGCAGTTTCAAACCCTAGGTTTGCCATTCATACTTTAAATGTCATACGACACTATATGGCTCGTAACTAACAATAAACGTATTATCGGGGTTTAAGATAAAATATAAATGTTTAACTAACAAACCCTCTTGCTTGATTGACGAAAACAACAAAATAAATTATCTATAGTTTAAGAATGCTTGATTGACGAAAACAATAAAGTAAATTATCTATGGTTTAAGAAGTTATACATAAATGGTTTTTAATATAAACTGAAAATATAGTTTAAAACGTTAGTCAAATATAAGAAACAGACGTCCTTTATAACTGGGGTAAAAACAATTTAGTCATAATTCTCATCAAAAGCTAGCTATGTGAAAGGATAAAATGAGAAATCACTCATATGCCCATTTTGACTAACTATCTAGGAAGATAGCCTTTTGACTAAAAGTATTACATACATTATGAAAATATGAAAAGGGTAAAAATAGTTTTTTTTAACGCCAACAAAATCAATACTGAGCATTCTCAGGATACCCACTGGACCAAACGGATTACTCCGAGAGTAACCCGAGTCCACCACCAATTCCGGGGAAAACCCGGTAACCCACTCGCCTATAGGCATGGTGAAAATACCGGTAAAACCCGTTTGACTCAAGGATCATACCCAGGTTTCCCTAGGTCTCCTGTCATTACCCAGCCGTGCCTCACTCTACACCAAGTGGGAGTTGAACCAGCATCTCTCAAGAGAAATGCAAGTCTTCGACCACTTGATCTAAAAATAGTGACACGACATTCATGTGATTTAAACTTTTTTCATGCTATTTGTTTTTTCTTGGTTGCTATGCTGAGTGTCGGTGCCATACCAATACCGTAATAAACCAAACCCATATCGAATGGCTCCCCACCGCATCGCTCGGGTTTCCTACTAGAGACTCCCCAAATTTTGTTTTTATTGTTTTGTCCAGCTACTTGACTGTTTTGAACTCTTCTTGTTTTTAATTACATCTACTTCCTTGTTTTGTACTCTTCTTGTAAAATATCACCAAAGAATCGATAAACTAACAGAAAAACCAGTGCCATCATATCACGAATAAGAAAACTAACTTAAGTACTATACAATATATCACGAGACGACGGATAAACTAACGGTAAACAATTATACTATTGTAAATTGCCACTCCCGCCGCATCGCGCGGGTAAGTGACTAGTATATATATATATATATAGGGAGAAGATAATGCGAGAACCACCTCTTATTGCGAGAACCGCGAGAACCAATGTGAACACAACCAAAAATGTCTAAAAATAGCTAAAAATCACACAAATTTTTTCTAATATATTTTATATAAAAATCGCTACTTTTCGAAGCAAAAAAAAAATTAAATTTTTTTTTTGCCACTAAAAGTAGCGATTTAAGCATAAAAAATATTAAAAAAAAATTATATATATATTTTTTTTGATTTTTTTAGATTTTTTTAGATTTTTTTTTAGATTTTTTAAGGTTTTTTGGGGGTTTAGTTTTTAGCATTTTAGCTTGGGGTGGGGGGGGGGGGGGTTAGGTTTTTGGGGGGTGGGGGAGGGGGGGTTTAGGTTTTTTTTGGGGGAGGGGGGGGGGGTTAGGTTTTTTGGGGGTTTTAGTTTTTAGCATTTAGCTTGGGGGGGGGGGGGGGTTAGGTTTTCTTTTTTGGAGGGTGGGGGGTTTAGGTTTTTTTTTTTGGGGGGGGGGTGTCACACCCCGACCACGTAGAACATACAAAACGTGGCGGAAACGTCGGGGAGTGTTGTAACAGAATTATTGTTTCACAACCATGGCATACAAAGTTATATTTTATTTATTAAACAAGAGTGTTATTTTGTCTTAAACATGAAACAAAGAGTTCATAACATAATTAAACTAGTCTATCTTCATTTTTAGTCTCTAAGGCACATGTCCGCCCTAGTGTCACGATCATCATCCTACGCAATAGCACCTGAAAACACATGTGAAAATAGGTACGTTAGCATAAAAATGCCTGTGAGATACATAGGATTCGTGAAAAGAGGATTCATGACTTATGAGTTTAGAAAAAAGTTGTTTAACAAAAGTCAGTCATGAACCTTGTAAATTGTTTTGTTTTGTAAATCATTCAAAAAGCGATGATATGTATAAATAAGAGAATAATGTAAGATTAAATGAATAACCAAGTAAAATGAGTTTGTATAAGATAAGTTGTTTTGTAAATCAATGTCTTGTGAAAATAAGTTGTTTATGTAACACGTAATATGTCAAATATTGAAATGATTTAAGTAACGCTACGACATGTAATGTCATACAAACACTTATATATAGGAAGTACCAGCGGCATATCCACCATGCTTGTATCATATTACACGCGCCTCGTTACTCAAATTACTTACTCAAACCAACCACCAATGTAAATTGTTTATGTTTAAATGAATTGTCATGTGTTAATGTGTAAACCATATCGAAATGTCTATGTCCAATGTAAACCACTAAATGTGTATATCAATGTCAAAATGTTTATGTTTAATGTAGATCATGTAATGTGTACCCAAAAATATCATGTATGGTAAGTGAAATATATTAACTAAACCATATGTAAAATGCACAAAAACAAGGTATTGAAGTAAAACATGGTTTAAATCAAAGTTATGTTTTGTGGAACAAATTGCATGCTATACTGATACAAACATTTATGCGGTATTGTGAAAATGCATACATCCAAGCCTTGAGACTGTGGCGATAAACCCTTAAACAAATTAAAGGTTTATCTAAGTTATGTGTATCAAATTCGGTCATTCCTTTCAACTAAACCTACCCAGGATGTCCGGAACGGGAGTTGTCAATTCCTATGGTACCACTACCTACTAACGAACGGCGTAGCTAATGTTAATGAATGTATTGTTCCATTTTAAACAACCCAAATGTCATACCAAAATGTAAACATGTGATGAAAACAATTGTACTAAGTATGCACTCAATGGGCATACATAGCATGAAATGTAATGTGAAACAATGTACTAAGTATGCACACAATGGACATACATAGCATGAAATGTAATGTGAAACAATGTACTAAGTATGCACACAATGGACATACATAGCATGAAATGTAATGTAAAACAATGTACTAAGTATGCACACAATGGACATATATAGCATGAACACAATGAAATCATGTACTATAAATGTACTAATGAACATAGCAAGTATATGATGTGAAAGCAGAAAAGCACGAAAGTAACAAGCAGGCACATGTGTTTCACCCCAAAACAGTTTGGAAAACAGTAAAAGAGGGGTCTATGTACTCACTTGAGATTGCTCAGAAGTCCTAAGATAACCACCAAGCAATGCTAGAGATCACGGAATCAAACGGCACCTAATATAGGTAACTATGTTAATAAACCGGACCTATATCGGAGGATCGGATAGAATGAGGGTTCGTAAACCAAACGAGTATGGAGACTCGTGTAATATGGTTTAACAAAGCCTACATACTAAATGAAACCTAACATAAGTGCTTACGACCCATTACGACCCGTTTAGGTAGCTTATGCTACTTTAACGCGTCATTCGCGTGAAACGCGTTCGTACCGCCTAACTAGTCCTATGACAAGTAGAATATGCCTTAACATGCCTAATATTGTCGCCAAATCAGTTTAGATGTCAAAAGTTATGTCACATATGTTTATAATGAATTTTGGCATCAAAGGGTATTTTGGTAATTTACTTAAGGCATATAAACTACCTATCATACAACTACTTAAACGTCGTGACCATAAGGTATAACCTCGGAAGGTTATTCCCTACCTACTATGGTCACCTAATGTATTTGGTCGGATCCTAATGATCGACCAAATGGGTCGGGTTCGAAGGTATAAGCAATTTATCAGATCGCTTACCCTTACGACCCTAGACAACGTGGTAATCAGTAGGCATAGTCACAAGGGACTATAACCATCGTGATTACAATCACGTAGCGAAGTTCAAACGAACTTCGCATTGACCATAAACTGGTCAATGCAGAAAGTCAAACAAAGTTTGACTTTCGGACTCGAAAAGCAATAAAAGAACGAAGGAATACTTACGAAGGGTCCCCGAATGCTAATCTTGATTCAAGTAGCTCAGGTATGAAACAAAGGTTTCAACTTAGAGCTCCTCATATCAGATTCTAGTGGGTTTTGCAATGAAGTGGGTTGGGTATTTATAGATTTCGGTTCACTGTTAGGATCGTTTCTTGGATAACGTGCCTTGATCTCGCCCGTACACTTGTCGGAATGTTGTGGTAACTCATATTGCTCCCACCACAAGAGTTGGACACATGGCATTGGCCTTTGGAGGGGTTAAGGGCTGTTAACAGCTGTTTAAAAACAAGTTTCTGCATCTGACCCCTGCTTGCGCACCGTAACGTGTTTTGTGTTGAGGTGCGCAAGCACCTTGCAGACCAGAAGTTTGAAAAATGGCAAAACAGGCCCCTGAAGCTCCAAACTTGCTATTTAATGTATTTTGACACGTTTAAGCTCCGTTAACCCCATTTCTAAGATCTAAAATGAAGTTAAAGCATAGGGAACTTAAAATGTGCTCAAAAATATCTCAGATGTCGGTTCGTTTAGCCGTACGATCGCGATGTTCGGTTAATTACGACGGAATGCGCATAAGCGCGAAAAACGATCCAAATGACTCGACAAATGGATTTTTGACAAGCCAAACACTAAAGCATAATATTATAATGCTTACATAAATTTTTGGATGTCTGGATGTATTCAGAACGTAAGTTATGCGCGAAAGTGCAAACTTATGCACTTTTTGGCACTTTTAGTCCCTGAATGACCCAAAAGTTTATTTTAGCACACCGAACCCCTCAAAGCCTATTTCTAAGCTATGTAAAGGATATTTATGGTATGTTTAACTTATGGTCATGTTCCAGAATGTTCGTTACAGTTCAAATTGGCATACTTTCGCAGTTTGTCAAGTTTAGTCCCTGTAAGCGAATTAACTTGTTTTTGACATACCAAAGCCTTCAAAACTTATTTCTAAGTTATGTAAAGGTTATTTAAGGTATGTTAAGTATATGTTGATGTTCCGGAGTATTTTTCGCATTAAACTGATTACGTTTACGCACCAGTTTGCGTATAACTCTCCAGAAAGTGATATAGAGTTTGAAATTGAATAAAAGTCAAAACATGAAAAACGTAAAACACAACCAAACAAACATTGGGATCAAATAACATTGTTTTATTGATAACTGAACTGTTCACAATGATTACAAGCACAGATGTTACAGTCTCCCCTACTTGTGGAAATTTCGTCCCGAAATTTATTTAGTGGAAACTCGTGGGAAAAAGATGCGGATATTTCGCCTTCATTTGATCTTCGCGTTCCAAAGTAAACTCGGGTCCATGTTTAACTTCCCAGCGAACTTTGACCAAAGGAAGCGCTTGCGTTTAAGCCACTTGACTTCACGTTCCATGATTTCCACAGGTTTCTCGACAAATTTCAGTGTTTTATCAACATGAATTTCGTCAAGTGGTATGTGGAGGTTCTCATCAGCTAAACACCTCTTGAGATTGGACACGTGAAAGGTTGGATGAACATTTCCAAGTTCCGGATGGTCCAACGTATCTAGGTGCAAGGTTTCCTTTCTTTCCAAATCTGATCACACCTTTCCAAGGTGAGACCTTAAGTAATACTCGATCACCGACTTGAAATTCCAAGGGCTTGCGTTTTGGGTCCGCGTAACTCTTTTGATGGCTTCTAGCTGTCTGAAGGTTATCACGAACTTTCTTAACCTTATCAGTTGTCTCTAAAATGAGGGCAGGTCCAGTAAGCTGAGCCTCGCCAATCTCATTCCAGCAGACTGGTGAACGACATTTTTGACCATAGAGAGCTTCGAAAGGTGCCATTTTGATGCTGGTGTGATAACTGTTGTTGTAGGAGAATTCAATTAACGGAAGATGTGAATCCCAACTACCACCAAAGTCGATCACACAAGCTTTAAGCATATCCTCCAGAGTCTGGATTGTTCTTTCAGATTGACCATCCGTTTGCGGATGATAAGCCGTGCTCAGATTAAGTTGGGTCCCCATAGCAGATTGCATGGTTCTCGAAAAATGAGAAGTGAAACGAGCATCTCTGTCAGAAATGATGTTCAAAGGAACACCATGTCGAGCTACAATTTCATCCACATAGATTTTTGCAAGTTTGTCAGCAGAAAAATCCTCACGGATTGGCAAGAAATGCGCTGACTTAGTAAGACGATCAACGACTACCCAGATGGCATCATGACCTTTCTTAGTGCGTGGAAGTTTGGTAACAAGATCCATAGTAATGTTTTCCCATTTCCAAACTGGGATCTATGGTTGCACCAATAAACCCGAAGGACGTTGATGTTCAGCCTTAACCTTAAGACAAGTAAGGCATTTTGATACGTATAAGGCAATGTCTTTCTTCATACCAGGCCACCAATACTGAATACGAAGATCCTTATACATCTTATCTGAGCCAGGATGAATAGAATAACGAGACTTATAGGCTTCATCCATAAGCAAGGTGCGAAGGTTATCTTGGCTTGGGACCCACAAACGGTCCATGAAGTAATACGATCCATTGTCCTTCAGTTCCAGATCAGGTGTTATGTGATAGGGAAATTCCTTATCCATTAAACCTTGTGAAACACAAGATTGTTGAGCCTGAGAAATGCGTGCTTGGATATCGGATCGAGCTTGAATAACAAATTGAACACGTACACAATGAAGCTTAGTACGTTCCTTACGACTCAATGCATCGGCTACAACATTCGCCTTACCAGGATGGTAGCGAATTTCGCAGTCATAGTCGTTTAGAAGCTCGACCCAACGTCGTTGCCTCATGTTGAGTTCTTTCTGATTGAAGATATGCTGAAGACTTTTGTGGTCCGTGAAAACCACACATTTTGTACCGTATAAATAGTGTCTCCAGATCTTTAGAGCGAAAACAATCTTGTGTTTCACAAGGTTTAATGGATAAGGAATTTCCCTATCACATAACACCTGATCTGGAACTGAAGGACAATGGATCGTATTACTTCATGGACCGTTTGTGGGTCCCAAGCCAATATTACACGCGCCTCGTTACTCAAATTACTTACTCAAACCAACCACCAATGTAAATTGTTTATGTATAAATGAATTGTCATGTGTTAATGTGTAAACCATATCGAAATGTCTATGTCCAATGTAAACCACTAAATGTGTATATCAATGTCAAAATGTTTATGTTTAATGTAGATCATGTAATGTGTACCCAAATATATCATGTATGGTAAGTGAAATATATCAACAAAACCATATGTAAAATGCACAAAAACAAGGTATTGAAGTAAAACATGGTTTAAATCAAAGTTATGTTTTGTGGAACAAATTGTATGCTATACTGATACAAACATTTATGCGGTATTGTGAAAATGCATACATCCAAGCATTGAGACTGTGGCGATAAACCCTTAAACAAATTAAAGGTTTATCTAAGTTATGTGTATCGAATTCGGTCATTCCTTTCATCCAAACCTACCCACGATGTCCGGAACGGGAGTTGTCAATTCCTATGGTACCACTACCTACTAACGAACGGCGTAGCTAATGTTAATGAATGTATTGTTCCATTTTAAACAACCCAAATGTCATACCAAAATGTAAACATGTGATGAAAACAATTGTACTAAGTATGCACTCAATGGGCATACATAGCATGAAATGTAATGTGAAACAATGTACTAAGTATGCACAGAATGGACATACATAGCATGAAATGTAATGTGAAACAATGTACTAAGTATGCACACAATGGACATACATAGCATGAAATGTAATGTAAAACAATGTACTAAGTATGCACACAATGGACATACATAGCATGAACACAATGAAATCATGTACTATAAATGTACTAATGAACATAACAAGTATATGATGTGAAAGCAGGAAAGCACGAAAGTAACAAGTAGGCACATGTGTTTCACCCCAAAACAGTTTGGAAAACAGTAAAAGAGTGGTCTATGTACTCACTTGAGATTGCTCAGAAGTCCTAAGATAACCACCAAGCAATGCTAGAGATCACGGAATCAAACGACACCTAATATAGGTAACTATGTTAATAAACCGGACCTATATCGGAGGATCGGATAGAATGAGGGTTCGTAAACCAAACGAGTATGGAGACTCGTGTAATATGGTTTAACAAAGCCTACATACTAAATGAAACCTAACATAAGTGCTTACGACCCATTACGACCCGTTTAGGTAGCTTATGCTACTTTAACGCGTCGTTCGCGTGAAACGCGTTCGGACCGCCTAACTAGTCCTATGACAAGTAGAATTTGCCTTAACATGCCTAATATTGTCGCCAAATCAGTTTAGATGTCAAAAGTTATGTCACATATGTTTATAATGAATTTTGGCATCAAAGGGGTATTTTGGTAATTTACCTAAGGCATATAAACTACCTATCATACAACTACTTAAACGTCGTGACCACAAGGTATAACCTCAGAAGGTTATTCCCTACCTACTATGGCCACCTAATGTATTTGGTCGGATCCTAATGATCGACCAAATGGGTCGGGTTCGAAGGTATAAGCGATTTATCAGATCGCTTACCCTTACGACCCTAGACAACGTGGTAATCAGTAGGCATAGTCACAAGGGACTATAACCATCGGGATTACAATCACGTAGCGAAGTTCAAACGAACTTCGCATTGACCATAAACTGGTCAACGCAGAAAGTCAAACAAAGTTTGACTTTCGGACTCGAAAAGCAATAAAAGAACGAAGGAATACTTACGAAGGGTCCCCGAATGCTAATCTTGATTCAAGTAGCTCAGGTATGAAACAAAGGTTTCAACTTAGAGCTCCTCAAATCAGATTCTAGTGGGTTTTGCAATGAAGTGGGTTGGGTATTTATAGATTTCGGTTCACCTTTAGGATCGTTTCTTGGATAACGTGCCTTGATCTCGCCCGTACACTTGTCGGAATGTTGTGGTAACTCATATTGCTCCCACCACAAGAGTTGGACACATGGCATTGGCCTTTGGAGGGGTTAAGGGCTGTTAACAGCTGTTTAAAAACATGTTTCTGCATCTGACCCCTGCTTGCGCACCGTAACGTGTTTTGTGTTGAGGTGCGCAAGCACCTTGCAGACCAGAAGTTTGAAAAATGGCAAAACAGGCCCCTGAAGCTCCAAACTTGCTATTTAATGCATTTTTGACACGTTTAAGCCCCGTTAACCCCATTTCTAAGCTCTAAAATGAAGTTAAAGCATAGGGAACTTAAAATGTGCTAAAAAATATCTCAGATGTCGGTTCGTTTGGCCGTACGATCGCGATGTTCGGTTAATTACGACGGAATGCGCATAAGCGCGAAAAACGATCCAAATGACTCGACAAATGGATTTTTGACAAGCCAAACACTAAAGCATAATATTATAATGCTTACATAAATTTTTGGATGTCCGGATGTATTCAGAACGTAAGTTATGCGCGAAAGTGCAAACTTATGCACTTTTTGGCACTTTTAGTCCCTGAATGACCCAAAAGTTTATTTTAGCACACCGAACCCCTCAAAGCCTATTTCTAAGCTATGTAAAGGATATTTATGGTATGTTTAACTTATGGTCATGTTCCAGAATGTTCGTTACAGTTCAAATTGGCATACTTTCGCAGTTTGTCAAGTTTAGTCCCTGTAAGCGAATTAACTTGTTTTTGACATACCAAAGCCTTCAAAACTTATTTCTAAGTTATGTAAAGGTTATTTAAGGTATGTTAAGTATATGTTGATGTTCCGGAGTATTTGTCGCATTAAACCGATTACGTTTACGCACCAGTTTGCGTATAACTCTCCAGAAAGCGATATAGAGTTTGAAATTGAATAAAAGTCAAAACATGAAAAACGTAAAACACAACCAAACAAACATTGGGATCAAATAACATTGTTTTATTGATAACTGAACTGTTCACAATGATTACAAGCACATATGTTACAGGGGGGTGGGGGTTAGGTTTTTTAGCTATTTTAGGTTGTGTTCACATTGGTTCTCACGGTTCTCGCAATAAGGGTGGTTCTCGCATGAACTCCTCCCTATATATATATATATATAGGAAGGTCAACGTACAATATTCCTTGAAGTGCAATATGTACGATATTAAATCACGCATGCTATAAAAATCAAACCCTAATCACGCATGAACAAAAATACATAATCACGTATGAACAAAAATACATAATCACGCATGAACAAAATCAGAAATCGCGTATGGGGTAAACCCTAATCACGCATGTTATAAAAATAATTATGCATGTTATAAAAATAATTACGCACGTTATAATTTTCTCACGTACGCATCGCTAAGGGATATTGTATTCACTTATTTTTCAATATTTTCTATCTTAATAAGAAAGAAAAAACAATATATTTCTTTTGTTAGAGTTTTTCTTTAGTAAACTTTTCTAATTTTGGTAATCTTTTAAAAAACACTTTTTGGTAACTTTCTTCTTAGATTAGGCTTTAACCCTCTGACCTTCGATATGTTTTTTTTTTTTTTTGAAAATTAACTTTTATTCACAAGCGACCTCAACCGAGGGAAGCCCAAAACCAAAAACCAATTACATCAAATTAAATGAACACCAATCTCTCCAAACAAGACTTCTGTTCTTAGATCTATTGTGGTACCAATGAAATCCTAAAATTTTAATATCTTGAAAGATATCTAAGGTTTCTTTTCTTTTATTGTTGAATCTCCTATCGTTCCTCGCCGACCAAATACACCAACAGGCAATGATGATAATACCATGGAGAGCTTCACTTGCAACCTTGTTCAAGCGAGCATGTTCATGAATATGGAGATGGTCTTGGATATGTAAATGCAAAGTTTTTTTAGGGCTAAAATCTCACCACACATATAATTTGTAGAATTTGACCCTCAACCAATTGGTTAAAGAATCCATACATCACTTCACCATGATGATACATACAAGTTTCTTCTCGGTTAATCTTGGTCAAAATTGGTGCATTAAACAATGCTATATCCAATTGAAATAAATCTCTAATACTACAGTGGTCAATAATGGCATCTTATTACAGTTTTTAAACTCATATTCACTTTGACGACAAACTCACTTTTTCTTTACGTATGCGATGACGATGGCTCAACCTGTGGATGAACCTGCAGTTTGCGTGATAGGGCCTGAGTTCATAATCCCAAATCCACTTGAAGTTATAGTGGATACAAATTCAAAAGGCAGCCTTCTGGTCACAGATATTAACCATAAAGTTATGCTCAAAGCCAAAGAGTGCAACACAATTTTCCATCATCAACTGTTGCTGCTCCATGCCGATGATAGACCTATTGCGATGGTCCGAGACAAGGTGATCTCTAATCTTCTAGTGATCTTTGAAGGTTTGATTAGACAACCGACATGAACTGATGTTTCATTTGTTCTGCAGTTGATGACTGGACATAAGCAATGGAAAGTATATTTAGGCGACAGTATAGCGAAATCAGATATGATATTTAGCACACAAGCGGCACATGTCGTAGGATCTAGAACTAATGTTCATGTGTTCTTGGCAAACAAGAAAAGAAAGAAGGATCCATGGGATTTCTTGATCAAAGGAAGTTGGTCCAAGAGAAACTGCACGATATATATGGGACATGTGTCAAATATAATCGCCCAGGTAATTTTTTCAACATTTTACACGTCTTTTTGGTAATTTAGTTTCCGTAAATATCATATTTCATTAATCTTGTAACTAAGATCCTCAAATAGCATGTAGCTCGAAGCTTGCTCGTTTTGCTCGCTAAAGTAACCCCAACTTTTATATTTTATTGTACACATCAAATCTTTTAAGCCCAACTTTTCATCATTATTTGGTGCAGTTTACATCAATATCCTTTTTTTTTTCATTCAAGTTTTAACAATCAAACTGAGTTAAATGTTTAACCCAGGCCAAACCAACATATGAAAATTTGGGAATTTCACCAAAATAAACATTTGACCATAACTATTACAAAATGAGGATTGACCATGGGAAAATTACAAAAATGAACTTTGACCAAAGCTATTTTTACCAAAATAAACATGTGAAGTGGCTAAGGTTACAGAACACACGAAAATCCATTCAATTTAGAACTTCACATGTGACCGAACCATCTAAAATAAACTCTGGTGGCCCCACCATAATACACAACAGGAAATAACCATGTGTTTAAAGAGTCTAGATAGACTCTTTAATTAGTTCATCGTCTGAAATTTAGAGTCTACAACCGAGGAAGCTAAGCTTTTAACTAAAGCGACTAGGTTCAAATGTAGAATCTAGGCTTATCGGCTTCAATTAAAAGTTTTGCCTCTCCATTTAAAAGCTTAGATTAGACTCTTTAGTTGTAGAGTCTAAATGTAAGATACATGAACAAATAAAGAGTATATATAGACTTTTAAACACCTGGTTATTTTCTTTTGGATATCAGGGGGCCACCATGATTTAAGAGTCTATTTTTAGACGCTTCGGACACATGTCAGGTTCCGAACTTAATGAATTTCGTGTGTTCCCTAACCTTATCCACTTCACATGTTTATTTAACGGGTTTGGTAAAAGTTGATTTTTCGTCATTTTCCTGATTTTTATTCCATGAACATTGAAAAATTCAGAAATAATAAATGACATGACATAATTCAACTATGATGAAACTTGCACCGGTGACGTGGCGGTTCCCGGACGAGGCATGCATCCAGGGCCCAAGGGAATCAATAAATTGATGTGGTTTTAGGAAAAGGTAGCTTGACACGTAGCACGGGCCAAATTTTCGCCAATTGCCTTTTACCACTAATAGAATTATGAAACGTGACAAAAACTTTAATAGGCCTCTTTACCACTTTGTCGTTTGGCCATCAAAAAATGATGATAGGGAGTTTTCTAGGTTTTGAGAGGGAAAAGGTGGTATGGTAAATGATGGTAGGTTCAAATCTTCATAAAAAAACATGTCACGTGTCATCATCAAACAAAAACATCATGGAGAAATTAAGTTTAACCATTATCTCCTTGTGCATATTATTAGGCAAATTGGATATGGTCAAAGTTCATAAAAGACAAATTCTTAGACAATGTTGATTTAAATAAAACTTGAGGGTATAACCCCAAAGTAACCATGGAATAGATTGATAGAAGATCTAATCTTGTAGATGCGCACAATGGAAGTGTCAGGGAATGAAAGGTTCGTTAAGGACAGATTCATGTTGGAAGTTTTTGCTAATGTGGACTATGCGTTCGTGGTGGCACTTATTGCGATTGTGGATGCTACCAAAAGCACCACAATGAGAGATAGAGTTATCGAAGTAGTTACTGATGGCGTCATTGAATCAGCTTTTGGTGGAATGGGTCCCTAGTTGTATTACTTACATTTACCATACGTAAATTCATCTTCGGATAAATTGCTTTATCTATCTGAATCTCTATGGCATTCAATTCATTTATTTCCATTTTTTAGTCTCATTTATACGGTATTTGCTAGAAAGATAACAAGATCATAGGTTTTAGTTCTATCAATCCTACTTGGCTTCCAAGTGGTTTGTTTTGAAATTTGGTGGGTTTTCTTCCTTTTTTTTTTTTTTTTTTTTTGAAGAGGTACCCTACTCATCACAAAGGCATAAACATTTGGAATAGTGGACTTGTATCACAAAGGGGATCATCAATGATAGCATTGACAATCTATTCTAAGTTTTTTCAAGTTGGCTACATATTGTCATTGTATTGACAATATCTAGGATTCCAACAGAAATTGTTGGATGGAAAGTTAGGGACTACCGGTATCCATGGTGATCAGTATCCAACATCAAAACGTTCACGAGAGATCGGTAATGCTACCGACAATGAACTCTCTTCTTCTGCAAATCCAGTTTTCTACCCCATTATGATAATAATCCATTATATGGGGTACTTCCTTTCAAAAAAAAATCAAATTTGGTTCTTTTATACTCCCTCCGTCCCATTAAAAGTGTCATATTTTGAATTTTCAAAGTCTTTATTTATAAACTTTGACCTTAAATAATTTTGTTTGTGTAAGATAATACTTAGATGAAAGTTATATGATTTAAGTGTGTTTTACAAGTGTTTTTATCGGGTTAATTTTCATCAAGTTTTATATAACACAAAAAATATATAATTTAAGTCAAAGTTTATAAATAAAGACTTTGCCAATTCAAAATAGAACACTTTTAATGGGACGGAGGTAGTATGTCTTTCGTCGGCGGCATATTACTGTTTATTGAAGGGTTTATTATTTACAGAAAAAGTGTATCGCACAAAATACCTTAACGTACGAACTATACGCGATATCAATTACGCACGTTATGTTAAATAATAATAAATTTTGCATGTTACAAGAAAATTCCTTTTCTCAAGAATTCGCATGTTTTACAAATGATTTGGAATTCTCATGTTTGGACAAAAACACTTTTTCGCATGTTATATTAAAATCAAAATTCGCATGGTGTAAAAAAACACCCAAATCGCACGTTGAAGAACTAAATCGCACGTTAAAAATACAATCACGTACAATTTATACGTTAAGCCATTTTATACGTTAACTAACCTCATTATTTATATATCATATGTGAAAGAACTACTTTGGTTGAAACCGAGAAATTTGATGGTCGAATTAAAGAAAAGAAAATTGCTGGAGAAATAGAGAGACCACTTATGATATAATGCATGGAAAGTCACGATAATGGTTATGAGTTCTTAAGAAAATCTTTATTTTGGAATGTATATATTTAGGGTATGTTTTGCAAAAGTAGTTGGGGGCTAATGGTTGAAAGCTCGTAGCTAGTGATTGGTGGCTGAAAGCTGTTAACTGGTAGCTAGTAGCTGTAGCTTTTTAGATATATTTTTAGTACTAGTGGGGAACCCGCGCGTTGCAGCGGTGTCGACAATACACGGCCGTAAATCTCATTCCAGTCATATATATAGTGCCCTCAGTTATTAAATCCAAGTTATTTAGTGCCCTCAGTTAAGTTGCTTATTATTAAATTCTTCTTTGTATTTACCTTGACTTGAGGCGTCGTGACCTCAGTTCGGTACCAAAATCCGCATGAGACTTGTACCAAAAACGAACATTAACATGCACCAGCGTACATACATTAACGTTGACAACAAACACATAAATAATAGCCGATAATGAAAATCATAATTTAACAGAGCCCGAAAGCATCGATCATGATAAACAAGTGTAAGCGTGAAATATATAATGATGATAACCGAGTAGACAACTCAAAAGTATTGATCACTTTATCATGATTGAGCTTGAAGTTAAAGGCTTAGATCTCAAGTCGAATTTCGAGTTTAACCCGAGTTTGGCAATGTTCAACCATTTGAATTCTAATTTATCATTTCCCATAAAGAAGAACCAATCTCAACAAAACACCATCTGTATATAACATCCATCACAAAACGCATAAGTGGTACATATTGTCCATTCTACAAATAAAACTTGAATGGTGTACTAAATTTGCAGCACAGCCAAAAAAAAAAAAAAAAAGAATTTAGTAGTGTACCAAAGAATCAATATTCTAAATGGCTCCAGTGTACCAAAGAATCAATATTCTAAATGGCTCCAGTGTACCAAAGAATCAATATTCTAAATGGCTCCATCTTTACCAAACCTTAAATCTATGAGTCTAACACACATGATACAACCACGGTCTAGTCCGATAAGGCGATCCAACTTCAAGAACTCCCGTAAAGTTTTGCATAGACTCTCTTAGTCCTATACAACACAATCATACTCAAGACAAATACCATGAGACAAAGAACTGACAAGATTCCGCAAGTGATGGAGTAGCATATGGTTCCATAGCACGTCAGTGCTTCGCCATCCGTGAGCGTGTTAAGGTTTGTAGCACTTTGGATCTTGGTTTCATATTCATAAATGCCGCTAGCAATGACACCGGAGAAAATTAGTGAACCGGCCGGGCTAGCAAGTGTAAGAAAGTTATACAATGCACCAAAACTCTTTAGCACGAATAGTTCTGACCCAGCAGATGGCACAATGGCCCAATGGGCCCCGTAACACGATCCCATCACAACTGAGACAATGTATATCGCCCCGGGGGCACTAACGGCATAGTAGAGAAGTGAACACGACATCACTACTTGAGCCGCAACCATTGCCACTGGTCTCGGGTATGCATACTTCTTGTTGCCATAATAGTTTAAAAAGTTAAATCGCTTGGAAAAATCAAACTTATTTACATGTACATAGAGCTGCAAATGAAGCGAACATGTTATGGGTTACCAAAAAAAACATAATATACCTTAAGCACCCTATTGCCTCAAAAGCTTACGCGCGTTGCAGCGGAGTCGATAATTTATGTTAGTTTATCAAAATTTCACCTGTAGTCTCCACTTGGCTGACCATTAAACAAAATTTCATTTGCAAATGTTTTGACTGCAAAGTCAATGCACTGGTCAGTCCAATTATCATCATCCTCAGTTAGCATCCTCTGGAATGGCATAACACAGGTTACCATTATCAGCAGGTTGTTTTTCCAAATTTACCCATGTTGCTTGCTTCACTTCGCCTACTCTGTTACCCTTAGTAGGGCCCACACTTGTCGGGTTAGTCCTATGACACATCTTTTTTTTCATTTTTATGATCGAGCAGGTGAACTAAAATGTAAATGATGTTGGTGTTGTTGATCAACACCTGGTCGATGCTTTACACAGAAAAAAAAGAAACACGAATGATCGTAGCCAAAAATCAGAAACACAGGTGACTATGTAAACTTGGTAGACCTTTGACCCGTGTGATGTCAAAAGGTCGACCCGATCACCATTTTAAACTGGCGCCTAATTGGACTAAATGAGGAGTTGATGATACCCTTAGTGGGGCCCACACTTATCGGGTCAGTCTCATGACGTTCTTTTTTTTTTCTATTTTGATTGTAGCCAAAAATCATGACATGGGTTCCTTCCATGTTACCCATTGCTGAATCTGGATGCTCTTGGTTTGAAGTGGAAGCAACATCATTGTTTTTCAGTTCACTCACTTTATGAGTTTCATTTTTTGAATTCTGATTACTAAAAAATAAAAAAAAATATTAGTTTCAGATATGATCAAAACCAAATAAGAGAACAAATTGAAGTAATGATGTGTACCTCAAAAATATATTCGTTATCGAATGAATCAAGAATTGTATTCCAAGTTATTGGATTGGTGGCATAAGAAACAATGAATACTTAGGAAATTGTCAAAGCTGGGTTCTGGCTGAACATCATAAGGTCATCTTCTTTAAGGAATGTATTTCCATCAAATTTGAAGTCACCGGTAGAAGCACCAAAAATGGTTCATCAAGCAAATAATCCACATCAAAATCCTCAGTGTTGCTTGTTTCACTAATGTATTAATTTTTTTTTTAGATGTGGGTCCAACTTGTTCTGTACAGGCAAATCAAACAAGCATGATAAGAGGTAAAAGTTTAAAACTACTAATAAATTACAGCAATAATAGCACATAGGGTAACTGCCATTCGCATTGAACCTCCAAGGAATGAAGCAGCTCCAAGTAAAGCGTACCTGAAAATATATTATTCCCATGTAGAATCCTGCAAGCTTGATCATTTCTTGACAATTAGAAGGCCAAACTCATCAGTTCGTTTATTAATTATACAAAAGAAAACAAAATCTACCATAAACACACTATTAGACACCCAACCCAAACACTCCACTTTGCAAGACATGAAGTTGCAAATCTTTCCTTGGTTTAATGTATTTGTTAAAAAAGACATAAAAGTGGTTAAACAATCAACCCAGTGAGGGAAGTCTCCTTATATTAACGACAATAATCACAATCAACTCGAACATAAGCAAAAGTTATGTCACCCATCTGCCAATTTATGAAGAGTCACTCTTTAATATTTCGAGCTTCCTCTAAAGAATCCGGTGCCCTTCCTACGCAATATATGAAATTATGAATGAATTCTTCTTTTAAAAGATTCTTTGCCTATTTCATAACAAAGTAATATTGATTTTTAATCATAATCTGCTATTAACACTAAGAAAAATCAATAAAATGTAATTGTGGGTTAACGCAGTTCATTCTAGCCTGTACTAAAAATGACCAGGTAGCCTAGACCCATTTTAACCCATTAATCCTACTGCATACTCCCTGTATTAGCAACAATAATCAGAATGAACTTGAATATAAGCAAAAGTTATGTAATAAAATCAAATAGACTTCTAAAAGGGCACCTTGTCAAAAACCCAGATGAAGCTTTTCAAGGGTTCTTCAAAATTTCCTAGGAAAGCAGCAATGAGTCGATTAATTCGAACTAAAATTCAGCAGGCAATTGAAGGTAGACAATCAGAATCCTAGATGATGACTCGATCAGAACCCAAGACGACGACAAACCATCACCGAGCATTAGTAGTTACCAATCAAAACTGGGATTCGATACGATAATTTAAACTGTTTTGTTTCACAACTCAAAATTGAAAACTCATACCTGTGGTCCGCCGAATGTGTTGAATAATCTCGCCTTCGTTCATCTTCAATCAGTCGGCAAGCAACAACCATCGCGTCAGACAGCGGCAGTGGGGTTGGCAACGACGGTGAAGGGAAACCCTCACACCTCACTCTCCTTTATAACAATATGATGAAACTGGATATAAATGGATGAAAACTTGCTCATTTGTACGATTCGTCTTCTTCACGGGGAGAATTAGGGTTGCTGCCATCCAATCGTCCAGAATTGATTTCAATGATGTGACCTAATTGATTGTATTACTAATTGTAGTGACCCTTTGAGTCATCTTAGTAGTGTTATTCAGATGTAGACTTGATTGTGGGCGTAATCCATTGAATTGGGGGGGGGGGGCAAAATTGGGAGAAGATGATGAAACAACAGGGAATAAGGCAAGACCCTTCGCATGTCGTCTTAAAATTTCAAGGGTAAGTTAACTTTTAGTACATATGAGATATATCATATAGTATTATAGATTTGGCAGAGTAGCTGGAGGTTTTAATAAAATGTATAAAATGACCAAAATCGACATAACTAAAAATTTTAAAAGTTTGTGCATTAAAAATTTTATTATATTTGGAGGTTAAAATAATTATTTTTTTCCTAAAAGCTTGTAGCTACTTCTAAACGCTACTATTAGGAGCATTCAAACAAAAGCTTAAAGCTCCAAACCTAAAAGTTTCAAGCTCCTTCAACTAAATAAGACTTTTTAGCGAGTAGGAGTTTTTCATAAAAGGTTAAAGCTATAAGCTCCTAAAAGCCCCTAAAAGCTCTATGCCAAACATACCCTCAACCTAAATAAATCCTTTTTGTGACACATTGGGGACAATGTGCAATTTAAGTGTGGGGGAAGGTTAAAACCTTGAATCACTTGTCCTAAAATAAGCCTTTCACAAAACTCGTTTGGAACCGCTAAACACCCCAAACGTTTTCAAAAACTGTATTTTCTTTCTTTTACTTATCTTGCTTTAAGTTGGGAAAATAAGTTCTAAAAATAATGTTTTAATTACTTTACATCTAAAAACGTCATGATAAAAAGAACCAATTAAGAGAATTATAAAAATGCGCCTAACAAATCTTTGTAAAAATTTGACTTGTTTATATATAAGTATTTACACTATAACTTTTTTCCCACAAAAAGTGAGTTTTGAGACTTTATTGAGCATAAATACACATATATACTAATCGCTCAAATTTCCGTTTCTTGTGTGAATAGCCCATTTGGTTTTTACACGTCTAGAACTTGCCAAAACAATACATTCCAAGTCCTTACTGACGCTAATCCAAGTAAGTAAATGACAGAGGCATTATGACCAAGCCCGTTTTCATCCAAAAACTTTATTTTTCCTTGCTTTTTCACAAAAAAATAAAATAAAATAAAAACCTCCCCCTGGACAAACCATTTTGAGCCTTAGAACCTTTCGTTTCTTAAACCCGCAAAATTTTTGCAAAAATAACCACCCATCACCCCAAAAATCCAGCATTTTTATCTTTACACCCTTTATTTTCTGAAATGCGGCATTTTTGAAAATTAAAAAAAAGTGACTTAGTTATCTTATTCAAAAAAAAAAAAAAAAAAACTATATAGCTACTTATAATAAAATAAGCAAAAACAACATTAGCATTTTTATCTTTACACCCTTTATTTTCTGAAATGCGGCATTTTTGAAAATTAAAAAAAAGTGACTTAGTTATCTTATTCAAAAAAAAAAAAAAAAAAAAAAACTATATAGCTACTTATAATAAAATAAGCAAAAACAACATTGCTTATAATTATGTAGTTTTAACTAAGTCACAACAAAATATTTTTTTCAAAAGAAAAGCTGAAATTTTACTATTTTAGCCACTTCCAAATAAACACACCTACCTGAGCCTTAGCCTACCCTTTAAAAGTCCTCTCGATACCTACAAGGATTAAAATGTCAAAAAGAAGGAGGTTTGATTACTTCTCAAGCCTATAGAAGGAGTAATTCCAAATCGGGTAGGAGCGTTCTCACTTATACATTTTCGGCCGAGTATTGAATGATTATTTATGAGGTGTGTAAAACGTGTATATAACCAAAAAGAGTTTTATAAAGGCATGCTATGTGGTGTGCGTGAAGCGTGATATTATTTTATTAATATTTTGAGCCCATTTTACGCATTAGTCAAGTTTTAAATTTATAAAACACGATATTATACTAACACTAAACACACAATTGGGCAAGTGCACCCATCGCGAGTGTAGTATAGTATTGGTAAGATACCGAGGTCGTCCAAGGTCACAAGAGCTTTTAGTACCGGTTTATCCTCAACGTTCAATCGATCCAATTTTTTTGAGAAAAGTTTTGAAACATGAAAATAAAACTAAAAATGAAAAGATAAACAAATTAAAAACAAATAGACAAGATAGAATCACTTGGATCCAACTCATCTTTAATGTATCCTTTGATGATTTTCGCACTTTCAGACTTTTTAAGAGATTATCTTAGTCATAGTAGTAGGCCCCTCTTTTGAAGGTGACGTTACCCTCAACCCAGTGGTTTGAGTCAGCAGGGATACAATCCCAAAGGGTCAGAATATTGAAAGACAATTAAGTTAGTAATTAACGCGAAAAGTGGTAGGCCCCTCTTTTGAAGGTGACGTTACCCTCAGCTAAGTGGTTTGAGTCAGCAAGGATACAATCCCAAGAAGCCGGTTTAAAGTATTAATAGTAGTTTACATGTGAGGGGTTCAAGCTATTCGCACCCCCGCCATCCAATACCGTTGGGCATTGAAGGAAGTCCTAGTAAGCTTAAACCAAGTCCTCGCAGAATCTATACACTGAACGAGACAAGAACTTTACCAAACCACCCTCCTAACCCCATTCCAGGTAGTTAACGCGCTTTATATAGACCGTAAAGACACGAATGAGCAAATCAATGACATCATGAAGAAATGGTAAAGAAAATTCACTTTCAACATAAGAAACTAGTTATTAAAGTCACTAATACAAACCCAATTAAAAAGTGCCGAAAGATTAAAAATCAAAAGTAATACATTAAAGACTTGTCTTCACCAAGTGATGTAAGAGTTTAGCCAAACATGACCTTTGATTGACAAGAACTCTTATGATCAATCTTGGATCCCGGTACTACTACACACTCTAAAGATGGATGATGGATGATGGTGGTGGGTGTTGGTGTTGTAGTGGTGGTGGAGTGGTGGCAAAGTGGGAGAGAAGTGGTTTGCCAAGGGATGCCTTTGAAGTGAACCAAGCACCCCTATTTATAGCCAGAACAGAGCCCTGGCCATGGCCCCCGTTGTAACAACCCGCACCTTCGTGCTCGTTACTCTCGTTACGCCTAGCACCAGAGATTCGGATCACAATGTAACTATATCGCTTACAACGCTACATCGCTTATATCACATACTTTCAACATGCTATATCGCACATCACAACGCATACTACACTAAGGCTAACGATGACATCACATGAGTTCTTAGATTACTCCCCCCGCTCGTCGTGATAACGATGACTTTGCGTGAGTACTTAAGCCACTCCCCTCGCTCGTCGTGATGCAACGCAAACGCTAACGCAATTACTTATACTATGACCTGTTATATGTAATAATAATAATATCTGAGTATTAAACATATCTAAACGCACACTCGCTGGCACGCGCAACTCAATTTATCGCACTGAAACGCAACCTAACACGACGCTACTTATCTCGCTAAAATGCTTAAAGTATCCACAATGCGTAACACAACAAAACACGCCGAACGAAACGAAAGTTGGAAAAACTAACTCGCACCAGTCGTCTGATTGAATGACCATTCGATCGAATGATCATCCGACCGGATGACCATCCGATCGGATGGCTATCCAATCGACTGACCATCCGACCCATGCATTTGCACCGCCTTAACTCTCCCTCACCTATAAATAGGGCCATTGTGTCTCATTTCAACACTTTGGTTCTTCTATCTGACCAACTCGCTCCCAGCTCGGTCTCAAGCACATTTCACTCGATTCCAGAATATTTTCGCTAACTCCAACGCGCTCCCAATCAATTCAATCAAGTTGCTTGTTAAACACCTACTGTGAGTATACTTGACCCCCTTTTAAACGCTTTAAACACACTTTCAGGTGTATTATATGTTCTTACCGAAAACACGTTTATTAAAATGCAGTCTATACTCTAAACTATTATCACATGCGAATTACTGCCGTACATATTTACACGTGATACTTGATACATATGTGCTAGGTTTTTTACTCGCGACGTCCCACGTTAGCTAATATGGTACTATAGTTGGACTCACACCCGACGGGGTTTAGTTAAGGGAATCACGCCCTTTTAGGGATCTCGAATCGCAGTCATCGAGTGACTTAGCTGGTAGTATTCGTCTTGTAGTATGCATGTTGTGTATCTCGTTTATGTATGTGGAAATTCGCAACGCTTTTATCTACTTTATACTATTTCAAACCTGTATACTCGCAGGTACATTTTTGTACTGACATTATTTTAACGTATGTTGCAGGTTAATCGCAGACTATCTCGAAATCAAGCTAGGAAGTCTAGAAACTCACATTAAATCTAGGTTGGCGGATTTGTATTGTTTGCGAGAACATGTAATCTGTATAACTGTTTGCTGATATATTGTTTATTAGTATGGGATAATGAACACATTAAATATAGTCACTAAATAGTTGTTATGGATTCTCTTGAGCAATGTGATTCGCCTAGTGTCGCGCCCCGATGATTTCGCCATCGGTTGGGATGTGACATTTCGGGTTCGTTTTTCATGTACGGGTTGTATTTGGGAGTGTTTAGGTCGTTTTCGAGGGTTGTTATATCCTCCCATACCTTGTTTTAAATCTCGTCCTCGAGATTTGGGCCATGATATATTCTTGGGGTTACATCACGTCTTTAAGTTAGTAAGAACAGTATATCAAGGTGTCTGAGAAAGAATCGAAAGATAAAATATAAAGATATCATAGAATAATTAGAATTCTAGGGTCCCAAAAATTTAGTTTCAGGAATTGATGTTAACTGAACGAGATGAAATGGTACAATCTTCAAGGTGACTGAGTTTCATAAAGCAATCGAGATATAAGAATCGAATGTGAATGACTTTTTAGATACAATAGGATTTGATATCAAGAGAGAACTTACTTCGATTGTCAATTGAGGAAGACTCTGAGTCAATAATCTCAAATGAGGATAGAAGTGTGAAAATTGATTTGTCAACTACCAAACCACAAATCAGTGACATTTCTTTGGGATACACCGAAAACACAATAGAATTTAGTGTATCATTGTCCTGATACATAATTGTATCAAGACTACTTGAATGATGAGTCGAACGAAATACGTATGAACTAATATGATTAGGGTTTATGATTAGCTCAAGTTATTAATTTATACAGACACCACAAGGTGTTGTAATGATTGAAAGAATTCAATGATTACGATGACCGAACGAATTCACCGTTCTCGAAATTAATTGAAAGTTTCGATGAAGTGAATCTGGATATTCAAAACATTGGATTTTCAAGTGAAGGAATAAATGAATATCGTAGGATTGATTAATGATGAAAGAAATGTTGGAGGTATATTGGAATAAGAATTTAGGTACCTTTATCTTAACACAAAATTGCATTAAGACTGGTTTAGGATAATGAATCAATGGATAGATAAATTCGTACCTCAGGTGTGAAAATGAAATGAGTTCAAGTTTCAGAGAAATCTCCACCGCAAGGTGTCGTGTTTTAACAAATGATTCATTGGAGTTGAAGACTTTAAACAAGTCTACTATGATTCAGACAAATGAGATTATCTCTGTCACACCCTGACTTTTCCGGAAGCGCGATTATGGTGTGACTTTCTTAATACCATTGCATTCAATCATAACAACAACTATATGATATAAACCATAGATTTGTCATCCATTAATTTAGTTTAAAAACATGACAACATTGTCTTAAAACATAGAAATTCAAATGCGAGTACAAACCATGCAACTTGTTTAAGAGTTCACAAAGACTCGACAGATGACATTAAATAAAACCAGGATTTGGAATACGCGTCTCGTCCAGGAATAAGACACTCGGACCAAACCCGAAGACCATGGATCACATCTTTTATTCTTAAACCACACTTGGAACTTCCGAACGCCCGCCAGATGCACAACTAATTCCCTGAAATATATGTGTTTTGAAAACATCAACAAAAGTTGAGCGAGTTCGTGTGTTTGTTTGTGTGAATGAATAAACCTTTGAAAACATTGTAAGTATGTATATAAGTTTGTAAATCCCGGTATGAAAGCAACAAGGAAAAACAGATCACCAATGGTTTGCAAGGCCATTGATATGTGTGAAGTGATGCAGGAAAGCTCAAACCTAGCAGACTTTGCACCGGGCCTTCGGCTGTAAGACATAGTCAACCCATGGGACACCCTGATACAACATGGGCGGGGCTCGCTACACCCAAATAGATCTATCACTCATGTCCATCGGTCCTACAACGAGGATTGATGGCCTTAAGCGTTATACCCACCACTCACATGATCTAGAAGTACCCTTCCTTAGCTAACCATACCAAATAATAACGTTTGTAAACAGTTGTAACATGTACTTCACCCCCGAAATTATAAAACTGAAAGCAGTAAAAGAATAGGGGGGAACACGAAACTCACAGTCTTGCGGCTTCAACAATCGTAACTCAAGCTCCTTAGGTGAACACGACTACCTACAACGTACTAATGTCTATTAGACGAACGGGTCGTGCCTTGGCTTAGTGTTAATGTCTTTGAGTTACGTTTCTTTGTATCTTCGGTATTATTCTAATTTATATAATTATTTGTTAAAATAAATAATAATATTTTAACTTAAACTATATTTATTAACTTTTGGAATAATAATATATTTCTGACTTGATACACTTCGGGTATTTATACATGTAGTTCCTTCCCAAGGATGAGGGTATTTGTATTTGTATTCTTATACTTGTATAATTTTGCCATGTATTAGGGTCGTATTCCGGTGTAAATTTATACGTACGAGAATACGTATTTTTATTTTATTCAATAAGTATTCTTATACTTAATTTCATATTAATTATTTTGGAATATTATCTTTAATAAGGATTCAATATATATTTCCAAAATATATATTTTAAAAACGTTACATAGAAAAATTATTCATAATTTTTCCTTGGCAAAAATATTTGAATTTTCATTTAAGTTCCAAAAATAATATATTTTCAAGTCTAACTTAGAAAATATGTATAAACTCATTTTCTCCAAAAATGATTTATTTCATATTTATATGAGAAAGTATATCTTTACTCCCAATAATATTGTATTTTATCTTTGTGTAGGAAAATATAAATTTCTTAAAAATAATATATTTCTTAAAATTCCCAAGAAAAGATATATTCATACATGCCAAAATAATATATTTTTCCTCGTAAAAAATATGATATAACCTTGTAGTAATTGTAAAAATTATATTTTTGTTTCCTCGGTGTCCAAAATATTTTTTACCAAAAATATACTTGCGAGTAAATTTCCGGAATATTCTTGTGAGTTATATTCCTCGGTTTGGTTTCACCAATATTTTGTGTATGACTTGTATATTTATTCCTTGGAATTTTTGGTAATATTCTGGATTGTAATTCTTGTATTTTGATGTGATATATTATTTTAAGCCCTAAAATAATATAACTAATACACAAAATATACAAATAATCACACACATGGTGTATTCTAAATATATATTTCCTAAATACATATTTAGTCACTTTTATTTATAAAAATCAACCTCCAATATTATATATATATTTTTTTGTAACAAAAAATTATGGTAAATTTTATGTAACAATTTATTGTTGAAAATACACTTGTAAGTGCATGTTTATAAATATTTTTCTAAGTTTTTGGATTTTTAGAATTTGCCATAGTTTCCCCTAAAAATGGAGGTTTCCATGCTTTCAAGCATATCATTTTATTTTGTAAAAAATCATCACAATCAATCCACAATCAACAATAAACAACCTTTACTTACCTACTTGCCAAAAACAAGTAATAATCTACCACTTCATGAACTTGAATATTTGTAAAAATTTGTTATCCTTTAAAGTGTGTTTAGTTCTTTAAAAACTTCATTTCTAAAGAATATAGATGTTTACAACTTCAAATCATATTTTCTAAAAATATTTCTTTATGCATTCTTCTTGTTACACAAGTGTTTCTACACTTGTTTAACCACTAAAAATGAGATTTGTTTATGTAATAACCAAGATTAAATGAAACTCATATTTTTAATTTGGTTCCTTTAAAAAACCATTCATAAATCTTTAGATCTATATGATTTATAACCTACTTTGATCATTATTTTTCAAGAAAATCATTTATTCATTCAAGTTCATGCTTCATGTGTGGATGATCTATCATCCTACAATATTTCTACTTTCACATCTTGCTAGATTATGTTTTTAATCATGATCTAGCAAGATCTTATGATGATCAACATCATTTCTACAAACAATCAATGATCAACAAGCATAACAACTCATATTCATCAAGATTACTTCATTAAACATGCTTATATTCAAGTTTACTTCTTGTGATCTTTTGTGTTCTTGATGATTATCATTATGTTTCTTCTTTTAACCACTTAAAATAGAAGTAAACTAGCAAGATCAAGACTCTTACCACTAGCACAAGGCTAGGGATGATCAAGTGACGAAATGAGATGGATAAAAGCAAACAAGAGAGGTTCTTGAACTTCCGAAAGCTCTTAGCTCCTTTATGTGGCCTTTAACACCCTTGTATATGCTTAGATTGTATGAGATTGGATGAATGAAGGTGAGAGTATGGGGGTTTGGTTTCGGCCGAGAGCTCCAAGGGGTGTAGAGAAACTTGTGTGTGTTTCAATGTGTGTAAGTTATGAGTTGATGTCTTACATACTCTTTTATAAACCAAGTTCTCATGTTAACCCTTGTGTATTATGTCAAATAAAAGGGAACCATATCCATTATAATATTAGCATGAAATCTTGAGGTATGGGGTGAGCATGGGCCGATTACTAGGTGGGGGGGGGGGGGTAGTAGGGTAGGTTTTAACCATACTAGTTACATTATGGTTAAAAATCAAGTGTTAGTTAGTTACTAGATATTTATAGGGTGTTATGATGTTCGGGGACCATAACTAGCTTGGAAATGTTAAAACAATGCTTCTAGTGTAAATTTGATGTTTCGGGTAGTGTCCGGTTGGTTACTTGTTCGTTAAAGTGCTAAACTTTGCAGTTTAGTGTGCTTTATGTATCTTTTTGTGACACTTTTGATTCCCGACACTTAGGAAAGCATTCAGGACCATTTAACCACATTTCTGCATAAATTTAGATTGTTAAAGTGCTGATTTATGCTGAATTTTGCTGCATTCAGCACTTTGGGTGAGTTTTAGGCACTTTCCGGCACTTAAATTATCACTTAGAAAGGCAGTTTTGTGATCCTTACTTTCCTACACACTATACTAGTGTAGTACTTAGTTTCTTGCTCATTCTGTGTCTCAATACACTGTCTATCTATGTGCTGAGTTCTGTCAGCATTTTCCTGACTTATCAGATAACTGTGCTAACTGTACTTAATGCATCATTTGAGGCAATAAAGCTTTCATGCAATATTGGTATGACATTCAACAATGTATGATGCACATGTTTGTATATGGCAGTAATCAGAAAGTAGTTAATTACAATTCAGCATAGTCATTAAGCACTAATCATGGTTAATTAATTGTACAGATACCTGAATTTTTGACAGTTGTCACATTCTCCCCCTGTTAAGAAAATTTCGTCCCGAAATTTTAAGCTTTACCACTAGCTGTAGGGGTGTTAGGGAATAAATGCGGATATTTGGCTTTCATGCGGTCCTCACGCTCCCAAGTAAACTCTGGGCCGTGACGTGCGTTCCATCTAACCTTGACAAGCTTAACACTACTCCTCCGAGTCTTGTTAACTTTCCAATCAGTAACCTCAACAGGTTCTTCGGTAAAGTGGAGTGTGTCGGTCAATGTGAACTTCATCCGCATGTATGATCACTGTTTCTGATCTGGAACTGAAGGACAATGGATCGTATTACTTCATGGACCGTTTGTGGGTCCCAAGCCAATATTACACGCGCCTCGTTACTCAAATTACTTACTCAAACCAACCACCAATGTAAATTGTTTATGTATAAATGAATTGTCATGTGTTAATGTGTAAACCATATCGAAATGTCTATGTCCAATGTAAACCACTAAATGTGTATATCAATGTCAAAATGTTTATGTTTAATGTAGATCATGTAATGTGTACCCAAATATATCATGTATGGTAAGTGAAATATATCAACAAAACCATATGTAAAATGCACAAAAACAAGGTATTGAAGTAAAACATGGTTTAAATCAAAGTTATGTTTTGTGGAACAAATTGTATGCTATACTGATACAAACATTTATGCGGTATTGTGAAAATGCATACATCCAAGCATTGAGACTGTGGCGATAAACCCTTAAACAAATTAAAGGTTTATCTAAGTTATGTGTATCGAATTCGGTCATTCCTTTCATCCAAACCTACCCACGATGTCCGGAACGGGAGTTGTCAATTCCTATGGTACCACTACCTACTAACGAACGGCGTAGCTAATGTTAATGAATGTATTGTTCCATTTTAAACAACCCAAATGTCATACCAAAATGTAAACATGTGATGAAAACAATTGTACTAAGTATGCACTCAATGGGCATACATAGCATGAAATGTAATGTGAAACAATGTACTAAGTATGCACAGAATGGACATACATAGCATGAAATGTAATGTGAAACAATGTACTAAGTATGCACACAATGGACATACATAGCATGAAATGTAATGTAAAACAATGTACTAAGTATGCACACAATGGACATACATAGCATGAACACAATGAAATCATGTACTATAAATGTACTAATGAACATAACAAGTATATGATGTGAAAGCAGGAAAGCACGAAAGTAACAAGTAGGCACATGTGTTTCACCCCAAAACAGTTTGGAAAACAGTAAAAGAGTGGTCTATGTACTCACTTGAGATTGCTCAGAAGTCCTAAGATAACCACCAAGCAATGCTAGAGATCACGGAATCAAACGACACCTAATATAGGTAACTATGTTAATAAACCGGACCTATATCGGAGGATCGGATAGAATGAGGGTTCGTAAACCAAACGAGTATGGAGACTCGTGTAATATGGTTTAACAAAGCCTACATACTAAATGAAACCTAACATAAGTGCTTACGACCCATTACGACCCGTTTAGGTAGCTTATGCTACTTTAACGCGTCGTTCGCGTGAAACGCGTTCGGACCGCCTAACTAGTCCTATGACAAGTAGAATTTGCCTTAACATGCCTAATATTGTCGCCAAATCAGTTTAGATGTCAAAAGTTATGTCACATATGTTTATAATGAATTTTGGCATCAAAGGGGTATTTTGGTAATTTACCTAAGGCATATAAACTACCTATCATACAACTACTTAAACGTCGTGACCACAAGGTATAACCTCAGAAGGTTATTCCCTACCTACTATGGCCACCTAATGTATTTGGTCGGATCCTAATGATCGACCAAATGGGTCGGGTTCGAAGGTATAAGCGATTTATCAGATCGCTTACCCTTACGACCCTAGACAACGTGGTAATCAGTAGGCATAGTCACAAGGGACTATAACCATCGGGATTACAATCACGTAGCGAAGTTCAAACGAACTTCGCATTGACCATAAACTGGTCAACGCAGAAAGTCAAACAAAGTTTGACTTTCGGACTCGAAAAGCAATAAAAGAACGAAGGAATACTTACGAAGGGTCCCCGAATGCTAATCTTGATTCAAGTAGCTCAGGTATGAAACAAAGGTTTCAACTTAGAGCTCCTCAAATCAGATTCTAGTGGGTTTTGCAATGAAGTGGGTTGGGTATTTATAGATTTCGGTTCACCTTTAGGATCGTTTCTTGGATAACGTGCCTTGATCTCGCCCGTACACTTGTCGGAATGTTGTGGTAACTCATATTGCTCCCACCACAAGAGTTGGACACATGGCATTGGCCTTTGGAGGGGTTAAGGGCTGTTAACAGCTGTTTAAAAACATGTTTCTGCATCTGACCCCTGCTTGCGCACCGTAACGTGTTTTGTGTTGAGGTGCGCAAGCACCTTGCAGACCAGAAGTTTGAAAAATGGCAAAACAGGCCCCTGAAGCTCCAAACTTGCTATTTAATGCATTTTTGACACGTTTAAGCCCCGTTAACCCCATTTCTAAGCTCTAAAATGAAGTTAAAGCATAGGGAACTTAAAATGTGCTAAAAAATATCTCAGATGTCGGTTCGTTTGGCCGTACGATCGCGATGTTCGGTTAATTACGACGGAATGCGCATAAGCGCGAAAAACGATCCAAATGACTCGACAAATGGATTTTTGACAAGCCAAACACTAAAGCATAATATTATAATGCTTACATAAATTTTTGGATGTCCGGATGTATTCAGAACGTAAGTTATGCGCGAAAGTGCAAACTTATGCACTTTTTGGCACTTTTAGTCCCTGAATGACCCAAAAGTTTATTTTAGCACACCGAACCCCTCAAAGCCTATTTCTAAGCTATGTAAAGGATATTTATGGTATGTTTAACTTATGGTCATGTTCCAGAATGTTCGTTACAGTTCAAATTGGCATACTTTCGCAGTTTGTCAAGTTTAGTCCCTGTAAGCGAATTAACTTGTTTTTGACATACCAAAGCCTTCAAAACTTATTTCTAAGTTATGTAAAGGTTATTTAAGGTATGTTAAGTATATGTTGATGTTCCGGAGTATTTGTCGCATTAAACCGATTACGTTTACGCACCAGTTTGCGTATAACTCTCCAGAAAGCGATATAGAGTTTGAAATTGAATAAAAGTCAAAACATGAAAAACGTAAAACACAACCAAACAAACATTGGGATCAAATAACATTGTTTTATTGATAACTGAACTGTTCACAATGATTACAAGCACATATGTTACAGGGGGGTGGGGGTTAGGTTTTTTAGCTATTTTAGGTTGTGTTCACATTGGTTCTCACGGTTCTCGCAATAAGGGTGGTTCTCGCATGAACTCCTCCCTATATATATATATATATAGGAAGGTCAACGTACAATATTCCTTGAAGTGCAATATGTACGATATTAAATCACGCATGCTATAAAAATCAAACCCTAATCACGCATGAACAAAAATACATAATCACGTATGAACAAAAATACATAATCACGCATGAACAAAATCAGAAATCGCGTATGGGGTAAACCCTAATCACGCATGTTATAAAAATAATTATGCATGTTATAAAAATAATTACGCACGTTATAATTTTCTCACGTACGCATCGCTAAGGGATATTGTATTCACTTATTTTTCAATATTTTCTATCTTAATAAGAAAGAAAAAACAATATATTTCTTTTGTTAGAGTTTTTCTTTAGTAAACTTTTCTAATTTTGGTAATCTTTTAAAAAACACTTTTTGGTAACTTTCTTCTTAGATTAGGCTTTAACCCTCTGACCTTCGATATGTTTTTTTTTTTTTTTGAAAATTAACTTTTATTCACAAGCGACCTCAACCGAGGGAAGCCCAAAACCAAAAACCAATTACATCAAATTAAATGAACACCAATCTCTCCAAACAAGACTTCTGTTCTTAGATCTATTGTGGTACCAATGAAATCCTAAAATTTTAATATCTTGAAAGATATCTAAGGTTTCTTTTCTTTTATTGTTGAATCTCCTATCGTTCCTCGCCGACCAAATACACCAACAGGCAATGATGATAATACCATGGAGAGCTTCACTTGCAACCTTGTTCAAGCGAGCATGTTCATGAATATGGAGATGGTCTTGGATATGTAAATGCAAAGTTTTTTTAGGGCTAAAATCTCACCACACATATAATTTGTAGAATTTGACCCTCAACCAATTGGTTAAAGAATCCATACATCACTTCACCATGATGATACATACAAGTTTCTTCTCGGTTAATCTTGGTCAAAATTGGTGCATTAAACAATGCTATATCCAATTGAAATAAATCTCTAATACTACAGTGGTCAATAATGGCATCTTATTACAGTTTTTAAACTCATATTCACTTTGACGACAAACTCACTTTTTCTTTACGTATGCGATGACGATGGCTCAACCTGTGGATGAACCTGCAGTTTGCGTGATAGGGCCTGAGTTCATAATCCCAAATCCACTTGAAGTTATAGTGGATACAAATTCAAAAGGCAGCCTTCTGGTCACAGATATTAACCATAAAGTTATGCTCAAAGCCAAAGAGTGCAACACAATTTTCCATCATCAACTGTTGCTGCTCCATGCCGATGATAGACCTATTGCGATGGTCCGAGACAAGGTGATCTCTAATCTTCTAGTGATCTTTGAAGGTTTGATTAGACAACCGACATGAACTGATGTTTCATTTGTTCTGCAGTTGATGACTGGACATAAGCAATGGAAAGTATATTTAGGCGACAGTATAGCGAAATCAGATATGATATTTAGCACACAAGCGGCACATGTCGTAGGATCTAGAACTAATGTTCATGTGTTCTTGGCAAACAAGAAAAGAAAGAAGGATCCATGGGATTTCTTGATCAAAGGAAGTTGGTCCAAGAGAAACTGCACGATATATATGGGACATGTGTCAAATATAATCGCCCAGGTAATTTTTTCAACATTTTACACGTCTTTTTGGTAATTTAGTTTCCGTAAATATCATATTTCATTAATCTTGTAACTAAGATCCTCAAATAGCATGTAGCTCGAAGCTTGCTCGTTTTGCTCGCTAAAGTAACCCCAACTTTTATATTTTATTGTACACATCAAATCTTTTAAGCCCAACTTTTCATCATTATTTGGTGCAGTTTACATCAATATCCTTTTTTTTTTCATTCAAGTTTTAACAATCAAACTGAGTTAAATGTTTAACCCAGGCCAAACCAACATATGAAAATTTGGGAATTTCACCAAAATAAACATTTGACCATAACTATTACAAAATGAGGATTGACCATGGGAAAATTACAAAAATGAACTTTGACCAAAGCTATTTTTACCAAAATAAACATGTGAAGTGGCTAAGGTTACAGAACACACGAAAATCCATTCAATTTAGAACTTCACATGTGACCGAACCATCTAAAATAAACTCTGGTGGCCCCACCATAATACACAACAGGAAATAACCATGTGTTTAAAGAGTCTAGATAGACTCTTTAATTAGTTCATCGTCTGAAATTTAGAGTCTACAACCGAGGAAGCTAAGCTTTTAACTAAAGCGACTAGGTTCAAATGTAGAATCTAGGCTTATCGGCTTCAATTAAAAGTTTTGCCTCTCCATTTAAAAGCTTAGATTAGACTCTTTAGTTGTAGAGTCTAAATGTAAGATACATGAACAAATAAAGAGTATATATAGACTTTTAAACACCTGGTTATTTTCTTTTGGATATCAGGGGGCCACCATGATTTAAGAGTCTATTTTTAGACGCTTCGGACACATGTCAGGTTCCGAACTTAATGAATTTCGTGTGTTCCCTAACCTTATCCACTTCACATGTTTATTTAACGGGTTTGGTAAAAGTTGATTTTTCGTCATTTTCCTGATTTTTATTCCATGAACATTGAAAAATTCAGAAATAATAAATGACATGACATAATTCAACTATGATGAAACTTGCACCGGTGACGTGGCGGTTCCCGGACGAGGCATGCATCCAGGGCCCAAGGGAATCAATAAATTGATGTGGTTTTAGGAAAAGGTAGCTTGACACGTAGCACGGGCCAAATTTTCGCCAATTGCCTTTTACCACTAATAGAATTATGAAACGTGACAAAAACTTTAATAGGCCTCTTTACCACTTTGTCGTTTGGCCATCAAAAAATGATGATAGGGAGTTTTCTAGGTTTTGAGAGGGAAAAGGTGGTATGGTAAATGATGGTAGGTTCAAATCTTCATAAAAAAACATGTCACGTGTCATCATCAAACAAAAACATCATGGAGAAATTAAGTTTAACCATTATCTCCTTGTGCATATTATTAGGCAAATTGGATATGGTCAAAGTTCATAAAAGACAAATTCTTAGACAATGTTGATTTAAATAAAACTTGAGGGTATAACCCCAAAGTAACCATGGAATAGATTGATAGAAGATCTAATCTTGTAGATGCGCACAATGGAAGTGTCAGGGAATGAAAGGTTCGTTAAGGACAGATTCATGTTGGAAGTTTTTGCTAATGTGGACTATGCGTTCGTGGTGGCACTTATTGCGATTGTGGATGCTACCAAAAGCACCACAATGAGAGATAGAGTTATCGAAGTAGTTACTGATGGCGTCATTGAATCAGCTTTTGGTGGAATGGGTCCCTAGTTGTATTACTTACATTTACCATACGTAAATTCATCTTCGGATAAATTGCTTTATCTATCTGAATCTCTATGGCATTCAATTCATTTATTTCCATTTTTTAGTCTCATTTATACGGTATTTGCTAGAAAGATAACAAGATCATAGGTTTTAGTTCTATCAATCCTACTTGGCTTCCAAGTGGTTTGTTTTGAAATTTGGTGGGTTTTCTTCCTTTTTTTTTTTTTTTTTTTTTGAAGAGGTACCCTACTCATCACAAAGGCATAAACATTTGGAATAGTGGACTTGTATCACAAAGGGGATCATCAATGATAGCATTGACAATCTATTCTAAGTTTTTTCAAGTTGGCTACATATTGTCATTGTATTGACAATATCTAGGATTCCAACAGAAATTGTTGGATGGAAAGTTAGGGACTACCGGTATCCATGGTGATCAGTATCCAACATCAAAACGTTCACGAGAGATCGGTAATGCTACCGACAATGAACTCTCTTCTTCTGCAAATCCAGTTTTCTACCCCATTATGATAATAATCCATTATATGGGGTACTTCCTTTCAAAAAAAAATCAAATTTGGTTCTTTTATACTCCCTCCGTCCCATTAAAAGTGTCATATTTTGAATTTTCAAAGTCTTTATTTATAAACTTTGACCTTAAATAATTTTGTTTGTGTAAGATAATACTTAGATGAAAGTTATATGATTTAAGTGTGTTTTACAAGTGTTTTTATCGGGTTAATTTTCATCAAGTTTTATATAACACAAAAAATATATAATTTAAGTCAAAGTTTATAAATAAAGACTTTGCCAATTCAAAATAGAACACTTTTAATGGGACGGAGGTAGTATGTCTTTCGTCGGCGGCATATTACTGTTTATTGAAGGGTTTATTATTTACAGAAAAAGTGTATCGCACAAAATACCTTAACGTACGAACTATACGCGATATCAATTACGCACGTTATGTTAAATAATAATAAATTTTGCATGTTACAAGAAAATTCCTTTTCTCAAGAATTCGCATGTTTTACAAATGATTTGGAATTCTCATGTTTGGACAAAAACACTTTTTCGCATGTTATATTAAAATCAAAATTCGCATGGTGTAAAAAAACACCCAAATCGCACGTTGAAGAACTAAATCGCACGTTAAAAATACAATCACGTACAATTTATACGTTAAGCCATTTTATACGTTAACTAACCTCATTATTTATATATCATATGTGAAAGAACTACTTTGGTTGAAACCGAGAAATTTGATGGTCGAATTAAAGAAAAGAAAATTGCTGGAGAAATAGAGAGACCACTTATGATATAATGCATGGAAAGTCACGATAATGGTTATGAGTTCTTAAGAAAATCTTTATTTTGGAATGTATATATTTAGGGTATGTTTTGCAAAAGTAGTTGGGGGCTAATGGTTGAAAGCTCGTAGCTAGTGATTGGTGGCTGAAAGCTGTTAACTGGTAGCTAGTAGCTGTAGCTTTTTAGATATATTTTTAGTACTAGTGGGGAACCCGCGCGTTGCAGCGGTGTCGACAATACACGGCCGTAAATCTCATTCCAGTCATATATATAGTGCCCTCAGTTATTAAATCCAAGTTATTTAGTGCCCTCAGTTAAGTTGCTTATTATTAAATTCTTCTTTGTATTTACCTTGACTTGAGGCGTCGTGACCTCAGTTCGGTACCAAAATCCGCATGAGACTTGTACCAAAAACGAACATTAACATGCACCAGCGTACATACATTAACGTTGACAACAAACACATAAATAATAGCCGATAATGAAAATCATAATTTAACAGAGCCCGAAAGCATCGATCATGATAAACAAGTGTAAGCGTGAAATATATAATGATGATAACCGAGTAGACAACTCAAAAGTATTGATCACTTTATCATGATTGAGCTTGAAGTTAAAGGCTTAGATCTCAAGTCGAATTTCGAGTTTAACCCGAGTTTGGCAATGTTCAACCATTTGAATTCTAATTTATCATTTCCCATAAAGAAGAACCAATCTCAACAAAACACCATCTGTATATAACATCCATCACAAAACGCATAAGTGGTACATATTGTCCATTCTACAAATAAAACTTGAATGGTGTACTAAATTTGCAGCACAGCCAAAAAAAAAAAAAAAAAGAATTTAGTAGTGTACCAAAGAATCAATATTCTAAATGGCTCCAGTGTACCAAAGAATCAATATTCTAAATGGCTCCAGTGTACCAAAGAATCAATATTCTAAATGGCTCCATCTTTACCAAACCTTAAATCTATGAGTCTAACACACATGATACAACCACGGTCTAGTCCGATAAGGCGATCCAACTTCAAGAACTCCCGTAAAGTTTTGCATAGACTCTCTTAGTCCTATACAACACAATCATACTCAAGACAAATACCATGAGACAAAGAACTGACAAGATTCCGCAAGTGATGGAGTAGCATATGGTTCCATAGCACGTCAGTGCTTCGCCATCCGTGAGCGTGTTAAGGTTTGTAGCACTTTGGATCTTGGTTTCATATTCATAAATGCCGCTAGCAATGACACCGGAGAAAATTAGTGAACCGGCCGGGCTAGCAAGTGTAAGAAAGTTATACAATGCACCAAAACTCTTTAGCACGAATAGTTCTGACCCAGCAGATGGCACAATGGCCCAATGGGCCCCGTAACACGATCCCATCACAACTGAGACAATGTATATCGCCCCGGGGGCACTAACGGCATAGTAGAGAAGTGAACACGACATCACTACTTGAGCCGCAACCATTGCCACTGGTCTCGGGTATGCATACTTCTTGTTGCCATAATAGTTTAAAAAGTTAAATCGCTTGGAAAAATCAAACTTATTTACATGTACATAGAGCTGCAAATGAAGCGAACATGTTATGGGTTACCAAAAAAAACATAATATACCTTAAGCACCCTATTGCCTCAAAAGCTTACGCGCGTTGCAGCGGAGTCGATAATTTATGTTAGTTTATCAAAATTTCACCTGTAGTCTCCACTTGGCTGACCATTAAACAAAATTTCATTTGCAAATGTTTTGACTGCAAAGTCAATGCACTGGTCAGTCCAATTATCATCATCCTCAGTTAGCATCCTCTGGAATGGCATAACACAGGTTACCATTATCAGCAGGTTGTTTTTCCAAATTTACCCATGTTGCTTGCTTCACTTCGCCTACTCTGTTACCCTTAGTAGGGCCCACACTTGTCGGGTTAGTCCTATGACACATCTTTTTTTTCATTTTTATGATCGAGCAGGTGAACTAAAATGTAAATGATGTTGGTGTTGTTGATCAACACCTGGTCGATGCTTTACACAGAAAAAAAAGAAACACGAATGATCGTAGCCAAAAATCAGAAACACAGGTGACTATGTAAACTTGGTAGACCTTTGACCCGTGTGATGTCAAAAGGTCGACCCGATCACCATTTTAAACTGGCGCCTAATTGGACTAAATGAGGAGTTGATGATACCCTTAGTGGGGCCCACACTTATCGGGTCAGTCTCATGACGTTCTTTTTTTTTTCTATTTTGATTGTAGCCAAAAATCATGACATGGGTTCCTTCCATGTTACCCATTGCTGAATCTGGATGCTCTTGGTTTGAAGTGGAAGCAACATCATTGTTTTTCAGTTCACTCACTTTATGAGTTTCATTTTTTGAATTCTGATTACTAAAAAATAAAAAAAAATATTAGTTTCAGATATGATCAAAACCAAATAAGAGAACAAATTGAAGTAATGATGTGTACCTCAAAAATATATTCGTTATCGAATGAATCAAGAATTGTATTCCAAGTTATTGGATTGGTGGCATAAGAAACAATGAATACTTAGGAAATTGTCAAAGCTGGGTTCTGGCTGAACATCATAAGGTCATCTTCTTTAAGGAATGTATTTCCATCAAATTTGAAGTCACCGGTAGAAGCACCAAAAATGGTTCATCAAGCAAATAATCCACATCAAAATCCTCAGTGTTGCTTGTTTCACTAATGTATTAATTTTTTTTTTAGATGTGGGTCCAACTTGTTCTGTACAGGCAAATCAAACAAGCATGATAAGAGGTAAAAGTTTAAAACTACTAATAAATTACAGCAATAATAGCACATAGGGTAACTGCCATTCGCATTGAACCTCCAAGGAATGAAGCAGCTCCAAGTAAAGCGTACCTGAAAATATATTATTCCCATGTAGAATCCTGCAAGCTTGATCATTTCTTGACAATTAGAAGGCCAAACTCATCAGTTCGTTTATTAATTATACAAAAGAAAACAAAATCTACCATAAACACACTATTAGACACCCAACCCAAACACTCCACTTTGCAAGACATGAAGTTGCAAATCTTTCCTTGGTTTAATGTATTTGTTAAAAAAGACATAAAAGTGGTTAAACAATCAACCCAGTGAGGGAAGTCTCCTTATATTAACGACAATAATCACAATCAACTCGAACATAAGCAAAAGTTATGTCACCCATCTGCCAATTTATGAAGAGTCACTCTTTAATATTTCGAGCTTCCTCTAAAGAATCCGGTGCCCTTCCTACGCAATATATGAAATTATGAATGAATTCTTCTTTTAAAAGATTCTTTGCCTATTTCATAACAAAGTAATATTGATTTTTAATCATAATCTGCTATTAACACTAAGAAAAATCAATAAAATGTAATTGTGGGTTAACGCAGTTCATTCTAGCCTGTACTAAAAATGACCAGGTAGCCTAGACCCATTTTAACCCATTAATCCTACTGCATACTCCCTGTATTAGCAACAATAATCAGAATGAACTTGAATATAAGCAAAAGTTATGTAATAAAATCAAATAGACTTCTAAAAGGGCACCTTGTCAAAAACCCAGATGAAGCTTTTCAAGGGTTCTTCAAAATTTCCTAGGAAAGCAGCAATGAGTCGATTAATTCGAACTAAAATTCAGCAGGCAATTGAAGGTAGACAATCAGAATCCTAGATGATGACTCGATCAGAACCCAAGACGACGACAAACCATCACCGAGCATTAGTAGTTACCAATCAAAACTGGGATTCGATACGATAATTTAAACTGTTTTGTTTCACAACTCAAAATTGAAAACTCATACCTGTGGTCCGCCGAATGTGTTGAATAATCTCGCCTTCGTTCATCTTCAATCAGTCGGCAAGCAACAACCATCGCGTCAGACAGCGGCAGTGGGGTTGGCAACGACGGTGAAGGGAAACCCTCACACCTCACTCTCCTTTATAACAATATGATGAAACTGGATATAAATGGATGAAAACTTGCTCATTTGTACGATTCGTCTTCTTCACGGGGAGAATTAGGGTTGCTGCCATCCAATCGTCCAGAATTGATTTCAATGATGTGACCTAATTGATTGTATTACTAATTGTAGTGACCCTTTGAGTCATCTTAGTAGTGTTATTCAGATGTAGACTTGATTGTGGGCGTAATCCATTGAATTGGGGGGGGGGGGCAAAATTGGGAGAAGATGATGAAACAACAGGGAATAAGGCAAGACCCTTCGCATGTCGTCTTAAAATTTCAAGGGTAAGTTAACTTTTAGTACATATGAGATATATCATATAGTATTATAGATTTGGCAGAGTAGCTGGAGGTTTTAATAAAATGTATAAAATGACCAAAATCGACATAACTAAAAATTTTAAAAGTTTGTGCATTAAAAATTTTATTATATTTGGAGGTTAAAATAATTATTTTTTTCCTAAAAGCTTGTAGCTACTTCTAAACGCTACTATTAGGAGCATTCAAACAAAAGCTTAAAGCTCCAAACCTAAAAGTTTCAAGCTCCTTCAACTAAATAAGACTTTTTAGCGAGTAGGAGTTTTTCATAAAAGGTTAAAGCTATAAGCTCCTAAAAGCCCCTAAAAGCTCTATGCCAAACATACCCTCAACCTAAATAAATCCTTTTTGTGACACATTGGGGACAATGTGCAATTTAAGTGTGGGGGAAGGTTAAAACCTTGAATCACTTGTCCTAAAATAAGCCTTTCACAAAACTCGTTTGGAACCGCTAAACACCCCAAACGTTTTCAAAAACTGTATTTTCTTTCTTTTACTTATCTTGCTTTAAGTTGGGAAAATAAGTTCTAAAAATAATGTTTTAATTACTTTACATCTAAAAACGTCATGATAAAAAGAACCAATTAAGAGAATTATAAAAATGCGCCTAACAAATCTTTGTAAAAATTTGACTTGTTTATATATAAGTATTTACACTATAACTTTTTTCCCACAAAAAGTGAGTTTTGAGACTTTATTGAGCATAAATACACATATATACTAATCGCTCAAATTTCCGTTTCTTGTGTGAATAGCCCATTTGGTTTTTACACGTCTAGAACTTGCCAAAACAATACATTCCAAGTCCTTACTGACGCTAATCCAAGTAAGTAAATGACAGAGGCATTATGACCAAGCCCGTTTTCATCCAAAAACTTTATTTTTCCTTGCTTTTTCACAAAAAAATAAAATAAAATAAAAACCTCCCCCTGGACAAACCATTTTGAGCCTTAGAACCTTTCGTTTCTTAAACCCGCAAAATTTTTGCAAAAATAACCACCCATCACCCCAAAAATCCAGCATTTTTATCTTTACACCCTTTATTTTCTGAAATGCGGCATTTTTGAAAATTAAAAAAAAGTGACTTAGTTATCTTATTCAAAAAAAAAAAAAAAAAAACTATATAGCTACTTATAATAAAATAAGCAAAAACAACATTAGCATTTTTATCTTTACACCCTTTATTTTCTGAAATGCGGCATTTTTGAAAATTAAAAAAAAGTGACTTAGTTATCTTATTCAAAAAAAAAAAAAAAAAAAAAAACTATATAGCTACTTATAATAAAATAAGCAAAAACAACATTGCTTATAATTATGTAGTTTTAACTAAGTCACAACAAAATATTTTTTTCAAAAGAAAAGCTGAAATTTTACTATTTTAGCCACTTCCAAATAAACACACCTACCTGAGCCTTAGCCTACCCTTTAAAAGTCCTCTCGATACCTACAAGGATTAAAATGTCAAAAAGAAGGAGGTTTGATTACTTCTCAAGCCTATAGAAGGAGTAATTCCAAATCGGGTAGGAGCGTTCTCACTTATACATTTTCGGCCGAGTATTGAATGATTATTTATGAGGTGTGTAAAACGTGTATATAACCAAAAAGAGTTTTATAAAGGCATGCTATGTGGTGTGCGTGAAGCGTGATATTATTTTATTAATATTTTGAGCCCATTTTACGCATTAGTCAAGTTTTAAATTTATAAAACACGATATTATACTAACACTAAACACACAATTGGGCAAGTGCACCCATCGCGAGTGTAGTATAGTATTGGTAAGATACCGAGGTCGTCCAAGGTCACAAGAGCTTTTAGTACCGGTTTATCCTCAACGTTCAATCGATCCAATTTTTTTGAGAAAAGTTTTGAAACATGAAAATAAAACTAAAAATGAAAAGATAAACAAATTAAAAACAAATAGACAAGATAGAATCACTTGGATCCAACTCATCTTTAATGTATCCTTTGATGATTTTCGCACTTTCAGACTTTTTAAGAGATTATCTTAGTCATAGTAGTAGGCCCCTCTTTTGAAGGTGACGTTACCCTCAACCCAGTGGTTTGAGTCAGCAGGGATACAATCCCAAAGGGTCAGAATATTGAAAGACAATTAAGTTAGTAATTAACGCGAAAAGTGGTAGGCCCCTCTTTTGAAGGTGACGTTACCCTCAGCTAAGTGGTTTGAGTCAGCAAGGATACAATCCCAAGAAGCCGGTTTAAAGTATTAATAGTAGTTTACATGTGAGGGGTTCAAGCTATTCGCACCCCCGCCATCCAATACCGTTGGGCATTGAAGGAAGTCCTAGTAAGCTTAAACCAAGTCCTCGCAGAATCTATACACTGAACGAGACAAGAACTTTACCAAACCACCCTCCTAACCCCATTCCAGGTAGTTAACGCGCTTTATATAGACCGTAAAGACACGAATGAGCAAATCAATGACATCATGAAGAAATGGTAAAGAAAATTCACTTTCAACATAAGAAACTAGTTATTAAAGTCACTAATACAAACCCAATTAAAAAGTGCCGAAAGATTAAAAATCAAAAGTAATACATTAAAGACTTGTCTTCACCAAGTGATGTAAGAGTTTAGCCAAACATGACCTTTGATTGACAAGAACTCTTATGATCAATCTTGGATCCCGGTACTACTACACACTCTAAAGATGGATGATGGATGATGGTGGTGGGTGTTGGTGTTGTAGTGGTGGTGGAGTGGTGGCAAAGTGGGAGAGAAGTGGTTTGCCAAGGGATGCCTTTGAAGTGAACCAAGCACCCCTATTTATAGCCAGAACAGAGCCCTGGCCATGGCCCCCGTTGTAACAACCCGCACCTTCGTGCTCGTTACTCTCGTTACGCCTAGCACCAGAGATTCGGATCACAATGTAACTATATCGCTTACAACGCTACATCGCTTATATCACATACTTTCAACATGCTATATCGCACATCACAACGCATACTACACTAAGGCTAACGATGACATCACATGAGTTCTTAGATTACTCCCCCCGCTCGTCGTGATAACGATGACTTTGCGTGAGTACTTAAGCCACTCCCCTCGCTCGTCGTGATGCAACGCAAACGCTAACGCAATTACTTATACTATGACCTGTTATATGTAATAATAATAATATCTGAGTATTAAACATATCTAAACGCACACTCGCTGGCACGCGCAACTCAATTTATCGCACTGAAACGCAACCTAACACGACGCTACTTATCTCGCTAAAATGCTTAAAGTATCCACAATGCGTAACACAACAAAACACGCCGAACGAAACGAAAGTTGGAAAAACTAACTCGCACCAGTCGTCTGATTGAATGACCATTCGATCGAATGATCATCCGACCGGATGACCATCCGATCGGATGGCTATCCAATCGACTGACCATCCGACCCATGCATTTGCACCGCCTTAACTCTCCCTCACCTATAAATAGGGCCATTGTGTCTCATTTCAACACTTTGGTTCTTCTATCTGACCAACTCGCTCCCAGCTCGGTCTCAAGCACATTTCACTCGATTCCAGAATATTTTCGCTAACTCCAACGCGCTCCCAATCAATTCAATCAAGTTGCTTGTTAAACACCTACTGTGAGTATACTTGACCCCCTTTTAAACGCTTTAAACACACTTTCAGGTGTATTATATGTTCTTACCGAAAACACGTTTATTAAAATGCAGTCTATACTCTAAACTATTATCACATGCGAATTACTGCCGTACATATTTACACGTGATACTTGATACATATGTGCTAGGTTTTTTACTCGCGACGTCCCACGTTAGCTAATATGGTACTATAGTTGGACTCACACCCGACGGGGTTTAGTTAAGGGAATCACGCCCTTTTAGGGATCTCGAATCGCAGTCATCGAGTGACTTAGCTGGTAGTATTCGTCTTGTAGTATGCATGTTGTGTATCTCGTTTATGTATGTGGAAATTCGCAACGCTTTTATCTACTTTATACTATTTCAAACCTGTATACTCGCAGGTACATTTTTGTACTGACATTATTTTAACGTATGTTGCAGGTTAATCGCAGACTATCTCGAAATCAAGCTAGGAAGTCTAGAAACTCACATTAAATCTAGGTTGGCGGATTTGTATTGTTTGCGAGAACATGTAATCTGTATAACTGTTTGCTGATATATTGTTTATTAGTATGGGATAATGAACACATTAAATATAGTCACTAAATAGTTGTTATGGATTCTCTTGAGCAATGTGATTCGCCTAGTGTCGCGCCCCGATGATTTCGCCATCGGTTGGGATGTGACATTTCGGGTTCGTTTTTCATGTACGGGTTGTATTTGGGAGTGTTTAGGTCGTTTTCGAGGGTTGTTATATCCTCCCATACCTTGTTTTAAATCTCGTCCTCGAGATTTGGGCCATGATATATTCTTGGGGTTACATCACGTCTTTAAGTTAGTAAGAACAGTATATCAAGGTGTCTGAGAAAGAATCGAAAGATAAAATATAAAGATATCATAGAATAATTAGAATTCTAGGGTCCCAAAAATTTAGTTTCAGGAATTGATGTTAACTGAACGAGATGAAATGGTACAATCTTCAAGGTGACTGAGTTTCATAAAGCAATCGAGATATAAGAATCGAATGTGAATGACTTTTTAGATACAATAGGATTTGATATCAAGAGAGAACTTACTTCGATTGTCAATTGAGGAAGACTCTGAGTCAATAATCTCAAATGAGGATAGAAGTGTGAAAATTGATTTGTCAACTACCAAACCACAAATCAGTGACATTTCTTTGGGATACACCGAAAACACAATAGAATTTAGTGTATCATTGTCCTGATACATAATTGTATCAAGACTACTTGAATGATGAGTCGAACGAAATACGTATGAACTAATATGATTAGGGTTTATGATTAGCTCAAGTTATTAATTTATACAGACACCACAAGGTGTTGTAATGATTGAAAGAATTCAATGATTACGATGACCGAACGAATTCACCGTTCTCGAAATTAATTGAAAGTTTCGATGAAGTGAATCTGGATATTCAAAACATTGGATTTTCAAGTGAAGGAATAAATGAATATCGTAGGATTGATTAATGATGAAAGAAATGTTGGAGGTATATTGGAATAAGAATTTAGGTACCTTTATCTTAACACAAAATTGCATTAAGACTGGTTTAGGATAATGAATCAATGGATAGATAAATTCGTACCTCAGGTGTGAAAATGAAATGAGTTCAAGTTTCAGAGAAATCTCCACCGCAAGGTGTCGTGTTTTAACAAATGATTCATTGGAGTTGAAGACTTTAAACAAGTCTACTATGATTCAGACAAATGAGATTATCTCTGTCACACCCTGACTTTTCCGGAAGCGCGATTATGGTGTGACTTTCTTAATACCATTGCATTCAATCATAACAACAACTATATGATATAAACCATAGATTTGTCATCCATTAATTTAGTTTAAAAACATGACAACATTGTCTTAAAACATAGAAATTCAAATGCGAGTACAAACCATGCAACTTGTTTAAGAGTTCACAAAGACTCGACAGATGACATTAAATAAAACCAGGATTTGGAATACGCGTCTCGTCCAGGAATAAGACACTCGGACCAAACCCGAAGACCATGGATCACATCTTTTATTCTTAAACCACACTTGGAACTTCCGAACGCCCGCCAGATGCACAACTAATTCCCTGAAATATATGTGTTTTGAAAACATCAACAAAAGTTGAGCGAGTTCGTGTGTTTGTTTGTGTGAATGAATAAACCTTTGAAAACATTGTAAGTATGTATATAAGTTTGTAAATCCCGGTATGAAAGCAACAAGGAAAAACAGATCACCAATGGTTTGCAAGGCCATTGATATGTGTGAAGTGATGCAGGAAAGCTCAAACCTAGCAGACTTTGCACCGGGCCTTCGGCTGTAAGACATAGTCAACCCATGGGACACCCTGATACAACATGGGCGGGGCTCGCTACACCCAAATAGATCTATCACTCATGTCCATCGGTCCTACAACGAGGATTGATGGCCTTAAGCGTTATACCCACCACTCACATGATCTAGAAGTACCCTTCCTTAGCTAACCATACCAAATAATAACGTTTGTAAACAGTTGTAACATGTACTTCACCCCCGAAATTATAAAACTGAAAGCAGTAAAAGAATAGGGGGGAACACGAAACTCACAGTCTTGCGGCTTCAACAATCGTAACTCAAGCTCCTTAGGTGAACACGACTACCTACAACGTACTAATGTCTATTAGACGAACGGGTCGTGCCTTGGCTTAGTGTTAATGTCTTTGAGTTACGTTTCTTTGTATCTTCGGTATTATTCTAATTTATATAATTATTTGTTAAAATAAATAATAATATTTTAACTTAAACTATATTTATTAACTTTTGGAATAATAATATATTTCTGACTTGATACACTTCGGGTATTTATACATGTAGTTCCTTCCCAAGGATGAGGGTATTTGTATTTGTATTCTTATACTTGTATAATTTTGCCATGTATTAGGGTCGTATTCCGGTGTAAATTTATACGTACGAGAATACGTATTTTTATTTTATTCAATAAGTATTCTTATACTTAATTTCATATTAATTATTTTGGAATATTATCTTTAATAAGGATTCAATATATATTTCCAAAATATATATTTTAAAAACGTTACATAGAAAAATTATTCATAATTTTTCCTTGGCAAAAATATTTGAATTTTCATTTAAGTTCCAAAAATAATATATTTTCAAGTCTAACTTAGAAAATATGTATAAACTCATTTTCTCCAAAAATGATTTATTTCATATTTATATGAGAAAGTATATCTTTACTCCCAATAATATTGTATTTTATCTTTGTGTAGGAAAATATAAATTTCTTAAAAATAATATATTTCTTAAAATTCCCAAGAAAAGATATATTCATACATGCCAAAATAATATATTTTTCCTCGTAAAAAATATGATATAACCTTGTAGTAATTGTAAAAATTATATTTTTGTTTCCTCGGTGTCCAAAATATTTTTTACCAAAAATATACTTGCGAGTAAATTTCCGGAATATTCTTGTGAGTTATATTCCTCGGTTTGGTTTCACCAATATTTTGTGTATGACTTGTATATTTATTCCTTGGAATTTTTGGTAATATTCTGGATTGTAATTCTTGTATTTTGATGTGATATATTATTTTAAGCCCTAAAATAATATAACTAATACACAAAATATACAAATAATCACACACATGGTGTATTCTAAATATATATTTCCTAAATACATATTTAGTCACTTTTATTTATAAAAATCAACCTCCAATATTATATATATATTTTTTTGTAACAAAAAATTATGGTAAATTTTATGTAACAATTTATTGTTGAAAATACACTTGTAAGTGCATGTTTATAAATATTTTTCTAAGTTTTTGGATTTTTAGAATTTGCCATAGTTTCCCCTAAAAATGGAGGTTTCCATGCTTTCAAGCATATCATTTTATTTTGTAAAAAATCATCACAATCAATCCACAATCAACAATAAACAACCTTTACTTACCTACTTGCCAAAAACAAGTAATAATCTACCACTTCATGAACTTGAATATTTGTAAAAATTTGTTATCCTTTAAAGTGTGTTTAGTTCTTTAAAAACTTCATTTCTAAAGAATATAGATGTTTACAACTTCAAATCATATTTTCTAAAAATATTTCTTTATGCATTCTTCTTGTTACACAAGTGTTTCTACACTTGTTTAACCACTAAAAATGAGATTTGTTTATGTAATAACCAAGATTAAATGAAACTCATATTTTTAATTTGGTTCCTTTAAAAAACCATTCATAAATCTTTAGATCTATATGATTTATAACCTACTTTGATCATTATTTTTCAAGAAAATCATTTATTCATTCAAGTTCATGCTTCATGTGTGGATGATCTATCATCCTACAATATTTCTACTTTCACATCTTGCTAGATTATGTTTTTAATCATGATCTAGCAAGATCTTATGATGATCAACATCATTTCTACAAACAATCAATGATCAACAAGCATAACAACTCATATTCATCAAGATTACTTCATTAAACATGCTTATATTCAAGTTTACTTCTTGTGATCTTTTGTGTTCTTGATGATTATCATTATGTTTCTTCTTTTAACCACTTAAAATAGAAGTAAACTAGCAAGATCAAGACTCTTACCACTAGCACAAGGCTAGGGATGATCAAGTGACGAAATGAGATGGATAAAAGCAAACAAGAGAGGTTCTTGAACTTCCGAAAGCTCTTAGCTCCTTTATGTGGCCTTTAACACCCTTGTATATGCTTAGATTGTATGAGATTGGATGAATGAAGGTGAGAGTATGGGGGTTTGGTTTCGGCCGAGAGCTCCAAGGGGTGTAGAGAAACTTGTGTGTGTTTCAATGTGTGTAAGTTATGAGTTGATGTCTTACATACTCTTTTATAAACCAAGTTCTCATGTTAACCCTTGTGTATTATGTCAAATAAAAGGGAACCATATCCATTATAATATTAGCATGAAATCTTGAGGTATGGGGTGAGCATGGGCCGATTACTAGGTGGGGGGGGGGGGTAGTAGGGTAGGTTTTAACCATACTAGTTACATTATGGTTAAAAATCAAGTGTTAGTTAGTTACTAGATATTTATAGGGTGTTATGATGTTCGGGGACCATAACTAGCTTGGAAATGTTAAAACAATGCTTCTAGTGTAAATTTGATGTTTCGGGTAGTGTCCGGTTGGTTACTTGTTCGTTAAAGTGCTAAACTTTGCAGTTTAGTGTGCTTTATGTATCTTTTTGTGACACTTTTGATTCCCGACACTTAGGAAAGCATTCAGGACCATTTAACCACATTTCTGCATAAATTTAGATTGTTAAAGTGCTGATTTATGCTGAATTTTGCTGCATTCAGCACTTTGGGTGAGTTTTAGGCACTTTCCGGCACTTAAATTATCACTTAGAAAGGCAGTTTTGTGATCCTTACTTTCCTACACACTATACTAGTGTAGTACTTAGTTTCTTGCTCATTCTGTGTCTCAATACACTGTCTATCTATGTGCTGAGTTCTGTCAGCATTTTCCTGACTTATCAGATAACTGTGCTAACTGTACTTAATGCATCATTTGAGGCAATAAAGCTTTCATGCAATATTGGTATGACATTCAACAATGTATGATGCACATGTTTGTATATGGCAGTAATCAGAAAGTAGTTAATTACAATTCAGCATAGTCATTAAGCACTAATCATGGTTAATTAATTGTACAGATACCTGAATTTTTGACAGTTGTCACATTCTCCCCCTGTTAAGAAAATTTCGTCCCGAAATTTTAAGCTTTACCACTAGCTGTAGGGGTGTTAGGGAATAAATGCGGATATTTGGCTTTCATGCGGTCCTCACGCTCCCAAGTAAACTCTGGGCCGTGACGTGCGTTCCATCTAACCTTGACAAGCTTAACACTACTCCTCCGAGTCTTGTTAACTTTCCAATCAGTAACCTCAACAGGTTCTTCGGTAAAGTGGAGTGTGTCGGTCAATGTGAACTTCATCCGCATGTATGATCACTGTTTCTTGAGTTGGACTCTTCTTTAGATTAGATACATGGAATGTATCATGAACACCATTAAGTTCCACAGGTAGTTCCAACTTATATGCTACAGGACCAATCCTTTCCAAGATTTTGAACGGTCCAATAAATCGTGGGTTTAACTTTCCACACTTCCCAAAGCGTGCTACACCTTTCCAAGGTGAGACTTTTAACAACACCATATCTCCCACTTCGAATTCCAAAGGTTTTCTTCTTTGGTCCCCATAGCTCTTTTGTCGATCACGAACCGCCTTAATGCGCTCTCGGATCTGTATAATCTTATCTGTCGTCTCTTGAACCAATTCGGGACCAACTAGCTGTCTATCGCCTGCATCTGCCCAGCATAACAGCGATTGACACTTTCATCCGTAGAGAGCCTCAAACGGAGTAGCTTGAATGCTTGTATGGTAGCTGTTGTTATAGGAGGACTCAACCAAAGGCAGGTGAGTGTCCCAACTTCCACCCAAGTCCATTACGCAAGCTCGTAACATATCTTCTAATGTCTGAATAGTTCTCTCACTTTGATCGTCCGTCTGTGGTGCTTAAATTCAACTGTGATCCAAACGCTTCTTGGAAAGATTGCCAAATCCTTCACACAAATCTCCCATCTCTATCAGATGTAATTGAGATAGGCACTCCATGACGTGCAACTATCTCCCTTAGGTACAGCTCAGCTAGCTTACCGGTGTTATCCTTCTCCCTGATTGGCAAAAAGTGCGAAGACTTTGTCAGACGGTCTACGATTACCCAAATCGTATCATGACCTCTGGGTGTCTTTGGCAACTTTGTTATAAAATCCATCGAGATCTGCTTCCACTTCCACATGGGTATCTCGGGTTGCTGCAGAAGTCCTGAAGGCTTCTGATACTCGGCCTTCACTTTGGCACAAGTTAAACACTTTATAACATAGGTTGCAACATCACCTTTCAATCTCGGCCACCAATATATATCCTTCAAATCTTGGTACATCTTATCCGATCCTGGGCGGATTGAGTACCTTGATTTGTGAGCTTCATCAAAAATCACATCTCTAAGACCACCAAATAGGGGAACCCAAATTCGTCCCATGAAACACAAGGTTCCTTCCTCATTGGGTACCAACTGGTTCTCCATCCCACGGAGATATTCATCCTTAAGATTCTCCTTCTTAAGAGCTTCTCTCTGCGCAGTACGAATGCGCAACGAGAGGTCTGTTTGAATGATCATCTCTAAAGCCCTAACCCTTATGGGCTTAATCCTCTCTTTCTGACTTAAGGCGTCTGCCACCACATTCGCCTTTCCTTGGTGATATTTGATTTCACAATCATAATCGTTTAATAACTCAACCCATCGTCGATGTCTCATATTAAGCTCTTTCTGGTCGAATATGTGTTGTAAGCTCTTGTGATCGGTAAAGATCGTACAGCGCGTACCATACAGAAAATGTCGCCAAATCTTCAAAGAAAACACCACTGTGCCTAACTCCAAGTCATGTGTGGTGTAGTTCTTCTCATGAACTTTCAACTGGCGCGAAGCATAAGCGATAACCTTCTGTCGCTGCATCAGCACACGACCTAATCCCTGACGCGAGACGTCACAGTATACCACGAAGTCATCGGTGCCATCGGGTAGGGATAAAATAGGGGCATCGCAAAGCTTACTTTTTAGCAACTATAAGTCTTCTTCTTGCTTATCTCCCCACTTGTACTTCTTGTCCTTTTGGGTAAGGGAGGTTAGCGGTTGAGCGATTTTCGAAAAATCCTCAATGAATCTGCGATAATACCCAGCTAAACCTAAAAACTGACGGATCTCGGTCAGCGTGTTTGGAGTTTCCCAACTCTTAATCACCTCGATCTTGGTGGGGTCCACGTGGATTTCGTCTTCATTCACTACGTGACCAAGGAATTGTACCTCACGCTGTAGGACCGGTTTTGACTCCGAAATGATTGCGAAACGAACGTGTGACGTGCGGAATCTGTACACGAACGTGACCTAACACACAAGACGTAATATAAACGTGACTCTATTAGAAACGTGTGAAATTATACAGCACCTGAATCACTTTCTCTCTCTAGAATCTCTCTCTAGATCTAGAGCTCTCTAAATGACAAATGTGCAAAAAGTCTCTAATCTATGACATAACTTCCATATATATAGGCCAAGGCTTTTAATGAGATTTCTCATTAATTACAAGATTGCCACCTTGCCTTTCGACTACTTATTACAATATAAGCTTGTTATCTTCAGTTTCTCGCTAAGGCTCGGATTGACGAAGGCGATAGACATAAATGCACTAACAGACTCCCCCTTGGATATTGCCGCAATCAATCTCGTAGCGTCTTGTCTTTCTCTCTCTCTCTTTGAGTCTTCTTGAAGATTTAACACGTTTTCATCAACGTAGACTCCCTCTTGCTTGAACAGAATCCCAGTGGATCTGTCTTCAGCTCCCCCTTTCTGTAGACTCTTTTCTTCATCAGGCTCCCCCTTTCGTCAAGCTTCCGGGCTTTTGGGATCGACACTTGGCTTTCCAGTTACAAACTCCTTTAAGGATAGTTACATTGCTCCTTGAATCCACGCTTCCTCTTGCGTTGAGCTCGTCTTCAGACTCCCCCTTAGACCCGGCTGTCGGGATCGTAGTCTGGATTAGTATCTGCAACTCTCAAACATTTATAAGTACAAACATTTTGAACATTCGATTATCCATGAATTGTGACCTGGCTGTTTTAAACTTTCTAAATCAAGATCCTGGCTTTAAGATATAATAGGATGAATATATCCAGAAATACTTTATTCTCTCCCCCTATCAATAAACTTCATTGATTTGGCAGTTTTAGCGAACAAAGTCGTAAACTGGCTCTTTTACAGATTTTAACAATATGAGCATCCAAATCCCTCATAGTTAATCATACAAGTCCAACTTAATGACCTTGGAGATATCACAAACTGTTTTTGATTTTTGATTTTAAAACTACAAGTTTCAAATTAATGAACTTGTTTTATTTTTCAGATACACAATCAGCATACTAAGATTTTAAAACTCAGCATCCCAGACATCGGTTGTCGAAAATAAAGCAGAATCAAAATCTTTTTGTATTTTTCTAAAACATAAAGCAGTAAAGAAATATTTACAAACATATTTACACACAATATATTTGTTTGAGTTCGTGTTAGAGGATCAAATCAGTTTATGACAAATCACTAGCACCGTTGAGCTTTAAACACTTTAAGTTCTAAACAATTCACATTGATTGACAATATTTTTGTCCACTTAAACTCAATCTAAAAAATTTTGAAATGCTTACCGATACGTTAAGGTATATTAATTTGCACTAAATTCTTATGGACCCCACGATTTCAGCATATCCCCTCATCATGCAATACACTAACTCAAGTAATGCTTTTAAACTTTCATCAACTGTGATATGTGTAAAAACAACGCAGAATGTTTAAACATTAACAATCAGGTCGATCTTTCGATACGCAGAGAAAGTCCAATGTTTAAACAAAATTAGAAATATAAACAGGTTGAAATTGTTTAGGCTTTAACCACCAGTTCGATACTCCCGTATACGCAGAGGTGATCCAAAGCTTAAACGAAACACCAAAGAAAATAAAGCAGAACATTTAGGCAATAACATCCAGTTCGATACTCACGTATACGCAGAGGATGTCCAATGCTTAAACAAAATAAAGAAATAAAACAAGTTTAAATCTTTGCAAAATGAAATACACAATCACAGTGACTTTTTCAGCAAGTTATGAAAGTTCACAAACTGACCAGTTTTTATGCTCTTTCAGCATTCAGCGATTACTGAGTAGGTACACAGTCACGAAGGATAAAACTAAGTACTATGCTTTCAACCGCGTTTCCCACTAGAACTAGGCTTTTTCATTTAAGTTTGTATCGTTATCGCAAATCTACTAGTCTAGCTGGGCCTATTGTCACATCTTTAGTGAGATTGTTTATAGCTTTTTAACTTTCCATTTCTTTAGCGTACTGTGATTGTCTACTGATGTACTATCATTTCATCTTTTTACACAAAAACTCATTTTTGAATTTTATCATGTTTTTGACTTTTTCAAATTTTCTAATGTTTTTGGATTTTCTGACAATATTACTCCCCCTAAAATTCAAAACCATTCTAAAGAAAACTTGATAACCGATGCTGATAGCTTTGTCTCACCATCCATTTTTTTCATCTCATGCTCTGTTTTGTAGAAAATATAACATGTAAAGTAGCAATTACCCCCATGATTTACAACACATTGATATTTTACAACTTGAAAACCGTTTTTCAATCTTGTGAAATTAATCATGTTTGTTCCGCCGTGAGGGTTTCGGCATATTCAATCAACATATTTTTGAAAATTTGGATTTTTTGACAAATTTAAAAACAAACATATTTTTGGTTTTTAAATTTTTCAATTTTTAGGGTTTTTGAAATATTGTTTATTTATATACAGAAAACAAACAAACTCCATGTTTCAACCAAACCAGGGTTCAACAGCCTTCTCTTCCTGTGCCAGGCTGCTCCTATACTCTTCTTGTTGACATTTTATTATCTTCGGAAGCACCTGCACATTTATATTTACTCAATTACTTAAACAAATTAGCCCAGGTCTTTTTGACCTTAGGCATTTCAACACAATATGCATCATTCAACTTTGGAAAGTCTTTGTCATTTTGTACAAAGATTTTTTCAACTTTGACTTCAACTTTTTCATCATTTACCGAGGTTATTTGTTTCTTAACACTCCATGTTTGACCTTTAGGAGTACCTCGTTTGTAAAAATGTGACTCTTTTTGCATATTTTGACTTTGAACAACATTTGGTTTCCAGAACTGTTGGGGTATTGTCATATCAACTGATGTTTGCCAACTTTGCGTTGTTCTAAACCTGGGTGTGTGAGAATTCCAGGTCTGTCTTGAATCGAACCTATTAGGGTTTGATTTCCAAGTTTGATTCGAAGCAAACTTGTTTGTGTCATACCTCCAAGTTTGTTTTGAATCAAATCTGGTCGACCTTTGTTTCACATCCTCAGATTTTTGTTTCTCAACATCATCAGACTTCTTTTTGTCAACATCAATAGGTTTCAGATTTGGACACTTGCGTGCAAGATGTCCTGTTTGATCACATTTGAAACATGTTCTCTTGGACATATCTTTAACCTGTGGTTGTTGCTTTTTCTTTTGAGCATAGAACTCTTCATTAGACTGACGCCTAAATTGGAGTTCTTTCTCTTCTTCGGAACTTGTTCCGTGAAAAAAATTCATCTTTGTCTGATAATTTGGCGTTTCATTTTTATTTCGACTCTGTTTCTTCTTATAACCCAACCCAGCCTTCATGTTTTTCTTCTTGAAACCAGGTTTATTATAAGAAGTTTTGTGACCTTTTCCAGTAAACTTTGAAATTTCAGATATTTCAATTTCAACCATCTTGAAGACTTTGTCAATCTTGTCTGAAATCACATTCTGAATCGGGAATACAATATCTAAGAATAATTTGTCCGATCCAATCATGGTATAAACCAATCCTTTTGAATCATCATTCAATTTTTTCTCAGATTTTGATTTTTTCAGATATCCATCATGAAAATTACCTTCATTTTCATCCTGTGATTTAGATTTACCTGTTACAACTGACTCTTCTTTCAACACACTTTCAACGACCTTACCTACCACCTCTGAATCACTACAATCATCAGATTTGGAATAGGTTACGTCAATGTTATCTGGCAATTGATCTACCATGTTGAAAGCTTTTTCGACCTTTTCATCATCATAAAATGCAAACTTTTCCGGTGGTGGAACTTGATGAAATTCTGAGCCAATGCCTTTCTTGTTTTGCTCAGAATCTTTACCATCCGGTTTTATGTTGAAAATACGTTCAAGCACATATGATTATGCCTGATAACTTTTTAACTTGTTATTATCCTGTTCTAAATCAGCAATTTGACGCTTAAGTTTAGCAACATCCTCAATGTAAGAATTTATAACTTGTTGCTTTATTTCATACTGTCGCTTAAACATATCAGTTGTTTCAGAACAATATCTCAATCTCGATTGAACAAGTTTCATTTGACTCTTCACATCTTCATATGACTTTTTAGTAATGTGATAAGCCAATTTTATTGAATCATATTCTTTTTTTCATTTCTTGACACTCATATTCTTTTTGAGAACATTCTTCTGTCATTTTCAAAACTTTTTCTTTCAAAATTTCTTTTTCTTTTTCTAAATTTTTACAATTTCTGAAATCTTTTCATCATTATCTTTCAAAACTTTTTCATTTTCAAGCATTTCTTTGTATTTATTTTTAATTTTTTTTTCTATTTTGGTAAATTCAATATCTCTTGTTCTGAACTTTTCGTCTTTCTCAATACAAGCACTGCACGTTTCCATGCATTTCTTGCACTGTTCAACAATTTTCAAGATTTCAGAATCAGAATTTACCTTAGTGATTGGCACTTCGGTGTTTGCTTCTGTTTGCTTCAACTCAGCTTCACTCTTCTTTTCTTCACCTGTACCAGCGTCACCAACACTATCAGTTGAACTTTCAACATTTAATTCAACCAATCTTTCCAACTTCTCCTCAGCTTCTTCAACCTGCTGTTCTTCAGTAACAGCTTCTTTTCCAGTAACTTTTTCTTCTACCTTCTCTTCCTCTACTTTAGCTTCTTCAGCAACTTTCTTCAAATCGTTCACCATCTCATCAACATTCTTCTTCATTCTCTCTTCATCCCTCTTCCTCAGAGTTGAAGTCATAACATCTCTAAGAAGTTTTTCAAACCTTTTCACATATGTTTTATCTTTTCCAACATTTGTGTAGTATTCGACTGATCGAGGGATTACTAAAAGAACATCATTAAAAACTATGTCCTTTTTGGGAACAACAGGTTCACCATTTCTGTTGACATAGCATTCTCGCTTCTTTTCCCATCTTTTGTTACTCACAGCACTTTCATACTCCTCTTGCATTTCATTAATTCTGTTCCAAGCAATGTTTTTCTCTCTGTATGTTTTCTCCTCCAGAATCTCTTCTCTGGTTTTCTCTTTGATCTCAGCAACAAAAACATAATGTTTGCCTTGTGATATTTTTCTTCCATGAGCTGTGACTTTTTCATCAACACAATCTTCTTCATTTCTTTTCTTGATCTCAGCAGCCAATCTTGAATCAGATGGAATGTATTTGTCCCAACTGAAACCCTCTGCCACTTTTTCATCATCTTGATGTATAAGTAAGGCTTTCTTCTTGGGATTATTTTCAATCATTTTCGGCTCTTCTTTGCTACGCTGGTAAATCGCCTTTCGGTAATAATCATTGTCACACCCCGACCACGTAGAACATACAAAACGTGGCGGAAACGTCGGGGAGTGTTGTAACAGAATTAATTGTTTCAAATCCATGGCAATTGAAGTTTCGTTTTATTGATTAAAAGTGTTACAATGTCTTAACAAACAAGAAATACAACATAATTAACTAGTCTTGCATCTTTTATTGTCACTAAAGCCCAAGTCTGCCTATATGTATCTTGATCATCTTATGCAACAGTTCCTGAAAAACACATGTGAAAATAGGTACGTCAGCATAAAAATGCCGGTGAGATACATAGGTTTTGTGAAAATAGGTTTCATGACTTTTGTTTGAGAAATTGTTTAGTCATGAACCTTGTTATTTGCTTTGTTTTGTAAATCATTTGAAAATCGATAAGATCAGATGATATGTATAAATAATGTATGGTTAAATGAATAACCATGTAAAATGAGTTTGTATTAGATAAGTTGTTTGTAAATCAATGTCTTGTGAAAAATATGTTATTTGTATAAAATGTTCTATGTATCAAACTGAAATGATTCAGGTAACGCTACAATATGTAATACCATACAAACACTTATATATAGGAAGTACCAGCGGCGTATCCACCATGCTTGTATCATATTACACACGCATCGTTACTTAATCACTTAATCAAACCAAACCAAACAATGTAAGATGTCTATGTTTAAACCAATTGCCAAATGTATTGAATAATATGTCAAAATGTTTATGTCAAGATGTAAATCATGTAATGTGTAACCAAAAATGATATGTATGGCTAGTGAAATGCATCAACTAAACCATATGCACAAGAACATAGTATCGAAGTAAAACTTGGTTTAAATCAAAGTTATGTTTTGTGTAGTAAATGCATGATCAATGTAAATCATGTAATATGCGTCCAAAATGTAAGTATGTGATGAATAACAAATGTACTAAGTATGAAGAACAATGCACGATTGAACATACATAGCATGTGAACTGTACTAAGTATGCAACAACAGACATACGTAGCATGCGACCTGTACTAAGTATGCAACAATAGACATACGTAGCATGTGATGTAATGTAAAACAATGTACTAAGTAATGCACACAATGGGCACACCTAGCATGAACACAATGAAATCATGTACTATTATGTACTAATGAACATAGCAAGTATATGATGTGAAAACAGGAAAGCATGAAAGTAACAAGTAGGCACATGTGTTCCACCCCAAAATGTTTGGAAAACAGTAAAAGAGGGGTCTATGTACTCACCTGAGATTGCTCAGTAGTTCTGGAGTGACAACTAAACAATGCTAGAGATCGCGGATATCAAACGGCACCTAGTATAGATAACTATGTTAAAATACCGGACCTAGATCGGAAGACTGGGTAGCATGAGGGTTTGTAAACCAAATGAGTGTAGGAACTCATGTGATATGGTTAATCAAAGCCTACATACTAAATGAAACTTAACCTAAGTGTCTACGACCCATTACGACCCGTTTAGGTAGCTTATGCTACTTTAACGCGTCGTTCGCGTGAAACGCGTTCGGACCGCCTAACTAGTCCTATGACAAGTGTTATATGCCTAAACATGTTACATAATCTGTTATGTGACAAAGGTTTAGGTTACATATGCTTAATTACCAATTATACATGAAAAGGGTATTCTGGTAATTTACCTAAGGCATATAAACTACCTATCATACAACTACTTAAACAATGTGACCATAGGGTATAACCTCGGAAGGTTATTCCCTACCTACTATGGTCACCTAATGTGTTTGGTCGGATCCTAATGATCGACCAAACTGGGTCGGGTTCGAGGTATAAGCGATTCATTAGATCGCTTACCCTACGACCCTAGACAACGTGGTAATCAGTGGGCATAGTCCCAAGGGACTATGACCAACGTGATTACACTCACGTTGCGAAGTTCAATCGAACTTCGCATTGACCATTACTGGTCAACGCTGAAAGTCAAACAAAGTTTGACTTTCTGACTCGAAAAGAAATAAAATAAGGAAAAGAACGAAAGAATACTTACGAAGGGTCCCCGAATGCTAATCTCGATCCAAGAACTCAGGTATGAAACAATGGTTTCAACTTAGAGCTCTCAAATCAAGATTCTAGTGAGAAATGCAATGGGGGTGTTGGGGTATTTATAGGAATACCCGAACCGTTAAGATCGCTTGTCGAATAACGTGCCTTAATCGGAACCGTACACTTGTCGTAAAGTTGTGGTGTCCAGGAAGTTTGTTCTTATCCGCTGACTAGACGATAGGAAACGAGTGGACACGAATCAATCAGCTGCAACTTGTGTTTAAAACATTGAATCTGGTCCAGATCATGCAGTCGCGTAGCGCGACAGGTAGGCCCTTAGGGCTCGCGCTACGCTACTGCCTCCCCTGAATCAGAAAGTTTCAAAATTTGGCAGCAATGGTCCCTGCACGTGTTTAAGGCCTTTTTCGATGCGTTTGAACCCCGTTAACCTCATTTGAAGGCTCTAAAATGAAGTTAAAGTATAGGGAACTCAAAACATACTCAAAAATATGCCGGATGATGGTTCGTTTGGTCGTACGAACGCGATGTTCGCTTAATTACGACGGAATGCGCATAAGCGCGAAAAACGAACCAAATGACGCGACGAATGGATTTTTCTTATGGCGAACACTAAAATATAATGTAGTCATGCTCACATAAATTTTTGGATGTCCAGATGTATTCAGAACGTAAGTTATGCGCGAAAATGCAAACTTGTGCACTTTTTGACACTTTTAGTCCCTGAATGACCCAACAGTTTATTTTAGCACACCGAACCCCTCAAAGCCTATTTCTAAGCTATGTAAAGGATATTTATGGTATGTTTAACTTATGGTCATGTTCCGGAAGGTCTGTTACAGTTCAAATTGGCATACTTTCGCAGTTTGTCAAATTTAGTCCCTGTAAGCGATTAAACTTTGATTTCATCACACCAAACCTTCCAAAACTTATATCTAAGTTATGTAAAGGTTATTTAAGGTATGTTAAGCCTATTTCACTATTCCGGAGTGTTCGTTGGATTAAACTGGTTATATTTATGCATCAGTGCGTGTATAACCTTCCAGAAAGCGATTTAGAGCTTGAAATCGAACAAGAATTGATATGTGCCAACGATACACATATTTTTACAAGTCCAAAGTATGAAATACAATATTTCATTGGTTTGGCATCTGTTTGATGGTTGAAATGACACAGGTGTTACAATCATCATTGAAAGAATTTTCATTTCCATCAACTGAAGAATTTTGACATTCTCTCTTGAAATGACCTCTTTGCTTGCATTTGAAAAAAGTCACTTTGGATTTATCAAATCCTAGCTTAGTTGATGGACCACCGATTGACTGCTTCCCAGTAATCTCCTTGGTGATATTTGATTTCACAATCATAATCGTTTAATAACTCAACCCATCGTCGATGTCTCATATTAAGCTCTTTCTGGTCGAATATGTGTTGTAAGCTCTTGTGATCGGTAAAGATCGTACAGCGCGTACCATACAGAAAATGTCGCCAAATCTTCAAAGAAAACACCACTGTGCCTAACTCCAAGTCATGTGTGGTGTAGTTCTTCTCATGAACTTTCAACTGGCGCGAAGCATAAGCGATAACCTTCTATCGCTGCATCAGCACACGACCTAATCCCTGACGCGAGACGTCACAGTATACCACGAAGTCATCGGTGCCATCGGGTAGGGATAAAATAGGGGCATCGCAAAGCTTACTTTTTAGCAACTGTAAGTCTTCTTCTTGCTTATCTCCCCACTTGTACTTCTTGTCCTTTTGGGTAAGGGAGGTTAGCGGTTGAGCGATTTTCGAAAAATCCTCAATGAATCTACGATAATACCCAGCTAAACCTAAAAACTGACGGATCTCGGTCAGCGTCTTTGGAGTTTCCCAACTCTTAATCACCTCGATCTTGGTGGGGTCCACGTGGATTTCGTCTTCATTCACTACGTGACCAAGGAATTGTACCTCACGCTGTAGGACCGGTTTTGACTCCGAAACGATTACGAAACGAACGTGTGACGTGCGGAATCTGTACACGAACGTGACCTAACACACAAGACGTAATATAAACGTGACTCTATTAGAAACGTGTGAAATTATACAGCACCTGAATCACTTTCTCTCTCTAGAATCTCTCTCTAGATCTAGAGCTCTCTAAATGACAAATGTGCAAAAAGTCTCTAATCTATGACATAACTTCCATATATATAGGCCAAGGCTTTTAATGAGATTTCTCATTAATTACAAGATTGCCACCTTGCCTTTCGACTACTTATTACAATATAAGCTTGTTATCTTCAGTTTCTCGCTACGGCTCGGATTGACGAAGGCGATAGACATAAATGCACTAACAGACTCCCCCTTGGATATTGCCGCAGTCAATCTCGTAGCGACTTGTCTTTCTCTCTCTCTCTTTGAGTCTTCTTGAAGATTTAACACGTTTTCATCAACGTAGACTCGCTCTTGCTTGAACAGAATCCCAGTGGATCTGTCTTCAGCTCCCCCTTTCTGTAGACTCTTTTCTTCATCAGGCTCCCCCTTTCGTCAAGCTTCCGTGCTTTTGGGATCGACACTTGGCTTTCCAGTTACAAACTCCTTTAAGGATAGTTACATTGCTCCTTGAATCCACGCTTCCTCTTGTGTTGAGCTCGTCTTCAGACTCCCCCTTAGACTCGGCTGTCGGGATCGTAGTCTGGATTAGTATCTGCAACTCTCAAACATTTATAAGTACAAACATTTTGAACATTCGATTATCCAGGAATTGTGACCTGGCTGTTTTAAACTTTCTAAACCAAGATCCTGGCTTTAAGATATAATAGGATGAATATATCCAGAAATACTTTATTCTCTCCCCCTATCAATAAACTTCATTGATTTGGCAGTTTTAGCGAACAAAGTCGTAAACTGGCTCTTTTACAGATTTTAACAATATGAGCATCCAAATCCCTCATAGTTAATCATACAAGTCCAACTTAATGACCTTGGAGATATCACAAACTGTTTTTGATTTTTGATTTTAAAACTACAAGTTTCAAATTAATGAACTTGTTTTATTTTTCAGATACACAATCAGCATACTAAGATTTTAAAACTCAGCATCCCAGACATCGGTTGTCGAAAATAAAGCAGAATCAAAATCTTTTTGTATTTTTCTAAAACATAAAGCAGTAAAGAAATATTTACAAACATATTTACACACAATATATTTGTTTGAGTTCGTGTTAGAGGATCAAATCAGTTTATGACAAATCACTAGCACCGTTGAGCTTTAAACACTTTAAGTTCTAAACAATTCACATTGATTGACAATATTTTTGTCCACTTAAACTCAATCTAAAAACTTTCGAAATGCTTACCGATACGTTAAGGTATATTAATTTGCACTAAATTCTTATGGACCCCACGATTTCAGCATATCCCCTCATCATGCAATACACTAACTCAAGTAATGCTTTTAAACTTTCATCAACTGTGATATGTGTAAAAACAACGCAGAATGTTTAAACATTAACAATCAGGTTGATCTTTCGATACGCAGAGAAAGTCCAATGTTTAAACAAAATAAGAAATATAAACAGGTTGAAATTGTTTAGGCTTTAACCACCAGTTCGATACTCCCGTATACGCAGAGGTGATCCAAAGCTTAAACGAAACACCAAAGAAAATAAAGCAGAACGTTTAGGCAATAACATCCAGTTCGATACTCACGTATACGCAGAGGATGTCCAATGCTTAAACAAAATAAAGAAATAAAACAAGTTTAAATCTTTGCAAAATGAAATACACAATCACAGTGACTTTTTCAGCAAGTTATGAAAGTTCACAAACTGACCAGTTTTTATGCTCTTTCAGCATTCAGCGATTACTGAGTAGGTACACAGTCACGAAGGATAAAACTAAGTACTATGCTTTCAACCGCGTTTCCCACTAGAACTAGGCCTTTTCATTTAAGTTTGTATCGTTATCGCAAGTCTACTAGTCTAGCTGTATTGTCACATCTTTAGTGAGATTGTTTATAGCTTTTTAACTTTCCATTTCTTTAGCGTACTGTGATTGTCTACTGATGTACTATCATTTCATCTTTTTACACAAAAACACATTTTTGAATTTTATCATGTTTTTGACTTTTTCAAATTTTCTAATGTTTTTGGATTTTCTGACAATATTACCCCCCCTAAAATTCAAAACCATTCTAAAGAAAACTTGATAACCGATGCTGATAGCTTTGTCTCACCATCCATTTTTTTCATCTCATGCTCTGTTTTGTAGAAAATATAACATGTAAAGCAGCAATTACCCCCATGATTTACAACACATTGATATTTTACAACTTGAAAACCGTTTTTCAATCTTGTGAAATTAATCATGTTTGTTCCACCGTGAGGGTTTCGGCATATTCAATCAACATATTTTTGAAAATTTGGATTTTTTGACAAATTTAAAAACAAACATATTTTTGGTTTTTAAATTTTTCAATTTTTAGGGTTTTTGAAATATTGTTTATTTATATACAGAAAACAAACAAACTCCATGTTTCAACCAAACCAGGGTTCAGCAGCCTTCTCTTCCTGTGCCAGGCTGCTCCTATACTCTTCTTGTTGACATTTTATTATCTTCGGAAGCACCTGAACATTTATATTTACTCAATTACTTAAACAAATTAGCCCAGGTCTTTTTGACCTTAGGCATGTCAACACAATATGCATCATTCAACTTTGGAAAGTCTTTGTCATTTTGTACAAAGATTTTTTCAACTTTGACTTCAACTTTTTCATCATTTACCGAGGTTATTTGTTTCTTAACACTCCATGTTTGACCTTTAGGAGTACCCCATTTTTAAAAATGTGACTCTTTTTGCATATTTTGACTTTGAACAACATTTGGTTTCCAGAACTGTTGGGGTTTTGTCATATCAACTGATGTTTGCCAACTTTGCGTTGTTCTAAACCTGGGTGTGTGAGAATTCCAGGTCTGTCTTGAATCGAACCTATTAGGGTTTGATTTCCAAGTTTGATTCGAAGTAAACTTGTTTGTGTCATACCTCCAAGTTTGTTTTGAATCAAATCTGGTGGACCTTTGTTTCACATCCTCAGATTTTTGTTTCTCAACATCATCAGACTTCTTTTTGTCAACATCAATAGGTTTCAGATTTGGACACTTGCGTGCAAGATGTCCTGTTTGATCACATTTGAAACATGTTCTCTTGGACATATCTTTAACCTGTGGTTGTTGCTTTTTCTTTTGAGCATAGAACTCTTCATTAGACTGACGCCGAAATTGGAGTTCTTTCTCTTCTTCGGAACTTGTTCCGTGAACAAAATTCATCTTTGTCTGATAATTTGGCGTTTCATTTTTATTTCGACTCTGTTTCTTCTTATAACCCAACCCAGCCTTCATGTTTTTCTTCTTGAAACCAGGTTTATTATAAGAAGTTTTGTGACCTTTTCCAGTAAACTTTGAAATTTCAGATATTTCAATTTTAACCATCATGAAGACTTTGTCAATCTTGTCTGAAATCACATTCTGAATCGGGAATACAATATCTAAGAATAATTTGTACGATCCAATCATGGTATAAACCAATCCTTTTGAATCATCATTCAAATTTTTCTCAGATTTTGAGTTTTTCAGATATCCATCATGAAAATTACCTTCATTTTCATCCTGTGATTTAGATTTACCTGTTACAACTGACTCTTCTTTCAACACACTTTCAACGACCTTACCTACCACCTCTGAATCACTAGAATCATCAGATTTAGAATAGGTTACGTCAATGTTATCTGGCAATTGATCTACCATGTTGAAAGCTTTTTCGACCTTTTCATCATCATAAAATGCAAACTTTTCCGGTGGTGGAACTTGATGAAATTCTGAGCCAATGCCTTTCTTGTTTTGCTCAGAATCTTTACCATCCGGTTTTATGTTGAAAATACGTTCAAGCACATATGATTATGCCTGATAACTTTTTAACTTGTTATTATCCTGTTCTAAATCAGCAATTTGACGCTTAAGTTTAGCAACATCCTCGATGTAAGAATTTACAACTTGTTGCTTTATTTCATACTGTCGCTTAAACATATCAGTTGTTTCTTAACAATATCTCAATCTCGATTGAACAAGTTTCATTTGACTCTTCACATCTTCATATGACTTTTTAGTAATGTGATAAGCCAATTTTATTGAATCATATTCTTTTTTCATTTCTTGACACTCATATTCTTTTTGAGAACATTCTTCTGTCATTTTCAAAACTTTTTCTTTCAAAATTTCTTTTTCTTTTTCTAAATTTTTACAATTTCTGAAATCTTTTCATCATTATCTTTCAAAAAATTTTCATTTTCAAGCATTTCTTTGTATTTATTTTTAAATTTTTTTTCTATTTTAGTAAATTCAATATCTCTTGTTCTGAACTTTTCGTCTTTCTCAATACAAGCACTGCACGTTTCCATGCATTTCTTGCACTGTTCAACAATTTTCAAGATTTCAGAATCAGAATTTACCTTAGTGATTGGCACTTCGGTGTTTGCTTCTGTTTGCTTCAACTTAGCTGCACTCTTCTTTTCTTCACCAGTACCAGCGTCACCAACACTATCAGTTGAACTTTCAACATTTAATTCAACCAATCTTTCCGACTTCTCCTCAGCTTCTTCAACCTGCTGTTCTTCAGTAACAGCTTCTTTTCCATTAACTTTTTCTTCAACCTTCTCCTCCTCTACTTTAGCTTCTTCAGCAACTTTCTTCAAATCGTTCACCATCTCATCAACATTCTTCTTCATTCTCTCTTCATCCCTCTTCCTCAGACTTGAAGTCATAACATCTCTACGAAGTTTTTCAAACCTTTTCACATATGTTTTATCTTTTCCAACATTTGTGTAGTATTCGACTGATCGAGGGATTACTAAAAGAACATCATTAAAAACTATGTCCTTTTTGGGAACAACAGGTTCACCATTTCTGTTGACATAGCATTCTCGCTTCTTTTCCCATCTTTTGTTACTCACAGCACTTTCATACTCCTCTTGCATTTCATTAATTCTGTTCCAAGCAATGTTTTTCTCTCTGTATGTTTTCTCCTCCAGAATCTCTTCTCTGGTTTTCTCTTTGATCTCAGCAACAAAAACATAATGTTTGCCTTGTGATATTTTTCTTCCATGAGCTGTGACTTTTTCATCAACACAATCTTCTTCATTTCTTTTCTTGATCTCAGCAGCCAATCCTGAATCAGATGGAATGTATTTGTCCCAACTGAAACCCTCTGCCACTTTTTCATCATCTTGATGTATAAGTAAGGCTTTCTTCTTGGGATTATTTTCAATCATTTTCGGCTCTTCTTTGCTACGGTGGTAAATCGCCTTTCGGTAATAATCATCATTGAAAGGATTTTCATTTCCATCAACTGAAGAATTTTGACATTCTCTCTTGAAATGACCTATTTGCTTGCATTTGAAACAAGTCACTTTGAATTTATCAAATCCTAGCGTAGTTAATGGACCACCGATTGACTGCTTCCCAGTAATCTCCATATATCTCTGAGCTCTTCTGATGCAACTCGCTAAACACCAGCGAATATCGATAAGTTCCATCTCTTCCGGATCAATCTGGTCATAGTCTTCTTTGGTCAATTTAGAATTTCCAATTTTGCCAGCTACTAGACCTTCATATGATTCCAGAACAGATGCAAGGAAACTCATTTGTTGCTTGGCTGCATTGATGCTCATCGCCGGATAATTTTTCAATTTGAGAGCAATGTTGCAGAGAACTTCTTCAGATTTTTCAACACTTGCTTTTGATGAAGACGAATGATATCCCGGATTGTAGCTTGATGAGCTTGTCGGAGGTTCTTTTGTCTTTACACCACTGAATGTTGTTTTTGGTGATTCACTAACTTTCACCGAAGGTGTTGTACCTTTGTAATAAAGACCGACATTCTGTTGATGCGAAGAACTGCTCATCTTGTTCTGCTTTTGCAATTCAAGCTCATGACTTTCTATCTTTTCTATCAAGACATCAAGAGAAATTGTATCATATAAAGCATCATTTTTCAATATGAATACAAACGTTTGCCACTGATCAGCTCGTGGTAATGCTTCTATGATCTTATCAATTATTTCTTCTCGAGTTTTAACAATGCCAAAACGATCAAGTTCAATTTTTAGATGACCAAATCTCTATATCATTTGTCTAACTGATTCACCTTTCAAACTATCAAACAAATCAAATTCTTTCTTTAATAATGCAATTTTATTTTTCTTGATTTGTTTACCCCCCCTCAGCTTTTACCCGTAAAGCTACCCAGACAGATTTTGATGACCCGTCATGTTGAAGTAAAGCAAACAGGTCATGTCTAATTGATGATTGAATTAAAGCAATCATTCTCTGTTTAGCTGAGAATTCTCTTTTGTCTTCTACTGATAAACTTTTGAGCGGGGTTTCTTCTCCTTTATCATTGGTCGGCCTACTATAACCAAATTCCAAACAAAACCAGCTTTCATGAGCGTAAGTGATGTGTGTAAAATGCAACATATAAATTACATCAAATAAGGCATAAAACTAACCCTTTTTAAGTACTAATATTGGAAAAAGAGTGTTTTTGTCTTCCTTTTGTATTTTCAGGATTAAATGAGCTCAAAAACGCAAAAGAAGCAAAAAGACAGCTAAATCCAACATAAATACAAGAAAAGGAACATTAGTGGACTGCCCGACCCCTCAACGGCATCTCCCAAAGCAAATTAGAGAAGTCAGAAGACTGAACACGCCCCGTGCTCAGCCAGCACGGGGCCGTGCCCAAGAAGCAGCAGAAAAGACAAATCTATAGAAGCTTCTATTGCCCACCACGGGCCGTGCTCAGCGGACACGGGGGCGTGTCGAAAGTACAGCAGGCACATTTATTGTAATTGCGAATTACAATTAATGAGGAGAGAGATTGTCAGACGGACACGGGGCCGTGCCCAGCGGACACGGGGCCGTGTCCAGCTCTCTGTTCAGCCTATAAATAGGAGTGCTTGGATTCATTTCATCTCATCCCTTGGCACACCACCTCTCTCACACTTCATCCACCACCACCCACCACCATCACAACACCATCATCCACCACCATCATCCATTGTCCATCGTAGAGTGTGTGAGTCGTCTCGGGATCCAAGATTGATCGTAAGAGTTCTTGACAATCAAGGCCATGTTTGCCTAAGTCTCTTACATCACTTGGTGAAGACAAAGTGTCTAGTTTAATACTTTTTATTTCTAATCTTTTGCACTTTTTATTTGGTTTTGTATTAATGACATTAATAACTAGTTACTTATGTTGAAGGTGATCTTTCCTTATCGTTTGTCCGTGGTGTCTTGGCATTATTTTACTGTCTATATAAAATAAAGGATTTTCACCATTCATATCTCCACGGTCTATATGGAGGTATGTTGGCTACCTGGTAGGGGGTTAAGGGAACGGTTTGGTAAAGGTCTTGCCATTGTTCAGCGTTTAGAGGTCCTGCAATGGACCTGGGTCAAATTTAGTAGGACCTCCTTCAATACTTCACGGTATTGGATGGCGGGGGTCCAAACTCTTTGATCCCCTCATAAGTTAACTACTATTAATACTATAACCCGGCTATTTAGGACTGTATCCCTGCTGACTCAGACTACTTAGCCGAGGGTAACGTCACCGCCAAAAGCGGGGCCTACCACAATACTGCATTAATAACTTAATTCATTATCTTCCAATAATCCACCCTTTTAGGATTGTATCCCTGCTGACTCAAACTACTGGGGTGAGGGTAACGTCACCTTCAAAAGAGGGGCCTACTACAATAACTAAGATAATCTCTTAATTATGTGCAAAAGTGCGGAAATAATCAAAGGTTATACTAGATACGAGTCGGAACCAAGTGATTCATCTTGTCTATCTGTTTTTATTTTATTTTTATTTTCAGCATTTTAGTTAGTTTTTATTTTTCTTAGTTTAAAAACATTTTTCTAAACTTTTATTTTGGTTAGACGTTGAGGATAAACCGGTACTAAAAGCTCTTGTGTCCTTGGACGACCTCGGTATCTTACCAACGCTATACTGCACTCAACGATGGGTGCACTTGCCCATATGTGTGTTTAGTGTTAGTGAAATATCGTGTTTTATAAATTTAAAACTTGGCTAAAATAAGTGTTAAAAAGGGCTTAAAATATACACCTAAAATATACGACAGTTCACACGCATCAAGTTTTTGGCGCCGTTGCCGGGGACACAAGGATTTTAAGAAAGTTAGGAATCAACGGCCTAATCATCTTTTACTTTTCTTTTTAATTTTTTTTAGGATTTTCTTAGTTTTTCAGCTTCTGCAGAGCTCAGCACGGGCCGTGCCCGCTGAACACGCCCCCGTGCTCAATCATTGGAACTGGCAATCCTGTTTTACATCAGACAGTAAGCTGAACACGGGGCCGTGCCCACTCAACACGCCCCCGTGCCCAAGTTTCAGTTACTGAAAACAGAACCGTTAGATCCCGACGGTTGGTAATTTCTGATATAAACATGAGTGATAGTAATTATTTTTACTTTCGGCACTCTTATGGTACGCGGTGTCAATTATGTGGTGGCGAACATGAAGAAGTAGAATGCTACTTCCTAAATTATAGGCCCCACTACATGGACCCACCAACTTCTCACAACCTTAAGAGGGGCGAAAGTAAAAATAAGCACTATTTCTCCCTCGAATGCGCCCAGCCAGATATTCTAGGAGAAATGCTCCTTGATGAGTTATTTCAACTAGAAAAGCTAGTTCAGAATTGGTTAGAAGAACTTAGGAAGGATTTTATTGATCCACCCCAAGACGATAACCATGAAGAATTGTTGGAACCGCATTCCGACAACCTCGTTGCTCCCGAAAATACCTTCGTTCCTAGCAAAGACTTGGACGATAGTCGTCCCTGTGTCGATTGTGCCGTGAAGGACTCTCCATCGACTTCGTTCGATGCATACATAGACCTGAGCGATTCGACATACACCTTCTTTAACAAGAGCCCGGGAAAGGGTTGGACTTGTCCACCTAGAATGAAAATAGGAATTACCCTCACCGACAACCTCTTGCGTTCTCGCCTTAGTCTAGGACAATTAAGGTATATTAGGCACTTTGGGGTTGTTCCAACCAGTAAGGAACCACCCGATGTCAATGAGATCCTTGAAGTGGCAAAACTCCATAAGCAGCCTCCAGACACGGGGCCGTGTCCAGGTCAACACGCCCCCGTGCTCACTAAAAAAGATTCTCTGCTGATTTGGTCAGAATACGAACAAAATGTGTCAGGATTTCCTCTGAACACGAGGCCGTGTCCAGTCAACACGGGGCCGTGCCCAGTGCGCTGTCGTTTTCTTTAAATACAGCCTGATTCCTGCTCATTTTGACCACCTCAATTGACAGAGATCCCTGGGATTTTCACTCATACCATCCTAGGTAAGTGTTAAAAGAAGGTTCCAAAGGACCCTCTTGTCCCTTCCACTTTTATTCATTTCCTCCTCTTTCAAAATTTTTTCAAAATTTCCTCCATGGAAGCTTGGAAATCCCTTGATTCCAACCCTCTATGTGAAGTTTGTAAGATTATTTGCTAAAGATTCTTGCTTGAAGTTAGTTGTATAACTTTGTTTTAAATTATCTGAGCTTAAAACCCAGATAAAAATCATAAAAATAATTTAAAACTCCAAGATTCTTTAGCCAAAAATCCTGTAGACAAATGGACACGGGGCCGTGCTCAACGAGCACGGGGCCGTGTCCAGGGGTTCTGTTTTGTAAAAATTTAGCCTTCTTCGGTTTCCTTCGCAGAAAATGGCAAGCAGAACAAGCGGATCATCTTCAAGAAATAACTGACAAGGGAGGAGATCTTCAACAGCTGAAGACTCTCTTGTAAACTATGTTTACGCTCTAAGGGAGGCTATTGATGAAATGACGGGAGTGGAAGAAGCATTGGTCGACCGTATCAACCATCTTACAGTAGGGCTGGAGGGCTGTCTCCATGAAGTAAACCTCTTGCACCAGAGGTTGAACCTTCTCGCCTCCCCGCCTTTGGTACCTATAATAACCCAAAGGGCGTGGAACATGGTGCCCGAAGTTGTCATTCCAGCCGAATGGTACGCCATGCACCAAGAGCTTCCGCGAAGAGTGGTGCAAGGAGTCCCGGTGAATGTTCCCCCTCAACCACCAGCAGCGGAAGAAAATGAAGCCGCATTTTTCCTTCCTAGGGAGATCGAAGAATGGCTTTAAACAAGGTTTAGGGAAGAATTCGTTCGGCTAAAAGTCCTACTATATCGGGAAACCATTCTCGAAATTTTCTTAAAATAGTAGAACTCCTTATGATAACCTCGTGTACCTGCTGACCTATTTATTTAAGTTTTAGTTTTAGTTTAATTTAGGTTTATGTAAGTTCTCTCTATGATGAAATGAAATGATGGTTTTAAGGTTTGGATGGTTTGTAATGAATAAAACACACTCATGGTGGTAAAGGATGAAAAGGGGAACGAGAAAAATGAACCCATGCACAAGAACGAAGCAACCCGACAATTCTCCCCATTCCAGAAGGCTCAACACGGGTCGTGCCCAACCAACACGGCCCCGTGCTGAGCACCCTGCAGAAATCGCCCAGTTCAGGTAACTGGACACGGGCCGTGTTCACCCAACACGCCCCCGTGTCCAGACTTTTGTTTCTCTTATTTTAATTTTGTTACTGGCACCTGAACACGGGGCCGTGCCCGGATAACACGGGGCCGTGTTCAGTGCCCAGTAACACAAATTTTTGCTTTTTAAACACTATTTTGCACATCTAATCAACCTAAAAATTTATTTTTGGGACTCATTGAGGACAATGTGTAATTTAAGTGTGGGGGGGATGCTAAAACCTTGAATTTTGCAAGTCCTAAATACAAGCCTTACACAAAACTCTATTGGAACCGCTAATCACCCCAAATTTTTTTCAAAAATTTCATTTATTTTTACTTGTCTAGGTTTAACTCGGGAAATTCAAGTTCTCAAAAAGGTTATATTTTTACGAATTTACAACCGATAGTGTAGTGATAAAAAGAACCAACATAAGAAAATTATGAAAAGGCATAGCAAACTTATTTAAAATTTGATTATATATACTTGATCACATAAAAACCCATTCCCACAAAAGTGAGTTTTGAGCCTTTATTGAGCACACAATTACATATCATTTGACTAAATGCTCATTTTTCGTTTCTTGTGTGAATAGCCGCTTGGTTCTTACGACTCTAGAACTTGCCATGACAATACATTCCCGGTCCTTATCAACTTAAACCCGAGTAAGTAAATGATGGAGGCATTAGGACTAACCCTTTTTATTTCTACACCAATATTTTTCTTTTTCTTTTACCACCTACCCAAAAATCCCCCTAGTTAGCCCCTTTGAGCCTAAACCTTTTCGTTTCATCACCCAAACAAAAACCCTTTTACCCACCAAAACCTTTTTCATTTTTAACCCTTTATTTTAGTAACAAGTTCGGTTCTTCGTAAAATATATATATATATATATATATATATATATATATATATATATATATATGTGTGTGTGATAATGATGAAGCAAAAAGAAAATAAACAAACAAACAAGTTACTCAAAAAAATAACTTAGTTTGAATAAAAGCTTCATCAAAATAAAAAGTTGCAAAAATACGAAAACCGACACTTGTTACGCTTTTAGCCCTTTTTCTACTAACCACTAACCCAACCACCTACCTTTAACCCTAGCCTAACCCTTAACCCACAAAGTCCTCTTGATATCTACAAAGGTATAAAAGTTAAAAAGGAGGAGGATTGATTTCTTGGCAAGCCTATGGTAGGAATAAGTTCCATGCCGCTCTCGAGTGATTCACTAAAAATACACCTTCGGCCGAGTGTGAGTGATTTTCCCGTGAGGTATGTGAACTTGTATATAAATAGAATTTAAAAAAAAAGTCATGTTATGCCCAAATAAGTAATTTCTTTTATGAAAAGTTCTAAATAAATCATTACGAATAGGAGTGTAAATAAATAAAAATAAAACCCAAAAAGATCTTGGAAATCCCGACACTCTACGACAAGCCCAAAACCTTCTCTTCTACCTATTCCATTTGGGAGTGTAAGCCACATATTAAAGAGTTTTGCTTGAGGACAAGCAAAAGTTCAAGTGTGGGGGTATTTGATGTGTGTAAAATGCAACATATAAATTACATCAAATAAGGCATAAAACTAACCCTTTTTAAGTACTAATATTGGAAAAAGAGTGTTTTTGTCTTCCTTTTGTATTTTCAGGATTAAATGAGCTCAAAAACGCAAAAGAAGCAAAAAGACAGCTAAATCCAACATAAATACAAGAAAAGGAACATTAGTGGACTGCCCGACCCCTCAACGGCATCTCCCAAAGCAAATTAGAGAAGTCAGAAGACTGAACACGCCCCGTGCTCAGCCAGCACGGGGCCGTGCCCAAGAAGCAGCAGAAAAGACAAATCTATAGAAGCTTCTATTGCCCACCACGAGCCGTGCTCAGCGGACACGGGGGCGTGTCGAAAGTACAGCAGGCGCATTTATTGTAATTGCGAATTACAATTAATGAGGAGAGAGATTGTCAGACGGACACGGGGCCGTGCCCAGCGGACACGGGGCCGTGTCCAGCTCTCTGTTCAGCCTATAAATAGGAGTGCTTGGATTCATTTCATCTCATCCCTTGGCACACCACCTCTCTCACACTTCATCCACCACCCACCACCATCACAACACCATCATCCACCACCATCATCCATTGTCCATCGTAGAGTGTGTGAGTCGTCTCGGGATCCAAGATTGATCGTAAGAGTTCTTGACAATCAAGGCCATGTTTGCCTAAGTCTCTTACATCACTTGGTGAAGACAAAGTGTCTAGTTTAATACTTTTTATTTCTAATCTTTTGCACTTTTTATTTGGTTTTGTATTAATGACTTTAATAACTAGTTACTTATGTTGAAGGTGATCTTTCCTTATCGTTTGTCCGTGGTGTCTTGGCATTATTTTACTGTCTATATAAAATAAAGGATTTTCACCATTCATATCTCCACGGTCTATATGGAGGTATGTTGGCTACCTGGTAGGGGGTTAAGGGAACGGTTTGGTAAAGGTCTTGCCATTGTTCAGCGTTTAGAGGTCCTGCAATGGACCTGGGTCAAATTTAGTAGGACCTCCTTCAATACTTCACGGTATTGGATGGCGGGGGTCCAAACTCTTTGATCCCCTCATAAGTTAACTACTATTAATACTATAACCCGGCTATTTAGGACTGTATCCCTGCTGACTCAGACTACTTAGCCGAGGGTAACGTCACCGCCAAAAGCGGGGCCTACCACAATACTGCATTAATAACTTAATTCATTATCTTCCAATAATCCACCCTTTTAGGATTGTATCCCTGCTGACTCAAACTACTGGGGTGAGGGTAACGTCACCTTCAAAAGAGGGGCCTACTACAATAACTAAGATAATCTCTTAATTATGTGCAAAAGTGCGGAAATAATCAAAGGTTATACTAGATACGAGTCGGAACCAAGTGATTCATCTTGTCTATCTGTTTTTATTTTATTTTTATTTTCAGCATTTTAGTTAGTTTTTATTTTTCTTAGTTTAAAAACATTTTTCTAAACTTTTATTTTGGTTAGACGTTGAGGATAAACCGGTACTAAAAGCTCTTGTGTCCTTGGACGACCTCGGTATCTTACCAACGCTATACTACACTCAACGATGGGTGCACTTGCCCATATGTGTGTTTAGTGTTAGTGAAATATCGTGTTTTATAAATTTAAAACTTGGCTAAAATAAGTGTTAAAAAGGGCTTAAAATATACACCTAAAATATACGACACTTCACACGCATCAGTAAGCTTTTGCCCCGTTGATGAACCGCTCTTTCCACCAAGTGTAATCTTCAATGCTTTCAAGTGTTGGTGGTTTTGAATTTGTTCCGTAGAAATTATCATGTTTAATGTTTTCATTGATCGCTTTTGTAATGGTTTTTGGTGTGACAGTTGAAGTTTCGGAAGACTCGGATGTAAACGCGTTGTAGAACGTGTTGTAAAATTCTTCAGCCATGATGTGATCTTCTAAAATTACCTGAATCAAACAAACAAACAAACAAACACTTACCAGTTTAAACACAATCAAACAGCTGAATCAAACTGATACTCCGACCGGTGAATATTTTGTGCGGACTGAGTTTGATGTGAACTGAGTTTGATGCGAACTGAGATTTAAGTTGTCAAACCGTACGAACTGCTATGACCCGGATCAAATTCAAACGACCTGACCCTTCTCCAAACGATCTGACAAGGTTCAAACGAACTGGACCTTTGACTGATCAATCCATGTGAATTGGTTTTTCGATCGAGTCACACTACACAAATTCTTGGACGATCGCTTTAGCTAGTTGACTATTTGACCACAACAAACAATGAAATACAATCTTTAATATGAAATCACATGCAAACCGTGAGACTTGGACCTTTGACTGATCAATCCATGTGAATTGGTTTTTCGATCGAGTCACACTACACAAATTCTTGGACGATCGCTTTAGCTAGTTGACTATTTGACCACAACAAACAATGAAATACAATCTTTAATATGAAATCACATGCAAACCTGATTCATTCAGTTAACACATAACCGACACAAGGATCACTTTAACACATGCTCTTTTCACGAGATGATGTCAGACACAAAACACACATTAATTCAAACAATTCACTTTTTACTTTAACTATATTCTATTTTCATTGGACCTTCAAATTGAATGTGGCCGACAACTTTAAATGGTAAACAAATATGATTGGGCCAATGATATAAGGTGGGTTGACAAATCTGTTATTATAAATGTGATTGGGCCGATAGTTTGAAGTCACATGGGCTATCAATTGAATCAATTTAAAGCATCACATGTATATGTCCGACAACAATTTTGAAAAATGATTAGTGATTGGGCCGATTAACTGTTATCATTTATTAAACACATGGAACGAGATGATGTTATTCAATTAATGATCATGTGAGAAACTGATATCATCAATTAAGATGGCCAACAATCAATACAATCTTATTAGACCTCAAATTTTTTAGCCACTAAATCCGACAAGCCATTTTAAAGTCTATTTATAATTTGACCGAGTAGAACAGATGACATGCAACAATGGGATCGAGGTGATAAATGGTTCTGACACTTTGTTCACGTGCACATGTCGACAAGCTCTTTCAAACGATATAACGATCTGTTCAAGCGAAATAATGATTTTCACGCGAAACATCTTCAAACGAAATACGCACTTTCAAACGAAATACGCACTTTCACATGAAATAAACAGCTTCAAACAAAATAGAGTATTTCGTACGAAATAGGTGAACTTTTCAAACGAAATAGGGTATTTTGTACGAATTAAGGTGAACTTTTCAAACGAAATAAGGTGTTTCGTGCGAAATAGATAAACTTTCAAACAAAATAAGGTGTTTCGTGCGAAATAGGGTGACAATTTGACACGAAATAAAGCCGTTGACACGAAATCGGACAGAAAAAGTTGGATTTCTCCTAAACGGCTTTGAATTAGAATCTGAAACTTTGTAGGGTTGTAGATCAGGTGTTTTCGCACAACATATCAAAAAATCATGTAATTTGGACCGTAAAAACCCGTTCAATTTTGAAAAATTCAGAAAAAAACGTGAAAGAAGTGTAGAAGATGAAGAAATCGATTGAATTTGATGCAATTCGGATCTGAATCTGTGCGTTTGATCAGTGCAATCGAGCTCCTGCTCTGATACCACTTGTAGGACCGGTTTTGACTCCGAAACGATTGCGAAACGAACGTGTGACGTGCGGAATCCGTACACGAACGTGACCTAACACACAAGTCGTAATATAAACGTAACTCTATCAGAAACGTGTGAAATTATACAGCACCTGAATAACTTTCTCTCTCTAGAATCTCTCTCTAGATCTAGAGCTCTCTAAATGACAAATGTGCAAAAAGTCTCTAATCTATGACATAACCTCCCTATATATAGGCCAAGGCTTTTAATGAGATTTCTCATTAATTACAAGATTGCCACGTTGCCTTTTGACTAGTTATTACAATATAAGCTTGCTATCTTCAGTTTCTCGCTACGGCTCGGATTGACGAAGGCGATAGACATAAATGCACTAACACACGCAACCAGAACTCACACTTTGAGAACTTTGCCTACAATTTCTCCTTCTTGAGCAGCTCTAAAATAGCTCTAAGGTGTTGCTCATGTTCTTCCTTCGTTCTTGAATAGATCAAAATATCATCGATAAATAAAATCACGAACTTATCGAGATACGGCTTGCAAACTCCGTTCATCAGATCCATAAACACTGCTGGCGTGTTTGTCAGACCAAACGGCATCGCTAGAAACTCGTAATGTCCGTAACAAGTTCTAAAGGCAGTTATCGGAATACTCTCTTCTTGGATCCTTAGCTAATGATAACCGGATCGAAGGTCGATCTTGGAGTAATAACTCGAACCTTGAAGTTGATCAAATAGATCATCAATCCTCGGCAAGGGGTACTGATTCTTGATGGTCAACTTGTTCAGTTCTCGATAGTCAATGCACATGCGAAAACTACCGTCCTTCGGCGAGAAGCTTGGTCTAATAAATCCCTTGTCCAAAGCTCTTGAAGTTGCATCGACAGCTCTTGCATCTCGAAAAGAGCAAGCCGATAGGGTGCCTTGGCTACAGGCACGGCGCCTGGAACCAAATCAATGTGGAACTCGACTTGTCGTTGTGGTGGTAATCCTAGAAAATCTTCGGGGAAGACTTCAGGATATTCCCTCACCACCAGGATATTTTCCAGCTTCGGCTCTTCAGCTTCCTTGTCAACAATGTGAGCCAAAAAGGCAACACATCCTTTCTGCAAAGACTTTCAGGCCTTCAAACAACTGATAATCCTCAAAGGCGTATCATGCTTTTCTCCGTGCACTACAATCATCTCTCCTTCGTCATCGGGATTGTGACACCTGTGTCACTATGTCCATCAAACGAATACCAAACCAATGTAATATTGTATTTCATACTTAGGATTGGTATAAATATGTGTATCGTTTGCACATATCAATTCTTGTTCGATTTCAAACTTTAAATCGCTTTTTGGAAGGTTATACGCGCACTGATGCGTAAATATAACTAGTTTAATGCAACGAACACTCCGGAACATCAACATATTCTTAACATACCTTAAATTACCTTTAAATAACTTAGAAATAAGTTTTGAAGGCTTTGGTATGGCAAAATCAAGTTAATTCGCTTACAGGGACTAAATTTGACAAACTGCGAAAGTATGCCAATTTGAACTGTAACAGACATTCCGGAACATGACCATAAGTTAAACATACCATAAATATCCTTTACATAGCTTAGAAATAGGCTTTGAGGGGTTCGGTGTGCTAAAATAAACTTTTGGGTCATTCAGGGACTAAAAGCGTCAAAAAGTGCACAAGTTTGCATTTTCGCGCATAACTTACATTCTGAATACATTCGGACATCCAAAAATTTATGTAAGCACTAAAATATTTTATTTTAGTGTTTGGCATGAGAAAAATCCATTCGTCACGCAATTTGGATCGTTTTTCGCGCTTATGCGCATTCCGTCATAATTAAGCGAACATCGCGATCGTACGACCAAACGAACCAACATCCGGCATATTTTTAAGCATGTTTCATGTCCACAATGTTTATGCATCATTTTAGGGCCTTAAAGTTGGCTTAACGGGCCTTAAAGATGTCGAAATGAGCTTAAACACCAACATGGACTGAAACTGTCTTTTATTGAAACTTGTTTCTGATCAGAGAAGCCTAGGCGGGCCGCGTAACATTCTGGTGTCCCTTACGCGGGCCGTGAGGCCCCTTCAGATCAGATTAAATCAGTTTAACAGCTGTTAACAGCTGTTAAGCACCCAAAACTCAATTCCACTTGTTTGTTCCTGATCATGGGGGGTCAATATGATACACATGGGGTTACCAACAAGTGTAGGGATGAGATTAAAGCACGGTATTCGAGGAACGATCCTAACGGTGGTCCAAATCCTATAAATACCCAACCCATCCACTTACAAAACCCACTTGAATTCTGAGTTTTTCTCTAAGTGGTTGTGTTTATACACTTCCTACCTGAGATTTCTTGGAAGATCAAACTTGCGGGGACCCTTTGTAAATGTTCTTTCATTCTCTTCATTCGTTTTAGCGTTAAAGTCAAACTTTGTTTGACTTTCTGCATTGACCAGTTTATGGTCAATGCAAATTTCGTTTGAACTTCATAACGTGAGCGTAATCACGATGGTTATAGTCCCTAGTGACTATACCTACTGATTACCACGTTATCTAGGCTCAGTGACGAGCCGTAGTTTTGGCCAAAATGCGCATACTTGCGTATTTTGTAACCAAACTACTCTTAGGTATCAAAACTGTTTGTTTTGATACCAAACCTGTTTTTTAAATTTAGTTAAGCATGTTTTAACATGCTTAGCTCGTCACTTTTAGTTTAGTGCTTATATAGGGTCGTAAGGTAAGCGATCTAAACAATCGCTCATACTTTCGAACCCGACCCATTTGGTCGATCATTAGGATCCGATCAAATACATTAGGTGACCGTAGTTGTATAGGGAATAACCTTCCGAGGTTATACCTTATGGTCAAATACATAGTTGAAGGATATCTAATCTATTACAATTATTTCTACCGTCTTTTCCAAACACTCGAGCACTCATCTATATTCCGTCCCAGCTTGTCTTGATAACCTGACGTAAAGAAGAAAACACACAAAAACGTACGTCTGAGCAAAATTTTGAAAAGTTTTGCCCAGTGTGCGGATAGAGGAAAACAAAAACTTATTTTATTTAATATCCGGAGGTAACTTCATGTGAAAATGATACGATGCAAAAGCATAATTTCCTAATCATATCTTACGGATGTACCCATGAGCAAACTGAAAACGTGACAATACACAGGTAGCTACTCCTGCATACTTATCACACAAAATGGCGAGTTGGCATACCTGTTATCCATTTCCTGAAAACTGAAATCCTAGGATCGATCCATACGCCTCCTAGTTGCTTTGTACCACACTTGTACCTAAGAGACGCCGTGAACTAATCTCTCCGTCACGGATAAAGCACATGATGTCGATGCCGCAACAACATGCTCGTGGGACACTCCACGAGAAGCGATACTCAGGGTATCAGAGTACAAATGAACTTATTCACATAACTTATAAAACTTATTTTCAGAACAAAACGGAACATATATTGGAACATGCGATAATGAGTACAACTTAACAGAAAACTATCCCATGATATGAAAGCAAAATCCAAAGTTTAGAATAGGAATTTAACGGACTGTCAAATGAACCGATAATCAAAGACGTGAGGAGTTTTTAAAAAGACCTAGTAATATAATGGTATTATAATTTGACTTAAGTAACATAATACTTGTATATAATATTAAACTTGTAATTTATTTACTTATAACTTGTAAGCCTTAAGATATTTAACTTGTAACTTGTAAATAATAATTTGATTGAAAATACGAATCTTTGGCGAGATTGAAAATCTAAGAGTGGAACCAGTCACCAAGGTGTGGATATCAATCCTATCTTGACAATTTCGTCCCCAAATTGTGGTTTATTAAACGAAACAAGATAAAACCTTGACTCGTTAATAAGGAACCACTAGAGTATAAAATGAAACTTATATAAAATAAACCATTTTCTAAATAACTGATGCAAAACCTTTTTCAAAACGTTTGTTACTTCTAACACATAATTTATAACTTATCTTAATACGGAATTTAAAATCAGAATTGACAGAAATCGAAAGGAAGGAATATATCCGTACCTTAAAATTTCCAAGTGATGCTACCTTGTTTCCAATTGTGGATTTATACGGGCAGAGTTTAGCCTATTGATTATCCTCTTAACCTAATTTGCACACAAACTAGGTAATTAACTTAATACAGCATTTACGATAACTCACGAGATCAAATTTCTCACAACGAACGACAAAGTGCGATACTTCATCCATCGAATTAACGATGATCCGTCAAATTAATGACGAACGACAAAGTATAACCCTAATGTGGGCGGCACTTAAACATCCTTTGGATATATTGATCGATCGGACAATGAATCGTAATAGCGATCGAGTTATTACCCTGTTCTGCAGCATCCTGCTATACTTAATTAGTGTTTCGTGTGTGTTTTGAGAGTAATCGGACGATAACTCAGCGAAATTTTGGAGTTTGATCGTCGTTTTTGTGCCCAGAATCAAGTCCCAACATCCTCTATTTATAGTCGAATTTTGACCCTTAGGCGGCCCGCGTGAGTTTTAAGCTAACTTGAGGCGGCCCGCGAGAGAACTTATTTTATGTATAAGGTTGCCACGTGTGGGACTAGCCTAGCTGAGTCGACGAAATCATTAAATTCAACTTTGTCCGCAAGTTATGAAGATAATCGCCAAGTAGATAATACCTCCCCTGAGTTTTAGGGGCCCTAATCCTGATTCTGATTTTTCTAAAAGTTTTAGGGTTTGCGTAAAATCACTTGGGTGTCTTAATTAGGGTTTCCTATTGGACTATAAATCATAAGAAATAATAGTTTTTAATGAGGGTTGTTATATTTTTGTTTTAAAATTTCCGGGTGTTACAAATCTACCCCTCTTAAAAAATTTCGTCCTCGAAATTATTACAAACATATATATATATATATATATATATATATATATTAATAATCATACTTGAACGCGGCCCACTATGATCAATAGTCATACTTGAAATAAAGCTAGAGTAAAAATAATGAAGATGACGAAATACTTATGTTCGAGACTATCATGAAGTGAAAAGAAAAAGTTACTAACCGATGTATCGACTGATTGGACGTCGAAATCCTAACCCAATGTCTACCCATTACCTCACAGGTCTTAACTTATGTTTAAGTTTTCTACAGGAAAGAGCCTTTGCTCTGATACCATAGCTGTAACACCCCGTCCCGGAATGGGCCGGCGTGTCACAATAACAGTAGTCAGATCAAAAACATAATTCCATTTATACTTAAATGTATTACAAGGCTGTACAGCTTAATGAAGGATATCTAATCTATTACAATTATTTCTACCGTCTTTTCCAAACACTCGAGCACTCTTCCATATTCCGTCCCAGCTTGTCTTGATAACCTGACGTAAAGAAGAAAACACACAAAAACGTACGTCTGAGCAAAATTTTGAAAAGTTTTGCCCAGTGTGCGGATAGAGGAAAACAAAAACTTATTTTATTTAATATCCGGAGGTAACTTCATGTGAAAATGATACGATGCAAAAGCATAATTTCCTAATCATATCTTACGGATGTACCCATGAGCAAACTGAAAACGTGACAATACACAGGTAGCTACTCCTGCATACTTATCACACAAAATGGCGAGTTGGCATACCCGTTATCCATTTCCTGAAAACTGAAATCTTAGGATCGATCCATACGCCTCCTAGTTGCTTTGTACCACACTTGTACCTAAGAGACGCCGTGAACTAATCTCTCCGTCACGGATAAAGCACATGATGTCGATGCCGCAACAACATGCTCGTGGGACACTCCACGAGAAGCGATACTCAGGGTATCAGAGTACAAATGAACTTATTCACATAACTTATAAAACTTATTTTCAGAACAAAACGGAACATATATTGGAACATGCGATAATGAGTACAACTTAACAGAAAACTATCCCATGATATGAAAGCAAAATCCAAAGTTTAGAATAGGAATTTAACGGACTGTCAAATGAACCGATAATCAAAGACGTGAGGAGTTTTTAAAAAGACCTAGTAATATAATGGTATTATAATTTGACTTAAGTAACATAATACTTGTATATAATATTAAACTTGTAATTTATTTACTTATAACTTGTAAGCCTTAAGATATTTAACTTGTAACTTGTAAATAATAATTTGATTGAAAATACGAATCTTTGGCGAGATTGAAAATCTAAGAGTGGAACCAGTCACCAAGGTGTGGATATCAATCCTATCTTGACAATTTCGTCCCCAAATTGTGGTTTATTAAACGAAACAAGATAAAACCTTGACTCGTTAATAAGGAACCACTAGAGTATAAAATGAAACTTATATAAAATAAACCATTTTCTAAATAACTGATGCAAAACCTTTTTCAAAACGTTTGTTACTTCTAACACATATTTCCTAACTTAATCTTAATACGGAATTTATAACTTATTTCATAACTTAATCTTAATACGGAAGTTATAACTTATTTCAGAACTTAATCTTAATATGAAATTTATAATCAGGAATGATATACTTATATCCAAATGACGTAATTCGAAATAAAGGAGTATATCCGTACCCAACGGACATAAATCGAAAGAAAGGATTCTACGGAATTTATAACTTATTTCATATCTTAATCTTAATACGGAATCTAAAATCATATACTTATATCCAAATGACATAAATCAAAAGAAATGATTCTATCCGTACCCAACGGACATGAATCGAAAGAAAGGATTCTATACTTATCCAACTGACATAAATCGAAAGAAAGGATTCTAGCCGTATGGAATTTATAACTTATCTCATAACTAAATCTTAATTACGGAACTTAAAATCAGGAATAATATACTTATCTCAAAATGACATAAATCGAAAGGAAGGAGTCGATCCGTACCCAACGGACATAAATCGAAAGGATTCTATACGTACCTAACTGACATAAATCGAAATAAAGGATTCTATACGTAAGGAATTTATAACTTATCTTAATACGGAATTTAAAACCAGAATTGACAGAAATCGAAAGGAAGGAATCTATCCGAACCTTAAAATTTCCAAGTGATGCTACCTTGTTTTCAATTGTGGATTTATACGGGCAGAGTTTAGCCTATTGATTATCCTCTTAACCTAATTTGCACACAAACTAGGTAATTAACTTAATACAGCATTTACGATAACTCACGAGATCAAATTTCTCACAACGAACGACAAAGTGCGATACTTCATCCATCGAATTAACGATGATCCGTCAAATTAATGACGAACGACAAAGTACAATACTTTATCCATCGAATTAACGATGATCCGTCAAATTAATGACGAACGACAAAGTATAACCCTAATGTGGGCGGCACTTAAACATCCATTGGATATATTGATCGATCGGACAATGAATCGTAATAGCGATCGAGTTATTACCCTGTTCTGCAGCATCCTGCTATACTTAATTAGTGTTTCGTGTGTGTTTTGAGAGTAATCGGACGATAACTCAGCGAAATTTTGGAGTTTGATCGTCGTTTTTGTGCCCAGAATCAAGTCCCAACATCCTCTATTTATAGTCGAATTTTGACCCTTAGGCGGCCCGCGTGAGTTTTAAGCTAACTTGAGGCGGCCCGCGAGAGAACTTATTTTATGTATAGGGTTGCCACGTGTGGGACTAGCCTAGCTGAGTCGACGAAATCATTAAATTCAACTTCGTTCGCAAGTTATGAAGATAATCGTCAAGTACATAATACCCCCCTGAGTTTTAGGGGCCCTAATCCTGATTCTGATTTTTCTAAAAGTTTTAGGGTTTGCGTAGAATCACTTGGGTGTCTTAATTAGGGTTTCCTATTGGACTATAAATCATAAGAAATAATAGTTTTTAATGAGGGTTGTTATATTTTTGTTTTAAAATTTTCGGGTGTTACACATAAACAATTCTACAATTGTTAAACATTACATTTTGGTGGTTGTTTGGGTAAGTGATTTAAGTAACGAGGCGACGTGTAATACGATAAAAACATGGTGGATACGCCGCTGGTACTTCCTATATATAAGTGTTTTTATGGTATTACATATCGTAGCGTTATTTAAACCATTTCAGTTTAGACATATTACATCTACAATACAATTTTCACGTAAACATCGTTTTACAAATAACTTAACTTATACAAACTCATTTTTACATGGTTATTCTCTTAACCATACATTATTCTTTTATACATATATATATCATTTGGTTTATATATCACTTTTCAAATGATTTATGAAAGGAACCACTCAACAAGATTCATGGCTACTTTTTATTAAACAGTTTCTTTAAACTCAAGTCATGAATCCTATTTTCACAAAACCTATGTATCTCACAGGCATTTTTATGCTGACGTACCTATTTTCATATGTGTTTTCAGGAGCTATTGCATAGGATGATCGAGACACACTTAGGCGGACCTGTGCCTTAGTGACTTAAAACAAAGCAAGAACTAGTTAAATTTATGTTATGTACTCTTTATTTCTTGTTTAAGACAATGTAACTCTCTTGATTGATAAATAAAACGTAGCTTTAATTACCATGGTTGTGAAACAATTAATTCTGTTACAACACTCCCCGACGTTTCCGCCATGTTTCGTTGTTTTACGTGGTCGGGGTGTGACAGAAAAGTTGGTATCAGAGGCAATGGTTATAGGGAATTAGGTTATTAGTAATTCTTTGACCTAGACTATAACCTTCCTAGGACCCTAACACGAGTTTACTTGCGTTTAGTCATAAAACAATATCGTTGCCTATCTTTAGGCAGCAACCACAACGAGAACATCAATTCCGAAACCGCTTTGAAAATTAATGATCTGTTCTTGGATGATTGATTACTAGGTTTTGAACCCTCTGTTGTAAGGTTTTGAACCCTATGTTACAAGGTTTTGAACCCCTTTGGGTTTTCAAAATCTCGTCAGAGTTTTGGGTCCTAAATAGTGTGAACACGTGCAAACTGGAAGAGTGAATGCATGTACCCTGGGTTTTCTGTCTAAGGCTAGAGTGTTCGTACAAATCCACATAATCGGACCAGTCGCTCTTACCTGGGAACTCTTGGGGTGAGTGTCCACTTATAGGCGAGCATGTCTTCGCGATACATTATGAGGACCTACTTGCTTTGATTCAGCCTTTGTGTGTCGTTTGTTTGCTTCGTGGTTCAAACAAATGACCATCACCCATGATTTTGGTCGGTAGTTATAACACCCTATTCTTACCCCATGCCATTTCAGTTGTTTTCTCTCTTGTTTCCCTCCTTTAGAATGCTCCTCGACGCGACAATCAGATAGCGAATGCCGAAGTGGCGGAAATCATCGCGCAGCAAATGGCTGCTGCTTTCCCAAATCTTATTGCTCAATGGAACCAAGCCAACAACAACAATAATGCTCCATGCAATTTCAAGAGTTTCATTTCGGCTAAGCCACTCAAGTTTAGTGGTTCTGAAGAAGCAACTGGGCTCCTACAATGGTTCGAGAGCACTGAGAGTACATTTCGTCACGTTCAGTGTCCTGATAATCGCAAGGTCGAGTTTGCTTCCAGTGTGTTTCAGAAGAGGGCTCTTACATGGTGGAACGGGGTGATGAGAGACCGTGGTGCTGAGGTTGCTTTAGCACAGACTTGGGCCGAGCTTAGGGCTCTTATGATGAAGGAATTCTGTCCTCGTCATGAGCTAAGGGCTCTAGAAAGGGAATTTGATGATCTTAAGCAAGATAGCGGTGAGCATCGAGCCTACACGGACCGTTATGAGGAGTTAAGTCTGTTATGCCCAAACATGGTCACGCCTTTGGATAAGGCAATCAAAAAGTACATTGATGGCCTCCCTGACTCAGTACAAGACATTGTGACTAGTAGCAACCCTACTACAGTTAGACAGGCCATTGAGCTATCTGCAGCCTTGACTGAATCAAAGATCAGGAAAGGTAAACTTTTCCGAAAAGGTGACAAGAAACCGGTCGAGGAATAGAAACCAATCGAGGAATCAAAGACTATGGATGAACAGACTGGATCTCCTAAGAAGTCAAAGAAGCGAAAGGCTTCTCAGAACTTCGCCGTGGTCGCTCACAATGATCAAGCCGTCCCCAACCAACCAGCTCAATCCCCTGCTAAGAAGCCCTACAACGGAACTGCACCCTTGTGCAACCAATGTAGCCTACATCATCATGCTGCTGTGAAGTGCCGCACATGCCAAGTTTGAGGACTTATAGGTCATGCAGCGAGGGTTTTCCCAACTGCAGCTACACCCAATCAGGTTAACAACAATCCCGCTCAAGGTCGTTTTCCACCAGGTTCTTGCTTCAACTGTGGCGAGATGGGCCATTTCCGAAGAAACTGCCCAAAGCTTGCTAATGCGAATCCAGTGCAGGGATAAGCATCTGACCGAATGGAAGACAACGCTGTGTAGAAATAATCACGTCTTGTGTATTATTTTCTTTTGTTGTCAAGGTCCATGAAACAGTTGTTATCGTTGTTTATAAATAAAGCTTTTATTTTACAATGCAATATATAAATATTGATGTGGTTGCATGTGTAAACAACATATCCCCTACAATACCGACAATCAAGGAACCGTATCCCTTGAAGAACAGACTACCCCCAAAATTCTTCCACTTAATGATCTCTTGCATTTTCCACGAAAATCCTAAGTACCCGTTTCTTCCAAGGAAAACGAAGTACAAGGCGTCAAGTTATTAGCAATCAATAACAAGATAATAACAATTAATAACCAAGAAAACAATTATGTAATTAAGTGCTTATGTGTTTCCTTTTATGTTTTTGTGTGATCCAAATTATGTTATCCAAATCCTCGTAGAATCTTCCATATCTACGTATAAGGAATTCATAGTAGGATACCCAAAGGTACTACCTAAAATCCTTAATGGACTTCTACGTTGTAGTTAAGTCCCTCGGATTATAAAGTACCACTCCATAATTAGACCCCTTGAGTGGTCTAGTTAAACAGATTGATCAAAAAATCTGGCTAGGAATATCATGTGATGATATAGCTGAAAGGACTCCTTGGTGGCCTAATTAAAAAAAGATCATCTGTCGATCTAATTAAAAGGACCCAACGGTAGTCTAGTCACCCTCATCACAGGTTTGATTTTCTTCCCCTAAAACATTACAAAACAAACTGTGCGGACTGTGCAAGGAATTACGTAATTATGGATGCATACATAATTATGGAATTTAGTGCACATAAACCACATCAAGTTCTGTCATGTGTCTAGAGTTAACCCTATTCATTTCCATTTTTGATGAAGCATCCGTTGAGGAAAAATGAACTAGCTATTCATTTTTCACTTCTTAAAAATATCCGTTGAGGGAAATGAATATCCGTTTGTTAAATCCTTCATTTCCAATTCTGAAGAATATCCGTTGAGGAAAATGACTCCGTTTGTTCATTTTCGTTCTGAAGAATATCCGTTGGGGAAATGAATATCCGTTTGTTAAATCCTTCATTTCCAATTCTGAAGAATACCCGTTGAGGAAAATGAATCATCCATTCATTTTCGTTCTGAAGAATATCCGTTGGGGAAATGAATATCCGTTTGTTAAATCCTTCATTTCAAATTCCGAAGAATACCCGTTGAGGAAAATGAATCATCCATTCATTCTCGTTCTGAAGAGTATCCGTCGAGGGAAATGAATATCCGTTTGTTAAATCCTTCATTTCCAATTCTGAAGAATACCCCTTGAGGAAAATGAATCATCCATTCATTCTCGTTCTGAAGAATATCCGTCGAGGGAAATGAATATCCGTTTGTTTAATCCTTCATTCTAATTCTGAAGAATACCCGTTGAGGAAAATGACTCCTTTTGTTCGTTTTCGCTTCTGAAGAATATCCCTTGAAGGAAATGAATACCCGTTGATTATTCCTTCATTCCCGTTTCTGAAGAAGAACCCGTTGAGGAAAATGAATCATCCATTCATTTTCACTTCTGAAGAATATCCGTTGAGGGAAATGAATATCCATTTAGTTAAATCCTTCATTTTCTTTTTCCGAAGAACCCGTTGAGGAAAATGACTCCGTTCATTCATTTTTGCTTCTGAAAAATATCCATTGAGGAAAATGATAAGATTATGCCTTATCTTTGATGGTTATTTAACACAAAGTCACAGACAGACTCCTACGAATAAATTTCAGGACGAAATTTCCTAAAGTAGGGGAGACTCTGACACCTGTGTCACTATGACCATCAAACGAATACAAAACCAATGGAATATCGTATTTCATACCTAGGATTGGTATAAATATGTGTATCGTTTGCACATATCAATTCTTGTTCGATTTCAAACTTTAAATCGCTTTCTGGAAGGTTATACGCGCACTGATGCGTAAATATAACTAGTTGAATGCAACGAACACTCCGGAACATCAACATATGCTTAACATACCTTAAATTACCTTTAAATAACTTAGAAATAAGTTTTGAAGGCTTTGGTATGGCAAAATCAAGTTAATTCGCTTACAGGGACTAAATTTGACAAACTGCGAAAGTATGCCAATTTGAACTGTAACAGACATTCCGGAACATGACCATAAGTTAAACATACCATAAATATCCTTTACATAGCTTAGAAATAGGCTTTGAGGGGTTCGGTGTGCTAAAATAAACTTTTGGGTCATTCAGGGACTAAAAGCGTCAAAAAGTGCACAAGTTTGCATTTTCGCGCATAACTTACGTTCTAAATACATCCGGACATCCAAAAATTTATGTAAGCACTAAAATATTTTATTTTAGTGTTTGGCATGAGAAAAATCCATTCGTCACGCAATTTGGATTGTTTTTCGCGCTTATGCGCATTCCGTTGTAATTAAGCGAACATCGCGATCGTACGACCAAACGAACCAACGTCCGGCATATTTTTGAGCATGTTTCACGTCAAAAATGTTTAGGCATCATTTTAGGGCCTTAAAGTTGGCTTAACGGGCCTTAAACGTGTCGATATGAGCTTAAACACCAACAGGGACTGAAACTGTCTTTTATTGAAACTTGTTTCTGATCAGAGAAGCCCAGGCGGGCCGCGTAACATTCTGGTGTCCCTTACGTGGGCCGTGAGGCCCCTTCAGACCAGATTAAATCAGTTTAACAGCTGTTAACAGCTGTTAAGCACCCAAAACTCAATTCCACTTGTTTGTTCCTGATCATGGGGGGCCAATATAATACACATGGGGTTACCAACAAGTGTAGGGATGAGATTAAAGCACGGTATTCGAGGAACGATCCTAACGGTGGTCCAAATCCTATAAATACCCAACCCATCCACTTACAAAACCCACTTGAATTCTGAGTTTTTCTCTAAGTGGTTGTGTTTATACACTTCCTACCTGAGATTTCTTGGAAGATCAAACTTGCGGGGACCCTTTGTAAGTGTTCTTTCGTTCTCTTCATTCGTTTTAGCGTTAAAGTCAAAATTTGTTTGACTTTCGGCATTGACCAGTTTATGGTCAATGCGAAGTTCGTTTGAACTTCATAAAGTGAGCGTAATCATGACGGTTATAGTCCCTAGTGACTATACCTACTGATTACCACGTTATCTAGGCTCAGTGACGAGTCGTAGTTTCGGCCAAAATGCGCATACTTGCGTATTTTGTAACCAAACTACTCTTAGGTATCAAAACCGTTTGTTTTGATACCAAACCTGTTTTCTAAATTTAGTTAAGCATGTTTTAACATGCTTAGCTCGTCACTTTTAGTTTAGTGCTTATATAGGGTCGTAAGGTAAGCGATCTAAATAATCGCTTATACTTTCGAACCCGACCCATTTGGTCGATCATTAGGATCCGATCAAATACATTAGGTGACGATAGTTGTATAGGGAATAACCTTCCGAGGTTTTACCTTATGGTCACATCGTTTTAGTAGTTGTATGATAGGTAGTATATATGCCTTAGGTAAATTACCAAATTGCCCTTTGAACGCCAAAATTCATTTTAAGCATATGAAACATAACTTTTGGTATCTAAACTGATTTTGGTAACAATATTAGACATATTAAGGCATATTTTACTTATCATAGGACTAGTTAGGAATTCCGAACGCGTTTTACGTGAACGACGCGTTAAAGTTGCATAAGCTATCTAAACGGGTCATAATGGGTCGTAAGCACTTAGGTTAGGTTTCATTGTAGTATGTAGGCTTGTTAAACCATATTACATGAGTTTCCATACTCATTTGGTTTACGAACCCTCATTCTATCTAATCCTCCGATTTAGGTCTGGTATATTAACATAGTTACCTATATTAGGTGCCGTTTGATATCCGTGATCTCTAGCATTGTTTGGTTGTTACTCAAGGACTACTAAGCAATCTCAAGTGAGTACATAGACCCCTCTTTTACTGTTTTCCAAATATTTTGGGGTGAAACACATGTGCCTACTTGTTACTTTTGTGCTTTCCATGTTTTCATATCATATACTTGCTACGTTAATTTGTACACTTATATTACATGATTTACATCACATTGTTTTGCTTTGTATATTGACTTAGAATACTTAGTACATTGTTTTAATTTTACATTTCTGCTATGTATGTTGACTGAGCATGCTAGCACATTGGTTTATATTGCTTTTCTGCTTTGTATGTTGACTTAGCATACTTAGTGCATTGTTTTACATCGCCTTTTTGTTGCATATGCTCATCCAGCATATGAACACATTATATTACATTTTGAACCGTTGTAACCATTTGACTATGTGAACCGTTGTAACCATTTGACTATGTGAACCGTGGTAACCATTTGATTATGTGAACCGTTTGTAACCGTTGAACCGTGTGAACCATATTTGACCATACATAAACAATTCTACAATTGTTAAACATTACATTTTGGTGGTTGTTTGGGTAAGTGATTTAAGTAACGAGGCGACGTGTAATACGATAAAAACATGGTGGATACGCCGCTGGTACTTCCTATACATAAGTGCTTTTATGGTATAACATATCATAGCGTTATTTAAACCATTTCAGTTTAGACATATTACATCTACAATACAATTTTCACATAAACATCGTTTTACAAATAACTTAACTTATACAAACTCATTTTTACATGGTTATTCTCTTAACCATACATTATTCTTTTATACATATATATATCATTTGGTTTATTTATCACTTTTCAAATGATTTATGAAAGTAACCACTCAACAAGATTCATGGCTACTTTTTATTAAACAGTTTCTTTAAACTCAAGTCATGAATCCTATTTTCACAAAACCTATGTATCTCACAGGCATTTTTTTGCTGACATACCTATTTTCACATGTGTTTTCAGGAGCTATTGCATAGGATGATCGAGACACACTTAGGCGGACCTGTGCCTTAGTGACTTAAAACAAAGCAAGAACTAGTTAAATTTATGTTATGTACTCTTTATTTCTTGTTTAAGACAATGTAACTCTCTTGATTGATAAATAAAACATAGCTTTAATTACCACGGTTGTGAAACAATTAATTCTGTTACAACACTCCCCGATGTTTCCGCCACGTTTCGTTGTTTTACGTGGTCGGGGTGTGACATGGATGCGAATGATCTTCTCATGGCATATGATCTCTACTCGGTTGTTCGACAACCAATCCATTCCAACTAGCACGTCAAAACTTCCCAACTCGACTGGCAGAAGATCAAGCGTAAACTCATGCTCTCCGAGCTCTATTACACAACCTCTAATTACTTCGCTAGCTTCTACTAGCTTTCCATTAGCTAGTTCTACCGAGTATGGAATATCTAGCTTACTGGCTAGTAACCCAAGTATATTCTTAAATTCTAGGGATACAAAGCTATAATTGGCACCAGTATTAAATAGTACAGATGCAAAGTGTTAGTTGATAGGGAACGTACCCGTAACTACGTTCGGATCCTGGCGAGCTTCCCTAGCTCCAATGTTAAAGACTCTCCCCTGAGCTTGGTTGTTCTTTGGGCAATCTCTCTTGAAATGCCCAACATCTCCACAGCTAAAGCATCCTTGCTTGTTTCCAGTACCACCCTGGTTGTTGTTTTGGGTGCGGTTTCCATTACCAGCTTGATTTCCAGAACCACCTCGGTTCACATTACCACCATTTCCTCCTTAATTGTTGTTTACACCTTGGTTTCTATTGCCATAACCGTTGCCACCACAGTTTCCACTGCCATTACCACTGCCTCTCTGGCCACCATTTCCATGACCATTACTAGCCCAACATGTCTCCTTCGAATGACCATTCTTTCCACAGCTTTCACACTTCCTAAACCTACACTAGCCGGCATGATGGAACTGGCACACATCACACTTAGGCAAAGTGCCCATGTAACCTTTCCCTTTTCCTTCAGCAGTTGCCACACGAGTCCTGTCCTCGGCTGGTGGGTTTGCATCTCTTTTCTTGTTGCTACCGTTGTTTCCTTGGGTACCCTTTTTGAAGTTGGAGAACTTCCTTTTGTTCTCTCCTGAGGACTCGACATGAGTCTCCTTCTTCTTTCCTTCAGAGTTTGAAAACTTGTTCAGCCTAATCGCTTCTTCAGTCAATGCCACGCTCAAATCAATGGCCTCAGTGATCGTTGGAGGCTTCGAAGTAGTTACCATGCTCATTATTTTGGGTGCCAATCCCCAAATGAAGTGTTCAACTCGCTTGAATTCCGGTTCTACCATGTAGGGGACAACACGAGACAGGTTATGGAATCTCTGTACATACTCAGCAATCTTCGTACCATCCATCTTCAGATTCCAGAACTCGGTTTCCAGCTTCTGAATCTCAGCTCTCGAGCAGTACTTCTTGCGCATCAGTTCTTTCATCTCATCCCAAGTCATAGCATATGCAGCCTCTTCTCCTAGAGTCTGAACCTGAAGGTTCCACCAGGATAGAGCTCCGTCTAGGAAAAGTCCAGAAATGTAGGTGACCTGGTGCTCTGGCGCACACTTGCGCATTCGCAGCGCATAATCGGTTTTCTCTGCCCATCTAACGAGAGCTACAGCACCTCCAGTGCCGTCAAAATTCAAAGGCTTCAGTCTAGGAACTGCTTGTAAGTACAGCCTGTACAGGCAACATCATTCATAGAAAGCATTAGCAAACGCACATGGAATGTCCAAATGTATCGTAATGTGTCTTACGTGACTTAAACATTACCGTGAGGTGGGTTATTTCCTGAGGTACCTCTACTGTGTTCAGAGCGTAAGGCCTCATGTTGTGCGATTGCTTGTGAAATCCGTTCTTGCAGTTCTGCCTCTGATGTGGGAAACTGAGTGTTCCTTCGAGGAGGCATCTTCTATAAAGAAGATTGTATAGGTCAGGTCTTATGTATATAGTAAGTAGTACGTATATAATAGTGTTTGTCATAACAAGTAAGCATGCAATCATAGCATAAACAAGTAAACTAACAACGTATTTAATGAGAATATTACGATTGAGCTTTCATTAATCATCGACTACAAATACAGTTACATGTTTTACATAAATATCGTATCAAAAGGGAACACATGGTCACACTACCCTTGTCCAAAGTGTCTACCAATCTACCATAAGTCATACAGTCAAAAGGTGGTCTCCAAAAGTCTGTACTAGCTCAGCTCAATAGCGGTGCTCTCATCAAAATTAAGCTACCTACATAAAACAAAAAAACCGTCTATGCTGATGGTGGTGTAGGAGGAGGTGGAGGAACAAAAAGCAAGATGTGCACATGCGCTAGCTCCTCCTTAAGATCGTAAACATGACGCAACAGATAACTAATCTGCTGCTCAACGGTAAGAAAGCGAGTGTCAAACTCGAGAAATGGAGTAAGCGGTGCAGGAGGATGTGAAAATGGGATGGTGATGAACGAGGGGGAACAAAAGTAGGCTGACACGGACATGGCAAAGGTCGCTGTGTCATCTCAAGCTCTAAGATCCTGCGACTCATGATTTCGAACTGGAGCTGCAATGATAGGAGTAACTCATCCCATGTATAACCAGTAAAATGTGAGGGATGGTAGGGATCAGAAATCGGCATGGTGTAAGGTGGGAACCATTTGAGTGGCTCATCAAGTGGTGAAGAAGTAAAATGAACAGTAGGTGTATACTGAGCATGTGAGGAAGTGCGGCTGAAACATGTGGGTCATGGCTAGGCTGCTGGCTAGAAGGGCCTTCCCCTGGACGGGGTGCGGGTATGTCCTACAAGAAAGTGATAGGTAGGTCGACACGATGCACATCTGACTCAACTGGATGAAAAGGAGCATCGTCAACAGGTGCAGGTGCAACTGGAGGAGTAACTGGCTCAATAACAGGAGGGCCAGTGGGTGCAGGAATCGGATCTGGTATACGGGGTGCAATATCAGGTATGCCAAATGGAATAGGATCAAAGTCAGGCAAAGGCTCAGGTACAAATATCGGCTTAGGATCAGCGGGTGCATCAATGGGCTGATCATCGGGAACAGAATCAGGCTCAAGATCAAGCTCAAAGTCATGTGGAGGTAACGGTGCAGCTGGCATAGCTATATCATCATCGGAATCAGTGGCGTATCGTCGCAAACCAGCTGCCTCTAAGGCGGAAGATGACACAGACTCAAAGGAATCCAATACAGAATGTAAACTAGAATCAGAAGAAATCTCGATAACAGGAATCCCCAAAAGTGGAATAGCAACAACGTCCTCATCGAGCTCTCCATCACCCTGAGCATCATCGGGAGGACCATTAACAAAAAGATCAAAATCATCATCGAAAAGATCATTGAATGGCCAATCCTCGGGAGGAATGGCCATTAGAGTAGGAGCGAGGATCGGTGCCATGACATGCTCACCATCGGGGTGACCGATGATAAGATGATCGTGCACAGGAATAGGAATAACAAACAGATCCTCGTCTGGGATACCATCAGCGAGCGGTAAATCAACTCCGAAATCGGGCAGTGCAAAGGGCTGAAAGTCGTCATCATCGTCGGACATCATCTCAGGGTCACTCTCGGTGTTAGAAGTAAAGATCTTTGGCTCAGGTGCAATCTCATCATCTGAGACTACAGCCATGGGGTCATCGGTATCGGACAAACCACTCTCGGATGATGACATAGTATCTGTAACAAAACAATCACAACATATACACATATATCAACAACTAACATTAAGCATGTCATCAATAACAATGTAATCACATATCCTTCCTAGTCTCCTAGACTAAACCACCTAGTCTCTCAGACTAAACCTCCCAGTCTCTCAGACTGAACTACCCTGTTTCTCAAACTGAACCACCCAGTCTCTCAGACTGAACCATCCAGTCTCTCAGACTGAACCGCCCAGTCTCTCAGACTGAACCATAAACATAAACCTCGAAACGTGTTTCGTGTCTTTTGTTTGTAAAAATGTTTGTTTGCCTGGATCTGGGCGTTTCGTGTATGCAATGAAAACATGTTGTAAAAATATTTTCGTGAGAGCCCTAATGATTGTAGTCTAGACTCGAGAAGGAATCCTAGTTCGCTACAATCGAAGCTCTGATACCAAGCTGTCACACCCTGACTTTTGCGGAAGCGTGATTATGGTGTGACTTTCTTAATACCATTGCATTCAATCATAACAACAACTATATGATATAAACCATAGATTTGTCATCCATTAATTTAGTTTAAAAACATGACAACATTGTCTTAAAACATAGAAATTCAAATTCGAGTACAAACCATGCAACTTGTTAAAGGGTTCACAAAGACTCGACAGATGACATAAATAAAACTAGGATTTGGAAGACGTGTCTCGTCTAGGAATAAGACACCCTGACCAAACCCGAAGACCATGGATGACATCTTTTATTCTTAAACCACACTTGGAACTTCCGAACCCCCGCCAGATCCACAACTAATTCCCTGAAATACATGTGTTTTGAAAACATCAACAAAAGTTGAGCGAGTTCGTGTGTTTGTTTATGTGAATGAATAAACCTTTGAAAACATTGTAAGTATGTATATAACTTTGTAAATCCTGCTATGAAAGCAACAAGGAAAAAAAACAGATCACCAATGGTTTGCAAGGCCATTGATATGTGTGAAGTGATGCAGGAAAGCTCAAACCTAGCAGACTTTGCACGGGGCCTCCGGCTGTAAGTGTTAGTACATTATGTCATCGTCTCCGTCAATCAGATCGTAGAAGAAACTGAAGAAATCTAGAGCTTTTATTGTAATATTTAGATTAAATGGGCAAGGTGGCAATTTTGTAAATAAGGAGAAATCCTTATACCTTGTGCCTATAAATAGAAGACTTAGGGTTTTCATTAGAGACTTTTGACATTTTGTGATCTTAGAGCTTGGTATTTAGAGAGAGAAAGTCTAGAGAGAGAAAGTCCTCGAAGGTGATTCACGGTGCTTTGTAATCGTCATATTGATCAATAAGAATCACGTTTACTGTACGATCTTGTGTTCGGTCACGTTCGTGTACAGATTCCGCACGTCACACGTTCGGTTCGCAATCGTTCGGAGTCGAAAACTGATCCTACAAGTGGTATCAGAGCAGGAGCTCGATTGCGTAGATCAAAAGCACAGAATCGTTCAAAGATTGATTAGAATCAGATCCAATTTCATCCAGATTTGTCAAAATTTCTTCGTTTTTCATCTCTTTCACGTTCTTGACTGAAAATCGCAAAATTAAACGGGATTTTACGGTTAAAAATTGATGATTTTTTAATGTGTTGTGCAAAAATACTTGATCTATACGCCTACAAAGTTTCAGAACTTCATTCCTAACGGTTTGAGAGAAATTTAAATTTTTGTGGTTTGAAAAAGTTCAAGATGTTAACTGTTGCTGTTGTTGTCATTCATGATGGTCACCGATCGGGTGGCAATCCGATCGGATGACCATCCGATCCAAAGCATCTAATTTCTTTTTGTTGAATTGTTGCAGTTGACAAAGCCTATTTGGTCAACGAACCTTTCATTGGTTAACGAACAATTATTTTCGATGAACTATTGAATCAATTAACACATTGACGAACACTTGCATGAAAATGATGTCATTCACTGTTATTGATGATGTTCACCGATCGGATGGCAATCCGATTGGATGACCACCCGATCCGTTGTACATTGATTTAATAAGCACATAATTGTTAAGCCTCGGGTTGTCACCCGATCGGGTGACCATCCGATCCAATCCTCACTCGATTCATTTCATTAAAGTCAAAAGTGCACGTAAAGTCAAAGTGATTAAAAAGATAAGTTCTACAAATTGTCTTGATCAAATAAACTGATTGATTGTCGGTCACTTTTTGCATGTGATCTGACAATACATGTGAACATTTCAGAATTTGAAAATGCTTATCTTGATGTGCCATCTATCGAGTGGTGACTCGATCGGATCACCATCCGATCGGCCAACATAAACCTTTTGTCTTGTTGTGCAAATCATTGAGTGACAATCCGAACGGATTGCCATCCGATCCTAAATTCTTCATTTGCTTGTGTAACAGGTTAAATTGTCAGATTCTCACCCGATCGAACAACATCCCACCTGATCGGACAACATCCCACCCGATCGGACAGCTTCTCACCCGATCGGGCAGCACCTCACTCGATCGAGCGGTGATCCGATAGACGAACTCTAGTCTTGTTGACGAACCCTTCAAACGATGAACAATTGTCCTTGACGAACCTTTACTTGTTCAACGAACCCTTAAGTTTTGCCTCGGGCCTACACATCACGTGAACAAAGTGTCAGATCCACTAATCACCTCGATCCCATAGTTGCATGTGATCTGATTTACTCGGTCCTATCACATTCATTTTGGCTCAAGAATCTAATCAGAAATCATGTGAAACAATTTACAGCCCATGTGATTGAGATTATTGTTCATCGGCCCATCAGTTCACGTGTTACACTAGGTCAAATTAATAAATAGACTTTAAAACTGTTTGTCGGACATTAAAAGCCCACGTAATCATATATGTTCATTTCACATTTTGGCTGTAACAACCGTCGGTAAAACCAACACCCTCATAAATATTTCCGACACCTTAGTATATTGTAAAAGTCCCAATATGTCTTAGAATACACCCCGTATGTGAAAACCGAGCCCGAATTATGTTATAACATATAAAATAAATTAAAAAACAATAAATATTAAGCTGAGGTGGGCCACGTAGACCCACCCCAAGACTTTACGCGGGCGGTATTAAGGCTAGAACCTGACTTCGTTGATTTCTTTGGTTCAAACGGGCCGCGTAAGAATTAGCTTACATTTACGCGGGTCGCGTAAGATCAAGATAGTGGCGCAACCCGGTGTTGACAAGTGTGGTGCAACGTGTTGAACCTAGTCATGACCCGGATCAGCTACGCCTAGACCCCTAAGCCACGCGGGCCGCGTAAGCCTTCGCTTACCTTTACACGGGCCGCGAGAGGACCAGATTTCAGCCCTATATAAGAAGGCCTTGGGATTTCATTTCAACTCGTTCATTTCTGTTTCTCAATCTCGAAATCTCTGGTAATAGGCATAATTTTCAAGTATAATACCCCCTAATTAGCAAGGTTCTGCTCCGTTGTAAGTATTATAACCCCGGTTTCATAGTAGTTACGCTGCCTGATTGATTTAGGGTTCTGTAACAACTGTCGTGGTTCTGCCCGACGTAGTTGTTGGAATGCCGTCTCGGGGAGGGTAGCATTAATATTTTCAAAGGGTTATGATACTAACCAATGTACATTTGTATAAATTATAGATTATATCCAGGAAACCCTTACGCGAAGTCTAAGATAGCAATGTGAGTTTATCCAATTTTTGTTAACCTTTTTGTAATATTTTACAAAACCTTAAATGTTTTACAATGTGATTAAGCGGTGATTGAGTCTTTGTAGTTCTTCAATTATTGCCGGTATGTTGGGGTTTTGTATACAAAATTTACTACACTGTGAGTAGTAAGTCTGGATAACAATACGTTACCATTGGACAATGAGTTAGCCAATGGGTAATATGACCAACAAGTCAGGGTTGACAGTACTAAAAGGAGTAATTATGTAGACATAAAAAATGTGATCGCTCTCAATACTGTTTTAATTAATAAATTGTTTCTTGATTAAACTGGGATTCACTCACCAGTATTTCCCACTGACAAATGTTTTTAAAACGCGTTTCAGGTAAGCCAATTAGTAAAAAGCCAGCTGGAGAGCACTGAAGGCTTGGGGAAAATGTGGCTATAAAAGTTACCTAATAAACAATGTTTTAAATTCAATAAAATAGGGTTTATCCCTATAAATTGTACTGTAATAAGAAACTTGGGTTTTACCCATGTGATTATCAATATTAAATGAGGTAGTTTTACTCTGATAAACATTTCCTAACTACGGTCCTGATATAAATTCCGCTACAAGATTAAATAACTGATACCACCGAAACTCTGAGATCGCGTCCGCCCGTTCCCGGGACAGATAAGGGATCGGGGGTTGCGACAGAAGGTGGTATCAGAGCCTAGCCACTGGTCTGAGCCAAAGAAGTGTTCTGCTGACACTTAAATTCTAAATTTTGTGTTAGGAAATAAATTATGGAAATAAGTGTATTACTGTAATTATTTGTTATGTGTTATTTGACTATTTGTTAGTTTACAGTATGAGTGATCAAGGACCCTCAGACATGAATCGTCAATTGTCTGAATCACCTAGGAGTGAAGGTACCTCTTCACAGCCTGCCCTCTCTGGGTATACTGCTGATCAGGAAGAAGGAATGTTTGCTTTTAAAGCACAGTCAGAAGAGCCATTCCCTCATAAGAGACGAGGATGGTTCATTAAGGAAGCCTTTGCACGTAGGAAAAGAATGCGAAAGTTGCAACAGCAAAGAGTTTTAGCAGCCGCTAAGCGAAAAACAGATGACCATACACAAGATATGCTTAATAGAAGCCTAGCTAATTTCCATATCCTAGCTACAACTGCTGCTGACCCAAGTCTGGAACAACTAGTAGCCCCTCAACCACAAAACCCAGATCAACCCATGGAGATAGAAAACCCTGAAAACCAAGTGGAGATGCATGACTTTAACCCAGAAGAAATCCCTAGGGTACCTGCACCAAACCCCCTAGACCAAAATTACGACCCCTGGTGGGACGATAATAGGGACTTTGTGCAACGTTACTCTATCCCTGAAGACACACCTATAGGAGCCTATTCAGGTATGGACCCTTTAGATCCCTATTACCATGATAACTACATCAGGGAAATCTTAGAAGATCCTTACCGATTTCAGGCACTTTTACCCCCATATCAGGAACCAACACCCCAGATTCCAAACCCAGTCCTAGAACCTGCACCCCCAATGAGTGCAGAAAACGTCCAAGAACTTTGGACTTTTGGGGAGGAAATTTTAGAAAGCAGTGAGAGAATGAGACAGGTGGGAGAGCGTCTCGTATGGAAATACGATGAGCGCAATATAGATTTTTGGATGAATCCATACCAGTGAATGTGATGGTAGAAACGGTAATAGTTATAATAATAATAAAATAAAAATAAAATAAAATTATGTGTGTGTACGGATGCATAGTACTATTAGTGTGATTCTATTTCTGTTAGTATTGTAATCTTTATTTCAGTGCTAGTGTGTAATAGACGCATAGTATATGAAAATAGAGTACAAGTTGCAATGATCGACGTTTTTGGATAGATTGCGTGTCATGTGAATTGCGATATTACCTATTATCTTATGATATTAATATAGGGTAAATGTTTAAAATTCAGATTGCCGATGATGGAAATCAAGGAAATCTGAATAATGATAACCAGAGTAACATTAACGTGGTTAATGAGAATCCGAGCATCAATAACAATGGAAACCAGATGGATAATAGTGATGTTCAACACATAGTGGCACAAGGAATCATAGATGCCATGCCATTTATTATTCAAACTATTCAAGAAGGGAATAATAAAAGTAAACATAGCAGTAAGCGACCAATCGAACCAGAAAACAGATTGAACAATGGACCTGTACTTCAAGTGCCCATTCCCAAAAGAAGAAGAACCATGCCTTATGGTTGTTCTTATAAGGAATTCTGGTCTTGTAAACCAATGGAATTCTCGGGCAACGAAGGGGCCATTACAGCTCTACGCTGGATAGAGAAGACTGAGGCATTCTTAAGAATAAGCAAGTGTACTGAAGAAGATAAAATATTGTTTGCTTCTAATCTATTTAAGAATTCAGCGCTAGAATGGTGGAACACTATCCTCCAATCAAAAGGAAGTGATAAAACTTACAATATGGAATGGGAAGAATTTAAGAACATGGTAGAAAGGAAATTCTGCCCACCCAATGAAAAAGAACAAATAGCAAACAAATTCCTAAACCTTAGGATGACTGGTGTGGATAGTAAGGGATACACTAAAATATTCTTTGAATATGCTAGAATAGTGCCAACCCTTGGTTCACCAAAACCAGTGTTGATTTCCCGTTATATTTGGGGATTAATCGGAGAGATTAGACATGTAGTCAAGGCAGCTAGACCTCAAACCATAGAAGAAGCTGTAGAACTAGCAAATACCTTGACAGATGAATTAGTCCGTATCCGAGAAGAGGATCAAAGGAGGAACCTAACCCAGAAGTTGACTCAAGAATTTCGTTCTGGAAATTTTAACCGTAGGAATATGGGTTCTACCTCTGCACCTTTCTGCAAAGTCTGCAAGAAAAAGCATTCGGGAAAATGCTCCACTCTTTGCAATTATTGCAAGATGCCAGGGCACAAGGAAGAAAATTGCAGGAAGAAATCCAGTAATGGGTTATGCTACAACTGCGGGGAAAAAGGTCATATCAGGCCAAACTGTCCAAAACTAACCCCAACTGCAAACAACAAGAATACTAAAAATGCTAGAGCGTTTGTTCTGACTGCAGATGAAGCCAAGTTAATTCCAGACATCATAGCTGGTACGTTTTTAGTTAATGATATTTTTGCTAAAGTATTATTTGACTCTGGTGCAAACCAAAGTTTTATTAATACATCATTTTGCAAATTTCTAAATCAGTCATTAACTAAACTACCACAAGAATGTCTAGTAGAGACCGCTAATGGAGAAACTGTTAGGATTTCTGAAATCTTGTAGGGAGCAAGAATAGAAATTTTAAATCAAAAATTTGTGGCAAACATGTATCCCATGAATCTGACAGGATTTGATGTTGTTTTAGGAATGGATTGGTTAATAGCCAATAAAGCCAGTATTTTATGTGATCAAAAGTCAATTCAAGTAAAATCACCAAAAGGTAAAACGATCACAATTAAAGGAGATAAACCATCTAGAACTACAAAATTCATCTCTGTGATGAAAACTGCAAGTTGTATAAGAAAAGGTTCTATAGTGTATTTGATTTCCATAATCACTAACACTAAAGGAAAGGATTTAAAAGATATTAGAGTAGTATCTCAGTTTTCAGATGTCTTTCCAGAAGAATTACCAGGACTACCGCCAGATAGAGAAGTTGAATTCAGAATCCATCTACTGCCAGAAACAGCACCAATTGCCAAAGCATCTTACGTTTGGCACCCGCCGAAATGAAAGAATTGAAGAAACAATTAGACGGATTGTTAGAGAAGGGATTTATACAACCGAGTTCATCGCCATGGGGAGCGCCGATACTGTTTGTCAAAAAGAAGGACGGATCAATGCGTATGTGCATTGATTACCGTGAATTAAACAAGGCCACGATTAAGAACCGGTACCCATTACCGAGAATTGATGATCTGTTTGATCAACTGCAAGGAGCTCGATTTTTCTCTAAAATCGATTTAAGGTCAGGATATCATCAGTTAAAGGTACAGGAAGAGGACATTCCTAAAACCGCTTTCAGAACGAGGTATGTCCATTATGAATTTACTGTCATGCCATTTGGTTTAACCAATGCCCCAGCTGCATTTATGGACATGATGAACTGAATATGTAAGCCATATTTGGATAAATTCATAATTGTTTTCATAGATGATATTCTCATTTACACTAAGAGTAAAGAAGATCATGCAAAACATTTGCATGCACTTTTAAGTTTATTAAGAAAAGAAAAGCTCTACGCAAAATTTTCTAAGTGCGAGTTTAGGTTAGAACAGGTACAATTTCTCAGACATTTAGTCAATCATGAAGGAATTCATGTGGATCCAACAAAGATCGAGGCAATTACTAAATGGAAAACCCCTGAGTCACCAACCGAGGTTAGAAGTTTCTTAGGATTGGCAGGTTATTATAGAAGATTTATTCAAGATTTTTCTAGAATAGCCATTCCCTTAACTAAGCTAACCTGCAAATCTGTTGAGTTTGAATGGGGATTAAAACAAGAAGAAGCCTTTTGAATCCTTAAGCAAAGATTAACCCATACACCCATATTAGCGTTACCAGAAGGAGCTGAAGACTTTGTTGTTTATTGTGACGCTTCCAAATTAGGTTATGGATGTGTATTGATGCAACGACAAAAGGTTATAGCTTATGCATCTAGACAACTTAAGAGTCATGAAGAGAATTATTCCACCCATGATTTAGAATTAGGAGCTATAATTTTTGCTCTTAAAATTTGGAGACATTACCTTTATGGTAGTAAGTTTACCATATTCACTGATCATAAGAGTCTAAGATATATCTTCAAGAAAAAGGAATTGAATATGAGACAAAGACGTTGGATGGAGATGCTCAGTGACTATGATTGTGATATCCAGTATCATGAAGGAAAAGCAAATGTAGTGGCAGATGCTTTAAGCCGAAAGTATCATGAAAAACCAAAAAGGGTACGTTCTCTTAAATTAAAACTGCAAGTAGATTTAAATGATTAAATAAGAGAAGCACAAGAATCAGTAATCAAGGATGATTCTGAAAAATTAAAAGGTATGCTGAAGGAATTAAAACAAGGAACAGATGGAATTTGGAGATTCCATAAAAAGAGAATGTGGATACCTAAATTAGGAAACCTACGTCATCATATACTAGAAGAGGCCCATAAGTCTAAATATACGATGCATCCAGGAAGTGATAAAATGTACCAGGATTTAAGGAAAAATTTCTGGTGGATAGGAATGAAAAAGGACATATCAGCCTATGTTTCTAAATGTTTAACTTGTTCACAAGTTAAGGCTGAACACCAGAAGCCCTCAGTTTTATTACAACAATTAGAAATGCCAGTGTGGAAATGGGAATTAATAACAATGGATTTTGTTACTAAATTACCCAAAACTAAGAAAGGAAATGATACAATCTGGGTGATTGTAGATAGGCTAACCAAGTCAGCTCATTTCCTACCAATGAAGGAAACTTTCAGTATGGAACAATTAGCTAAGTTGTATGTAAATGAAATTGTTTCTTTACATGGCATTCCTTTATCAATTATTTCTGATAGGGATAGTCGATTTACCTCTCATTTTTGGTCAAGTTTCCAAAAGGCAATGGGAACCAAGTTAAAACTAAGCACAACTTATCATCCTCAAACGGACACACAAAGCGAAAGAACAATTCAAACAATGGAAGATATGCTTAGAGCTTGTGTAATTGATTTTGGAGGTAATTGGACGATCACTTACCTTTAATAGAATTTTCTTATAATAATAGTTATCACACAAGTATCAATGCTGCACCATTCGAAGCACTTTATAGACGAAAGTGTAGAACCCCAGTCTGTTGGGCAGAAATTGGGGAAAAACAACTATCTGGACCTGAGATAGTGCAGGAAACAACCGAGAAGATTATTCAAGTCAAGGAACAACTGAAAGCAGTACGTGATCGACAAAAGAGTTATGCAGATAACCGACACAAGCCATTCGAGTTTCAAGTAGGAGATAAAGTATTATTGAAAGTCTCTCCTTGGAAAGGAGTGGTAAGATTAATCAAAAGAGGAAAGCTAAGTCCCAGGTATATTGGACCGTTTGAGATTATTAAAAGAATAGGACTTGTAGCTTATCAGCTAAAACTGCCAGAGGAAATGGCAGGAATACATGATGTGTTTCATGTATCTAATCTCAAAAAATGTTTAGCTAATGAATCACTGATAATACCTCTTAAAAATATAGAGGTAAATGAACAACTCAAGTTTGTAGAAAGGCCTTTACAGATTGAAGACAGGAAAGTCAAGAATCCCAAACATAAAAGACTAGTTCTAGTCAAAATAAAGTGGGACTCCAAAAGGGGATCTGAGTACACATGGGAGCTTGAATCAGAAATGCAAAGGAGATATCCGCACTTGTTCCAGTAGATCTCGAGGACGAGCTCTAAAACAAGGTGGGGAGAATGTAACAACCCTCGGTAAAACCAACACCCTCATAAATATTTCCGACACCTTAGTATATTGTAAAGTCCCAATATGTCTTAGAATACACCCCGTATGTGAAAACTGAGCCCGAATTATGTTATAACATATAAAATAAATTAAAAAACAATAAATATTAAGCTGAGGCAGGCTGCGTAGACCCACCCCAAGACTTTACGCGGGCGGTATTAAGGCTAGAACCTGACTTCATTGATTTCTTTAGTTCAAACGGGCCGCGTAAGAATTAGCTTACATTTACGCGTGCCGCGTAAGATCAAGATAGTGGCGCAGCCCGGTGTTGACACGTGTCGTGCACCGTGTTGAACCTAGTCATGACACGGATCAGCTACGCCTAGACCCCTAAGAAGGCCTCGGGATTTACGCGGGCCGCGAGAGGACCAGATTTCAGCCCTATATAAGAAGGCCTCGGGATTTCATTTCAACTCGTTCATTTATGTTTCTCAATCTTCAAATCTCTGATAATAGGCATAATTTTCAAGTATAATACCCCCTAATTAGCAAGGTTCTACTTCGTTGTAAGTATTATAACCCCAGTTTCATAGTAGTTACGCTGCCCGATTGATTTAGGGTTCCGTAACAACTGTCGTGGTTCTGCCCGACGTAGTTGTTGGAATGCCGTCTCGGGGAGGGTATCATTCATATTTTCAAAGGGTTATGATACTACCCAATGTACATTTGTATAAATTATAGATTATATCCAGGAAACCCTTACGCGAAGTCTAAGATAGCAATGTGAGTTTATCCAATTTTTGTTAACCTTTTTGTAATATTTTAGAAAACCTTAAATGTTTTACAATGTGATTAAGCGGTGATTGAGTCTTTGTAGTTCTTCAGTTACTGCCGGTATGTTGGGGTTTTGTATACAAAATTTACTACACTGTGAGTAGTAAGTCGGGATGACAATACGTTACCATTGGACAATGAGTAATATGACCCACAAGTCAGGGTTGACAGTACTAAAAGGAGTAATTGTGTAGACATAAACAATGTGATCGCTCTCAATACTGTTTTAATTAATAAATTGTTTCTTGATTTAACTGGGATTCACTCACCAGTATTTCCCACTGACAAATGTTTTTAAAACGCGTTTCAGGTAACCCAATGTGAAAGCCAATTAGTAAAAAGCCAGCTGGAGAGCACTAAAACCTTGGGGAAAATGTGGCTATAAAAGTTACCTTATAAACGATGTTTTAAATTCAATAAAATAGGGTTTATCCCTATAGATTGTATTGTAATAAGAAACTTGGGTTTTACCCATGTGATTATCAATATTAAATGAGGTGGTTTTACTCTGATAAACATTTCCTAACTACGGTCCTGATGTAAATTCCGCTGCAAGATTAAATAACTGATACCACCAAAACTCTGAGATCGCGTCCGCCCGTTCCCGGGACAGATAAGGGATCGGGGGTTGCGACATTGGCGGCCCAAGTTAATTAGATCATTCAATATATTGTTTTGAGGTCCAAATTTTAGATAAACATCTGTGATGAGGTTACGACCCAAGATTGTTCTGGTTAAGAAGTTGTTTAGTGTGAGAAGCCCAATTCATTCAGTAATTTCATACGAATAACATTGAAACGAGTCCGTGAATCTTCGACACGATTCCTAGATCGATTACACCATCACATACTTTCGCGTATTCAGTTCGTTTAAACTGATAGTTCATTTGCTTGTTTTGTTTGCAGGTGATTCAAGATATTCAAAATTTACAAGGTGCGAATATCAAGAAGTAGATTGAAAATGTCAGGAGGTGGTGAAGAATTTTACAACACGTTTTATAATGCATTCGCTTCAGAATCCTTCGAAAGAAGAACAGAAATAACAGATTTTTCAAAAGAGATTTCAGACAATTTGAAGTACGACAATATGTACCGAAACCAACAGAAACCACCAAAATTAATGAATGTTGAAGATTATAACTGATGGAAGAATCGGTTTGAGGGTTGGGTAAAAGCTTTTGCACATGAAAGTTGGGTAAAATTAAAATACGGATATACTGAACCAACAAAAGAAGGAGGAGTTTTATTAACTGATGCAGAGCTCACAGAAAAAGAAATAAAACATATTGTTGCTCAACAAAGAATGATTACATTGTTATATCAATCGGTTAGAGAAGATATTATTTCACTACTTGAACATGAGAAAACGTCAAAAGGTTTGTGGGGGGCGTTAGTCTAACACCTCGAAAATTCTCGTCCTATAATGTATGGACACGTGTCATAAGCCTGAACGTGTGAAAGAAAACTCTGGAGGGACTAAAGTTGACAAACATGGAAAGTATGTGAATATAAGGGTTCAAAATATCAACAAGGGGTAAATATACTTTACAGTAACCCTACATGATGTTTATACCTTCAAACAAATAAATCATGGATCATAAGAAGCTAAATATGAAAGAAAGTGAGAGATTACAAACTACAGGGGTTAAATGTGTCAACATGTTTAAAGTATACCTCTAAGTGACCTTTTAGCAAACCCGAAGCTTTGTAACGATTAATTATGCTCACTAGAATGTGTGATAAAAATTTCATAAAGTTTCGTTATCGTATGAGAAAGTTATGATCAAATTCGTATACGAGGGGTTAAAAGCGTCAACGTTGGAAATTATGACTTTTCGGGTAAGCACAAAGTTAACCAAGGACTTGCCAATGTTTAAACAAGTCTTGAAGCCCTTATAAGTATAATTTAGGGGCTCATAATGCAAAAATATAAAGTTGGATGACCTTTCGAAGGACCAAGAGCCAAGTGCCAAAAGCCAACCAACTTTTGCCCTCTGGAAAAGGCTTACGGACCGTAAGCCTCAAGCCTTACGGTCCCCGTAAGGCATGCCCAGATGCAGAAACTCGGACAGCAGACTGTTTTGAGTGTGGTAACTGACTTAAGAAGATATTTTCTCATCCATGGGTGACCCCTAACAGTTCGTAGGCCTTAGGGACACATGTTGATGATCAGGGAACAAGGGTAGCATGATTTGTCATGATCATAATGGATCAAAATCACTATAAAAAGGCCCTTTTGTTGCAACTTTGTGATCATTCATTCCATCTGCTTTCTTGGAGCTTCCTGGAGCATAAGAGCAGACCCAAGCCATCTCTAATAGTGCATTAGACTTTGGTAAATACCCTTGACCTTCCTTAATTGAGTTTTTACTTAGTTTTAGCTTAAAAGTCAAACCGTCATAATTACCGTTTGACTTAGCGATTAATCATTAATGGTCCAGTGATTAGTCGAATTGAAGGTAGTTATAAGTTGGTAATTATGTGGGCAATAAACCCTTAAAAGGGCACCCACTGATTCCCATCCTAACTAGATCAAATGTCGGGTCAAAGTTGATTAGAAAAAGTCAACAGAATGCTAATTATTGAATTAACACATAATTAGCAATGTAGAAGGCATGTAACCTATTTTATCACTCTTATAACTTGGTAATAAGTATAATAACTGGTCTAAGCTTGTTTGATCCGACAATTTTCTGTTTAGACACGGTTCGGAACCGAAAGTCGCAAAACTTTGACTTTGGCTTTGACTTCAGTTCTGACCCGATTTAGTATGGTTTAGTTATGCCTTAGAGCTTCCTTAGGACCAGGCTACATGTTAGTATAACCCTCTGTGGTTGGTTCATTGATTACCCGATTCGTTTACATGTTTCCGTTAAATGCTTAAAGTTGACCATAATGCCCTTTTGACCATAAAACAAGAATTTAAGAAATGTAAAAGGACTATAATCTTTGCTACTGATTTATAAACATGTCCCTAAAATTTCACATCAGTTGGAGGTCTAGATTGGGAGTTATGCTCAATGACGTAATTAGAACGCTTTTTAGTAATTAAACGGCGTCATTAGCATAAGGCCTATCTAAACCCAATTTTTGACACCAAACCTTTTACCCACTGATGTAATATAATATTTTAGGATTTTTAAAGATTTTTAATGATTTTTAACCTGCTCATAACCTAAGGTTATGGCGTTGATTCGGTAAATACCGATCATACCCGTTTTGGTTATAAAATGAGTTCTACATATTATTTTGACACCAATCCAATTGCTACTGATTTTATATAATAAATAAAGTATTTTGAACTTTATAACCTGATCAGAAAACTCAGATTTTCTGTATAACCCGGAAATCGCTTAAAACGGCTTTTTACACGTATTAAACGCATAGTTTGGGTTTAAAACCATTTTGTCACATAAGACTTATTACCAACTGATATAAACTGTTAAACTAAGTTATTTTACTGATGTATTCGGACCCGAATCTCAGAATTTCAATTAACCTCTTTTATAATCTTTAAAATGACCAAAATACCCCTACGGGGCTTAAATTGTGATTAAACTCATTTTGGGCATAATGGAAGAAATCCTACTGATATCACAACATATTTAAGGCATATTAACTTAGGAAACCTGTTTTTGACTCTTTTGGTTACTCGTTACGCACTTGTCGCATTCGGATCGGCTTATGTGACTAGTTTGCATATATTAGCCGAAACGGGTCAAACAATATCATTTTTGTCTCAAAATCCAGAGTGTGTTTAAGTTACCCATATTAAACAAGCATACAAGCTTGTCGGGTCAAAACCACATTCTAAACCGGTCTTCGCTTATCATGCGTTTGAACCGTATCTTCCTTTGAAAACTAACCGGTCTAGGTCAAGGCTTAATTAAAGACCCGTTAGGATTCTAATAGGTTATTAAAAACCTTCGTTCCAGATTAGGAGCCCAGTAAAAGCTATCTGTACTTGCTGAATTGATATACGGCTGGGATTGAATTTATATTTAGCTCAGGTAAATACTTTTAACTTATTTTCCCTATACGGGCTTGGGGTACGGTATATAAAATACCACTTGGTCGGGCATTAAATCTTTAATCGTATGGTGGTTAAGTCCGGTTGTACGGTTCTATTTTTTTGATCCGCCTGTGGATCTTTTACATTCCGTTTGTAATACTTGGATATTACTTTATATCGGGTTGTAATATATTTATCTTTTGCTTCCGCTGTGCATTTATATATTGTGTTGTTTGACTATGATGATATCAACTACGTCACGATACTCCCCACCGGGCCCACCGGTAAAACGTGGAAATATCGGGGTGTGACAGGTTGGTATCAGAGCCAACATTGAGTGAATTAAACACTAGCATTTTGTGTTTAATCTCAGTTACACGATTGCACATTTTTATTCTTGAGTCTAGACAAAGAACTTAGGACTATTCCTGATTTGTTTTGTCCTTTATTTGTTTCCTTTGTTTTTTTTTTCTGAATACCCCTGCATGGGCGAGTCATTGCTGTTAAAAGTCCCATTTAGGGCAACCCTGTACCTATTTAAATTTTAATGGGACAGTTAGATTTAAAATAAAGTTCCTATTATGAGATCTACCGTGACAACCTTCACCAAACCAGGTATCCATACGAATTAATTAATATTTAATTACTGCTTAATTACTGTGCTTGCTTACAGTTGTGATTAAACTGCTTACTGATATCTGATACATACACATACATGCATCACACTTTATACTGTCACTCCATTATTTACACAAAACTTCAGTGACAACCTTGATGCACAAAAGCACAGTGAGCACACTATACGGATAACCCATTAAGCATGCTGACATAACCAGCATCAGACAGACACTGTCTCTAAGGCCAGTATGAGCCGGGAAAAGATTACCACACTAGTAGGGAGTGTAGGGAGGTGAGGATTGTAGAACTGCGTCACTAGGTGATAGTTATAGTGACCGGATGTGCCTAAAACGTACTTTGTGTACAAAATTCTGCACTATAAATAAAAATTCAGCATTTATCTAACCTAGTAAAGTGCAAAAAGTTGGAAAAATATTACTAGACACTTTCCAAAGTGTCGGGATTAAATTGTGTCACTAAAAGAAATAATAACGACACTTTATACACTTATTTAGCACTTTAACGGAGTAATATCCAACCGTACAACCGGACTAACCCGGGACATAAAAATATTGTCATTTACATTGTTTTTCTTTTTCTGAGCCAGTTAGGGTCCCCGAATACCCTAACACCCGCTATATATTACAACACAATACTACACTAAATTAAATTCCTACTTAACTAACTAACCCTAACTAGTTAGTTGATATTGAACTAATAACCCTACCCCCCCCCCCCCCCCCACATGTTGACGGTTTGTAGAGGTGGTACACACCCATAATTTGTTTGATTATTCTAATTCAAATGCTTAGAATCTAGCCTACACATTACACTTTGGTCACTAGTGGAAAATGGTTTATAAAGAAGGATAAGGGATAAAGGCTTTCATTGATTTCAACAAAAAAAAAAAAAAAAAACTTACATCTCTTTCCCTCTTTGTGAGTTTGGCCGAGAGCACCCAACACCCACCGTCCATCACTTTCAATGTTCCATCTTGCATATTATTTACATACAAAGGAGAAGGGTGACGCATAAGGAGGCTCGTTGCTTACGGAATCGCGAGGACCTCACCACAACGCTATTAACCGCCTATTTTTCGTCTAGTTTCGTCCCTAGCCTCGAGCTAGTAGTAAGTGACTCTAAACACCCTATTGTTCATATCTAAAGTGGGTAATAAGAGTTTTGTCGGTTAAAATTCACGATCATGTAAGAACAAAATTAAAAGTCTACTAAAGAAGATGAACAAGGTGGTTAATGGATGAATATTGGTGTAAAACTTATAAAACTTGTTTTGTTATGATTATTTAGTGTTGTTTTATGCTAGTGTTAGTTCGGATCGTCATCTAACCCGACTAAGTCATGTTCATGGAACATGACCTAGTGTATGTTAAAGTGTGAAAAGTGGTTAGATGAAGAACACTACTACTTATAACCATGAACTTGTGTAGAAACAATTTTTCTTATAAAGTGGAGTTCTAAACTTGTGGATCTAGAGATCTACAAGTGGTATTTTCGAAGGACCAAGTGTAAAATGAAATCATACTTTTAAAGCCGGATCCTTCCTAAACAAAGGTGATTTTTGTGAACACACAAGTGTGTAGACACTTGTGTAACAAAGAGTTTTAACAAAGAATTATTGTTGTAATTTTTGACAAAAAGTTGTGAAGACGTGTCTTCTTTAAAAACAAGGTTCTCAAAGAAACCAAGTTTATTTATAAAAGATCTACTAAAAATATGGGGAAAGTTACTACATATTTTACACAAACCACAAGTTCATGTGTTTTGCGATTTATATTTATTTTGACTAGTTTGGTGTTGAAATATTGATCGTTAATGTTGGGAACATTGTTGATTTGAATACTTAAAAGAAAATGATACGCTTGAAAGCGTGGCCACCTCCAGTTACAGAGGAAACTCTGGCGAAATTTTTTCAAAAATCTAACACTTGTAAATATTTTTATCACAAGTGTTATGGATATATTTTTAACTTGTTTTCCCATATAACTTTCGCCACGATTTTTATTACGAAACTTCCAAGTGTCGGAGGTGGGATTTTCACAAAATAAAACTTGCTAAAATATATATTTAGAATATATATTTTCATAACAACACTTGTGTAGATTTTATGATTATTTTGTGAATTACGTAAATATTATTTTTAGGGTAAAAATAATATTACTAAATATTAACGGCTCCAAAATAATATGAACGCCTTCACAATAAATATTTAAGTTACACCGGTATTATTTATACCACCCGAACCTTACAACGTAACTTACGTATTTTCAGAAAATACTCATAAGTGTGTATTTTGACAAGGATATTATTTTGGAAAAAATATATGGAATAAAATATAATATTTTTGGGAAAAATATTTATATTTTGGAAGTAAAGTATTTTGGTCAAATGAAATAAAATATATTACATTAAGTGAGACTTAATAATATATTTCGAAGTTATACGAACGCACATGTATCAAAACCCCCATCCTTGGGAATGAATATATTTATCAAATAATTAAGAAGTGTAATTACGAAATAGTTGCCTAACTATTTCCCAAAGACATTAAACCTTAAGCTAAAGCACGGCCGTCCGTCTAATAGAAGTTAGTACGTGTAGGTCGTCGCACAGCAGATCTTCTGGGAGATACTTTTTAGAGACGCACTTCGGAGAGTTCATGTCCCCCTTTTCTCTTAACTGTTTTCAGTTTTCTAAACTGCGGGGGTGAAATACATGTTACTATGATTACGAATACTTTTTACATGGTATGGTTAGCTTAAGGAGGGTTAGGACGTACAGATCATGTGAGTGAGTAGGCGCAACTTGACGCCATTAATCCTCGTGTAGGACCGAGGGACATTAGTGATAGATCTATTTGGGTGTAGCGAGCCCCACTCCTGAGCCCGTGTAATGGACCAGGTGGTGACTAAGTGCCCGACGCACAAATCCGCTAGGGTTGAGTCTTCCTGCATCACTTCACACATATCATTGGCTTTGCAACCCAATGGTGATCTCTTTTTCTTTATTGCTACATACCAGGGACATTTTTACATCGGGACATACTTAAACCTTTTTACATTGGGACGTACTTTAAAGGTTTTACATAATCACTTTCACATGAACTCGCTCAACTTTATGTTGATTTTTCAACTTACATGTATTTCAGGGAACTAAGGATCTGGCACGGTATGCTACGTTTTCACGATGCGTTAGAGTTATGGGATCATCCAAGTTTAGGGGTTGTGGCTTTTACCTGGACGAGTCACAGTTCTTAAACTATGTCTATTTTAAGTTTGTGGTTGTATCTTTCAAACAATGTTTTTATGTTATTAGGTTGTAATTTCCGTTGCATGTGTCAACGCATTAAGACAATGTTGTGGTATTTTACTTTTCAAACTTAAATCAATGGATGATCTGCATGGTTTTATCTTCATATAGCTTTGTTGTGATTAAGCTTTGGTATTAAGAAGTCACACCAAATAAACCCACGCTTCCGCAAAGCCTGGGTGTGACAGCTTGGTATCAGAGCTCTGATCATGGCGAACTAGGATTCCTTCTCGAGTCTAGACTATGATCACCAGGGCTCTCACGAAAACATTTTTACACTGCATACCACTTAAGTCCAGATCCAAAACATTTTTACAAACAAAAGTTGAGCACATTTTATTTATTAGTTATGGCTCAGTCTGGGAGGCTGAGGCTCGGTCTGGGAGGCTGAGGAAGTAGGCTAGTGGGACTAGGAAGAATAGTCTGAGAGGCTGGGAAGGTAGTTTGAGAGACTAGGAGATTCTGTCTGGGAGGCTGGGAGGCTAGTGGGACTAGGAGAACTATTTGATTGCTTATTGGACTAATGTGCTTATTTGACTATATGATTGATTATTTGTACGTATGTGTGTTTGTGTTACAAACGCCGTGCCTTCATCAGATACTGGAGAGTCGGACACTACAGATCCCACGACCATAGTATCAGGCGATATAGTTTCATCGGAGCACGAGGTGTACACTTCCGATACGACCAGCACAGATGAGGATGACTTTCAGCCCTTTGCACTGCCTGATGTCGTAGCAGAGCCTACTGATGGCCATCTTGTTGGGGATTTGCCACTCGCGGTGATCCCTGCTCCTGTGCCCCTTGCCGCTTATCCCGTTGTTGATATGCCCCCCGACGTTGTCTCTGACGACGATGTCGATCTATTAGAGGAGGACCCACTTGAGGGCGAGGCCCTATTGTTGCTGGTGATAGCCTACTGCTTGCTGACGCTCCTGCAGAGGAGGCTCATGCCCATTCACCTGTCCCAGACTCATTTGAGCCTGTGGCGTTCGCATCTTTGCATATACAGGGAGTGCAGCACCACTCACACGACACCGACCCTGATATGGCGTCATCAGCTGCACCAGTTCCCGCACACAGCTTTGAGTTTGATCGCGATATTGAGGACGATTCTGTTTTTCCACCTGGTTTTGATCCAGACCATGACATTGAGTTCATACACTTAGACCAGCCCTTGGAGGGTCCTGTAGCCCCTGTCGACCCTATGTTTGTTGATCCAGCTGATTTTGAGATGGAGTTTGTTAATCCGGAGCCGACTGTGGCCCCTGAGCCAGGCGTTGCTCCTGACCCCGCATTGGAGCATGACCCTGTTCATGCCGATGCACCTGCTGTTGCTCCTTGATTGATCATCTGCTTCGACGAGAGAAAATTGGGGTAACTGTGCAAGACAATTTATTATTACGGGGGCCCATGTAATAACGACTTGTAGTGCACAGAAATCCTGGTGGACTCTGCGGTTCAAGCTAATGAAAACCAATGTAGCAGGAAATAACTTAAACACGAATGACCAAGGCGATGTAGCCTCGAGTTCATTCTATTACAAGCAACAAGCCAAATTGGCAAGCCTATGTGAAGGCTCAGAAATTATTTCCCCACTCATACATTGAGTATATTTACGTGTAAAATTGGGTGATTACATGATGGCTTATGGTGCTATGTATCTCATAGACAATTGAAATGTTGTCTAGCCCGCTTCATACCACTTCGACAAAATGGAATGCCGCTCAGACGTGTCGCAGACACTAGTACACTGCCAAGGACAGAAGCCGAGCTACAAGAACGCATCTCACAGGCAAATGCACGACATGAAGCCCTCTGCTCTAAGCACAGCGATGGCATTACTGGAAATAACCCTCCAACTGGCTGCACCTATAAGCAGTTCCTGAACTGCAAGCCTTTGAACTTTGACGGAACAGGAGGCGCCGTTGCATTTGTTCGTTGGTCCGAAAAGATTGACTCCATTCTAAGAATGAGTAACGGTTCGCCCCAACAGAGTGTTACCTATACCTCGGGGTTATTTCTAGATGACACAATCTCATGATGGAACCTTCAGGTTCAGACCCTTGGCACAGATGCTGCTTATGCACTGAGCTGGGACGAGCTCAAAGGAATGATGGAGAAGAAATACAATTCTAGGGCTGGAATCCAGAAGCTTGAGGTGGAGTTCTGGAATTGAAAATGGACGGACCAGAGATTCCTGAATACGTCCAGCAATCTCACGACTTGTCTAGGGTCGTCCCCTACTTAGTCAAACCGGAGTTCAAAAGGATTGAACGATTCATTTGGGGACTTGCACCCCAGATCAGGGGCATGGTTACTACCTCGAAGCCCTCAACCAATTACAGAGGCTATCGATATGGGTGATTTATTTATAACATGAGATGTTATGTGTTGATATTACATACGTACACTTTACTTACTATCACCTGACCAACGTGAACCATCTTTTAGAAGATGCCACCAAAACGCGATCCGCGCATGCCTGCCAACGAGGCAGGACTTCAACAAATCATCGCTGCCGCCATTGCACAGTACGCAGCCTCATAAGGAGGAACTAGCGGAAGTAATTCTAACAATAACGGCAATAACAATCCACCATATGGGTGCACTTACAAGCAGTTCCTAGACTGAAAGCCCGTAAACTTCGACGGCACTGTAGGTGCTGTTGCTTTTGTAAGATGGGCCGAGAAAACAGACTCTGTTCTCCGAATGAGCAAGTGCGCTCCAGATCAGCAAGTTACCTACATTTCTGGGCTATTCTTGGACGGAGCCCTGTCCTGGTGGAACTTACAAGTTCAGACTCTTGGTGAAGCCGCAGCTTACGCAATGACATGGAACGAGCTGAAAGAGCTCATGCGAAGAAAGTATTGTTCACGCGCTGAAATTCAAAAGTTGGAAACTGAGTTTTGGCATCTGAAGATGGAAGGTCCGAAAATTGCGGAATATGTTCAGAGGTTTCACGACTTATCTCATGTGGTACCTTACATGGTTACACCGGAATTCAAGCGAATCGAGCGCTTCATTTGGGGTTTAGCTCCTCAAATCATAAGTATGGTGACATCTTCAAAGCCGGCAACAATCACTGAGGCAATTGATCTGAGCGTGGCTCTTACTGAGGAGGCTATTCGCCAAAACAAGTTTTCTGATGTTGAGCCAAAGAAGAAGGAGACTCACGTCGAGTCGTCCGGGGATAACAAAAGAAAATTTTCGAACTTCAAACAAGGCACAAGCGGTGATGGCAGGAAAGGAGAACCTAGCACACCAGTCCAAGCTACAACTGGCACTGGAAGGAAAGGAAAGGGATATATGGGTACACATCCCAAGTGCAACACCTGCCAGCGTCACCACTCAGGCCGGTGTGGTTTAAAAGTATGTGAAGCTTGTGGAAAGACTGGTCACTCGACGGATTCTTGTTGGGCTATGGCTGGCCGGGGAGGCCAAGGAGGATTTGGGAATAGAAACAATAATCGGGGTGGATATGGAAATCGCCCACAGGGAAACAATGGAAGAAATGGGAATTGAGGCAACAATGTGAATCAAGCTGGCAATGCGAACCGAAACAACAACAATCAAGCTGGGAATGGAGGTGGAAACGGGCAGAGACCGGGTTGTTTTAACTGTGGTGACATTGGGCACTATAAGAGGAACTGCTCAGAATTGAACCAAGCACGGGGAAGGGTTTTCAATATCGGAGCGAGGGAAGCGCGCCAGGATCCCAATGTTGTTACTGGTACGTTCCCTATAGACCAACGCTTTGCATCCGTTTTATTTGATACTAGTGCCGATTATAGCTTCGTATCGTTAGAGTTTAAGAATATGCTTGGTTTAGCCGATAGTAAACTAGATATCCCGTACTCAATCGAATTGGCGAATGGAAAGTTAGTAGAAGCTAATGAAGTGATCAGAGGTTGTGTAATCGAATTGGGAGAGCGTGAGTTTGCCTTGGATCTACTACCAGTCAAGTTGGGAAGCTTCGACGTGGTAGTAGGAATGGATTGGTTATCAGGTAACAAGGAAGAAGTTGTCTGCCACGAGAAGATCATTCGTATCCCAACCGAAGATGGTGAAACGATTGTGGTTCATGGTGAAAAGCGTGATACGCCTCTAAGAATCATCAGCTGCCTGAAAGCGCGAAAGTGTTTACAGAAGGGATGTACGGCCTTCCTGGCACACATCGTGGATAAGAAAGCTGCTAAGCCAAAAAAAAAATCGAAGACATCCCTGTTGTAAGGGAAGTATCCTGAAGTCTTCCCTGAGGACTTGCCAGGATTGCCACCCCAGAGGCAAGTGGAGTTCCGTATAGACTTAATTCCAGGCGCCGCGCCTGTAGCCAAGGCACCTTACCGACTTGCCCCGTCTAAGATGCAAGAATTGTCGACACAACTCCAAGAGTTGCTAGACAAGGGGTTCATTAGACCAAGCTTCTCACCTTGGGGAGCTCCGGTCCTGTTTGTCAAGAAGAAGGACGGTAGTTTTCGTATGTGCATTGACTACCGGGAGTTGAACAAGTTGACTATCAAGAATAGGTATCCCCTGCCAAGGATCGATGACTTATTCGATCAGCTCCAAGGTTCAAGCTTTTACTCTAAGATCGATCTTCGATCTGGGAATCATCAGCTAAGGATACAAGAGGAGAGCATCCCGAAGACAGCCTTCAGAACTCGTTATGGACACTACGAGTTCCTAGTTATGCCGTTTGGGTTGACAAGCGTGCCTGCTGTTTTTATGGACTTAATGAACTGAGTCTGGAAGCCGTATCTCGATAAGTTCGTGATTGTATTCATCAACAATATTTTAATTTATTCAAAGACGAAGGCTGAACACGAACAACACTTAAGGGCTATTTTGGAGTTGCTGAAAAAGGAACAGTTATATGCCAAATTCTCCAAGTGCGAGTTTTGGCTACGTGAAGTCCAATTCCTTGGACACATGGTTAATGGAAATGGAATCCATGTTGATCCCACAAAGATCGAGGCGATAAAGAGCTGGGAAACTCCAAAGACACCGACCGAGATTCGCCAGTTCTTAGGCTTGGCTGGCTATTATCGAAGATTCATTGAGGATTTTTCTAAAATTGCTCAACCCCTTACCGCGCTCACACAGAAGGATAAGAAGTTTGATTGGGGAATCAAACAGGAGGAAGCATTCCAGTTACTGAAAGACAAGCTTTGCAATGCACCGATCTTAGCGCTACCAGAGGGAACTGATGATTTCGTGGTATACTGTGACGCCTCACGTCAAGGATTGGGTTGCGTGTTGATGCAACGCCAGAAGGTCATAGCTTACGCGTCACGTCAGTTGAAAGTTCATGAAAAGAACTATATCACGCACGATTTGGAACTAGGCGCAGTGATATTTGCAATAAAGATCTGGAGACACTACCTATATGGCACGAAGTGTACAATCTTCACAGATCATAAAAGCCTGCAGCACATATTCAACCAGAAAGAGCTGAATATGAGACAAAGACGTTGGGTCGAATTGTTGAACGACTACGACTGCGAGATCAAGTATCACCCAGGGAAAGCGAATGTGGTCGCTGATGCCCTGAGTCGTAAAGAAAGGATCAAGCCCATAAGAGTTAGGGCTTTAGAAATGATTATCCAAACAGATCTTTCCCTGTGCATTCGTGCCGCACAGAAAGAAGCTCTTAAGGAAAGAAACCTTGAAGATGAGTATCTCCATGGGATGGAGAAGCAGTTGTTGCCAAACGAGGAAGGAACTTTATGTTTTATGAAAAGAATTTGGGTTCCTCTGTTTGGTGGTTTGAGAAAAGTTGTTTTTGATGAGGCACACAAATCACAGTACTCTATCCATCCAGGAGCGGATAAGATGTACCAGGATCTTAAGGATTATTATTGGTGGCCCAGGATGAAAGGCGACGTTGCTGTTTATGTTAGCAAGTGTTTAACGTGCGCCAAGGTGAAAGCTGAGTAGCAGAAGCCCTCAGGACTTCTGCAACAACCTGAGATTCCCAAGTGGAAATGGGAACAGATTTCAATGGACTTCATAATGAAACTGCCCAAGACGCCTAGAGGCCATGATATGATTTGGGTAATAGTTGACCGCCTAACAAAGTCCGCACACTTCTTGCCAATCAAAGAGAAGGACAACACTTGTAAACTTGCGGAAATATACATGCGAGAAATTGTTGCACGTCATGGAGTGCCTCTCTCGATTATCTCTGATAGAGACGGGAGATTTGTATCAAGGATTTGGCAATCCTTCCAAGAAGCTTTTGGCTCACAATTGAATCTGAGCACTGCGTTTCATCCGTAAACTGATGGGCAAAGTGAAAGAACTATACAGACTTTGGAGGATATGCTGAGAGCATGTGTAATGGATTTGGGTGGTAGCTGGGATAATCATTTACCATTGGTCAAATTTTCGTACAACAACAGCTACCACACCAGTATTGGAGCCGCGCCATTTGAAGCTCTTTACAGACGCAAGTGTCGATCACCCCTATGCTGGGCTGACGCAGGTGATAGGCGGCTTATTGGTACCAAAATCGTCCAAGAGACGACAGACAAGATTGCGCAGATTCAAAAACGCATCGAAGCGGCTCGCGACAGACAGAAAGCCTATGCAGATCCAAACTGGAAACATTTGGAATTCCAAGTTGGAGACATGGTTTTATTGAAAGTTTCACCCTGGAAGGGTGTGGCACGCTTCGGAAAGCGTGGGAAGTTGAATCCGCGTTACATTGGCCCTTTCAGAATTCTGCAAAGGATTGGGCTTGTAGCCTACAAGTTGGACCTACCTGCTGAACTCCATGGTGTTCACGATACATTCCATATATCAAATTTGAGAAAGAGTCCAACTCAAGATACAATGATCATTCCTGCTGACGAAGTTCATATCGACGACACGCTCCACTTCACTGCAGAACCTGTTGAGGTCACGGATTGGAAAGTTAACAAAACTCGCAGGAGCAGTGTCAAACTCGTCAAAGTTCGTTGGAATGCAAGACATGGGCCTGAATTCACGTGGGAACGTGAGGATCGAATGAAGGAGAAGTACCCCCATTTATTTCCAAAGACCCCTGCAAATAGAAGCAGAAGTTAAATTTCGGGACGAAATTTCTTTAACGGGGGGAGAATGTGACAACCCTCACCAAACCAGGTATCCGTACGAATTAATTAATATTTAATTACTGCTTAATTACTGTGCTTGCTTACAGTTGTGATTAAACTGCTTACTGATATCTGATACATACACATACATGCATCACACTTTATACTGTCACTCCATTATTTACACAAAACTTTAGTGACAACCTTGATGCACAAAAGCACAGTGAGCACACTATACGGATAACCCATTAAACATGCTGACATAACCAGCATCAGACAGACACTGTCTCTAAGGCCAGTATGAGCCGGGAAAAGATTACTACACTAGTAGGGAGTGTAGGGAGGTGAGGATTGTAGAACTGCGTCATTAGGTGATAGTTATAGTGACCGGATGTGCCTAAAACGTACTTTGTGTACAAAATTCTGCACTATAAATAAAAATTCAGCATTTATCTAACCTAGTAAAGTGCAAAAAGTTGAAAAAATATTACTAGACACTTTCCAAAGTGTCGGGATTAAATTGTGTCACTAAAAGAAATAATAACGACACTTTATACACTTATTTAGCACTTTAACGGAGTAATATCCAACCGTACAACCGGACTTAACCCGGGACATAAAAATATTGTCATTTACATTGTTTTTCTTTTTCTGAGCCAGTTAGGGTCCCCGAATACCCTAACACCCGCTATATATTACAACACAATACTACACTAAATTAAATTCCTACTTAACTAACTAACCTTAACTAGTTATTTGATATTGAACTAATAACCCTACCCCCCACATGTTGACGGTTTGTAGAGGTGGTACACACCCATAATTTGTTTGATTATTCTAATTCAAATGCTTAGAATCTAGCCTACACATTACACTTTGGTCACTAGTGGAAAATGGTTTATAAAGAAGGATAAGGGATAAAGGCTTTCATTGATTTCAACAAACAAAAAAAAAAAAAAACCTACATCTCTTTTCCTCTTTGTGAGTTCGGCCGAGAGCACCCAACACCCACCGTCCATCACTTTCAATGTTCCATCTTGCATATATTTACATACAAAGGAGAAGGGTCACGCATAAGGAGGCTCGGTGCTTACGGAATCGCGAGGACCTGACCACAACGCTATTAACCGCCTTTCGTCCCTAGCCTCGAGCTAGTAGTAAGTGACTCTAAACACCCTATTGTTCATATCTAAAGTGGGTAATAAGAGTTTTGTCGGTTAAAATTCACGATCATGTAAGAACAAAATTAAAAGTCTACTAAAGAAGATGAACAAGGTGGTTAATGGATGAATATTGGTGTAAAACTTATAAAACTTGTTTTGTTATGATTATTTAGTGTTGTTTTATGCTAGTGTTAGTTCGGATCGTCATCTAACCCGACTAAGTCATGTTCATGGAACATGACCTAGTGTATGTTAAAGTGTGAAAAGTGGTTAGATGAAGAACACTACTACTTATAACCATGAACTTGTGTAGAAACAATTTTTCTTATAAAGTGGAGTTCTAAACTTGTGGATCTAGAGATCGACAAGTGGTATTTTCGAAGGACCAAGTGTAAAATGAAATCATACTTTTAAAGCCGGATCTTTCCTAAACAAAGGTGATTTTTGTGAACACACAAGTGTGTAGACACTTGTGTAACAAAGAGTTTTAACAAAGAATTATTGTTGTAATTTTTGACAAAAAGTTGTGAAGACGTGTCTTCTTTAAAAACAAGGTTCTCAAAGAAATCAAGTTTATTTATAAAAGATCTACTAAAAATATGGGGAAAGTTAATACATATTTTACACAAACCACAAGTTCATGTGTTTTGCGATTTATATTTATTTTGACTAGTTTGGTGTTGAAATATTGATCGTTAATGTTGGGAACATTGTTGATTTGAATACTTAAAAGAAAATGATACGCTTGAAAGCGTGGCCACCTCCAGTTACAAAGGAAACTCTGGCGAAAATTTTCCAAAAATCTAACACTTGTAAATATTTTTATCACAAGTGTTATGGATATATTTTTAACCTGCTTTCCCATATAACTTTCGCCACGATTTTTATTACGAAACTTCCAAGTGTCGGAGGTGGGATTTTCACAAAATAAAACTTGCTAAAATATATATTTAGAATATATATTTTCATAACAACACTTGTGTAGATTTTATGATTATTTTGTGAATTACGTAAATATTATTTTTAGGGTAAAAATAATATTACTAAATATTAACGGCTCCAAAATAATACGAACGCCTTCACAATAAATATTTAAGTTACACCGGTATTATTTATACCACCCGAACCTTACAACGTAACTTACTTATTTTCAGAAAATACTCATAAGTGTGTATTTTGACAAGGATATTATTTTGGAAAAATTATATGGAATAAAATATAATATTTTTGGGAAAAATATTTATATTTTGGAAGTAAAGTATTTTGGTCAAATGAAATAAAATATATTACATTAAGTGAGACTTAACAATATATTTCGAATTTATACGAACGCACATGTATCAAAACCCCCATCCTTGGAAAGGAATATATTTATCAAATAATTACGAAGTGTAATTACGAAATAGTTGCCTAACTATTTCCCAAAGACATTAAACCTTAAGCTAAGGCACGACCGTCCATCTAATAGAAGTTAGTACGTGTAAGTCGTCGCACAGCAGATCTTCTGGGAGATACTTTTTAGAGACGCACTTCGGTGAGTTCATGTACACCTTTTCTCTTAACTGTTTTCATTTTTCTAAACTGCGGGGGTGAAATACATGTTACTATGATTACGAATACTTTTTACATGGTATGGTTAGCTTAAGGAGGGTTAGGACGTACAGATCATGTGAGTGAGTAGGCGCAACTTGAGGCCATTAATCCTCGTGTAGGACCGAGGGACATTAGTGATAGATCTATTTGGGTGTAGCGAGCCCCACTCCTGAGCCCGCGTAATGGACCAGGTGGTGACTAAGTGCCCGACGCCCAAATCCGTTAGGGTTGAGTCTTCCTGCATCACTTCACACATATCATTGGCTTTGCAACCCAATGGTGATCTCTTTTTCCTTATTGCTACATACCAGGGACATTTTTACATCGGGACGTACTTAAACCTTTCTACATTGGGACGTACTTTAAAGGTTTTACATAATCACTTTCACATGAACTCGCTCAACTTTACGTTGATTTTTCAACTTACATGTATTTCAGGGAACTAAGGATCTGGCACGGTATGCTACATTTTCACGCTGCGTTAGAGTTATGGGATCATCCAAGTTTAGGGGTTGTGGCTTTTACCTGGACGAGTCACAGTTCTTAAACTATGTCTATTTTAAGTTTGTGGTTATGTCTTTCAAACAATGTTTTTATGTTATTAGGTTGTAATTTCTGTTGCATGTGTCAACGCATTACGACAATGTTGTGGTATATTACTTTTCAAACTTAAATAAATGGATGATCTGCATGGTTTTTTCTTCATATAGTTTTGTTGTGATTAAGCTATGGTATTAAGAAGTCACACCAAATAAACCCACGCTTCCGCAAAGCCAGGGTGTGACATCTACTGTGACACCCCAGGAAAATCAGGAAAACAACGCAACTTAACTAGCTTCCTCAGTAACCACGCGCTAAATTTCGGGACGAAATTCTCTTAACAGGGGGAGAATGTGACAACCCTCAATTTACATGTATTCCGTACAATTTATTTAATAATAATTTAAGTGCTTGGTGACTGTGTTGAAATATTTAACTGCTCTCTGATTACTGAACTATACTTACATGAGCATGTTAACAAACTAGTAGTATACAGAAAAGTCACTAAATGGTCCGGTGTATTTTCCTATGTGTTAGGAATTTATTTCGTTACAAAAATATATAAATAAGACGCCTTACGGAACAATTAAACAATTTAACGGAACAGTGTCCGACCGAATAACCGGACATTACCCGAGACACTAAATTTTTGGCAGACACATTATTTTATTATTTATGGCTAGTCATGATCCCCGTATGCCATAACACCCGCTAAAAATAAACCAACTAACTTACACCACCATTTTTCTTACATACTTACAATCTAACATTCTAGTTGCACATTGTCTACCTCAAGACCCCCCCCCCCCCCAACGATTTTAGTCCTTGATGGACCCACCAAATTTTCCCCACCATACCTCCTAATCTTGTGAAAGATTTTAATTGAATTGTTTATTAGATCACTTGCTTGTGTAAGTAAACATAAAATGTGTGATCTTTATAAGTAAGTCTTGAGATTACATGCCATACTTCACTAGATTTCACACTCCATCTTCACTCTCTCTCCCTCTTGATCGGCTGCCCAAAACCGAAAGCACCATCACCACCTTCAAACATCATCATCTCCTTCATTTTATACCTTCCATTCAAGCTTCAAAGGATCTATGAAGGTTGCAACTTAAGGGGACTTCAAAGGAGCTTGTTCTAGCTTGATTCTTCATCTTTTCTCATCACATTTCTTCACTAGATTTCAACCCTAGCTTTAAGCTAGTAGTAAGTCTCATCTTAACTTGTTTCATCTTGTTCGAAATTTATGATTTGTAGTATGTGTGTTGTTGTTTAAATCACTAAATAACGAGAATGCTAGAAAATGTGTAACATAAGTTATGAACATAAAAGCTACATAAAAGTTTACTTGTGGCTGATTTTTGAAGCGGAATCTTGTTGGTTTGAGGGTTGGGTAAATCATACTTGATGTTTAAAAGTTGTTTTCTTGCTAAATCCATTGTTCGGACACTCGTTGATGCGATTTAGTAATGTTTAAACTTAAAAATAACATGCTGATGCATTTTTACAGCCGCCTTCAACAGGCTGTAAACGGACTTTAAAAACTCAAAAAACGGAATTTCAAAAGCCTAAATCGTGTCTTTTCGAAAAACCAAGAAAATAGCGCTGGAATCGTATTTTTCTGATGTTGGTTACTATTTTAAAAAATCTGTTTTCGTGACAGCAGCTAAGGCTGATTTTAACTGCAGTAAATTGGGCTGTGCGTTTTCGATCACAACTTAAAACCTGAACCGAACCAGCCCCTGAAACTTTTATCAAAAATGTTCACGGATGTATTTGTGACCCTCGAACTGGAATTTTGATAAACGGACTTTCGAGGAATTTTAGACGAATTATTCCGTAAACTGTGATCAGAATGTGACAAATCTGATCACAGTTCGGTAGACGATTTTCTATAAAATATTGGTAATGAACCGGACCCCGATATTTTTACACAATAAAATATGGAACGTTTAAGACATCCTGTAAAAATTTGGGAATTTTTGGAATAATTTAACTATTTTATTTAAATATCTGAAAACAGCCGGTTTTGAATATTAATGCTAAATTGACATAAGTTGTTACTTGCGTGTTTAAATGTCGAGTATGCTATCGATGAATGATCTAACATGTTATATGTGTTACGTGCAATATCGTATGTTTGTTTATGAGTGGGGAATGGATGGGAAGTTTATATGGGTATAAATCGTTAAAGTGTGTACCTGTTATGTGGACGAAGTAATGTGCAAATAAACCACACGTAGGATACGTGTTATGCATGAGAAACTGATTGTTATCCGTACCTTATTAGGACGTGATTGACCGACCTTGACTGTTAACTATATTTGAGAACCTAACCGAGCAAACCGAGGTGAGTTCACACTTTTTCTAAGGCATGGGATTCCCAGGGGTTTGGGAATGGGATTGAATAACTACTTATACTGTCATTACTATTAAACTACTTTTTACTGTCCTCGGAATGAAGGGCACGTACGTAAAACCTACGTACACTCATACTTACGACTGTCCTCAGATTGAAGGGCACGTACGTAAAACCTACGTACACGATCATAAGACCATCAACTCTATCACTTTAAGTCCCTCAATTATCGACTTAATCGCCGAGGCCTATGGCGAGCGGGTCATTAGTTAATAGCGCTATTAGGTTTAACAAACCTCGCACCGTGCCAGTCGGACGGGCGTGTACTAATGGACTATGGGCAAAGGGTCAATGCTGATAGACATTGACTTAGGGCACCTCTTATACTTTCGTAGCAGTCGATACGCGTGGTCTAGTAACACATGGGAAACCCCCACTAATCTTCGCAAACATGTCAGAAAGACCGCGATGCAAAGTTATACGATACATGGTTTTCAAAACGAACAGATGATTTACGAAACGAATGCTATAACTAAACAACCAACTGTGAATTCACTCAACTTTGTTGTTGACTCGTTGCTACATGCCTTACAGGTCACTAAATATTTGGAGCTTGCATGAGGAAGGAGTCGTTGTGGTGTGCGGACGGTTATGTCCAGTGTTTAATGTTTAAAACATTATGAACTTATTAAACCTATGTGTTGGACTTTAAACTTATGAACTGCGAACTTATGTTTTGAACTTTACGTTTATGCTTCCGCTGTCTAAATTAAAAACTTGGTTAACTAGCTTTTGGTCACCAATCGTATTGTGGTTGTCTTCATTTACTTAAGTACGTTGTTCAGTATGATTGGTGGCTCGATCCTGGTCACGTCACGCCTCCAAGCGGTGGAACTCCGCATGGTGGATTTTGGGGGTGTGACAGATTGGTATCAGAGCCATTGGTTATAGTGAACTTGGTTTTAAAAAGGGAAAATCTTTTTGATAAAACCAGACTATAACCTGTACAGTGCTCAACGATCCACAACGACGCTTCGCTCCACGTGCAAGACTCGACACCATAAGTGGTATGATTTATGTTATATTGTCGGTTAGATACTTCTCACTGTGCATTAGATAATGTGGTAATTGCTATTTGAACCTTGCGTGCTTACTCTCCACTATCGTCCCACACTTACGCACTTTCGCGACACTTTTCTCACCTACGTTATTTCATTGTGAAGATCATGGGTGGACGTTTGAACCTAACTCAAGCCCAGCTGACGGCTTTGATCAATGAACGAGTTGCTAAGGCACTCGCAGCTGTCCCTGCAGGAGGTATAACCTGCCATATCAACTCACCTTAGGATGTTTAGATCCTACCTTCGCAAACCAACCCTCGTGCTTAACTTTATCTTTTATTCTCGCGCAACAGGTCAACATGCTCAGCCTCCTGTGTGCACGTTCAAGACGTTCATGGACTGCCGACCTACCACTTTTAGTGGCACCGAAGGAGCAGTGGGCCTTCTTCACTGGTTTGAAAAGCTTGAGTCAGTTTTTGAAATGTGCGAATGCCCCGAAGACCGTAGGGTGAAATATGCTACCGGAACACTTGAAGGAGCTGCGTTAACCTGGTGGAAGGCGCAAGTTCAACTACTAGGACTGGCAGTTGCTAATGCCACACCCTGGAATGGTTTTAAAGAGCTGATCAAGGAGGAGTACTGTAGTCGGGATGACATCCACAAGCTAGAAGTGGAATTTTACCATCTAAAGATGATGGGGTCTGAGATTGAAGCGTATACTAAGAGGTCAAACGAACTGGCCATCCTGTGTCCAACTATGGTGGACCCTCCCATCAAAGGAATCGAGCTGTACCTCAATGGCCTTGTACCAGAGATTCAAAGTCACGTAAATTCAGCCAACCTGGGTACAATTCAGCAAATTATCAAGTTGGCTCATCGACTCACTGACCAGGCGGTGGAGTAAAACAGGCTGCCCAAACGAATCAGTGCCACAGCTACTTCTGATGCACCTACCGACAACAAGCGAAAATGGGATGGAAACTCCAGTAAGGGTTCTGCTTCGGCTCAGTCTCAACAACGAAAGACTGATGACTACCAGAGTCCTGGTCAGCAATCCTCCGGTAATCAAGGACAGGGTGGGTATCGAGGAAACCACCCAAAGTGCAACAAATGTAACAGACACCATAGTGGTCAGTGCAACAAAGGTCGTTGTCAGAGATGTCATAAGTTGGGTCATGAAGCTAGGGATTGTAGGAGCCCGCGTCCTGCGAATCAGAATCGCCAACAACAACAAGCCCCACAGAACCACCAGCAGCAACATCAGCAGGGAAATAAAGGATGTTTTCAGTGTGGTGCTGAAGGCCACTTTAAGAAGAACTGTCCCCAGCTTAACCAGAATCAGAACAACAACAACAACAACCAGGGAAACGGGAACAACAATGGAGGTAACAACGGGGGTAACAACAATGGTAATGGAGCAAGAGGTCGTGCTTTCGTGATTGGTCAGGGTGATGCAAGGAACGATCCCAACGTTGTGATGGGTAAGTTTCTTCTGGATGACTTCTTTGTTACTGTTTTATTCGATTCGGGTGCCGATACTAGTTATGTGTCCTTAAAAGTTAGCCAAATGCTTAAGCGCACTCCAACACTTTTGAACACCAAACACGCGGTAGAGCTAGCAAATGGTAAAAGTCTTGAAGCCACACACGTAGTTAAAGGATGTAATCTCGTCTTAGCCGGTCAGACTTTCTCTATCGATCTTATTCCCATCACACTTGGTAGTTTCGACGTTGTTATTGGGATGGATTGGCTATCTCATCATCAAGCGGAGATTGTTTGCAAGGAGAAAATCGTCCGCATTCCTCGTTCTGATAAAGAACCCATCGTGATTCGTGGCGACAAGAGTGGTGCTGTCGAAGGCATCATCTCTTTCCTTAAGGCCCAGAAATGTCTATGAAAGGGCCACACTGCCATTCTAGCGCTCGTCACTGACACATCCACGGAAGAGAAGAGAATTGAAGACATTCCTATTGTGCGTAATTTTCCTGAGGTATTTCCTGAGGAATTGCCTGGTCTTCCGCCTCACCGCCAAGTTGAATTTCAAATCGAGCTAGCTCCTGGAGCAGCACCAGTAGCTCGAGCACCATATCGTCTAGCTCCATCAGAACTCGAAGAACTGTCCACACAACTACAAGAACTCTTGGAAAAGGATTTTATTCGTCCTAGCTCTTCGCCCTGGGGAGCTCCAGTCTTGTTCGTAAAGAAGAAAGATGGTACTTTCAGAATGTGTATTGACTACCGCGAACTCAACAAGGTGACTGTGAAGAATCGTTATCCTCTTCCACGTATTGACGACTTGTTCGACCAGTTGCATGGGTCAAGCTATTACTCCAAGATTGATTTGAGATCGGGATACCATCAGCTGAGGGTCTGAGATGAGGACGTCTCCAAAACAGCATTCAGAACTCGTTACGGCCATTACGAGTTTCTGGTTATGCCATTCGGGCTGACGAATGCACCAGCGGTCTTCATGGATCTCATGAACCGAGTGTGCAAGCCTTACCTGGATAAGTTCGTTATTGTGTTCATCGACGATATCCTGATCTATTCTAAGAGTCAGGAGGAACACGAGCAGCATCTGCGACTTATGTTGGAACTTCTTCGAAAAGAGCAATTGTATGCCAAGTTTTCAAAATGTGACTTCTGGCTTCGCGAAGTCCACTTTCTAGGCCATGTGGTAAACAAGGATGGGATTCATGTTGATCCATCCAAGGTTGACTCAATTAAGAACTGGCCTGCACCCCGTACACCAACAGAAATCCGCCAATTCTTGGGTTTGGCAGGATATTACAGAAGGTTTATCAAAGACTTCTCCAAGATTGCGCAACCTCTCACTTCACTGACTCAGAAGGGTGTCATCTATCATTGGGGTGATGCACAAGAGTCTGCATTTCAACATCTAAAGGATAGACTTTGTAGCGCACCTATCCTCTCATTGCCCGAAGGCACTGATGATTTCGTGGTTTATTGCGACGCTTCCATCCAAGGACTTGGTTGCGTATTGATGCAACGTGATAAGGTCATTGCCTACGCATCGCGCCAACTCAAGGTTCACGAAAGAAATTACACTACTCACGATCTGGAGCTGGGAGCAGTTGTATTCGTGCTTAAGATATGGAGACATTACCTGTACGGTACCAAGTGCACCATTTACACCGATCACAGGAGTCTCGAGCATATCTTCAAGCAAAAGGAGTTAAACATGCGTCAACGCCGATGGGTTGAGCTCTTGAATGATTATGAATGCGCAATCAAGTATCATCTGGGTAAAGCCAATGTTGTGGCCGACGCCCTCAGTCGAAAGGATACCATACCTAGGCGTGTACGTGCTTTACAGCTTACCATCCAATCCAACCTTCCCGCTCAAATTCGAGATGCCCAGGTCGAAGCATTGAAAGCAGAGAACATCAGGGCTGAATCCTTACGAGGATCGAGACAACGGCTAGAACAAAAGGAAGACGGTGCCTACTATGTAACAGGGCGTATTTGGGTTCCACTCTATGGCAACTTACGCGAGCTTGTGATGGACGAAGCACATAAGTCTCGTTATTCAGTACATCCTGGTTCGGATACGATGTACCACGACTTAAAGACCACATACTGGTGGCCTGGCATGAGAGCCCACATAGCAACCTACGTCAGCAAGTGCTTGACTTGTGCGAGAGTCAAGTCTGAATATCAGAAACCATCAGGCCTACTTCAACAACCGGAGATCCCGAAATGGAAATGGGAGCAAATTTCCATGGATTTCGTTACCGGCCTGCCCAGATCTCAACGCGGAAACGATACCATTTGGGTGATCGTAGATCGACTAACCAAGTCTGCACATTTTCTGGCTATCAAAGAAACGGATAAGTTTTCTACTCTTGCAGACATTTACCTAAAGGAAGTGGTATCGAAGCACGGAGTGCCAACCTCTATTATATCTGATCGTGACGCACGCTTTACTTCTGAACTGTGGCAAGCAATGCACAAGTCCTTTGGCTCACGTTTAGATATGAGCACCGCTTATCACCCGCAGACGGATGGGCAATCTGAACGCACCATCCAAACCCTTGAAGACATGCTTAGGGCATGTGTAATCGATTTTGGTAATGGCTGGGAAAGGCACCTCCCGCTAGTAGAGTTTTCGTACAATAACAGCTACCACACCAGCATCCAAGCCGCTCCGTTTGAGGCATTGTACGGATGCAAATGCCGATCACATCTCTGTTGGGCAGAAGTTGGCGACATCCAAATCACTGGCCCAGAACTTGTGGTAGATACCACCGAGAAAATTGCTCAGATACGACAGCGAATGGCAGCAGCTCGTGACCGTCAGAAAAGCTATGATGATAAGGGAAGAAAACCACTCGAGCTCCAGGTTGGGGATCGGGTGCTACTCAAAGTCTCACCTTGGAAAGGTGTAGTCCGCTTTGGCAAACGAGGCAAACTCAATCCGCGTTATGTCGGACCATTCGAAGTCATTGAGAAAATTGGCAAAGTCGCCTACAGGTTGGATCTACCTGACGAACTCAGCGGAGTTAACAATGTTTTCCATGTGTCGAATCTGAAGAAGTGTCTGTCAGATGAGACCCTCACAGTTCCTCTGAAGGAACTCACTATCGACGAACAACTGTGATTCGTCGAGGAACCAGTAGAGATTACGGATCAAGATGTTAAGAACCTCAAGCATACCAGGATACCTCTGGTCCGAGTTCGTTGGAATGCTCGTCGTGGCCCAGAGTATACCTGGGAACGAGAAGACCAAATGAAACTCAAGTATCCCCAACTGTTTAAGAAAAACGCAACCACTACTGAGGCTGAAGCTGCTGCTGAATTTCGGGACGAAATTCCAAATTAACGGGGGGATGATGTGACACCCTAGGAAAATCAGGAAAACAACGCAACTTAACTAGCTTCCTCAGTAACCATGCGCTAAATTTCGGGACGAAATTCTCTTAACAGGGGGAGAATGTGACAACCCTCAATTTACATGTATTCCGTACAATTTATTTAATAATAATTTAAGTGCTTGGTGACTGTGTTGAAATATTTAACTGCTCTCTGATTACTTAACTATACTTACATGAGCATGTTAACATACTGGTAGTATACAGAAAAGTCACTAAATGGTCCGGTGTATTTTCCTATGTGTTAGGAATTTATTTCGTTACAAAAATATATAAATAAGACGCCTTACGGAACAATTAAACAATTTAACGGAACAGTGTCCGACCGAATAACCGGACATTACCCGAGACACTAAATTTTTGGCAGACACATTGTTTTATTATTTATGGCTAGTCATGATCCCCGTATGCCATAACACCCGCTAAAAATAAACCAACTAACTTACACCACCATTTTTCTTACATACTTACAATCTAACATTCTAGTTGCACATTGTCTACCTCAAGACCCCCCCCCCCCCCCAACGATTTTAGTCCTTGATGGACCCACCAAATTTTCCCCACCATACCTCCTAATCTTGTGAAAGATTTTAATTGAATTGTTTATTAGATCACTTGCTTGTGTAAGTAAACATAAAATGTGTGATCTTTATAAGTAAGTCTTGAGATTACATGCCATACTTCACTAGATTTCACACTCCATCTTCACTCTCTCTCCCTCTTGATCGGCTGCCCAAAACCAAAAGCACCATCACCACCTTCAAACATCATCATCTCCTTCATTTTATACCTTCCATTCAAGCTTCAAAGGATCTATGAAGGTTGCAACTTAAGGGGACTTCAAAGGAGCTTGTTCTAGCTTGATTCTTCATTTTATCTCATCACATTTCTTCACTAGATTTCAACCCTAGCTTTAAGCTAGTAGTAAGTCTCATCTTAACTTGTTTCATCTTGTTCGAAATTTATGATTTGTAGTATGTGTGTTGTTGTTTAAATCACTAAATAACGAGAATGCTAGAAAATGTGTAACATATGTTATGAACATAAAAGCTACATAAAAGTTTACTTGTGGCTGATTTTTGAAGCGGAATCTTGTTGGTTTTAGGGTTGGGTAAATCATACTTGTTGTTTAAAAGTTGTTTTCTTGCTAAATCCATTGTTCGGACACTCGTTGATGCGATTTAGTAATGTTTAAACTTAAAAATAACATGCTGATGCATTTTTACAGCCGCCTTCAACAGGCTGTAAACGGACTTTAAAAACTCGAAAAACGGAATTTCAAAAGCCTAAATCGTGTCTTTTCGAAAAACCAAGAAAATGGCACTTGAATCGTATTTTTCTGATGTCGGTTACTATTTTAAAAATCTGTTTTCGTGACAGCAGCTAAGGCTGATTTTAACTGCAGTAAATTGGGCTGTGCTTTTTCGATCACAACTTAAAACCTGAACCGAACCAGCCCCTGAAACTTTTATAAAAAATGGTCACGGATGTATTTGTGACCCTCGAACTAGAATTTTGATAAACGGACTTCCGAGGAATTTTAGACGAATTATTCCGTAAACTGTGACCAGAATGTGACAAATCTGATCACAGTTCGGTAGACGATTTTCTATACAATATTGGTAATGAACCGGACCCCGATATTTTTACACAATAAAATATGGAACGTTTAAGACATCCTGTAAAAATTTGAGAATTTTTGGAATAATTTAACTATTTTATTTAAATATCCGAAAACAGCTGGTTTTGAATATTAATGCTAAATTGACATAAGTTGTGACTTGCGTGTTTAAATGTCGAGTATGCTATCGATGAATGATCTAACATGTTATATGTGTTACGTGCAATATCGTATGTTTGTTTATGAGTGGGGAATGGATGGGAAGTTTATATGGGTATAAATCGTTAAAGTGTGTACCTGTTATTTGGACGAAGTAATGTGCAAATAAACCATACGTAGGATACGTGTTATGCATGAGAAACTGATTGTTATCCGTACCTTATTAGGACGTGATTGACCGACCTTGACTGTTAACTATATTTGAGAACCTAACCGAGCAAACCGAGGTGAGTTCACACTTTTTCTAATGCATGGGATTCCCAGGGGTTTGGGAATGGGATTGAATAACTACTTATACTGTCATTACTATTAAACTACTTTTTACTGTCCTCGGAATGAAGGGCACGTACGTAAAACCTACGTACACTCATACTTACTACTGTCCTCGGATTGAAGGGCACGTACGTAAAACCTACGTACACGATCATAAGACCATCAACTCTATCACTTTAAGTCCCTCAATTATCGACCTAATCGCCGAGGCCTATGGCGAGCGGGTCATTAGTTAATAGCCTATTAGGTTTAACAAACCTCACACCGTGCCAGTCGGACGGGCGTGTACTAATGGACTATGGGCAAAGGGTCAATGCTGATAGACATTGACTTAGGGCACCTCTTATATTTTCATAGCAGTCGATACGCGTGGTCTAGTAACACATGGGAAACCCCCACTAATCTTCGCAAACATGTCAGAAAGACCGCGATGCAAAGTTATACGATACATGGTTTTCAAAACGAACAGATGATTTACGAAACGAATGCTATAACTAAACAACGAACTGTGAATTCACTCAACTTTATTGTTGACTCGTTGCTACATGCCTTACAGGTCGCTAAACATTTGGAGCTTGCACGAGGAAGGAGTCGTTGTGGTGTGCGGACGGTTATGTCCAGTGTTTAATGTTTAAAACATTATGAACTTATTAAACCTATGTGTTGGACTTTAAACTTATGAACTGTGAACTTATGTTTTGAACTTTACGTTTATGCTTCCGCTGTCTAAATTAAAAACTTGGTTAACTAGCTTTTGGTCACCAATCGTATTGTGGTTGTCTTCATTTACTTAAGTATGTTGTTCAGTATGATTGGTGGCTCGATCCTGGTCACGTCACGCCTCCAAGCGGTGGAACTCCGCATGGTGGATTTTGGGGGTGTGACATCTACCATTATAACAAGATAGCAAAATCTAAAAAGGGACAAGACCTAGCTCATGTGTCATTTTAAGACAGTGCCAAGACGGTAGTTCCACAATTAGATTCAGATCCTTGTTTACCTCTCAATTTAGGATTGTTCTGAGTTAAATATTAAAAGAATCTTAAAGGTAAAACCTAGCCTAAATGTCATTCCAGACATGGCCAAGACGGTAAAACCTATCCAAAAGATTCCAATCCCTGTTAACATCTGTAAGTATGCTAATATTTTTGGCAAACTGTGAATCGTTAAAGTCACACAGACCATCGGGGTTAATCTAAATTCCCTTATTTGAAATAATTATCCCTTAAGGATGAAGTGCCTACGGGCTATAATTAACGTCCTCTGAGACTAAAGACAGTAGTAGCCTATAACTCCCTGTCAAGAAAGACAATGAACAACGTTCAAAGCCTAAATACCTAATTCTGCAAAATCATGGTTTATAATTTAAAGCTGCCCTTGTGACTTGGCCTTTTGTGCCATAGTTATATTTTAAATAAATTTAGGATAATTATAAACCCTGAATAAAATAAGTATCATTCCTTTCCTGCCAGTATAAATATTAAAAGAAAATCATAAAAGGTATAACCTAGCTTGAATGTCATTAAAGACCTGGCTACGATGGTAAAACCTGTTTAAAAGAGATTCAGATCTTTGTTAACATCAGAAAACATGTTAACACTCCTGACAAAGGTGATGCAATAAAATCACACTTGTCATCTTTATATTAGGAACTTCCAAACCCCTTATTTAGCGTAAATGATCAAGAGGGATCATGGCTAATAATCGTCGAACATGATGAACACATCAAAACATCCAATAGGATGAATACCTTCGGGTAAAGATGTATACATGAAAACGATAGTTTTATTTCATAATCTCTTGTTAAGACAATGAACTATGAAATTTTCCGATCCAAAGGAATCATCGATTATGTTTTAAATTTTACCCTAGTGACAAGGCTCCTGTGCCATCAAGAGTCCTTTGGAACAAGCCTTAGTGCTATATAAAATGTCGGTGCGACATTGACAATCGTGATTTATGTCCCCTGTCTAAGAAATATGAAGGATTATATTCCGTTTAAACACCAAAGATGGTTTATTTAAAAACCTAGGCAAAACATAATCAAATAAATTTAATACTATCTATGGGCCTACATGGTTTATTTGCACCATGGCTATTTAATCATCAATTCGACAATCCAACATAATTAAGCAAATTATTACTACATGATTTGTAGCCTTCAAAGCTTCACCATGGCTGACTCCTCTGAAGCTCACAATCATCCAGTTGATCAGAATGATGATGCAAGACTGAACTTAACAAGCACCGAGTTTCAGGCTATGATAAATACAGCCGTAAACAACGCTATGGACCGTATATTAAAGGGTCATAAGCAAAAGTGCGATAATACCCCAAAAAAGGGTTACAAAAAGGGTAAGACCGGTTCAAGCTATAACCAGTCCAAGCCAAAGGAGGCAAAGCCCCAATGCAATAACTGCAGGAGGCAACATGCTGGAAAATGCACAATCAACCCACGTGCTAAATTATGTGGAATTTGCAAAACCAAGGGTCACAAGACCTTGGATTGCAAGAAATTGGAAGATGCGAACTGTCTCAGCTGCGGCGAAAAGGGCCACATCAGTACTAATTGCCCTAAGGCTGCCAAGGAAGGAGCAACTAAGTCTGGGAAGGATTTGAAGGACAAACAACAGACCGGTGAAAAGACCAGATGCAAAACCTGTAGGAAATACCACCTCGGGAAATGCAGATATGAATCTCAGCCTCTACCCTGTGGAATCTGCAAGTCCAAGGAGCATAAGACCTTGGATTGCAAGAGATTGGGAGACGCAACCTGCTATGGTTACAATGAAAAAGGGCACATTAAGACCAACTGCCCTAAATACGCTAAAAAGCTTGAGGAAGTTAAGAAGACCAAAGCTGGAAGCTCTCAGATGAATGCTCAAGAGGCTATTCAGGATGACGATGTCACAACAGGTACTTTCTTTATCAATAACGCTCATACTAGAATATGATTTGATTCAGGTTCAGATAAGTCTTTAATAGACAATAGATTTTGTAAATCATTAAATCTGACTGTTAAAATTCTAAGCGTTAAGTATAAATTAAAATTGGTCGATAGTACCTCAGAGACTGCTTCAGCAACATTAGATGGATGTTTATATCCATTAAGAACCATTCTCTTTCCGCTATCCTTGTTTTCATTAATATAAGGACTCGATATAGTCATAGGAATGGATTGGTCGTCTTGTGACCAAGCCCATATTGTGGGTGTAATAAGAAGTATGTAGTTATCAAAACTCCTTATGGTGAGCCTTTGACCATTCAAGGAAACACTGGGTATGGATTGCCTAAACACTTGTTGAATATGGTATTTAATACCAAAGATTCGAGCATGGAAACTCAGATAAGACAAACAACAGTCGCAATGCTGAGGATGCGACAAATGTTAATGTTGCATCCAATGTGAACCTCAATGTTAATAGAGTTAATCTCTAAAACGGTTATTAACGCAGCTATTAGAAAGGCTATGAGAAAAGTCATAAAAAGGTTAGAGAAGCCGAATGATGTTCGCTTTAAAACACATGTCGCTGCTCATAAGAAGAACTATATTCATACTTCAAATGAAAAGAATAACCCAAACAAAATCATATGTGGCAAGAAGCCCCTTTCCTTTTGGAATGTACTTAAAAGTACTTCGTCTCTTAGAAGTCAAGAGACTTCAATAGTAAAAAGGGGCCATCGATTCCAGGAAATTGATGGATGAAGTAGAAACCATTAGGTATATCAGCGGTTATATTGGAAGGGACATGGTAAGATATACATCATAGTCATCCGATGGCAATACCCTTAATTAGTGAGGACATTAATGAAATCCTCAGGAAGGATCCTCTTATACATTGTGGGATGGTCCAAGTTTTAAGGACCTTATTAGAAAAACCTAGTATCCACTTCGCGAAATGAGAAAAGATGGAATAAGAATTTTATGACCCTCGCCACCAAAGTTCTAGGCTGTTGACAGTATGTTACAAATTTTAACGCATTGGCTGAGATAGTGCCCCAATCAGTCTACCCAAAAATCTAAGCTTAATGCAAATAATTATTGATGATTAGCATCGGCAATAAGAAGGCACATTAAGGTTTCAAAGCTTGTTCATTATAAATCCATTATGGATCTACCTCAGCTACTCACGTTATATAGATTAAGAAATAACCAGTCAAAGCTAAGACTGCCCTAAAGTTGTCTAAGATTTTACAGCTAAGTTTAAAAGGGTTAAGAATGGAGGCGTTTAACCCTCCTGGTGAATGATTAGAGGCAATTCACGTTAATAATGACACCAGATAAATCCCTCATTTGATTTGATTGCTGGGAGACACGTTTAGGTTTAGGTGTTGCTAAGTCTTTCATAAGAACCTAAGCTTAGCAAACTTTTAGAAATTTTCCTGTAATAACTCTAGATATTAAGTGTAAGATAAAACTTACCTGCAAAAAAAATCATAAGAACCATTTCTTCTGTTCTTGTCAGAAACCTCCAGTCATAGAATTTTTTTTAAGTATCCTCTCTCGAGAGGAAGTGCGTCAGCACACATAGTTGATATCTCTTTAATCTCTATCGATTCCGAATACCAGATGGTATGATAAAAGCATCGTATGAGGATTGGTGTATCTTAATAAATTCCATAGATTGCTTCCATGCCTGATCAATATGGAGGTTTAATGCATGGAACCACAAAGATATTCCAATAGTCATATGGTATTAAAGTAAACTAATGGTATTCAAAGGAGATATCCATAATGGAATTGTCAAGTAAATGTTCCCGATTAAGAAATTCGTGGACTTGTAACATAAATGTGTCACTTATTTGACACAAGCAATAATGGATGAATTGGAGCCTGAGATTTGTAAAAATCTATGTAACCTCCTTGTATCTTGATTATCTTCTCCTAAGATTACCCTGTTTACCCCTGAGAGGCAGGAAGAGTTAAGGTTTATATCCCATTTAAGGTTGTATTATTATGAAATCTCCAAGACGGCTAGTACCATCATTGGAAGAGTCGAAACCCTGATTAACTAAGTTTTAAAACAGAGGGTTCATATAGCCTAACTCAATATCCTGAGAATTCTGTATAGTTAATTATGAAAGACGGTTCATTTTGCTTATGCATTATTACCGCAACCCTAATTAGGCAACGTTTAAGAATTTCCATCAGCTGCCTAGGATCGTCGATATGTTCGACTAACGACAAGGATTAGCTATTCCTTAAAATTAGTTAAGCAATGGTTGGAATAACCATCTCACCTTAAGATAAGCTTTTCTATAATAATTGATATATAAGCATCAAGGCTGCTCCTTTGGAGACCTTGTATAGATGGAATGTTAAACATCTATTGTTAAGACAATAGATTGGTAAGTCTAATTATCAGGATCTGAAAGTTGCATTGGAAACAACAAATAAGATCACGCAAATTCATAATCATCTGTAAGATGCCTGTATTCGGCAGAAAATCAAGGATTAATGAAAATAGCAAACCTCCTTAATTCTTGTTAAGGAATAAGGTTCAACAAAAGATATCACCAAGGAAGGGTGTGCTAAATTTGTTAAAATTTTCAGACTAGTTAAGCTCTGAGTATATAGAATCATTCGAAGGAAATCGAATGTATCAAGATCAAGTAGCTTATAAGCTAAAACCTATTTAAGAAGCTTGGTGGAGCTCGCAATACATTGCACACTAGTGACTGAAGGATGTGTTTCGCCAATAAGTCAACAAGCACTATCACATAATGATATGCAGATTTATGATGTGATGAGCATCCTGTATCGATTGAGGATCAACAGGTTAAGAAGCTCTAAAAGGATACATGTATCTAATATAGGAGTCACTTTGGGAGCTTGGAAAGACTCTAGATATGTTATAGAAGTTAAGTCCTTTATGCGACAAAAAGTACTTCAGGCATTTTAGCAAATCTCAAGGTCGAGATTTCTTTTAAGGGGGTGAGGATGTAACACCTTGAAAATTCACGTCCTATAATGTATGGACACGTGTCATAAGCCTGAACGTGTGAAAGAAAACTATGGAGGGACTAAAGTTGACAAACATGGAAAGTATGTGAATATAAGGGTTTAAAATGTCAACAAGGGGTAAATATACTTTACAGTAACCCTACATGATGTTTATACCTTCAAACGAATAAATCATGGATCATACGATGCTAAATATGAAAGAAAGTAAGAGATTACAAACTACAGGGGTTAAATGTGTCAACATGTTTAAAGTATACCTCTGAGTGACCTTTTAGCAAACCTGAAGCTTCGTAACGATTAATTATGCTCACTAGAATGTGTGATAAAAATTTCATTAAGTTTCGTTATCGTATGAGAAAGTTATGATCAAATTCGTATACGAGGGGTTAAAAGCGTCAACGTTGGAAATTATGACTTTTCGGGTAAGCACAAAGTTAACCAAGGACTTGCCAATGTTTAAACAAGTCTTGAAGCCCTTATAAGTAAAATTGAGGGGCTCATAATGCAAGAAAATAAAGTTGGATGACCTTTCGAAGGACCAAGAGCCAAGTGCCAAAAGCCAACCAACTTTTGCCCTCTGGAAAAGGCTTACGGACCGTAAGCCTCAAGCCTTACGGTCCGTAAGGCATGCCCAGATGTAGAAACTCGGACAGCAGCCTGTTTTGAGCGTGGTAACCGACTTAAGAAGATATTTTCTCATCCATGGGCGACCCCTAACAGTTCCTAGGCCTTAGGGACACATGTTGATGATCAGGGAACAAGGGTAGCATGATTTGTCATGATCCTAATGGATCAAAATCACTATAAAAAGGCCCTTTGGTTTCAACTTTGTGATCATTCATTCCATCTGATTTCTTGGAGCTTCCTGGAGCATAAGAGCAGACCCAAGCCATCTCTAATAGTGCATTAGACTTTGGTAAGTACCCTTGACCTTCCTTAATTGAGTTTTTACTTAGTTTTAGCTTAAAAGTCAAACCGTCGTAATTACCGTTTGACTTAGCGATTAATCATTAATGGTCCAGTGATTAGTCGAATTAAAGGTAGTTATAAGTTGGTAATTATGTGGGTAATAAACCCTTAAAAGGGCACCCACTGATTCCCATCCTAACTAGATCAAATGTCGGGTCAAAGTTGATTAGAAAAAGTCAACAGCATGCTAATTTTTGAATTAACACATAATTAGCAATGTAGAAGGCATGTAACCTATTTTATCACTCTTATAACTTGGTAATAAGTATAATAACTGGTCTAAGCTTGTTTGATCCGACAATTTTCTGTTTAGACCCGGTTCAGAACCGAAAGTCGCAAAACTTTGACTTTTGCTTTGACTTCAGTTCTGACCCGATTTAGTATGGTTTAGTTATGCCTTAGAGCTTCCTTAGGACCAGGCTACATGTTAGTATAACCCTCTGTGGATGGTTCATTGATTACCCGATTCGTTTACATGTTTCCGTTAAATGCTTAAAGTTGACCATAACGCCCTTTTGACCATAAAACGAGAATTTAAGAAATGTAAAAGGACAATAATCTTTGCTACTGATTTATAAACATGTCCCTAAAATTTCACATCAGTTGGAGGTCTAGATTAGGAGTTATGCTCAATGACGTAATTAGAACGCTTTTTAGTAATTAAACGGCGTCATTAGCATAAGGCCTATCTAAACCCAATTTTTGACACCAAACCTTTTACCCACTGATGTAATATAATATTTTAGGATTTTTAAAGATTTTTAATGATTTTTAACCTGCTCATAACCTAAGGTTATGGCGTTGATTCGGTAAATACCGATTATACCCTTTTTGGTTATAAAATGAGTTCTACATAGTATTTTGACACCAATCCAATTGCTACTGATTTTATATAATAAATAAAGTATTTTGAACTTTATAACCTGATCAGAAAACTCAGATTTCCTGTATAACCCGGAAATCGCTTAAAACGGCTTTTTACGCGTATTAAACGCATAGTTTGGGTTTAAAACCATTTTGTCACATAAGACTTATTACCAACTGATATAACCTGTTAAACTAAGTTATTTTAGTGATGTATTCGGACCCAAATCTCAGAATTTCAATTAACCTCTTTTATAATCTTTAAAATGACCAAAATACCCCTACGGGGCTTAAATTGTGATTAAACTCGTTTTGGGCATAATGGAAGATATCCTACTGATATCACAACATATTTAAGGCATATTAACTTAGGAAACCTGTTTTTGACTCTTTTGGTTACTCGTTACGCACTTGTCGCGTTCGGATCGGCTTATGTGACTAGTTTGCATATATTAGCCGAAACGGGTCAAACAATATCATTTTTGTCTCAAAATCCAGAGTGTGTTTAAGTTACCCATATTAAACAAGCATACAAGCTTGTCGGGTCAAAACCACATTCTAAACCGGTCTTCGCTTATCATGCGTTTGAACCGTATCTTCCTTTGAAAACTAACCGGTCTAAGTCAAGGCTAAATTAAAGACCCGTTAGGATTCTAATAGGTTATTAAAAACCTTCGTTCCAGATTAGGAGCCCAGTAAAAGCTATCTGTACTTGCTGAATTAATATACGGCTGGGATTGAATTTATATTTAGCTCAGGTAAATACTTTTAACTTATTTTCCCTATACGGGCTTGGGGTACGGTATATAAAATACCGCTTGGTCGGGCATTAAATCTTTAATCGTATGGTGGTTAATTGATATTAATCGGCCCGTTTAAATTGTTTTGTTTGCTTAAAGCCTTTGGGAGGTTAATGACCATGTCCCGGATATCCTTGGCATCATTTTACGAAATGGCCACGACCTTAGCACGCGCGTGTAGGAGTACACCTGCTAGTGCATTTATAAATAACAAGGTATAACCGCTGGTAACAGGAACAACCCGTCGCGGGACTATATCATGTGGTGTGTCTATTAAGCTTTAACCCAGCACGAACCGGGCTACTGAACGCATAAGAAACATATAATTCTTTTACAAGTATTATATTCAAATAATTGTCCCAAGTTATAAAAGATATTTTGTGCCGTTTGCACTCGAATCAAATTTATAAAACATTTTCAAAATGAGTCAGTTGATAGTATTTACCAGTGTAAACTGACGTATTTTCCAAAAAGGCTAAATGCAGGTACTATACGTAATAGGCTGGCTACTCCAGGCATCAATAATCAAGTCTCGCAAGCTTTAGATGTTAAAGTCTGTTGAACAGTGTTATCTTTCTATTTTTTTTGATCCGCCTGTGGATCTTTTACATTCCGTTTGTAATACTTGGATATTACTTTATATCGGGTTATAATATATTTATCTTTTGCTTCCGCTGTGCATTTATATATTGTGTTGTTTGACTATGATGATATCAACTACGTCACGATACTCCCCATCGGGCCCACCGGTAAAACGTGGAAATACCGGGGTGTGACAGTTAGAAAGAAAATGCACCGGTAGTGAGGAGATTATCAAAAACAAACTTTCATTATTGAAAAAAGAATTTGATTTATTTGCATGCATGAAAGGTGAAACTGTACCACAGATGATTGAAAGATTCTGTCATCTTAAACTTGAAATGGAGAGAATTGGTGTGACAAAAGATAATGAAGAGATCATTGATAGGTTGATAGAAGCTGTTCCAAATGAAGACGACTGGTTACATTATGTCATGATTCTAAAAAACAGCAATGATATGAGCAAGGTGACCCTGGACTGGCTGATTGAGAAGCTTGAGGGGCATGATTTAGAAATCAAGAAACAAAACAAAATAGGAAGCCAACTGTATAAACAAAATGTCGATCTATACTACAGAGGAATCATGAGGGATCAAAAGTCAAAAACGACATTTAGTGCTGGAAGGTCAAGGGATTCACCTCAACAAAGTCTTTCAAGAGATTCGGGTTATCATTCAATTGGTTCAAAATCATCAAATCCGAACATAGTCCAGTGCAATATCGCTATAGATTTGAAAAACTCTCAAAGTCTGAATGTAGAAGCTGCCAAGCAACAAATGGTGTTTTTAGCATCTGTCCTGGAATCATACGAAAGCCTGATCGCGGGTAAGGTTGGAAACCCGAGTATGACAAAGGAAGATTATGATTAGATCGATCCAGAGGAGATGGAGCTGATAGACATAAAATGGTGCATGGCTAGGGTAATGAGGAGAGCACAACGCTTCATGGAGATCACTGGAAGATCGTGTTTGGGATCTGCTGATTTGAAATTGGGATTTGATAAGGCAAAAGTTACCTGTTTCAAGTGCAAACAGAAAGGGCACTTCAAGAGAGAGTGCACAAACCGGTAAACTGATGAAGATGTGAATCCATTCAAAGATGATTATTATGAAAAACCAATCTATCATCGCAACAGTGGATCATCAAATGTGAATAAAAAACAGATCGGTGAAGGGTCATCAAAGGAAAGATCAAGGGCGATGGTGGTTATTCAAGAAGATGAAGGTTGTGACTGGAGTCAAGTTCTTCCAGAAGAAGATTATGTTGGATCTGCATGTGTAGCCGAAGTGGTTCAAGATAAACGATGGCAAAGAGATAGTGCGAGATATGAGATTAGAAAATTGAATGCTCCATTCAAAGAAGCTCAGAAAGACAAAAGATGGAATACTGAATTGGAATGTTATATGGATCCACAGGGTAATCCAGTAGTTGATCCTTCTAAGGTGGATTTTGATGCACTAACAAATCTTTTTCCAGATCAGGACACTTATCATACAAGAAGGTTATCTGAAAAAGGTTATGAAGTTGATTTGATGAACAGATTGAAAGAAATTTTTGAAGCAAGTCTACCAATGGCGGTAGAAATGAGAAAGAAGAAAGAAGAAGAGCTGGAAAAGCTGATATAAGAGGTGAAGAGAACGGCAGAGGATGCTGATGAGGATGAACAAAAGAAGGAAGAGGATCAGAAAGTTGAAACAGAAGAATCACAAGTGTCAGATGACAATGAGGTAACTGAATCTTCTGAATTATTAAATGTGGAAAATGTTGATAAAACTGAAGATAAGTGCAGGAATTGCATAGAAATGTGCAAAGCCTGTACTGAGAAAGATGAAAAGATAAAAACAAAAGATATTGAAATAAATAAAATTGAAAACGGTTTCAAAACAAAATGTAAGGAAATGCTAGAAAATGAAGAAATTTTGAAACAAAAGATTGAAAAGCTAACACTGAAATGTCAAGATTTTGAAAAAGAAAATGAAATTTTAAGACAAATGTGTACAACAAAATGTGAAGGTTGTGTTGAAAAAGATAGTAAGTTTCAAGATTTTCAAAAGGAGTATGATAATTTGAAATGGTCAAGTCAGAGGGTACAAGAAGCTTATGATACTTTGAAGAAACAAGTCAAATGTTTTGATAAAAGATTGTTGGAAACTTTAACAACCAAAAGAATTTACGAGAAAAAGTTTGAAGAAAAGCAACTTGAATTAAACAAGTGTGTTGATGAAGTTGCTAATCTAAAACAAGCTCTGGTTGAAAAAGAAAAGATTGTTACAAAACTTCAAAGTTATCATAGTTCTTCATACATTCTCGAACGCATTTTCAACATCACACCAGATGAAAAAGATTCTGACAAGAATAAAAAAGGTATTGGTTCAGAATATCATCAGGTACCACCACCATTGAGAGATAATTATACTTTTTATGATGAGGAAAAGGTGGCAAAAGGTCTGAATATAGTTGACCAATTACCTGAAAATATCGATGTGACTTACACCAAATTTGATGAAGCTGATGATTCAGATGTGGTAAGTAAGGTTGTTGAAAGCGTTTTGAAAGATGAGTCTACCAAAGGTAAGTCTGAATCACAGGATGAAAATGAGGGAAATTTTCATGATGGCTATCTTAAACAGTCAAAATCTGAGAAAGTTGTGAATGATGATCCAAAAGGATTGGCTTATACCATGATTGGATTGGACAAATTATTCTCGGATAACAAGTTCCCGATTCAGAATGTGATTGCGGATAAAATTGATAAAGTGTTTAAACTGGTAGAGATCGAAAAGTCAGAAATTTCAAAATTTGCTGGGAAAAACAAGAAAACTTTTTATAACAAACCAAGCTATAAAAAGAAGAACATGAAGGCTGGGTTGGGTTATAAAAAGAAACAAAATCAAAATGAAAAGGTTGAAAAGCAAAATTTCAAAAGAAAATGAATTTCGTTCACTGGAAAAGTTCGGAAGAAGAGAAAGAACTCCAATTTAGACGATAGTCTAATGAAGAGTTCTATGCTCAGAAAAAGCAACAACAACAGGCTAAAGATGTTTCAAGGAAAATTTGTTTTAAATGTGATCAAACTGGACATCTTGCACGAAAGTGTCCAAACCCAAAGCCTGTTGATGTTGAAAAACAGAAATATGAGGATGTGAAACAAAGGTCTACCAGATTTGATTCAAAACATGTCACACCCCTTTCTAAGGTGGAAGCACGAGGTGTGATCCTGAAAGGTTTTCATTGCATACGAATGGTAAACATACTACATGCTCGTAAAATAACTCCAAATGCCATTAACATTAAAAACCTAACATAGGTTAAGTGTTTACATCACAAGACAGCATATTGTCTGAAAAGTTTACAACTTTACTTAAAGACGAACATAAAGGTTTTGATTCTTATATCCCACGCAAGATGGAATATAGTAACCAAATCCCACAAAAACAGGCATCAGAGTCTAGATATGACATGACTAAAACAAAAGCGACATCTGGGAGCAAGAGTAAGACCGCGCGCACATCCACTTTAGTTACCTGAAATACATGTGAGTTTTGGAAAAATCGTCAACATAATGTTGGTGTGAATTCATGCAGATTTGTGAAAGCATTTAAGCATTCGTTGTAGAAAACATGGTATGTGATTTAATGAAACAAGTCTTTCTGTAAATGTAAGGAAATCGAGATCGCTAATGGATAGCTAGGCCATTAACATGTGTAACGACATAGGAAGCATCCAAACCACAGGCATTTTAGTTGTCGATCCACGACTATCGATTTACGACTAGGGACACAAAAGCACTCCAGGTAGCACGTGGCCCAGAGTGTGGCTGCCTGAATACCATTAGATCTAACCTTTTGTTACGCGGTCTAGGTATATTGTTGATTAATGGTGCTTATGGCACCCTATTCGTCACATGATCTATAGTATCATTCCTTAGTTTTTTTGTAATAAACATACTATAGCACATGTATTTTCTCCAAGTTTAGAAAACAAGTAAAAGTTTAAAAGTGGGGACATGAACTAACAACTTCGTGTTTCCTGCGTCGTAAACTTCACCGGTAGCGTCGTGACCTATACGTGTTCTATTAATGTTAGTCACTAGCCTTGTATCGCACAAGTACAAGTCACCATCTTTTATGTATATGTTCTTTGTTGTTAAAAATAATTTATATTTTTAACTATGTATGTTACTTATATTATTTTCCAAAAATAAATATAAGTATTTTGTATTTTTCACCAAAAATCAATACTTTGATTTTTATTACTTTCCGGAATTACATTTCTTAAAAATAATATATTTTTAAGACTTGTATGAAATATATATATTTTGTCATGCTATAAAATATATATGTGTTTATTCTTGTTATCCACCCGAGTTATATATTTTCGTCTAAAAATATATTTTAAGTTCATAACTTGTCCAAGTTAAATAATATGTTAAGAAATATATTTTCATAAATATATTTTCTTGTATTTGTCCATGTGCTTCTTATGTATTCTCATGTATTTTGTATGTGTATTTTTTTTGTATTTTTACTCCTTAGGAGTATTTAGTGTATTTTCAAGTCCTAATACACTACTACATATAATACACATAATATACACTTAGCACAAGATTTGGTGATCCCTAAATACATATATTTTTCCAAAAAAATATACATACTTAATATAAATTTTATCTTGAAGAAATAATCATTTCTTAACTTTGTAATTTCTTACAAAGATTAGGGAAACCTTGGTAAATATTTTTAGGTGAATTTTTAAGGAATAAGTTTCCCCAAAACTTATATTTTTCTAAGTGTCAAAATTTTATAAAAATTTTGACAGAATTTCCCCTAAAAATGGAGTTTCCCATATTTTCAAAACATGTGTTTATTTTCTTTTCAATCATCAAAACAATTTTCAACAACAATCATCAACAACATATACTAATTTCTTAATATGAAACATCATGGTGAACTTGATTCTTGTTAAACATGTGTAGTCTTTTAGATCTATACTTTACCTAAGGTGATCTTTCCAAAATAAGTGTTCATGTAAATATTTAACCAACTTTTTATAAGACTTTATTTTACTAACCAACTCATCTATGAGTTTAATGGTTTCAAAGTTCGTATATCATGTTTCTAAAACCACTTTTATGTTTATTAGAAAGATCATTGTTTTTAATCTCATGTTTACCCATGGATCTTTCAAGATCCATGCTTAATATCTTTAGATCTTTCAAAAACAAGCTTTATGTTAAATATTTAACAAACCTTCCATGAGTTTTAGTTTCAAAAATTAGTTCTACACACACTTTATTACTTCAAAGTTACAAGATTATGCATAGAAATTCTTACTTCAAGTTCACATCATGCTTCATATGTTGATCTCCAAGTTTAACCATGGATCCTTCAAGATCCATTCTTAAACTTGTTAGATCTAAGCTTTAACATACTAGATCTAAACATAAACACAAGATATAACATAAACAACTTCATTACTTACACTAAAAATTCATGTAATCACTTATTTTCTTCATGAATATGTTAGATCTTTTCATTTTTAACATTAGAAGTTAAGTTGTTTAGATGGTGAATCTTGTAAATAACATAAACATGACTTTAATTAGTGATCAAGAAGCTTATTACTAGCTCTAATGGCTAGGGAAGTGGCTCAAAGATGAAGATGATGCACAAGGAAGAAATCAAGAGGTTAAAAGCTCCACGAGGTGGTCCTTCAAGTTCTAGCACCATACACCTTCCTAAATGGCCTCCATGTTAGTGCAGTATGTCTATCGCCTCCATCATCTCAAGTCGTAGCTGAAACTAAAGTAAACTAGACCTACATTGTAATATTAGATAGAAAAAGGCAAGGTGGCATTATTGTAAATAAGGGGAAATCCCTTATAACCGTTGGCCTATAAACAGATGTGTTAGGGTTAGCTTTAGGGACTTTTGGAGACTTTTGACACATTTGGCACTTTGGAGAGCTCTAGTGTTAGAGAGAGAAACTATAGAGAGAAAGTGTCAAGGTGATTCACGGTTCTTGTACGATATCAGATCTTTGAATAGAATCACAGTTATAATTACTGTTCGTGTGTTCGGTCTTGATCGTGCACGGATTCCGCACGTCGCACTGTCGGTTTGCAATCGAAACGGATTCAAAACCGGGACCTACAAGTGGTATCAGAGCAGGAGCTCGATTGCACGGATCAAACGCACGATTTCGTTCAAGATTTGATCAGATTCAGAGCCAAAATCATCCAGATTTGTCAAATTTCTCATATCTTTCTTGTTCTTCACGTTTTTATCTGATTTTTGTCAATTTGAAAAGGTTTTTACGGTCGAAAATTGCTGATTTTTGGATATGTTGTGCGAAATTATCAAATCTACAAGCCTACAAATTTTCAGATCTAAATTTCAAGCCGGTTGAGAGAAATCTGAGTTTTCGTGATTGAGATCGCTGAACTGTTCATCTTCATTCGGGCGGATAACTTGTTCGCACGGATAAATCACTCGCACGAATAAAAAATCTGCTTTGACTATTGTTGACTAGTTGTTCGCACGGATAACCATTCAACTCAAGATTCCTTTGTTGACTTGTTACTCGCACGGAAAGAATCATTTGTTTCATCCGGATAGATCACTCGCGCGGATAACTTGTCCGCATGGATAAACCACTCGCGCGGATAACTTGTCCGCACGAATAAACTACTCGCACGGATAAACAATCCGGGTTGACTTAAGTTGACCTCTCGGAGCGAATTATTACTCGTGCGGATAAACAATCCGGGTTGACCTTAGTTGACTTATCCGGACGGACACTTGTCCGCACGAACAACAATCCGCGTCACATAGCGGTAACTCGGGTCAAGACACGTTGTCAACATTTTTGTCATTTTGTCAGCACCGCTTATCGAAACATGAAAACAATCGAGTTTAGAGTGAACATGCATGTGAGATATTAAGTGAAAATTCTGTTTACATAGATTGTCAGTACATTTAATTGAGATATCACATGATCTAGTCGGTGAACTTTAATTGTGGACATCAGATTTCATGTGAGAAAGTAATCCTTGCATGTGAAGCATTTAAATTGTCGGCCATTATCATTTGTGCATGTGAATTTGTAAGTTTGCATGTGTATGAGATAAGGTTGCTTTTGAAATCCAAATATCATTAATTGTTGTGGTCAAAGAAGTCAACAGGCTACCCGTTCGGACAACAGTTTTGTCTTTTTGTGCCATCAAACGAGAAAGTAATCCAGTCGGATAACTCACCCAAACAACATTTATTCGCAAATCTTCGACACGAGTCTTAGATTGATTTCATCAACGCACACTGTTACGTATTCAGTTCGTTTTAACTGATTGTTTGAGTGTTTGTTTGCAGGTGAATTCGAGGGGATTTACAAGACGCAAATATCAAGAAGTTGAAATTTTGTAGACTTTGAGCTAAAAATAATTTTTGAACCAAGTCATTTAACAAAGAAATTGTGGTTAAAATGTTTGACGAAAAGGAAAATGTTAATCTTGAAAGAATAAACAATTGGACTTGTGGTTCTTATCTTGAGAAAAAAGAGGTTGTGGTTGAAAGATTTAAATATTTTATGAGTAGGAAATCTGAGAACTTTAATGATATGGAAAAGCGATATGATGATTTACTTAAAGGTTTGAGAATGAATTACTTAAAGATATCAGATGCTGAACAGATATCTAAGTTTGCTGATGCATTACCTTCAGAATGGGATGATTTTTTGTGTAAGCTGAAAAAGGATTCTAGGTTCTCAAAATTTAGTCCAGGTGACTTCATCAGAGAGCTTAGAACATACAATTGTGAAATTGAGAAGAAAAAGAAAGAGTTGATAGAGGAATTAGAAAGAAGCTCAAAATATATAAGTTTGGATGTGATTCTTGAAATAATCAAAAGAATTAGAAATGGTCTTAGTGCAAGAAGTAGGATGAAATATGATTTCAAGAGAGGTTGTTTTTTAAATGAAGACTTGAATCCTGCTGATATTGTTAAAATGTTTCTTGCAGGAACGTCAAAGATTGAAGAATCAAAGAAGGTTGAAACTTCAAAATGTAAAGTTGTGTGCTCAAAATGCGAAAAATTCGAAGCAGACAATGTCAAACTCTTGAAGGATATGGAGAGTTTAACATTGGAAATCAATCATTTGAAGGATGAGAAAAGATCTGATGATAAACAGATTCTTGAAATGAGAGAAAATTGTGAGAAATTGGAATCTGAAAATGTCAAACTGTTGAGTAGTTTGGACAGTTTGACATTGGAAATAAAAAATTTAAAAGAAAATGAAAAGGATTTTGAAAATAGAAAATTAAAAATTGATAGAGATTTTCAAAGTCAAATAAAGATTTTAGAAGATGAAAAATCTATTTTTGGCAAAAATAACATTGAAAAACAAATTGCGATAAATTCTCATCTTGAAAAAATCATTCAGCTTGAAAAAGAAGCTGAAAGTGCTAGAAATAGAGTCAATGACTTAGAAAATCAATTGAAAGGTTTTGTGAATGTTTCATCAGTACCAGATCTTGTATGTCCAAAACTGATCAATGAAGTTCCAATAAGTGACAATGTCACAAATTTTGACAAAGTCAAAATTGAAGATTGTGATGACAAAGCTGATGATGAAAAAGAAAAACAAAAGAAAAGAAAAATATTTTTAGATTTACAAGAAAAATTTAAAAATACTGTTTTGCAATCTACTGAAACAGGTGAATGTTCTAAGCAAAAACCTGTTAAGAAGAGTGTAGAACAGAAACAAAAAGATAAAAATTCGAAAAATTTTAAAAATGAAAATAAAAGCTCATCAGTTCAGTCATCCAATCATTATAAAAAATCACAAAATTTTAAAAACCAAAACTCACAAAATGTTGGTAATAAGTGGTGCAGGTTTGACCACAGTGCTCAAAAGACAAATCCAGCATTGAAAAGGAGAAATGATTATCACCAAGCCAAACAATGTTATGATCTGAAGGTTTGGTCTGACAGAAGTGGATGGTACGATAACAGAGTGTGCTATACCTGTGGTGTTAGAGGACATATTGCTGTTAACTGCCAGAATTGGAATTTTGAAACACAAAGATGCTATAATTGCCATATCAGAGGACATATTGCCAGAGATTGCCCAAGGAGATCGATGGGGAGATCAAGGGTTGAATCTCAGAGAACGATAAAGAAACCAGTCAATGTCAAGCCCAAAGAACAAAAGGTTTTAGAACAGAAAGTGAAGCTTTCGCAGGGGCAAAAACACAGACTGAGGAAAAAGAGGAAGAAGGCGAGAGAGTATTTGGAGAAGATTTTGTCTTCGGGTTCACCGGTTGGTTTGAATAAAAGTTCTGATGAATCAATTCACTCGACGGCCAAGTCAAGCATATTGAATTCTTCAGATGCAAATTTGAGGACAAACAAGAAGAAAAAGAAAGTTATTGGCGATGAATCTGGCTCATCAAAGTCAGACAAGCCAAGTTCGGGCAATGAATCTGATTCCACAAAATCAGATGAGCCACAAGTTGAGGTAAAAAAGGAAGAGACAGTTCCATTAATGAATGATGAGAACTTTCCACCATTACGAGCCGCAAACCTAAAATCAAAAGGTGTTGATGCTGGAAAAATGTTTAATAGCAATGTTAAACATATTTTTAGCAAGATGGCTGATGGAAAGGTAAAAGGGGCAAAAGAATTTTATGAAGAAAAGAGAAATGTTCAAAACACACCCAAGACTGGTCAGGCTTGGGTACATAAATCTGTTGGTTGAATTTCTGACTTGCCGGAGCTTCCAGGTTGGTATGTGTGAAGCAGGTATCGGCATCATTCTTGAAAAATTCACAGGATGGTAATTGTGATATTTCGTCTTACAAGTGGTTAATCAAGGACATTAAGTTGTACTTGATTTTCTACAAGTGATAGTGGTGTTTGACCTTATAATGTTAAATTTTTCAAAATGGTTAAAAGAGAACAGGGTGATGTGATGACCCCGAACCCACAAGTGATAGGTAAACAAACTAATTTTTCCGGAAAAACCATTCTGATTAAAACAAACTTAAGTGTTTTGAAATCATTATGGGAAAATAGTTTGTTGTAAGGGGAAGTTCTGCTCGAATATGCCGAAACCCTCACGGCTGAACAAACATGATTACTTTCACAAGATTGAAAAACGGTTTTCAAACTGTCGAAAATCAATGGGTTGTAAATCATGGGGGTACTTTATATTAGTTTTTCTGCAAATCAGTACACTTGAAGCAAAAAATGGATGGCGAGACAAAGCTATCTACATTGGGTTGTCGAATTTTTTTTTAATGGTTTTGCATTTTAGGGGGAGTAATACAAAACATGATAAAATTCAAAATTGAGTTTTTGCGTAAAAAGAGGAAATGATAGTACATCAGTAAACAGTTACAGTATGCTAAAGAAATGTAATGATTAAATAGTTTTAAACAGTCTCACTGATGATATGCCGATAGGTTTTTATACATTTAGTAAACTTTTTCAGGATATAAACCTAAATTCAAACTTGCTTATTTCGTGGGGAACACTACTTGGATATATAGGTAACCCCTGAAATCTCGTTTGAAGGACCCCTCTTTCTGAGATACTAGGTCTTTATGCTTAGTGATATCTGGGGTATTATCCCGGGACTTCTGATTTTGCGGAAGCAATGACCTAGTCCCCGGAGAATACTTTCTGCATTGCTTGAAATATAGCGCCGCCCTCAGCAAATTGATGAAACAATAAAATTGATAGTCATTGCTGTTGTAACAAAAGATCCCCTAAAGGGGACACACCAAAAGTCGAGCCGTCATCTCTCTGCAGAACGGAAGTTCTGACCTGAGCTCTCACGGTTTCGTACTATAATTTATTCCCCTTACAGATATCATCTAGGTATACTCACCTATAAGACTGAATATTGGGATCTGGATACGGGAGTATATTCAAGAGGTGGGACACATGAATGAGTTTAAGTTCTTAAAACACCTAATTCGTATCCTAAATCAGTTGAACTTTGTGGGAAAATTTAAGTGGATCAATATATCGACAATCTACGTGAATTGTTTAATTCTTAATGTGTAACTAAGCTCAACGATACTTGTGACTTGTCAAAAACTGATATGATCCTCTGACGCAAACTCAAACAAAAATATTGTCTGTAAATATGTTTGTACATATTTCTTTACTGCTTTATATTTTCAGAAAATTCAAAAAGATTTTGATTTCTGCTTTATTTTCGACAACCGATGTCAGAGAGCTGAGTTTCAAAATCTAATTATGCTGATTGTGTTTCTGAAAATAAAACAAGTTCATTAATTTGAAACTTGAAGTTTTTTTTAATCAAAAATCAAAAACAGTGTGTGATATCTCCAAGGTCATTAAGTTGGACTTGGATGATTAACTGTGAGGGATTTGGATGCTTAGATTGTTAAAATCTGTAATAGAGCCAGTTTTCGATTTTGTTAGCTAAAATTGCCAAATCTTAAAGATTGTTGATAGGGGGAGAGAATCAAGTATTTCTGGATATATTCATATTATTATATCTTAGTCCCAGGATCTTGATTTAGAAAGTTTGATGGAGCCAGCTTACGATACCTGGAAATCTAAAAATGTTTTACTTATAAATGTTTGAGGATTGCAGATTCCAGACTACGATCCCAATAGCCGAGTCTAAGGGGGAGTCTGAAGACGAGCTCAACGAAAGGGGGAGCGTGCATTCAAGGAGACACGTAACTATCCCAGAGGAGCTTGTAACCGGAAAACCAGGTGTCGATCCCAAAGCACGGAAGCTTGATGAAAGGGGGAGCCTGAAGAGTTTATTGAGAGGGGGAACAACTGAAGCTGAAAACAGATCCACGGGGATTCTGTTCGAGCTAGAGAGAGAGAAAGAAAAGAAGCTACAAGTTTGACTCAATGATTGAGATTGACTGCGGCAATATCCAAGGGGGAGTCTGTTAGTGCAGTATGTCTATCGCCTCCGTCATCTCAAGTCGTAGCTGAAACTAAAGTAAACTAGCCCTACATTGTAATATTAGATAGAAAAAGGCAAGGTGGCATTATAGTAAATAAGGGGAAATCCCTTATAACCCTTGGCCTATAAATAGATGTGTTAGGGTTAGCTTTAGGGACTTTTGGAGACTTTTGACACATTTGGCACTTTGGAGAGCTCTAGTGTTAGAGAGAGAAACTAGAGAGAGAAAGTGTCAAGCTGATTCACGGTTCTTGTACGATATCAGATCTTTGAATAGAATCACAGTTATAATTACTGTTTGTGTGTTCGGTCTTGATCGTGCATGGATTCCGCACGTCGCACGGTCGGTTTGCAATCGAAACGGATTCAAAATCGGGACCTACACTCCATACACCAGTAGATCAACTTGGATTGAATGATTGAAGTTTGAAAATGAATGTGTAAGTGTGTGGGTGTTGAGTCGTGAGCAAAGGAAGAAGAAAGGTAGAAGATGAGTGAGTAAGGGAGTGTGATTTGTTTAGGATTTATAAAGATCTTTCATATCTTTCATATGGTATATTACTAGAATATTCCCTACATAAGATCTAATATAATCTAATAAAATCAAGTAAAATCTTTAGGTGGGACCCATAGGGACCGGATTTGGTGAGGGGGGGGGGGGTAAAGTGTAATTTTTGAGAAGTTGAAGGTTTAAAGTGTAAATGGTAAGGTTTAAGTATGTTTAAATGTGTTTAGGGTTTCTTATGATTTTTAAGGTGTTCTAGCATCAATACTAGTTTAATATCATAAAAACATTACTTCTAGTCAAATTTTGATGTCCCAGTTATTGTCCGGTTGTTCGGTTTGTTACGGTTCGTTAAAGTGCTGAATTGCGCAGTTTCACTAGGTATAAAGCACTTTTGTGGCAGTTTTAATTCCTGACACTTTGCGAGTTATTTTGGACAATAAAACATAAATTCTACATGATATTAATGTACTTAAAAGCTGATTATAGCTGATTTGTTGCTGAATTATGCTGATTTCAGCATTTTAGATAAGTTTCGGGTGCTTTTTATTGCATAGTTTAGGTTCCGCAAAGTTTATATGTTAACCCTTGTATCCACACTTGGGTTTTAATGTATTTCGGATTTTGGACCTACTCTTAGGCCCTAATTCTATTATCTATCTGATTTCTACAGAACTGCTAACACAGTGTGTCTTACCGGTGAGTTTACTAGTCTTTCTGACGCAACGCTAAAAGTAATGCATAAAGCAATATTTGAGGCATGAAACGTGCATGAATTCATATGTATAGCATGTAATCATACAATGTTGACATTTAAGCACATAATTACAGATATTAAATAATAATTGAACTGTACGGAAATTACCGGTTTGGTGCCAGTTGTCACAGTCTCCCCCCGTTAAAAGAATTTCGTCCCAAAATTCAGGCTGAGTTATCTCCCGCAGGAGTTTTTTTGAACAGGTGGGGGTACTTGGCTTTGAACTGGTCTTCGCGTTCCCACATGTACTCGGGTGCGTGCTTTGAGTTCCAACGTACTTTGACAAGCTTAACACTACTCCTCCGAGTCTTGTTGACCTTCCAGTCTGTAACCTCAACGGTTTCTTCAGTAAAGTGGATGGTGTCGTCGATATGCACCTCATCTGCAGGGATGATGACTGTTTCCTGGGTTGGACTCTTTTTGAGGTTTGACACATGGAACGTATCATGTATTCCGTTAAGTTCTTCCGGTAACTCCAACTTGTACGCATCGGTACCAATTCTTTCCAAGATCTTGAATGGTCCAATGTATCGTGGATTCAGCTTTCCAAGCTTTCCGAACCTTGCTACACCTTTCCAAGGTGAGACTTTCAATAGAACTTTGTCTCCCACCTCGAATTTTAAGGGTTTTCATCTTCGATCAACGTAGCTCTTTTGTCGATCTCGAGCCGCCTTAATGCGCTCTCGGATCTGGATGATCTTGTCGATTGTTTCTTGAATAAGTTCAGGACCAACCATACGTTTGTCTCCAGCGTCTACCCAACATAATGGCGAGCGGCACTTGCGGCCATATAGAGCTTCGAACGGTGTAGCTTTTATGCTCGTATGATAGCTGTTATTGTAGGAAAACTCTACTAAAGGTAGGTGAGTATCCCAGCTGCCGCCTAGGTCCATAACACATGCGCGAAGCATATCTTCCAGCGTTTGTATGGTCCGTTCGCTCTGGCTGTCTGTTTGCGGATGGAAGGCCGTGCTTAGATCTAGTTGAGATCCAAAGGCTTCCTGGAAGGATTGCCAGATCCTTGAGACAAAACGTCCATCTCTATCTGAAATAATTGAGATAGGCACTCCATAACGTGCCACGATTTCCTTCAGGTACAACTCAGCAAGCTTTCCAGTGCTATCCTTCTCTCGGATCGGTAGGAAATGCGCAGACTTCGTTAACCGGTCGACTATCACCCATATCATATCATGCCCTCTAGGGGTCCTGGGTAATTTCATTATGAAGTCCATCGAGATTTTCTCCCACTTCCACATGGGTATCTCTGATTGTTGCAGTAGTCCGGACGGTTTCTGATATTTGGCCTTAACCTTGGCACAGGTTAGGCACTTTCCAACGTAGACAGCAACATCGCTCTTAAGCCTTGGCCACCAGTAGTATTCTTTCAAGTCTTGATACATCTTGTCCGATCCTGGGTGTATCGAGTATCTCGACTTGTGGGCTTCATCAAAGATGACTTCTCGAATACCACCATAGGGCGGAACCCAAATACGCCCCTTATAGTATAAGGTTCCCTCTTTGTTTGGCACCAACTTCTTCTCCATTCCTTGGAGATATTCGGCTCTACGATTCTCTTTCTTAAGGGCTTCTTGTTGGGCGTCATGAATGCGTGCAGTGAGGTTCGTCCGAATAGTCATTTCCAATGCTCGAACCCTTAGGGTCTTAACCCTTTCATTTTGACTTAACGCATCTGCCACTACGTTTGCCTTTCCAGGGTGGTACTTAATCTCACAGTCATAGTCATTTAGCAACTCAACCCACCGTCGCTGACGCATATTTAATCCTTTCTGATCAAATATGTGTTGTAGGATTTTGTGATATGTGAAGATTGTACATCGAGTACCATATAAATAATGTCGCCAGATCTTCAAGGCGAATACCACCGCTCCTAGCTCCAGGTCGTGTGTGGTGTAGTTTTTCTCATGAACTTTCAACTGTCTTGAAGCGTAAGCGATGACTTTTTGGCGTTGATGAGCACGCAACCCAATCCTTGACGTGAAGCGTCACAGTACACCACGAAGTCCTCGGTGCCTTCGGGTAAGGAAAGTATTGGTGCATCGCATAGCTTGCTCTTGAGAAGTTGGAAGGCTTCTTCCTGCTTATCACCCCAGTCGTACTTCTTATCCTTCTGCGTAAGGGAAGTCAATGGTTGAGCTAACTTGGAGAAGTTTTCGATAAATCTGCGGTAATAGCCCGCAAATCCCAAGAATTGTCGAACTTCGGTTGGAGTTTTGGGGGCTTCCCAATTCTTTATCGCTTCTATCTTGGCTGGGTCTACATGAATGCCTTTCTCGTTCACAACGTGACCAAGGAACTGTACTTCGTGAATCCAGAATTGGAACTTTGAGAACTTTGCATAAAGTTTCTCTCTCTTTAGTAGTTCCAGAATGGTCCTGAGGTGTTGCTCGTGCTCTTCTCTCGTTCGCGATTAAATCAGGATATCATCGATAAATACAATCACGAATTTATCGAGATATGGTTTGCAAACGCGGTTCATCAGATCCATAAATACTGCTGGCGCGTTCGTCAGTCCGAATGGCATCACAAGGAACTCGTACTGCCCATAACGCATTCTGAATGCAGTCTTTGGTACGCTCTCCTCTTGGATCCTTAACTGATGGTATCCCGGTCGAAGGTCGATCTTGGAGTAGTACCTCGATCCTTGCAACTGATCGAATAAGTCGTCAATCCTCGGTAATGGATACCGATTCTTGACAGTGAGCTTACTCAATTCTCTATAATCGATACAAATCCACAGTGTTCCATCCTTCTTCTTCCCGAACAAAACTGGAGCTCCCCAAGGCGAGAAGCTTGGCCTTATGAATCCTTTATCTAACAACTCCTGGAGTTGTGTAGATAATTCTTGTATCTCGGATGGCACAAGTCGATAGGGTGCCTTGGCTACAGGAGTGGTTCCTGGAACCAAGTCAATATGGAATTCGACTTGTCGTTGCGGAGGTAGTCCTGACAGATCTTCGGGAAAAACATCAGGAAATTTCTTCACCACAGGAATGTCTTCGATTTTCGGCTCCTCGGCCTTCTTATTTACAACGTGCGCCAGGAATGCAACACATCCTTTCCTCAAGCATTTTTACACCTTCATACAATTGATGATTCGCAGAGGCGTGTCTCGTTTATCTCCATGCATGATGAGAGTTTCATCATTCTCAAGAGGGATGCGAATGATTTTCTCGTGGCAAACAACTTCAGCCTTATTCTTGGACAACCAGTCCATTCTGACCACCACATCGAAGCTACCCAATTGAACAGGTAAGAGGTCGATACTAAATCTCTGCTAACCAAGTTCTAATGTGCAACCCCTAACAACTTTGCCTGAATCAACAAGTTTACCATCAGCTAGTTCTATGGAATAAGGAATATCTAATCTACTAGATTCTATTCCAAGCATACGTTTAAAATCCACAGACATGAAACTATAATCGGCACCAGTGTCAAATAGTATGGATGCAAAGTGATTGTTAACGAGAAATGTACCGGTGACCACATTAGGGTCCTCACATGCGTTCCTTGCTCCAATCACGAATGCTCGAGCTTGAGCATTGTTTTCCCTCGGGCAGTCTTTCTTGAAATGATTTTGCTTCCATATCCAAAGCATCCTTAGTTTTGTCCAGCTCCATTCCCATTCCGGTTACCATTACCATCGCCATTCCTATTCCCATTGCTAGCACCGTTTTGATTTCCATTCCTGTTCCTGCTACCATTCCCATTCCTATTAGTGACTCTGTTTCCTCTTCCCCAACAATCTTCTGTTCGATGACCCAACCTACCACATTTGTCGCATCTTGGAATGCGACAAGCTCCTTCATGATGATACCTACACTTTTGGCATATAGGCAGAGTGCCTTGGTATCCTCTAGCAGGGGCGTCATTCATGGCTGCAAGAGCTTTCGCCTCCTTAGGCGGGTTAGGGTCACGCTTCTTATTGCTGGAACCCTTGTTGTTACGTGTCGCTTGATTCAGGATCGAATGCTTCCTTTTCTTGTCACCAGACGACTCAGCATACGTCTCAGTCTTTTCAGTTGGGTTCAGTGATAACTTCTTCATACGGACAGCATCTTCAGTAAGGCTGACATCCAGAGTTACAGCCTGAGTGATCATTTCTGGTTTAGCCGAAGTTACCATGCTGCGAAACTCTGGAGCCAATCCCCATATGTAGCGCTCAACGCGCTTAAATTCGGGAGTCACCATATAGGGGATCACTCTTGATACATCATGGAACCTTCAGGTATAACCCGTAATGTCCGCACCTTCCATGGACAAGTGCCAGAACTCAGTCTATAACCTTTAGAGTTCAGCACGAGAGCAATACTTCTCTCTCATTCTTTCCTTCAATTCATCCCACGTCATACCATACGTAACATCGTCGCCAAGAGTCTAGACTTGCAAATTCCATAAGTCAAAGCCTCATCAACGAACAACCCAGTAACAAAAATGACTTGCTGGTACACAATACACTTGCTCATGTGGATAGTGGAATCAGTCTTCTCCATCCAGCGCACAAAAGCCACGGCACCTCCAGTGCCGTCATAGTTCAGTGGCTTGCAGTCGAGAAACTGCTTGAAGGTGCAGCCTTGAGCTGTGTTTCCTCTAGATGAATCTCCATGTCCGTTAGGTCTAGTATTGCTTGGTCCTCCACTGTGTTCAGTACGGTTCACCTCGTACTGGGTGATAGCTTCGGAGATCCTTTCTTCCAGCAGGGAGTTCAGTTCCTCTGCAGTCCTCGGCATCGGGGGAGGAGGAGGTTGATCACGAGCGTTCACAGCTCTCCTGGGTGCCATGTTCTGACAGAACACAACACAACAGGGTTAGACATTTATTTGATATCGTCATACAAGACAGTAGTAGTATATATACACAGGCATATACCCACATAAGTGACATCAAACAATCCGCCAAACATATAAATCAATTCATACAGCAGCAAGCATGCATAAATAGATAAATACTGATGTGTCATAAGATATTCACCGAGTCCTTATACATATCAGGACAACTTGTTACATCATTGTTTGCGAAGTAAACAAAATGCATAAGGGTTACATCACCCCATAGTACAAGTTTAATATTTGTAAAGGACAAAATATCTTTCTTCACATTGGCGGTTCTTGTCTTTATACCCTAAATCATTACTCCAATAGAGTATTTAATAGGCTGGGGGAGGGGGTGGGGGTGTTCACGTCTGACCTTCTCTTGTGCTGAAGAAATCTCGTTTGATACATGATAAGACTTGCTGTGGTTTCTGTGCACTGAATTCCATAATTATGTATGCATCCATAATTACGTAATTCTTTGAACAGTCCACACAGTTTGTTTCATCATCGGGTTACTTCCTTCAGATAGGCCACTGCTTTCAGACGAAGACACGTGTACCTATGATATTCTATTCCTAGTATTAATTATTATACATAGTTGCAAGTAATTATTAGTCAAAGACAAGTGCAACTCCATTGCACCGTAAGTCTCGTAGTGTCCTTACTTGGCTCTTTGAAAACAGTTTCAGGTAGTGGATGTCGCGGAAAGTTTTATGCAATGAAAACTTTTGAAAAATTGTTTTCGTGAGAGGATCCTAAAGATTGTAGTCTAGACTCGAGAATGAATCCTAGTTCACTACAATCGCAGCTCTGATACTAATTTGTCACACCCCTTTTTAAGGCGGAAGCACGAGGTGTGATCCTGAAAGGTTTTCACTGCATACGAATGGTAAACATACTACATGCTCGTAAAATAACTCCAAATGCCATTAACATTAAAAACCTAACATAGGTTAAGTGTTTACATCACAAGACAGCATATTGTCTGAAAAGTTTACAACTTTATTTAAAGACGAACATCTGGGAGCAAGAGTTATATATTTTCGTCCAAAAATATATTTTAAGTTCATAACTTGTCCAAGTTAAATAATATGTTAAGAAATATATTTTCATAAATATATTTTCTTGTATTTGTCCATGTGCTTCTTATGTATTCTCATGTATTTTGTATATGTATTTTTTTGTATTTTTACTCCTTAGGAGTATTTAGTGTATTTTCAAGTCCTAATACACTACTACATATAATACACATAATATACACTTAGCACAAGATTTGGTGATCACTAAATACATATATTTTCCCAAAAAAATATACATACTTAATATAAATTTTATCTTGAAGAAATAATTATTTCTTAACTTGTAATTTCTTACAAAGATTAGGGAAACCTTGGTAAATATTTTTAGGTGAATTTTTAAGGAATAAGTTTCCACAAAATTTATATTTTTCTAAGTGTCAAAATTTTATAAAATTTTGACAACGTTGCCCCTAAAAATGGAGGTTTTCCATGTTTTCAAAACATGTGTTTATTTTCTTTTCAATCATTAAAACAATTTTCAACAACAATCATCAACAACATATACTAATTTCTTCATATGAAACATCATGGTGAACTTGATTATTGTTAAACATGTGTAGTGTTTTAGATCTATACTTTACCTAAGGTGATCTTTCCAAAATAAGTGTTCTTGTAAATTTTTAACCAACTTTTTATATGACTTTATTTTACTAACCAACTCATCCATGAGTTTAATGGTTTCAAAGTTCGTAAATCATGTATCTAAAACCAATTTTATGTTTATTAGAAAGATCATTGTTTTTAATCTCATGTTTACCCATGGATCTTTCAAGATCCATGCTTAATATCTTTAGATCTTTCAAAAACAAGATTTAGGTTAAATTTTTAACAAACCTTCCATGAGTTTTAGTTTCAAAAATTAGTTCTACACACACTTTATTACTTCAAAGTTACAAGATTATGCATAGAAATTCTTACTTCAAGTTCACATCATGCTTCATATGTTCATCTCCAAGTTTAACCATGGATCCTTCAAGATCCATGCTTAAACTTGTTAGATCTAAGCTTTAACATGCTAGATCTAAACATAAACACACGATATAACATAAACAACTTCATTACTTACACTAAAAATTCATGTAATCACTTATTTTCTTCATGAATATGTTAGATCTTTTCATTTTTAACATTAGAAGTTAAGTTGTTTAGATGGTGAATCTTGTACATAGCATAAACATGACTTAAATTAGTGATCAAGAAGCTTACTACTAGCTCTAATGGCTAGGGAAGTGGCACAAAGATGAAGATGATGCACAAGGAAGAAATCAAGAGGTTAAAAGCTCCCCGAGGTGGTCCTTCAAGTTCTAGCACCATACACCTTCCTAAATGGCCTCCATACACCACTAGATCACCTTGGATTGAATGATTGAAGTTTGAAAATGAATGTGTAAGTGTGTGGGTGTTGAGCCGTGAGCAAAGGAAGAAGAAAGGTAGAAGATGAGTGAGTGAGGGAGTGTGATTTGTTTAGGATTTATAAAGATCTTTCATATCTTTCATATGGTATATTTCTAGAATATTCCCTACATAAGATCTAATATAATCTAATAAAATCAAGAAAAATCTTTAGGTGGGACCCATAGGGACTGGATTTGGTGAGGGGGGGGGGGGGGGGGGGTAAAGTGTAATTTTTGAGAAGTTGAAGGTTTAAAGTGTAAATGGTAAGGTTTAAGTATGTTTAAATGTGTTTAGGGGTTTTTATGATTTTTAAGGTGTTCTAGCATCAATACTAGTTTAATATCATAAAAACATTACTTCTAGTCAAATTTTGATGCCCCAGTTATTGTCCGATTGTTCGGTTCGTTACGGTTCGTTAAAGTGCTGAATTGCGCAGTTTCACTAGGTATAAAGCACTTTTTGTGGCAGTTTTAATTCCCGACACTTTGCGAGTTATTTTTCTCAATAAAACATAAATTCTACATGATATTAATGTACTTAAAAGCTGATTATAGCTGAATTGTTGCTGAATTATGCTGATTTCAGCATTTTAGATAAGTTTCGGGTGCTTTTTATTGCATAGTTTATGTTCCGGAAAGTTTATATGTTAACCCTTGTATCCACACTTGGGTTTTAATGTATTTCAGATGTTGGACCTACTCCTAGGCCCTAATTCTATTATCTGTCTGATTTCTGCAGAACTGCTCACACAGTTTGTCTTACCGGTGAGTTTACTAGTCTTTCTGACGCAACGCTAAAAGTAATGCATAAAGCAATATTTGAGGTATGAAATGTGCATGAATTCATATGTATAGCATGTAATCAGACAATGTTGACATTTAAGCACATAATTGCAGATATTAAATAATAATTGAACTGTACGGAAATTACCAGTTTGGTGCCAGTTGTCACAAAACAAACTTGGAGGTACAACAGAAACAATTTTGCTTCGAATCAAACTGGGAAATCAAACCAGACTAGGTTTGATTCAAGACAAACCTGGAATTGTCACACACCCAGATTCAGAACAACACAAAGTTGGCAAACATCGGTTGATATGACAAAACCAAACCAGTTTTGGAAATCAAAAGTGTTTGTTCAAAATCAAAATAATCAAAACGAGTCACGATTTTACAAAAGAAATGCTTCAAAAAGACAAAACTGGGTGGTTAAGAAACAAGTGACTTCTGTGAATGATGAAAAAGTTGAAGTCGAAGATGAATTTTTTTTTTTTTTTGTGAAATCTGACAAAGATTTTCTAAAATTGAATGAAGCTTATTGTGTTGAAATGCCTAAGGTCAAACAGATCTGGACTGAATTGTTCAAGTAATTGAGTTCTGTGAATGTGCAGGTGCTCATGAAGTTTGATTGTCAAGAAAAATAATTGATGAGCAGCCGAGCACAGGAGGAGAAGGCTGCTGAACCCTGGTTTGGTTAAACAGGAAGTTTATTGGTTTTTGTACATAAATAAACCATATTTCAAAAACCCTAAAAATTGAGAAATTTTAAAAAATTAAATATGTTTTTCAATTTGATTTTGGTCAAGCTGATCGAGTGGCAATCCGATCGAGTGGCAATCCGATCGAACAGCCATCTGATCCTCATTACTATGTTTTTGAAATGTTCACTGTTGACAAAGTGGTTTGGAAAGTTTGGCAACTCGATCAGGTGGCAATCCGATAGGGTGGCAATCCGTTCCAAAGCACTTGCATTAATTGATCTTTTGTATGTCAAAGATCGAGTGGCAACTCGATCGAGTGGCAATCCGATCGAGTGGTCATCCGATCTTCATCACAAAATGATAAAATTTCCAACTGTTTCTGTCACACCCTCAAATTACCACCTAGGGAGTGTCCCTGTTAGGCGTGTGACCACTAGTAATAAGCCACCAATTACATTGAATCCATAAGTTTAAAAATAAAATTCCATCATGTAATAGTAATAAGATCCAAACATAAGTAATTCAAAAACCATCAAGTTCAGCGGAAGCGTTAACGTAACATAATGTAAATACTTTCCAAACAACCATAGTGAATAAATGTTTGATAAATAAACCCATCAATGCAACCATGACCACTCACGCCCTCCAGCCAGCAAGTTCCTGTTCCCAAGTACCTAACGACCTGCGAGCATGTAACAAGTGTATCAGACAAAGCTGGCGAGTTCACAGTTTTAGAAAACGTTTGTTACCAGTTGTATGTAAAACAGTTCACTGACAAATGCAAGTAATATTGTTAATATCTCAATTCCGAACAAGACGGCTCCTGATGTACATGACTGCCCTTTCCCACGTACTCCTATCTAGTACTGGGCCCGACTGGGTCATTAGTTCACATCCGTCCTATCTAGGAGCGGTGTGAGGGTGCCAAACCTAAGTAGCGCTACCAACTAATACCCGTTACCCTCCAGGTAACAATATAAGGGACTTACAAAAATGATAGGTGAGAATATTAACCAATATACCCGTTTTTACCCAAAAGACTTATCCCTCCACGGGATACCCACTGACTGTCCCCAACCACTGGGACGTATGCTCGAATGTAGTGAACTCACCTTAGGTTTGCTCGGTAGGGTTAATTACTTGTTTCATGTTGATCCATCAAGTCCTAGTATGATTATCATTAAAATCAGTTTCTCAATCACTTAACTCATACATTCTCTTCACATGCTACGCAAATAGTGTACAAGCAATAAACATGTTACACAAGTTGTATTAGTCAATCGATGTTGTCCATATCGCACAAAAACATTTGGCAGCTCATGTCATTTGACCTATTGCATGTAATAGACGCTAGTAATCACTCAACACCTTGTAAACATTTACATCATATCAACATATCAATATATCATGCCATTTATTATCCTTCACAAAATCAAATAATGGCACCCGAAATCAACAATATTATATACCCCAATATTATATACCCTAGTCATCAAAATTGGTTAATCGATTTTTGTGAAGTCAGTGGACAATTCTGATTGGACCAAACACATAGTGGGATCGAACAAATACAAATTATATCAATTCCTGTTTGTGATCATCGACCATCATCATCAATTAAATCAATCATCATCTCATCATTATTAAAAGATCAAACACATGGCCGACATTTTGTTAGTCAAAGTTATCAACTCTATCATATCATTTACCTTTAACCCTATTGGACCTCTAAAGACTTCTGATATATCACAGTAGGTTATGAATCACCAATTGCTCACATGCACACTAATAGATCTCAACAACTCACCCACTATCCATTTTTTAATCATTATAATTGCCATTCCATTAATCCAAGACTTATTATTCTATGTATGGATCCTTAAACTCTCACACAGTTGCAACATATTATACCACAAATACAATTAGTCCCATGAACATCAATCCATACGAACAGTCAAGGTATCACATCCTACCATCCCTAGTCTATCGATATCATCAAGCACGTTCCAAGTTTGTCACAATGATTTAACATAGATTCACCAATTATTCATATCAACCATACAACTAAATACAAAATAGCATCATGATAAACGCAACAAGGAGAAACTTGGTTAAGAGAATGATTAGTAACCAAGAGAGATCATGTGCGAGGAAGGGCCAAGCCACGATGAGGAGAGCTTCGAGTTGGGGAAAGTCTGCCGTCGAGGAAGATGAGAGGTAGGGTTAGGAGGCTTGTGGTTTTGTGATAAAGTAAAACTATACCCAGCATGGGGTGTACGCATGTGTTTGACATAGCTGGGCCGGACCCCCCCCCCCCCTTTGGGTTCGAGAGAATTGGGCCGAGGACAATTAAGTGGAGAGGAGAGGAAGGAAGTGTTTGGCCCACAAGCCAAGCGTGCGATTGTAGACGAAGTGTGCGGCCCGGGCGCGTGTAGCCAAGTAATGTAAAGCATGCTCATGTGACTACTAAACAGTTAACAACTCCTACGATTTCATTTATTAGTCAAACATAATCAATACTCTAATCATTTACCTATCGCACTCATGTTACATCGCAAGACGAATCGTGAAAGCAAGTTATACGTAGAAAAGGACCTTGAGATTTCGGGTTGTCACATCATCCCCAACTTGAAAGAAATTTCGTCCCGAAATTTGACAAGTAATCCAAAACGGCAACGTGTTAAATCAGGATGACTGTGAAATTTTCCGTGGCTACCACATCATCCCCAACTTGAAAGGGAATTTCGTCCCGAAATTCGCCAGTGGCATTAGGAGTTACATCAATCGTTTGAACAACTGAGGCTACTAGAGCTTACTCCGATCATTGCGTTCCTATGTGAACTTTGGTCCACGTCTTGAGTTCCAACGAACTCTCACGATTTGAATTCGACTATGCCAACGAACTTTGACGTCCTGGTCCATGATTTCAGTAGATTCCTCAACAACTACAACTTTTCATTAACCTCAGACTCTAATAAGGGTATCACAAGCGTTTCATCGAACAACCACTGCCTTAGATTCGAGACATAAATGACATCATGTACGTTACCCAATTCGTCGGGTAACTCGAGTTTGTAGGCAACGTGACCGATTCTTCCCAGAATTCTGAATAACCCAACGTAACGTAAATTAAGCTTGTCACGTTTCCCAAGCGTACCACGCCCTCCCAGGGTGAGATTTTCAACATGATACGATCGCCTATAGCGAACTCCCAGTGTTTCCTAAGCTTATCAACTTCCCTGACGGTCACTCATTGGCGCCAAATGATTTCCGATCCAAGCAATCTTCCCATGAGTTTCGAGTACAAGTCCTGGACCTGTGATTAGGTTGTCACCCACCTTAATCCAACCAGGAGATTAGTGTTACTGTCCATACAATGCCTCAAACAGAGTTGTTTGATTACTAGAATGGTAACTGCTACAGTACACTTAACCAAAGGTAGGTGTTCTTCCAATTTTTACTAAGTCAATCACACACATGCTCGCCGCATGTCTTCGAGGGCTAGGATGGTTCGTTTACCCAGACCGTTTGTCCTATGGTGATAAGCGATGCTCGTGTCTAGACGTGAGCCATGGATGTTGTTTTGCCTATCATAAATCAGATATACATCAAAACCAAAGATACAGGAGTTGGCACCTCGTGCCTAAAAAAAACCGCCTCTCTCAGAGGAATATTCACAAGCTGCGGACACTCGTCAGTTTCCTTGATTGCAAGAAAGTGTACTGGTTACATGAGACAATCAACGATCACCCAGGTGATATTGTTTCCGTTTCGATGTTTCTTGTTGCTAATCCTCCACCTTGACTTTCCCACAAGTCAAACATCATTCACATACATTGCCAGGTGGGCCTTCATGCCCGATCACCAGTGTAAGATTCATAGATCCTAATATCTCTCATCAAAACTCAGACGACGAAAATATCGAGGTCGGTGTGTTTTTCTCGACACGAGTTCCCTACAGTTTCCGTATAACAAGATCCACATTCGTTCCATGAGGTAGCGCATATCGTCCGACCTGCTAAAGGTTGCTTCTCCATGCCCCGCATGGGTCTGACTTGAAGGCTCGCTTCTTTCAGTTCTGCAGTTTGAACAAGCGAGTTTGATCAGTTAGGTTAGAGTCGATAATGAGTCGCAAAGGTCGTGCACCTTCGATTTTCACAGTCATAATCATCCAGAAGTTCAATCCAGCGATGCCATTACCTGATTTAGCTCTTTCGAAGCCAGAGTACACGGGAGGCTCTTGTGATCGGTCTAAGTAGTGTATTCGGTACCGTCCAAGTAATGCCTCCAACTAAAACCCAAAAACCATGGTTTCCATCGCAAGTTGTGATTCCTGTAACTCTTCTTGTAATTCCACTACGTAAGCCATCACTTTCTCGTGTTGTATCAGCGTGTAACTGTGACTCTGATTCGAATCATCATGGTATACCACTAGATCACCCATACCCTTGGGTAAAGACGATGCTCAGAGCATTGCAGAGTTGAAGTTCAAAAGCTGAAAGGACGTCCTCCTGTTTTGTCTTCCATGAACACAGCACCCTGCTGTGCTAAAGAGATTCAAGCTGTGCGATCTTCGAGAACCCTGTGATGAATCTGCGATAGCATCTAGTGAGACCAAGAAATTGCTGCATCCTCGAAGGGATCTCTGGTGTCGATCAGTTTCTAACTAAAACGGGTCTTAGCGAGATCTACGAGTATTCCCACTTCGTTGATTATATGACCAAAAAGGTATCCCTCGCATCTAGAAGTTACATTTATCAAGGCTTCGCGCGGTGTGGTTTCTCCTTCAGGAGCTCTCAAATAAGATACAAAGTTTCCCATGGTGTTCCTTTCTCCTGGAAATGATTCAACATGTCTTCAATAAGCATGGTCGATTCATGTGATCCATACAGCTGCTGGTGTGATGATTGGCTCGAAAGTCTTGGAATACAATGTCGAAATGGCCGTACTGCGCTTGGTATGCCGTTGCAGGCACATTCTCCCTTTAGACTACCTTCTGACAATAGCTCGTTTATTATTCAAACCTTGAATGGAAGCTCGACCCCCGCAACTGGTCGTCAGGTTGTCAATATAAGGTCGTGGCAAACGGTTCTTAACTGTCACCTTATTGAGTTCTTGAAAATCAGTACACATACGAAAAGGCTTATCTTCACAGACATAACCGGGGCTCCCCAAAGCAAAAAGCTAGGTCCGACAAAACTCTTGTCCAACAGTTCTTGCAGTTGATAAGACGGCTCTTGCAACCCTCCTGGTGCAAGACGACAAGAGTGCGTGTAGTCAGGGTTGCCTCTGGCGTGAGATCAGACTGAGATTTCGCCTAACAGTTGTGGAAGTAAACCCGAAAGTTCCTTGGGTAGCATACCGAAAGGAATCACGAATGAGTGGTGGATCCTCGATCCTCTGTTTCCTTAGCCCTAACATCAGTAACGATTGCTAGTATAGCGGAGTAATCCCTCCGTAGACGCTTCTGGCCTTCCTAGCTGAAATGGCGCTAACCTTTGCACCACTCTGACGCTTTAGAACAAATAACGATCCTCCCCACAAAATTTTCTCCTCACTGGCGTATCTGCGCGATCTCTGGATAACCAATCCACACTAACTACTGTATTGCAACCATCAAGGGTAGTGGAAGGAAGGTCGATGTCAAACACCTGTCCCCCAAGGTCGAGTTTGCATCCCAGCGAACATATAAGGCCTCAATTGACTTGCATCAGCCGACTCCACAATAGGTTCGGTTTTAAAAAGCATCAGGGTTAACAGAACAGGGACGAAGTGAATAGCTACCCATCCAAGCTATCGTGTTGCTATTACACCTGGTATAGCCTATGCCAAATACTAAATGTCCTTCCATGAGCTTCATTTCCAGTGTTATTTTCGTCACGAGAATTTCCAGTACTGCCGTCGTTCCCTTGGTTGTCGTCACCTTGACCTAACACAATCAATCCTTGTCGAGGTCACCTTCGTTTCCATACTGTAAGCTACGATCACGAGTACCTTGAAGTTGCTGAGACTGTTGCCTCTAATATTGTTGCCTGTAACGGTGTCCTGCGTCCTTTCACCAACAAGGTCCATCTTTTCATATTCCGTGCCACGTCCTAAGGCACTGCTCATGGTGCGGGCGGTTACACAGTCCGCTCTACAGTTAATCATCATCGATTTTGTCCCGATTGGTTCGTAAGAGTCGACTCCCATGAGTCACTTGTCACACCCCCAAAATCCACCATTCGGAGTATCACCGCTCGGAGGCGTGACGTGACCAGGATCGAGCCACCAATCATATTGAACAACTCAATTAAGTAAATAAAACCATACATAATACGATTGGTGACCAAAGCTAGTTAACCTTGTTTGGTTTAAACAGCGGATGCATAAACGTGAGTTCAAAAGCATAAGTCCGTAGTTTATAAGTTAAAGTTTCAAAACGCAAGTTTAGTAAGTTCATAAGGATTTAAACATTAAGCACGGAACATAACAGTCCGTACACCACAACGACTCCTTCCCCGTGCAAGCTCCAAGCATTTAGCGACCTGTAAGGCATGTAACAACGAGTCAACAACAAAGTTGAGTGAGTTCACGTTTGGTTGTTTAGTTTTAAGTTGTTTCTGAAAACGTGGTTTGACTTTCGTTGGCTTATTTGCCGTGGGGGTTACCCCGTAGTTGAAAGTATGTTAAACCTTTTCCATTTTCTTTACCCAATCCATAACCATGATCAGTGGGGGTTTTCCCCGTTTGAACTACTAGACGGTATGATATCGACTGCTACGCAAATAAGTTGTGCCCTATTTCAGTGTCTATCATCACTGACAATCTGCCATAGTCCATTAGTACACGCCCGTCCGACTGGCACGGTGTGAGGTTTGTTAAACCTAATAGCGCTATTAACTAATGACCCGCTCGCCATTGGCCTCGGCGATTAAGTCGATATAAATTGAGGGACTTCATGATAGAGTTTTGTCTAGCTAGTTTTAAGGTTGTTGTCCTGCACCAGGAGGACGAACGTACGTATTCTGCACCAGGAGAATTCGTAGGATTAATAATGGCATCCACTCTATGGAGGATGGCCGTACATATCCTACCCAAGGAGGATATGTAGATTTAGTTTTAATTCTTTAACCCATTCCCAAACCACCGGGAATCCCATGCCTTAGAAAGTGTGTGAACTCACCTCGGTTTGCTCGGTTAGATTCTCAATATAGCTAACATTCAGGGTCGGTCAATCGCGTCCTAGTATGATTTACCAGTTAGTCATTTAGTGGCTTTCAAATAGAACACAAAGTTCCTACACGTATCTATCACACAACATGCATCACTGTAACGGTTTATGCCCATCTAAGTTTCCCGTCCATTCCCCACTCAAAATCAAACATACGATAATGCACATAACATATATAACATGTCAAATCATTCACAGATAGCATACTCGACATTTAGACACGCAAGTCACAACTTATGTCAATTCAGCATTAATACTCAAAACCGGCTGTTTTCGGACATTTAAATAAAATAGTTAGATTATTCCAAAAATTCCCAAATTTTTACAGAATGTCGTAAACGTTCCATATTTTATTGTGTAAAAATGTCGGGGTCCGGTTCGTTACCAATATTTTATAAAAATTCATATTCCAGACTGAACTCAGATTTTATGTATTCCTGACCACAGTTCACGGAAAAATTTATTAAAAATTCATCGAGTGTCCGATTTACGAAATTCCAATGGGGTAATTACAAATACATAGGTTGTTATCTACTGTACAAATTTCATGGTCCGATTCATCACAAAACTCAGGTTATGACTGAAAGTACGACACCCATTTATTGCTGTGAAAATTCAGCTTAAGTTGCTGTTACAATTTAACACTTTAAAAATAGTAAACGGAGTCCAAAAATTACGATTCTAGTGCCATTAGAACCGTATTTCATAATAACATATTTTAGATTCAAAATATAGGTTTTTCGTTAAGTTTAAGACCTGTTTACAGCCTGTGAAAGGTGGCTTAAAATACACATCAGCAAGCTGTTTTCAGTCTAAAGGCTACTAAAACGCACACATATGATTACCATTCATTCTAATAATGATTTACAACAGGTTATAAGTTATTTACAGCAGACTAATACTCATATATTTCAGATTCATCTTGTATTAGCATGTTTCATCATTATTTACTCTTTAACCAACAAGTTCATCACTCTAGCAAGACTTTTTAGTTTTGATTTTTAGTGTTCTTAACTTTAATCATCAAATCACCTATTAACCACTTAAATAACATGAAGAATGAACGGTTCTAAGTTCTTACCACTAGCACAAGGCTAGGAGAGTTCGAGTGTAGAAAAGTGGTGGTTAAAAGCGAATAGAGAAGGTCCTTCCACTTCCGAGAGCACCAAGCTTCGTTATATGATCTCTTGCTTCTATGGATGAATGAAAAATGGCTAGAACCAAGCTTGATGGTGGGTGTATGATGGTTGATGGGGCTTCCGAGAATGGAGATAGAGAGAAGAATGAGAGAGTTTGTTGGAATGTGATAAATGAAAGAAGATAATGAACTCTTGTGCCTTTATATTATCCAAGTTACACTTTTAACCATTGTATTTTATGCCATCTTGATACTAGACACATGAAATAAAATAATAAAAATTGTGGAGTGTGTCCCCCCATGGGGAACCGATCGGACTAAGGGGGGGGGGGGGGGGTTATGGTTTGTTTTCAAATGTATAGTTAGTGATTAGTTAGTTTAGTTAGGTATTGAAACTAGTTATTAGTGTGTAGTGTATTATAACGGGTGTTAGGGCGTTCGGGGAACCTAACTAGCTCAGAAAAATATAAACGATGTGTTTAACAATATTTTCGTGTTCCGGGTAATGTCCGGTTATTCGGTTCGGTGTTGTTCCGTTAAAGTGCTTAATTAATTCGTAACGTGTCCTATGTCTATATTTTTGTAACGTTTTTAATTTCTAACACTTAGGAAATCATAACGGACTATTTAATGACCTATCTGTACACTATTAGTACATTAACAAATACGTATAAGCATAACATAGATATCAGAAAGCAGTTAAGTAATTCCACACAGTCGTCAGACACTTTAATTATCATTAATAATTTGTACGGAATACATGGGATTTTAAGGGTTGTCACATCACTGGCTGGGGTTAAGGATTCGATTGGAGTCAAATCGCTGTTGTTCGTTGCCGGTAACTAGGGTCGTTCAAATGCTGAAGTCGGTAAGGTACTACGTTTACCCTCTTGTCCATCGTTCTTGCAAGTTGACTGAGTGATACACGGTATGTCACGAGAGTGTTGCAGAAGTGATCGCACTTCGGGATCTAAGGCGTCAACACTCTAAGTTCTAGCAAACAAAGATAAGTGAGGAAAGTATAGTCCAATCATTTGATGCTGAGCCATCCAACTCAGGGACGTTCGTACTAGCACCTAACATTCTACACAGTTCGCTAGGCGTTCAGATGTGTGATCAGGTGATACTCGATAGCATCGAGATTCGTAAGGATTCAGAAAGGGGTGAAAAGATCATGTTCCAGTAGGAGACAATCACTGCTATAACTCCTATAGACTGCTGAGTTCCAACATAACATCAATTAACAGAGCGGAACCCCTCTCACCCTCGTTAAGCCTCACTGGGACTCACATGCACCCCACATTATTATTATGTGTGCACCCATAATAATAAGGCAATTTGCATGCTTGTCTCAGTGCCTCTTAACTCGCGCAAAAGTTTCCCCGAATTCGAACAATAAGACAGATAACACCACGACATAGATCATGAAAGTTCAAGAAGCATCGCAGTCTTAAAACACGTAACATGGGTTGGTAACATAGAAGTTCATACTGCAGTGCTAAGTGTGCATTCACATGTGATGTTATTCATAAGCAAACACTAGATATACTATGCAATAGTAAACGAGAAACGAACCTTGCAGTCTGGAGCTGAGTGTCATGGTCGTACTAGCGTATTCAGAACTGTTCGGTTATAGTCTGGTTTTATAAAAACATTTTAAAACCTAGTTCACTATAACCAGTGGCCCTGATACCAAACTGTCACACCCTCAAATTACCACCTAGGGAGTGTCCCTGTTAGGCGTGTGACCACTAGTAATAAGCCACCAATTACATTGAATCCATAAGTTTAAAAATAAAATTCCATCATGTAATAGTAATAAGATCCAAACATAAGTAATTCAAAAACCATCAAGTTCAGCGGAAGCGTTAACGTAACATAATGTAAATACTTTCCAAACAACCATAGTGAATAAATGTTTGATAAATAAACCCATCAATGCAACCATGACCACTCACGCCCTCCAGCCAGCAAGTTCCTGTTCCTAAGTACCTAACGACCTGCGAGCATGTAACAAGTGTATCAGACAAAGCTGGCGAGTTCACAGTTTTAGAAAACGTTTGTTACCAGTTGTATGTAAAACAGTTCACTGACAAATGCAAGTAATATTGTTAATATCTCAATTCCGAACAAGACGGCTCCTGATGTACATGACTGCCCTTTCCCACGTACTCCTATCTAGTACTGGGCCCGACTGGGTCATTAGTTCACATCCGTCCTATCTAGGAGCGGTGTGAGGGTGCCAAACCTAAGTAGCGCTACCAACTAATACCCGTTACCCTCCAGGTAACAATATAAGGGACTTACAAAAATGATAGGTGAGAATATTAACCAATATACCCGTTTTTACCCAAAAGACTTATCCCTCCACGGGATACCCACTGACTGTCCCCAACCACTGGGACGCATGCTCGAATGTAGTGAACTCACCTTAGGTTTGCTCGGTAGGGTTAATTACTTGTTTCATGTTGATCAATCAAGTCCTAGTACGATTATCATTAAAATCAGTTTCTCAATCACTTAACTCATACATTCTCTTCACATGCTACGCAAATAGTGTACAAGCAATAAACATGTTACACAAGTTGTATTAGTCAATCGATGTTGTCCATATCGCACAAAAACATTTGGCAGCTCATGTCATTTGACCTATTGCATGTAATAGACGCTAGTAATCACTCAACACCTTGTAAACATTTACATCATATCAACATATCAATATATCATGCCATTTATTATCCTTCACAAAATCAAATAGTGGCACCCGAAATCAACAATATTATATACCCCAATATTATATACCCTAGTCATAAAAATTGGTTAATCGATTTTTGTGAAGTCAGTGGACAATTCTGATTGGACCAAACACATAGTGGGATCGAACAAATACAAAGTATATCAATTCCTGTTTGTGATCATCGACCATCATCATCAATTAAATCAATCATCATCTCATCATTATTAAAAGATCAAACACATGGCCGCCATTTTGTTAGTCAAAGTTATCAACTCTATTATATCATTTACCTTTAACCCTATTGGACCTCTAAAGACTTCTGATATATCACAGTAGGTTATGAATCACCCATTGCTCACATGCACACTAATAGATCTCAACAACTCACCCACTATCCATTTTTTAATCATTATAATTGCCATTCCATTAATCCAAGACTTATTATTCTATGTATGGATCCCTAAACTCTCACACAGTTGCAACATATTATACCACAAATACAATTAGTCCCATGAACATCAATCCATAAGAAACAGTCAAGGTATCACATCCTACCATCCCTAGTCTATCGATATCATCAAGCACGTTCCAAGTTTGTCACAATGATTTAACATAGATTCACCAATTATTCATATCAACCATACAACTAAATACAAAATAGCATCATGATAAACGCAACAAGGAGAAACTCGGTTAAGAGAGTGATTACTAACCAAGAGAGATCATGTGCGAGGAAGGGCCAAGCCACGATGAGGAGAGCTTCGAGTTGGGGAAAGTCTGCCGTCGAGGAAGATGAGAGGTAGGGTTAGGAGGCTTGTGGTTTTGTGATAAAGTAAAACTATATCCAGCATGGGGTGTACGCATGTGTTTGACATAGCTGGGCCGGACCCCCCCCCCCCTTGGGTTCAAGAGAATTGGGCCGAGGACAATTAAGTGGAGAGGAGAGGAAGGAAATGTTTGGCCCGCAAGCCAAGCGTGCGATTGTAGACGAAGTATGCGGCCCGGGCGCGTGTAGCCAAGTAATGTAAAGCATGTTCATGTGACTACTAAACAGTTAACAACTCCTACGATTTCATTTATTAGCCAAACATAATCAATACTCTAATCATTTACCTATCGCACTCATGTTACATCGCAAGACGAATCGTGAAAGCAAGTTATACGTAGAAAAGGACCTTGAGATTTTGGGTTGTCACAGTTTCGAATTTGTCAAGAATCGAGTGACAACTCGATCGGGTGGCAATCCGATCGGGTGGTCATCCGATCCATGGCATTCACTCTCAAAGGTTGACTGGTCAAAGGCTTATCTGTTTGTCACATGGATCGAGTGGCAATCCGATCGGATGACCATTCGATCCAGTGCACACACATGAATACACATGCTTGAACATTAATCGCTTGTCTGCTCATGTTTGATTTGTTTGTTTTTTTATATTTTGTCAAAAAATCAAAAATTACAAAAATTTGTTGAGTGAATATGCCGAAACCCTCACGGCAGAAAAAACATGATTAATTTCACGAGATTGAAAAACAGTTTTCAAACTATAAAATATCAATGTGTTGTAAATCATGGGGGTAATTACTGCTTTACATGTTATATTTTCTGCAAAACAGAGCATGAGATGCAGAAAATGGATGGCTAGACAAAGCTATCTACATCGGTTTGTCAAATTTTCTTTAAGTGTTTTGAATTTTAGGGGGAGTAAGAAAATTTCAGAAAATCCAAAAACATTAGAAAATTTGAAAAAGCCAAAAACATGATAAAATTCAAAAAAGAGTTGTGTGTAAAAAGTGGAAATGATAGTACATCAGTAGACAATCACAGTACGCTAAAGAAATGGAAAGTTAAAATGTGATAAACGGTCTCACTGATGATATGCCAGTAGGTTTTTACACGCTTAATAGATTGTTTTCGAGATATAAACCTAAATATCAATACTTACTTATCTTGTGGGGAACATCTCTCGGATATATGGGTAACCCTCGAAATCTTGTTTGAGAGATTGCCTGATTCTGAGATACTTGGTCTTTATACTGTTTGATATATGGGGTATTATACCCGGTCTTCTAATACTGCGGAAGCAATGGCCTAGACCTCGTATAATACTTTACGCGCTTTTAAAGCTCACCATCTGCATAAAAATTGATAAAATATCGAAAGATACGAATCAAGTGCAGTTGTAAAGAATATTCCCAAGGGGAACACACCTAAAGTTGAGCCTTCATCTCTTTGACTGAACGGAAGTTCATACCTGAGCTCTCAAGGTCTCGCACTAACCCAGAATACAGATATCAAATTGGTATACTCACCTGTAAGACTAAATCTAGGGAATTTTGATATGGGAGTATATTCTGAGGTAGGACACGCGAATAAGTTTAAGTCTTTAAAACATTAATCTCGTATCTCGAATCGATTGAACTTTGTGTGAAAATTTAAGTGGATCAGTATACTGACAATCTAAGTGAATCGTTTAAAACTTAAAGTGTTTATAAAGCTCAACGGTGCTAGTGATTTGTCATAAACTGATATGATCCTCTGACACGAACTCAAACAAAAATATTGTTTGTAAATATTTCTTTACTTCTTTATGTTTCGGAAAAATACAAAAAGATTTTGATTTCTGCTTTATTTTCAACAACCGATGTCTGGGAAGCTGAGTTTCAAAATCTAAGTTTGCTTATCGTGTTTCTAAAAATAAAAAGTTCATTAATTTGAAACTTGAAGTGTTTTAAAATCAAAAATCAAAAACAGTTTGTGATATCTCCAAGGTCATTAATTTGGACCTGGATGATTTACTGTGAGGGATTTGGATGCTTAAATTGTTAAAATCTGTTGTAAAGAGCTAGATTTCAGTTTTGGATTCTTAATACTGCCAAATCTTTAAAGCAATTCGATAGGAATCAAGTAATCCTGGAAATATTCATATTATTATATTTATAGCCAGGATCTTGATTTAAAAGGTTTTAAAAGAGCCAGGTTACGATTCCTAGACAACTGAAAATGCTTTCACTGTAAAAATATTTTAGCATATGTTGAGAGAGCCAGGTCATCAATCCTGGACATTCAAAACATTTTTACTTATAAATGTTTGAGGATTGCAAATGTTGTACCAGATTACGATCCAGATAGCCGAGTCTAAGGGGGAGTCTGAAGACGAGCTCGACGCAAGGGGGAGCTTGTATCCGGAAAGCCAGGTGTCGATCCCAAAAGCACGGAAGCTTGATGAAAGGGGAAGCCTGAAGAGAAAGAGTCAAACGAGAGGGGGAGCAACTGAAGCCAAAGACAGATCCACGGGGAGTCTGTTCGAGAAAGAGGGAGTCTAGAGTTGCTGATGATATTAAACCATCAAGAAGACTCAGAGAGAGAGAAAGACAAGACGCTACGAGATTGACTGCGACAATATCCAAGGGGGAGTCTGTTAGTACATTATGTCTATCATCTTCGTCAACCAGATCATAGAAGAAACTGAAGAAATCTAGAGCTTTTATTGTAATATTTAGATTAAATGGGCAAGGTGGCAATTTTGTAAATAAGGAGAAATCCTTATACCTTGTGCCTATAAATAGAAGACTTAGGGTTTTCATTAGAGACTTTTGACATTTTGTGATCTTGGAGCTTGGTACTTAGAGAGAGAAAGTCCTCGAAGGTGATTCAATGTGCTTTGTAATCGTCATATTGATCAATAAGAATCACGTTTATTGTACGATCTTGTGTTCGGTCACGTTCATGTACGGATTCCGCATGTCACACGCTCGGTTCGCAATCGTTCGGAGTCGAAAACCGATCCTACAGTAAGACATAGTCAACCCATGGGCCACCCTGGTCCAACATGGGTGGGGCTCACTACACCCATATAGATCTATCACTCATGTCCCTCGGTCCTACAACGAGGATTGATGTCCTTAAGCGTTATACCCACCACTCACATGATCTAGAAGTACGCTTCCTTAGCTAACCATACCAAATAATAACGTTTGTAAACAGTTGTAACATGTACTTCACCCCCGAAGTTATAAAACTGAAAGCAGTAAAAGAAAAGGGGGGAACACGAAACTCACATTCTTGCGTCTTCAACAATTGTAACTCAAGCTCCTTCGGTGAACACAACTACCTACAACGTACTAATGTCTATTAGACGAACGGGTCGTGCCTTGGCTTAGTGTTAATGTCTTTGAGTTACGTTTCTTTGTATCTTCGGTATTATTCCAATTTATATAATTATTTGTTAAAATAAATAATATTTTAACTTAAACTGTATTTATTAACTTTTGGAATAATAATATATTCTGACTTGATACACTTCGAGTACTTATACATGTATTTCCTTCCCAAGTATAGGGGTATTTGTATTTGTATTCTTATACTTGTATAATTTTGCCATGTATTAGGGTCGTATTCCGGTGTGAATTTATACGTACGAAAATACGTATTTTTATTGTATTCATTAAGTATTCTTATACTTAATTTCATATTAATTATTCCGGAATATTATCTTTAATAAGGATTCAATATATATTTCCAAAATATATATTTTAAAAACATTACTTAGAAAAATTATTAATAATTTTTCCTTGGCAAAAAATTTGTATTTTCATTTAAGTTCCAAAAATAATATATTTTCAAGTCTAACTTAGAAAATATGTATTAACTCATTTTCTCCAAAAATGATATATTTCATATTTATATGAGAAAGTATATCTTTACTCCCAATAATATTGTATTTTATGTTTGTGTAGGAAAAAATATATTTCTTAAAAATAATATTTTTCCTAAAATTCCCAAGAAAAGATATATTCATACATGCCAAAATAATATATTTTTCCTTGTCAAAAATATGATATAACCTTGTAGTAATTGTAAAAATCATATTTTTGTTTCCTCGGTGTCCAAAATATTATTTACCAAAAATATACTTGCGAGTAAATTTCCGGAATATTCTTGTGAATTATATTCCTCGGTTTGGTTTCACCAATATTTTGTGTATGACTTGTATATTTATTCCTTGGAATTTTTGGTAATATTCAGGATTGTAATTCTTGTATTTTGATGTGTTATATTATTTCAAGCCCTAAAATAATATAACTAATACACAAAATATACAAATAATCACACACATGGTGTATTCTAAATATATATTTCCTAAATACATATTTAGTCACTTTTATTTATAAAAATCAACCTCTAATATTTATATTTTTTTTGTAACAAAAAATTATGGCAAAGTTTATGTAACAATTTATTGTTGAAAATACATTTGTAAGTGCATGTTTATAAATATTTTTCTAAGTGTTTGGATTTTTAGAAAAATTTTGCCATAGTTTACCCTAAAAATGGAGGTTTCCATGCTTTTAAGCATATCATTTTCTTTTGTAAAAATCATCACAATCAATCCATAATCAACAATAAACAACCTTTACTTACCTACTTGCCAAAAACAAGTAATAATCTACCACTTCATGAACTTGAATATTTGTAAAAATTTGTAGGAACTTACTAGTGTTATTAGTAAGCCTTGTTATCCTTTAAAGTGTGTTTAGTTCTTTGAAAACTTCATTTCTAAAGAATATAGATGTTTACAACTTCAAATCATATTTTCTAAAAATATTTCTTTATGCATTCTTCTTGTTACACAAGTGTTTCTACACTTGTTTAACCACTAAAAATGAGATTTGTTTATGTAATAACCAAGATTAAATCAAACTCATATTTTTAACTTGGTTCCTTTAAAGAACCATTCATAAATCTTTAGATCTATATGATTTATAACCTACTTTGATCATTATTTTTCAAGAAAATCATTTATTCATTCAAGTTCATGCTTCATGTGTGGATGATCTATCATCCTACAATATTTCTACTTTCACATCTTGCTAGATTATGTTTTTAATCATGATCTAGCTAGATCTTATGATGATCAACATCATTTCTACAAACAATCAATGATCAACAAGCATAACAACTCATATTCATCAAGATTACTTCATTAAACATGCTTATGTTCAAGTTTACTTCTTGTGATCTTTAGTGTTCTTGATGATTATCATTATGTTTATTCTTTTAACCACTTAAAATAGAAGTAAACTAGCAAGATAAAGACTCTTACCACTAGCACAAGGCTAGGGATGATCAAGTGAAGAAATGCGATGGATAAAAGCAAACAAGAGAGGTTCTTGAACTTCCGAAAGCTCCTAGCTCGTTTATGTGACCTTTAACACCCTTGTATATGCTTAGATTGTATGAGATTGGATGAATGAAGGTGAGAGTATGGGGGTTTGGTTTCGGCCGAGAGCTCCAAGGGGTGTAGAGAAACTTGTGTGTGTTTCAATGTGTGTAAGTTATGAGTTGATGTCTTACATACTCTTTTATAAACCAAGTTCTCACGTTAACCCTTGTGTATTATGTCAAATAAAAGGGAACCATATCCATTATAATATTAGCATGAAATCTTGAGGTATGGGATGAGCATGGGCCGATTTCTAGGTGGGGGGGGGGGGGTAGTAGGGTAGGTTTTAACCATACTAGTTACATTATGGTTAAAAATCAAATGTTAGTTAGTTATGTTAGTTACTAGATATTTACAGGGTGTTATGATGTTCGGGGACCATAACTAGCTTGGAAATGTTAAAACAGTGCTTCTAGTGTAAATTTGATGTTTCGGGTAGTGTCCGATTGGTTACTGGTTCGTTAAAGTGCTAAACTTTGCAGTTTAGTGTGCTTTATGTATCTTTTTGTGACACTTTTGATTCCCAAAACTTAGGAAAGCATTCAGGACCATTTAACCACATTTCTGCATAAATTTAGATTGTTAAAGTGCTGATTTATGCTGAATTTTGCTGAATTTAGCACTTTGGGTGAGTTTTAGGCACTTTCCGACACTTAAACTATCACTTAGAAAGGCAGTTTTGTGATCCTTACTTTCCTACACACTATACTAGTGTAGTACTTAGTTTCTGGCTCATTCTGTGTCTCAATACACTGTCTGTCTATGTGTTGGGTTATGTCAGCATTTTCCTGACTTATCAGATAACAGTGCTAACTGTACTTAATGCATCATTTGAGGCAATAAAGCTTTCATGCAATATTGGTATGACATTCAATAATGTATGATGCACATGTTTGTATATGGCAGTAATCAGAAAGCAGTTAATTGCAATTCAGCACAGTCACTAAGCACTAATCATGGTTAATTAATTGTGCGAATACCTGAATTTTTGACAGTTGTCACAATCTCGAATATGATGATCTCAATTCATCATATGGGATTTCGAATTGAATGCATATTGGGAACAAGTTCAAACAATTGAGCTTGGTTTAGACATATTCCAACAATGGAAATATGTATTGACAAGAAATGGTTACAATGAAATCCGGTAAGTAACTCTGAAAAGGAAAGGAGTTTTCCAAGAAATCTGTTGACTTGATATCAAAAGTCAATGTTTTTGCAATCATAGGGATTGTCAAAATGAGTATAACGAAATAAGATCCGAACTTGTGAATAAAAGATCTTTTGACATCAATTCAAATGCGTAATAAGCTATGTACGTGCAACATATGAATTTGTCAAGAGATGAGACAAATGAGTGTTGGCTTTATGAATGAAAAATAAAGACCTTTTTATTTATAAACCTTTGATTGGAATCAAAAGTCAACTAATACTTTAGTACAGGCAAAACATACAGGTGCTTATGTTAGAATTTGCTATGGCTTCCTGTGTCGTAGATATTCATGTGTTTTCCTAAGCTTCGTTTGTTGTTCTAGTCTGGTTGTCGGGTGCCTTAGATAGTTCTGGGAAGTAGAGACGGATATGACCTGGTTCTTCGCAGTTGAAACAGATATTAATTTTCCTTCTACATTCTTCCTCGGTATGTCCAATCTTCTTGCAAAAGTTATAGTGGTGTGTCTTCTTAAAATGGCGTCTTCTTGAATGCTCCTTGTTATAGTTTCTGCAGGTAGGTTGCGTGATCGGCGATCCACTTCTTTTATTCTTAGAGGCTTTGTCAGAGCGGAATTCCTTATAAGAGTAACTATAGGTTGTGGTTTTCTTTCGTTTGGAAGATGGAGTCTTGATATGAATATCATGACCTCCATTAACACCAGGGTTAGGTTTAAAGTGATGAGTATGCTTACAGTGGGTAGTAGGATTCTCGTTTATAGGCATATAAATCTTAATAGATTCAATGATCGAAGGTATAGATTAGATATTCCTTGATCTATTATATTTGATATAGTATTCTTACCCAAAGAATTTTCATTATTAGCTTGAATTTCCTGATTACATGCGATTTCCTTTGACATCTGAATTGCAAACATGTTCAGATACAATTATCACAGAACTAAACAATTATACTGGCACATTTTGTTGCTCATGTTAACACAATTATAATCGTAATTATCAGTGTTATACGTTGATAGATGTGTATGTATATATATATATACACACATTTTATATTTTTACATTTTCTTTCACTATATATTTTATCAAAATATAAGGAAGTATTTATGTTGTATTATGTGTTGTTTCTTTCTTTTGTTGTAATAGCTTTTCTCTATATTGCCTTAATTCAATTATATTTCCAGAGCTCATTGCTGGATAGGTATTCAGAAATTACGATTGTGGCTAGAGGAAAGGGTTTATATGAGACTCTGAGATTTTCCGTCATTGGCCCACTATTGTTTTTCAAGAGGTGGTGCTAGTACATATATTCTTAAGGTATCTTTTAAATTAAAGGTGGGTATCAAAATAGATCTTGAGTAAACATGTAGGTTTGTTTCTTCCGTTACATACAAAAAATTGTTTTTCTACAGATGATATTTGTTTATTATATTGTATATACTATCAAGAAATTTGTGTCTTGTATATCCATACGTATAAATATAAAGTTTTAAAGTTTCCTGAAATATATACATATAATACCAAATTATAAGAATCCAATTACGTAATTAATTGTATTAATTATCCCGTTTATTCCCATAACTTTGTTTATTCCTTTATAGTAACAAAATAGATTTCTATTAAATTTATTAATCATAATATTTTTAGAATAAAAAAAGGTAATTCATCGAAAGGAATAAAAATATAAATTTTCTGGATTCTTTTAGAACAATTTAACCTTTAACTTATAGGTGGACTCATTTTGATTATAACATATTTAGGACTTGTTTCTTAATTTATCATATTTATTTATTAAAGAAATTGATAATGCAAAGTTTAGCGTTTCTAAATTTGATTCTTAATATATTAAGTAGTGAAGTATTATTCCTATATCAGAATATATATATATATATATATATATATATATAATCTAAGGAATAAGTTGAATTATTAGATAAAATCTTTAAGTCATTTCCTATTGATATGTATGTGTTATATACATATAATTTAAATCAATTAGTTATACAATACCAAATGTTTTTGTACTTATTTTTATTCTATGTATGAAATATCATTTGTTCCATTAATACAGGTTCATAAAATATAAAATATTATATATATATATATATATATTTACATACTTTTCATATAGATGAAAATCATATGGAATAATATTTTCATAGAGTTATCATGAAAATCCTGTTCTTTAATAATTATAATAAACATGTTTTAAGTATGATAAAATAATATATTTTAACAAAGTCAATATAATTATATGTTTTGTCAAAACTTTGACGAAAATACACATTTAAGTCGAGTAAAATTTTGGGTTATATCATAAATCAAAAAACATACTACTTACATCGAATAATATTTTGTATTATGATATTTCAGTGACATCATACATAAAGGGTGTTATCTTATATTTTGGATTAAGATATTAATGTCAATATCATAATATTATTATAATTTATATTGAATTGGATTTACATAATTATATGGGTATGATATATATCCCAAAATTTAATGTTAATATATTATAAATATATATCCTTTATTTACATATAGCATAACATACTGTAAGATACAAATAGGGGTTACACATCCTGAGAATTTAAATGACATAAAATCATTTAGGTATAATACGTGAAGCGTATTATCTTAATATTTAAATTATGATAATTTCGAAATATCATATCTAGATTGTGTCATCTTATATTAATGTGAAAATATTAATGTTAATATTGTAATATTATTATAATGTTATAAAATTCATCTTGAATTATATTTATACAAATATATGATATACATAATATATCATAAGTGTGACATCTGTGCCTCTACGACCATCATACAAATACAAAACCAATGAAATCTTTTGTTTCATACTTGGGATTTGTATATATAAAATTCATATTGAATTATATTTATACAAATATATGATATACATAATATATCATAAGTGTGACATCTGTGCCTCTACGACCATCATACAAAGACAAAACCAATGAAATCTTGTGTTTTATACTTGGGATTTGTATAAATACGTATATCATTTGCATATATCAATTCTTGTTCAATTTTGAGCTTTAAATCGCTTTCTGGAAAGTTATACGCGAACTGATGCGTAAACATTATCAGTTTAACACAACAAACACTCCGGAACAGTGACGTAGGCTTAACATACCCTAAATAACCCTTACATAACTTAGAAATAAGTTTTGGATGGTTTGGTGTGTCGAAAACAAGTTTATTCGATCGCAGGGACTATTTGCGTCAAACTGCGAAAGTATACGGATTCGTATGGTAACGAACATTCTGGAACATGATCATAAGTTAAAGATACCCTAAATATCCTTTACATAGCTTAGAAATAGGCTTTGAGGGGTTCGACATGTGAAAATAAACTTTTTGATCAAACAGGGACTAAAAGGGTCAAAAAGTGCATAAGTTTGCATTTACGCGCATATCTTACGTTCTGAACATATCCGGACATCCAAAAATTTATAATCATTAAAATATTTTATTTTAGTGATTGGAATGCAAAAATACCATTCGTCGCGCAATTTGGATCGTTTTCGCGTCCGTTCGAGTTTTCGTCGTAATTAACCGAATGACGCAACCGTACGACCAAACGTGTCACACCCCAAAAAAGTCGCAGCGGAATATAAAACGTAGTGGTGACGGAATCTGGTGCCCATTTCTATCTTGATGTTTGATGCATTATAGTGTTGGACATTATTACTTAATTTAAAACATTGATTTTAAACTTAACGTCCCAAAGCACGACATAACCATGACAAAATAAAGTTGTCTTTTGATCCTTATGGATCTTATTACATTGTCCCAGAATATTTCAAAAGTTAGTCTAACATTTTAAATTATAAAACATGCATCAACAACCACAAGATACGCCATAATTCCCGAAGCCGAATTCAAGTACCTGTAGAACACGTTAAATCTCAAGTGTCAACACAAAGGAAGGTGAGTTCACATATTCTCTTACAAATAATTTTATTCCAAGGAAAACTTTATGATTAGGTGTTTATTTGAAAACATCTATATAAATTTTAGAAAGTCCATTTTACTTCCTTAATAAAATCCATGGGCCTTCCGTCGCAGTTTCTCGAACCCGACACTATTGTTACTGCCCAAGTTTTGTATATTAAATTATTGCATCAATTTTCAGACACGTATGTTAGCTAGATGATACGAACTATATATTAACCATGCAGGGATAATCAATGCTAGACAATAAACAAAATCAAAATTCGTCGCTTGACTTGACACGGGGCGACCGGTCACGACGGGGTTGTCAACCCGATAAATCTACCAACAATTCCTCGCGTACATTACTTAAATGATTAAACGACATCATGGGCGCAGGGTTCTTTCTCGAAGAACAATATGATGTCTGTCTCACGTATAATATATATCCTACTAATATGACAATTTAATACACGGTGTTATACGAATTCCCCTGTCACTCAAATGTTGAGACCCAGTCCGGAATTCATCCCCAATCCGTACGGTCGTGTTTCGCTTAGGAAAATACAGTACTTTCAATATTCATTCATCAAAAACGTTTTACTTCGAAACGTATGACTTATCAAATCTCATATATTTTCAGTGAAAATATATATTTTATATTAAAAGGTATGTTTTATTTTGAAAACATTATTAAACCCTTTTAACGACGTGTTCTACCCCCAAAATATATACAAAACAGTAAAAAGAGGGGTTTAGTGACACTCACCTTTCGGTGCGTATTTTAAATAGCGCAATCCCAGAGAATGATTTCTACACGTCCTATTGTATATATATAGGAACGATTTTAAATCAGTACACATAACACAAAAATCCTAAGTTTCTCCGTTTCTTAGAATTATCACATAACTTTGAGATTTTCTCGAAAAGTCATCATTTTTTATTATGTTGGCACGTTAATATATATATATATATATATATATTTATGATTTTGGATTTGAACGATTTTATTGGTCACCATTATTGTGTAAATCCGTTAACTCTCCCGTTTATACGTAATATATCTACAATTTACGCGTCGTAATATATATACATAAACGTTCACATAATTTAACACCGAAACGCGAGAATCTTGCTAACTTATCTATTTTGTCATTTTTAAAGCATATATACATAAAAAATCTCATAGGTATCAAATTTCATGCTCGACAAACAAGTTACACATTTAACGCGATTTTTACCGTTTCTACCGCACAAAACGCACAAATACATACATGCATAATCATATCTTTAAAATCATGTTAAAACTTAACATATTTACAAATTCTCATATTTAAATCACATAACACATAAGGTTTACCCAAAATTTTACCCATACTAGTGTACTTAGAAAAATGCGTATTTTAGAGATTCGGTAACGGTTTCGGGCGTCGGAAGTCACGTATGACCAACCAAACACCAAGTAAACTTAAAATTAGTTAAAATAATTATTTTTAAACTAAAAACATCAGTTTATTTACTGATCTAAATCAGTTTTACAAAAATCACCCGAAAAAACGATTTTTGACCGTTTTAACGCATAGTTTTGCATTAAACTTTACTATAATCATCCCAACTCGAAACGACTTGATATTTTAACACAATACATTTTATTTACTGATTAAAATAGTGGTTATAATCAGATTAGTGCAGTTTTTGTGCAAGTCACATAAATCATGCGATTTCACGTATTTTACAACTTTTAATGCACCAAGTACAACATGCAAAGCTAGCAAATATTAGGACAAAGTTATATATCATTAAATACTTCAAAATAATAATATTTTAATGTTTATAATCTGATCAAATATCATTTTTATCAAATCATGTTCAAATCATCATTTCATGCTTTCATATCATCATGCATGTTCATGTATGTGCATCTAATGCACTCATACAACATCAACATCATTTTATATGAACGAAAATATATATCTAACATATATTTTAATCATGTTCAAATATTCAAACATTCCATACTTCACATCATCATCATCTACTCATTTATTCATAAAAGCAAGACATATATTTATATCCTTACACATTCAAGACTTCAATCATCAAAATTTCAAATGCATGCATACCTATATATACAAACAAGGCTCATATACATACACACATATGTTTCCAAAACTTCACTTTATCATGTTCATCTTTTAATCATATGAACTTTTATAAGTTACCTTTTGATTATGCATGCATTTCACTTTCAAGAATTAAATCATACAAAAATCAATCAAATCAAAACTCAAATTTCATATATGTATATACAAACATATTTTGTGCCATACATACATACACATTTACATCCATTTTTATTTTCTTCAAAAACCCATTTGTTTTAGTTTTAAGTTTTGTGAAGTATCTTAAGAATCAAGAGAAACTTTCCATGACCATCAACATCACCAAGAATCAAGAACATTTTTAAAATATTAGTTTTTATACCTTCAAGATTCAAGTGGGTTTTTGAATAAAAAGATGATATGATGCTTGGTTCTTGTTTTAAACTCCATGGAATCACCCTTAAACCTTCAAATGGACTTGTAAACACCTTGAAATGAACTTGAATCTCCATGAACAATTTTGAAATGGTCTTTGAAGATGACAAAGAGGGTGTTGGCCGTAATTTTTTATGAGAGAGAGAGAGAGAGAGAGAAGTGTTGTGATATGATTTTTGGATTTGTAAAAGAGTTTGGTGTATTTTAGGTGATATAATCATCACCCTTTTTTCCAAGAAGCACACATGTCCATCATGCAAGAAGAGGTGAGAGTATAGCTGCCATTTGGTCCTTCTCTCTCTTATATATATCGAAATTTCACATATATATATACATACATATATATATATATGTATATATGTAATATAGAGTATAAACTGGTATATTACTGGATACCGGGTATTTTATCTAGCGTTTTAATCCCGTTTTAGTGCGTTTTAAATTATTTTTAACACTCTTAAAAATAAACTCACCAAAATATTATTGTACAATATTTTGTTTGCCTGGACTGGCTACGTTGTCGGTATTTGGCAGTATGCGCGCTGCATCGCTCGGTACGCGCTTAAACTAGAAAAATAGAGTTTCCTAGCGTTTTATTTTATTTTTCCTCACGAATATGATTAAAATAATTATTCTAATCATAACAAACTATTTTTAGGATTTTTACACTGATCGGGTGGTCACCGACGTTCGTTTCGCATTTTAACCTTTACGCGATAAGCGTTAATTTTATCGTTGCCAACATAATTTTTATCAAAGTTTAATTTTACCAACTCATTAAATTTCACATATAAACATCATAACCAGTCAAATACAGCCCTATTATCTATTCATAACACGTGTTACAATTGTACGGTACGGCCTGAAAAGCCGGGTGTCTCAGTCTCCCCCTGTTTAAGAAATTTCGTCCCCGAAATTTTACTCTACAGGTTTTGTTTTCATACTAGATGAAAACGGTGAAAACAAGCTTGATGAATATGGTCTTGTAGTTCCTGCGAGAAACTTTGATTCTTACGAAGAATCTTCGTAGACCTATATTACACACATCCTTAATTCCTAATCTCACATCTCAACGCTCTCCACCCTTTCCAAGGTTCAACATTTACAAGAACTTAATCAAGAAGATTAAGTCAAAATTCCACCAATTCGGGTTCTACCTACGTATATTTACATATACATTATCCCGTATCTAAGATAGTCTGAGTTTACACCCGATTGATCCAACTCGAGATGGGCTCTCGAAAGAATCAAATCTCATAAACTCGTCTTCCTTCCTTCTTGTATTCATTTCGGATATCCACAAATCTCCAAATCAATAAATCGCATTCACGACTAGAATGCTGTAATTGTCTGTCCGGTTATTAGCATAACTCTTCTAGCTATACGTACTGCTTCTACGGTGCTTCGATAAACTTCCGTTTATCTTTCGAACAAATCTCTATAAAGAACAAAATCAGTGTATTATCTGTTATACACTTTCTCAACTGAACGCAAATAATACATCATGTACACTACTCCATCCTTATGGTAGCTTGAGCCTATAAGGGACTGATCCAACTCAAGATGGACTCTTGAAAGGACCTAATCATTGTGGCTCAGCTCTTCTTCTCTTTGCTAAACCTAATAGCACCTCTGCAAGATAACTCCTTTATCAGAACCAAATCTTCAATCTGTAATCGCAATGGTTCCTTCAATTGTCCATGTAATCCTTCTGTTGATCAATTGGCGACTTTTAACCTTCTCTCGATCCAGGCAAATCCTGTCGCTGGTTTCCTAGATAAACTAAGGTTTGGTTAATTGTCCTTTGTCATGTTAGCTCGGCAAAGTGACGATCAACACATCCATTCATGCAAGGTTTCAAACGGAGCAACCTGAATACTAGCGTGTTAACTATTATTGTAAGATAACCCTGCCAAGGGTATGTGAGTATCTTAACTTCCTTCGGAGTCCATTATACACGCTCCCAAATTTTCTTTCAAGGGTCCGAAAAGCTTCCTACTATCTTGCTGTCCAATCAATTTCTCTTTTCCTTTTTGGGGTTATTAGTGTCGAAGGCTACACTAATTTAGAGAAATTCTTAATAAATCTCCGGTAGCACCTAGCTAGTCATATGGATCATCAAACTCCCGACGGGGTCTTTGGCGCTCCTCATCATTCATCAACTCCATAGCTAAATTCAAATGTTACACATGATTCTCCTTTGTTCGCACATAGGCAAGTATGTCGTCGATGAGTATTATCACGAACTTATCCGATTAGGGTTCCCATTCCCTGTTCATGAGATTCATAATTATAAATGGCGCATTAATTTAGTCAAAAGGCATGACTTGTGACAACCCTCACCAAACCAGGTATCCGTACGAATTAATTAATTAATATTTGATTAATGCTTAATTACTGTGCTTGCTTACAACTGTGGTTAAACTGCTTCTTGACTTCTTAATACATACATACTCATGCATCACATTTATACTGTCACTCTATTATTTACACACAAACATTAGTGACAACCTTGATGCATAAAAGCACAGTGAGCACACTATACGGATAACCCGGTAAACATGCTGACATTGCCAGCACTAGACAGATATTGTCTCTAAAGCCAGTACGAGCCGGGAATAGATTACTACACTAGTTGGGAGTGTAGGGAGGTGAGGATTATATAACTGCGTCACTAGGTGATAGTTATAGTGACCGGATGTGCCTAAAACATGTGATAATTACAAAATTCTGCACTTTATCACAAAATTCAGCATTTAACATAACTAGTGAGGTGCAAAAACTTGGTAAAATAATGTTAGACACTTTCCAAAGTGTCGGGAATTTATTGTGTCACTAAAAACACTATAAAAAGCGCTTTAAAGCTTTGCTTGACACTTTAACGGATCAATATCCAACCGAACCACCGGACTTTACCCGGAACATAAAAATATTGACAATGACATTGTTTACACTTTTCTGAGCTAGTTAGGGTCCCCGAACACCCTAACACCCGTTATATTACATATCACACTAATAACCTATTTAAATCTCTAAACTAAACTAACTAATCCCTAACTATACAATCAAAATCCAACTATAACCCCCCCCCCCCCTCATCCGATCGGTTCCCCATGTGGGACACACACCACCCATTTCTTTGATTATTTTATTAAGTTTGTCTAATATCTTAATGACACTTTACATGTTGGTTAAACACACAAGTTGGACCATAAATAAGCTTAAGGGATAAGAACTTTCCTTCACTTCCACACTTCACAAATTGCTCTCTCTCTCTCTCTCCCTTTTGCCTTGTGTTCGGCCGAGAGCACACACACACCCACCACCACCGTCAAGTGTTGATCTAGCTATTCCACATACATCCCAAGGTGCAAGGTGACATACGAGGAGACCCGCTGCTTTCGGAAACTCAAGGACCCCTCTACATTGCTTTTATCCACCTTGTTTACGCTTTGATTCTTCCCTAGCCTCGAGCTAGTTGTAAGTGCTTCTAAACACTCCCTTGTTCTTGTTTAAGGTGGTTAATAAGAGATTTAACGGTTAAAACTCAAGAACACACAATATCAAAACTAAAAGTCTTGAAAGAATGATAAATAAGTTGGTTAAAGAATAACTAGTGGTGTAAATCTTATGAAACTTGTTTAGTTGTGATTATTTTATGTTGTTTGATGCTAGTAGTGGGATAGATCATCATCTAACCATGCTAGATCATGTTCATGGAACATGAACTAGTAGTTTGTTAAGTGTGAAAGTTACAAGATGATGAACTCTTCCACTAACAAAACATGAACTTGTGTAAAAGTGATTTTTCTTGTAAAATAGAGTTCTAAACTAGTAGATCTAAAGATCTACAAGTGGTTTTTCGGAAGAACCAAGTAAAATATACAAGTCCAGTTTAAAAGCCGGATCTTTCATAAACTAAAGGTATTTTAGTAACTAAACAAGTGTGTAAACACTTGTGTAACAAGAAGGTTTAACAAAGAAACATTTTGGTAATTTTTTATTAGAAGTTGTAAAATTACACATTCTTTAAAAATAAAGTTTCCAAGGAACTAATTTTATTTTTAAAGATGACGAGATCCACTAAAAATGTTAAAAGGTTGCTACATATTTTTACACAACTTACAAGTTCATGAGTTTGCGATTTATAATTATTTTTGACAAGTTTCATATTGGAATATTGTATATTGATGATTGATAAGTGGTTGATTGAATTTTTAAAAGAAAATGATACGCTAGTAAGCGTGGCCACCTCCAGTTACAGAGGAAACTCTGACGAAATTTTTCCAGAAATATAACACTTGGAAATATTTTTGTGACAAGTGTTTATAAATATATTTTTAACTTGTTTTTCCAAATAAACTTCGCCAAGATTTTTATTACAAAATAACCAAGTGTCGGAGGTGGACTTTCGTAAATAAAACTTGTTAAATATATATTTAGAATATGTATTTCATAGTAAAACGCTTGTGTGATTTTATGATTATTTTGTGAACTAGATATATTATTTTTAGAGTAAAAATAATATAACTTGAATACACTGAGAAGTATCGACTCCAAAATAATACCAACGCCCTCACAAATAAATATTTAAGTTACACCGGTACTGTTATTACCACACGAACTTTAAAACGTAACTTATGTATTTTCGGAAAATACTCTTAAATATGTATTTTGATAAGGCATTATTTTGGAAATTATATAAAGTAAAATATAATATTTTTGGGAAAATATGTATATTTTGGGAGACAGAATATTTTAGACAAAGTGATTTAAAATATATTTTCAAGTGAGACTTAAAGATATATTTTCGGAAATATAACGTTTACATGTATTTAAAACCCCCATCCTTGGGAAGGTATATACTTGTTAAATAAATAAGAAGTGTGATTACCGAATAGTTACCTAACTATTTCTCCAACAAAACATTAAACCTTAAGCCAAGGCACGGCCGTCCGTCTAATAGGAATTAGTACGTGTAGGTCGTCACGCAGCAGGTTGATTTGGGATTGACTATTTCGAGACGCACTTCAGTGAGTTCATGTCCCCCTTTTCTCTTAACTGTTTTCAGTTTTTATACTTCAGGGGTGAAATACATGTTAAAATGATTATGGATACTTTTATACATGGTATGGTTAGCTTAAGGAGGGTTTACTACTTAGATCATGTGAGTGGGTAGGCGGAAACTAGAGGCCATTAATCCTTATTGTAGGACCGAGGGTCATTAGCGGTAGATCTATCTGGGTGTAGCGAGCCCAACTCCAGGCCCAACAGAACGGACCTCGGGGTGACTTTGTACCCGACGCAAAAATCTGCTAGGTTTGAGTCTTCCTACAGCACTTCACACATATCATTAGCTTTGCAACCCAATGGTGATCTCTTTTTCCTTATTCGCTACATACCAGGGATTTTTCATATATACAAACATAATACAAAGGTTAGATACTCACTTTTACATGAACTCGCTCAACTTTATGTTGATTTTTCAACTTACATGTATTTCAGGAAATTAATGGATCTGGCCAAGTATGCAAGAATGTTAAGCTGCGTAGGAGTAGTGATGTCATCCGAGTTTAAGGGTTGTGACTTTTGCCTGGACGAGTCGCAAGTCCTAAACTGTGTCTATTTCATGTTTTGTGGTTGTATCTTATGAACAAGGTTTTTATTATGTTGTGTTGTAAACTCGTTGCATGTGTCAACTCTAAAACAATATTGTCGTATTTTACTTTTAAAACTTGAAGTAATGGATGATCATCGTGGTTTTACTTTCATATAGCTTTGTTGTGATTAAGCTATGGTATTAAGAAGTCACACCAAATAAACCCACGCTTCCGCAAAGCCAGGGTGTGACAGCTTGGTATCAGAGCCTTGATCATAGCGAACTAGGATTCCTTCTCGAGTCTAGCCTATGATCACTAGGGCTCTCACGAAAACATTTTTACATTGCATACACTAAACGTCCAGATCCAGGGCACAAACATTTTTAACAAAAGGGAATAAATACACTTTTCAAGGATTTAAAATTCAGTCGGGGAGACTGAGGGAATTCAGTCGGGGAGACTGAGGGAGTTCAGTCGGGGAGACTGAGGGAGTTCAGTCGGGGAGACTAAGGGAGTTTAGTCGGGGAGACTGAGAGGATAGTCTAGGGAAGACTAGGATGATTACTTGTTTGCTTATTGGTGACTAACATGTTTATTTGATTATATGATTGATTGTTGGTGCGTATGTGTGTTTGTATTACAGACATCATGCCTTCTTCATCAGACACTGGAGTTTCCGACACTCTGGACCAGATGGCGATAGTATCAGATGACATAGTTTCATCGGAGCACGAGGTCCACACTTCCGATACTACCAGCATAGACGATGACGACTTCCAGCCCTTTGTGCTGCCTGACGTCGTAGCCGAGCCTGCTGATGGCCATCTCGCTGGGGATTTACTACTCACGGTGATCCCTGCTCCTATACCCCTTGCTGCTTATCTGGTTATTGATATGCCACTTGATGATGTTTCTGACGACGACGTTGATTTGTTTGAGGAGGACCCACTTGAGGATGACCTTGAGGGTGAGGCGCCTATTGCTGCTGATGATATCCTACTCATTGCTGACGCTCCTGCAGAGGAGGCTCCTGTTCATTCACATGTCCCAGTCTCATTTGAGTCTGTGGCTGTGACAACCGGTGATTTACGGCACCTAATTACGTTATTAACAAGTAATTAACGAGATAATAAATAGTGTTTACAGCAGAACTTAACTTAATTAGGCCTTTGGAGTGCCTAGGAACGTCTATCCGACTTTACAATGCGCGAATAGTGATTTGCGGAGAAACATGCTAAACGTTAAGCGATAACGAAACGAAACCATACGAAATACTGACAACGCCAACAAATACGGATTTTCTACGAGTATTTTATATTTATGAGTTAAATTTTTGTGAATTTATTGGGCTTCGGTGCGACACAAACGCAAACATGAACTAAAAACGCGATAGCAGGAAACGCATCGGCAACGAAACGGAACCGACGGAGGCACTTTTCACCTTCAGAACTTACATTTTACGCTATATTTAGCTCTGTAATGAAATTTTAGTAGCTACAGTCGAAATCGGATCGAAAAACGGTTTAGAAACGACCTCTTGAGCAAATTTCGCGATTTTAACGCAACCGACGAACGAACACGTCAACCGTCAACTTCCGACGCTATTTTACATATCCTTGATCCTAAAATGACATTGTACGACATTACACGACGTTCGGGGTGCAAAACGGGCTTTAGAAACGAGATCGGACGGTTCAAAATGCTAGAAACAGGCTTGTGGGCCTTGGGCCCAAGCCCACAAAACCCTCACTATATAAAGGATTTCACACCCAAAATCTATCATTTTCACCTACACTTTCTCTCTCTAACCCTCATAATTCTCTCTACTCTCTCTCTCTAGAAAAAAGTCCGGCGAGGATTCCGGCCGACTTCCGGCGGAGTTCCGGCGACCGACGATTTTTCCGGCGGCCGTTTTCCGGCCAAGAGTACACTTTTTCGACTATATCTGACGTTTCGGATCGCGTGGTGAGGTTAGTTTTAGCTAAATCTTAGCGGTTTGAGCTCTATGGCAACTCCGGTGAAATTCCGGTCAAATTCCGGCGAGTCCGTTTTGAACTTTTGACTTTCCAGATGCTTAGATCGGGACTTAAGGAGCATTTCTGCAAATTTTCAAGAAATTTTATTCTCCGGCGAAATTCCGACTTTTGACATGGTTTTGGCGAGGTTCCAGCCGTCCGTTTTCGACGAAAATACAAGACTTTACAAATACATGGTTTTTATGAACATAATGTGTTACAAACACAACGTTTCCATATAACTTGGCAAGAAAATGACATTTGATTCGTTTTCTCAATACTATTTCAAAAACCGGTTATTCCAAAGATTTATTTCAAATCTTTCACAACTCAAAAGATTTATTTCAAATCTTTTACAAACAAACTATGGACTCGCTCAACTTTATGTTGACTTTTTCGCATGTTTCTTTCTCAGGTTACTTTTCAAACAATGGAACGGTTGGAATAGGAGAGCCATTGGAGATACGAGTACTTAGGGGCGTTCATTTTTCTAGAAGTCTTTGCTTATTTGCTTCCGCTGTGCAATGAAGATACCAGTCCAGTCACGCCAATGCTGTGATATTTCGGGGTGTGACAGATTGGTATCAGAGCTATTGGTTACAGTGAATAGGGTTTCTGTAAAGATACCTAGGCTCTAACCTCACTTTCCTCTGGGAACTTAGAATATTAAAACCTGAATACATACAGAACGCATACTACTCGAATATGGTCTCCAACCGTTGCCGAAAAACAAACAGTCAAGATTTTGTTTTCAAACATACGCTAAAGTGGTGTTTTACCCACGATACACAAACAATCGCATACAGTACACGAAACTCTGAGAGTTTAGGAGACATGCATGTAAGACCTTCGGAAACTTATGTTGAAGTTCATTAAAGGTCATCATGTAGGAACTGCAAATATTGACTCGGGCACATATTATTATCCATATTGTCTATGATATTTTGACTTCCCGAGCAGGCAGCCTACGTATAACGAAACACTAGCACACGAGAATACATGGAACTCAATTTCTACGTCAAACGGATGTCGGGGTACATCACCTTCTACGCGCACACAACGCTAGTGCACAGGTATACGTGAAACTTAAGCTATACATCAACGGAGGTTGAAGTACGACACATACGACTATCGAGGCGAGGCCTTTGAGAAGGAACGATGACGCAAATTTAACGACGACGCTAGATCCCTATCAGCAGGAGAACTAACGATCAGGAAATGACAACTTGTCACATGATCCTGCAATGACACGAATCACACCAGGGAGAAGACGATTGTCTCCGCATCCCCCCTACCTAACTAACGACGAATACGCTATGTTCGACATTCCATGGTAATGTCACCTAACAATTGGTCGTCACACGAAACCCCAGGTAAAGTCCTCAAATTTCTTTTATTGAAATTTCGAATTTCACACTTACTGAGTAGATTTTCGTATCTCTACTCCTCTTAGTGGTCATTGTATCACGATCATTTCTCTACAAGTTACATACATGGTTTACGTTGTGACCATGCCGAAAGCTGTCTTGTTGGTACATGTATTTATTGTCGCCTAGCGCCGAAACCAAGTTCAATTGTTTGAACTTGTCCATTACACATATTCACTTCAGAGCATTATATGATGTATTGGGAGCATCATATTCAAATTTGTTTTAACAAGTGTTTCATTTGTTCCTAGTCGAAGTAAATTTGTTTGGCATTTGACTCCATTAAATTGTTTGTTGATTTCGACACCTTGTGGTGGTATTATCACTTATTTGAACCTTGCGCTAAACTCATTTACATATCTTATGCACAGATTTAATTATTCATATATTGATTCAGATTAAATCCGCTTTGATTTATCACATTACAACAGTCTTAATACATTTGTGTGTTAAGACAATGGTACACAAATTCATCTCATATTCCGGTGTACCTCATAACGGTTCTTTCAACATCGATCGAATGCTTTGCGACATTCATTGCTTCTTCATCTTCGATCGAAAACATTATTTCTTTCATGTTCAAATTTCAATTGAAAATCCTATGATGTTTGTTTGGAACAAGCGTTTAGATTTATTTCGTTGAATCTTCATTTGACTTCAAACACGGTGAATTTGTTTGATCACCGCTATTATAGAGTTATTTAAATCACTACGACACCTTGTGGTGTCAGTACAAACTTGGTGCTTGGGCTAATTATATGATTGAGCGTTTCATGTAAAACAACAGGTGATACTTGTTCGATCACCGCTATATTCGAATTGCTTCATTCACTAAGACACCTTGTGGCGTCGGTATAACTTGCAGCTTGTGCTGATCACGATCGAGCGTTTCATGCAAACTATTTGAGATTGATGATTCTAAGTTCATCCAGTGGATGTTATTGCTTCTAGAACTCATTCACAGGTTATAAACGTTCATATGGAATTCGATTGGTCGAAGTTCCTGTTCATTGTTGGATCCTTGTTAACTTAGTCGCACTGGTGACTGTATCATTACGTCTCGTTTCCTTTGACATCAATTACTGAGACACATTTCTTTTAAACCGTTGGGATTCCTATTGTGGAGGAATGTCATTAAATTCACATGACTCGAATAAGTCTTGTTTCGATTACGCGGTCATTCACTTTGTTATGATTCGGACTTACGTGCAAACAACACAATTCTGAGGGGATAACATAGTCTAAATTTCGAGGACGAAATTTTTGTAACAGGGGGAGAATGTGACAACCGGTGATTTACGGCACTTAATTACGTGATTAACAAGTAATTAACACGATAATAAATAGTGTTTACAACACAACTTAATTAATTAGGCCTTTGGAGTGCCTAGGAACGTCTATCCGACTTTACTGTGCGCGAATGGTGATTTGCGGAGAAACATGCTAAACGTTAAGCGATAACGAAACGAAACCATACGAAATACTGAAAACGCCGACAAATACGGATTTTCTATGAGTATTTTATATTTATGAGTTAAATTTTTGTGAATTTATTGGGCTTCCGTGCGACACAAACGCAAACAGGAACTAAAAACGCGATAGCAGGAAACGCATCGGCAACGAAACGGAAGCGACGAAGGCACTTGTCACCTTCAGAACTTACATTTTACGCTATATTTAGCTCTGTAATGAAATTTTATTAGCTACAGTCGAAATCGGATCGAAAAACGGTTTAGAAACGACCTCTTGAGCAAATTTCGCAATTTTAACGCAACCGACGAACGAACACGTCAACCGACAACTTCCGACGCTATTTTACATATCCTTGATCCTAAAATTACATTGTACGACATTACACAACGTTCGGGGTGCAAAACGGGCTTTAGAAACGAGATCGGACTGTTCAAAATGCTAGAAACAAGCTTGTGGGCCTTGGGCCCAAGCCCACAAAACCCTCACTATATAAAGGATTTCACCCCCAAAATCTATCATTTTCACCTACACTTTCTCTCTCTAACCCTCATAATTCTCTCTACTCTCTCTCTCTAGAAACAAGTCCGGCGAGGATTCCGGCCGACTTCCGGCGGAGTTCCGGCGACCGACGATTTTTCCGGCGACTTTTCCGTCGGCCGTTTTCCGGCCACGAGTACACTTTTTTGACTATATCTGACGTTCCGGATCGTGTGGTGAGGTTAGTTTTAGCTAATTCTTAGCGGTTTGAGCTCTATGGCAACTCCGGTGAAATTCCGGTCAAATTCCGGCGAGTCCTTTTTGAACTTTTGACTTTGCAGATGCTTAGATCGGGACTTGAGGAGCATTTCTGCAAATTTTCAAGAAATTTTATTCTCTGGCGAAATTCCGACTTTTGACATGGTTTTGGCGAGGTTCCGGCCGTCCGTTTTCGACGAAAATTATATTTTTGGGCTCCTAGTGACCCGTAGAGTCCATACGAAACACTTTCATCTCGGGTGAAAATTTAAGTTCGGGACGCTCTCGGGCTCGGGTCAACGCGGTCAACAGGTCAAACACGGGTCAAGAGGCAGTTTTGGGTCATTTTTAGTGCCTCGGTTTAGTTTCGGGTCCGGTCAACCCTGGTCAACACGGGTCAAACGTGGTCAAAGCTGGTCAAACGTTGTCAAAGCTGGTCAAACTCAGTCAACTGCTCGTCAACGCAGTCAACTCAGTCAACACGAGGCTCGGTAAAATTTAAACGATGCGCATTTTGTTATATTATTTATATAATTACTAATTTGACGCGAAACCGAGCTCAAACCGACCCGACTAATGAAAACGACAAATATTATACGAGCGAACTACTAACTACTTGAACTCGTATCCAAACGTGTGTATACAAAATTTCATATAATAGCTAAAAAGCGAACCGACACATGACATAATAGCTATATATATGTTAGATTTTTTTACGGATAAAAGGGAATTGGCATTTTTGGAATATTTGATGGAAATGTTAATATTGCCGTTACATTAAATTGTAGAGTTTTGAAAATGTTGCGTTTTGGCAAATATCGACAACTTGACTTGTCGGGTTATCCTAAAAACAGAGGAAACTCTGCCCGTTTTTCGTTAAAATATATACATTATTTTAAAACCAAAGAAAACATATCCGAAATCCAAACATTTATTTTTTTCTAAAGTCAATATAAGTGTAAGTTCATTCTCGATTCTCGACGACACCTATAACTTAAAAACGAGGTTGTAACCTTTCAACGTATAAGACGACTATTCGGGAAACACGGGAATACATTATATGAGTTTATAACGTGTATTATTTTATACGAATATTTGATTACATAACCATTCGGGCCAACTAACACGATTTCATAAATATATTTATATTTATATATAAACATATATACTCTAAGTCACTCGGAAACTAATTTGTTTCCAAGAATTAGTATTTATCCCTGCTATTAGTGGGATTAAAGCAACCATTGATTGGTTATTACAAGTCAAGACGATAACACTTACCGTCGAATCGTTCGGTTAACGATTCGGTAGAGCTCGGTGACACGTAGTTTAGTTACCGCTTTTATTTAGAAACTTATAAGATATTCCGTGTTAGGAATATTGTAGAATGCACGCTAGCGAGTAAAGTCTTGGAAACGACATCACAAAGTCGTAATTAGCTAGCTTCGCACAAGGCAATTCAGGTGAGTTCATAACCCCACTTTTTACGGCTTTACATTTTTATAAATATTTTCGGGGTGGAAAGACATGCACGTTTTGCAAAAACATACAAAGTTTTGAACTAACGCAAAACTAGTATTTCTAAATCATATTATGAAGGGATTTCGAGGAACTCAAATGATTTACAAAGGTTTATACTAAACATACCGGTTTTTACAAAACAAATGCGTATTATCAAAAGGTGAATGATTTTCATGACTAGGGATGGGATCATCTGGTGATAATATTGAGGAAGGATCAGTTTTAGAGATTGAGGAAGGATTAGTCTTAGAGACTGAGTGAGGATCAGTCTTAGAGAATGAGGTAAAATACATGTACAATGATTACAGACACTTACAGACATTTTTATACATGGTATGGTTAGCTTAAGGAGGGTTTACTACTTAGATCATGTGAGTGGGTAGGCGCAACTTGAGGCCATTAATCCTCATTGTAGGACCGAGGGACAGTAGCGGTAGATCTCTCTGGGTGTAGCGAGCCCAGCCCCAGGCCCAGCAGAACGAACCTCGGGGTGACTTTGTGCCCGACGCATAAATCTGCTAGGTTTGAGTCTTCCTACTTGCACTTCACACATACCATTGGCTTTGCAAACCATTGGTGATCTCTTTTTTTTCCTTATTGCTACATACCAGGGACATATATACTTACAAAACTACTTGTTCATAAAAATTAAATACCATGTTTTATACAAAATTCAAAGCATAGGATTATGCGGGTATGGAGTCAAAGTCAGGGTGGGCATTGACGGTTATGTGAACATTACAAATACAAGACTTTACAAATACATGGTTTTTATGAACATAATGTGTTACAAACACAACGTTTCCATATAACTTGGCAAGGAAATGACTTTTGATTCGTTTTCTCAATACTATTTCAAAAACTGGTTATTCCAAAGATTTATTTCAAATCTTTCACAACTCAAAAGATTTATTTCAAATCTTTCAGAACTCAAAAGATTTATTTCAAATCTTTTACAAACAAACTATGGACTCGCTCAACTTTATGTTGACTTTTTCGCATGTTTCTTTCTCAGGTTACTTTTCAAACAATGGAACGGTTGGAATAGGAGAACCATTGGAGATACGAGTACTTAGGGACGTTCATTTTTCTAGAAGTCTTTGCGTATTTGCTTCCGCTGTGCAATGAAGATACCAGTCCAGTCACGCCAATGCTCTAATATTTCGGGGTGTGACAGATTGGTATCAGAGCTATAGGTTACAGCGAATAGGGTTTCTGTAAAGATACCTAGGCTCTAACCTCACTTTCCTCTGGGAACTTAGAATTTTAAAACCTGAATACATACAGAACGCATAGTACTCGAATATGGTCTCCAACCGTTGCCGAAAAACAAACAGTCAAGATTTTGTTTTCAAACATACGCTAAAGTGGTGTTTTACCCACGATACACAAACAGTCGCGTACAGTACACGAAACTCTGAGAGTTTAGGAGACATGCATGTAAGACCTTCAGAAACTTATGTTGAAGTTCATTAAAGGTCATCACGTAGGAACTGCAAATATTGACTCGGGCACATATTATTATCCATATTGTCTATGATATTTTGACTTCCCGAGCAGGCAGGCTACGTATAACGAACCACTAGCGCACGAGAATTCATGGAACTCAATTTCTACGTCAAACAGATGCCGGGGTACATCACCTTCTACGCGGCACACAACGCTAGTGCACAGGTATACGTGAAACTTAAGCTATACATCAACGGAGGTTGAAGTACGACACATACGACTATCGAGGCGAGGCCTTTGAGAAGGAACGATGACGCAAATTTAACAACGACGCTAGATCCCTGTCAGCAGGAGAACTAACGATCAGGAAACGACAACTTGTCACGCGATCCTGCAACGACACGAATCACGCCAGGGAGAAGACGATTGTCTCCGCATTCCCCCTACCTAACTAACGACGAATACGCTATGTTCGAGATTCCATGGTAATGTCACCTAACAATTGGTCGTCACACGAAACCCCAGGTAAAGTCCTCAAATTTCTTTTATTGAAATTTCGAATTTCACACTTACTGAGTAGATTTTCGTATCTCTACTCCTCTTAATGGTCATTGTATCACGATCATCTCTCTACAAGTTACATACATGGTTTTCGTTGCGACCATGCCGAAAGCTGTCTTGTTGGTACATGTATTTATTGTCGCCTAGCGCCGAAACCAGGTTCAATTGTTTGAACTTGTCCATTACACATATTCACTTCAGAGCATCATATGATGTATTGGGAGCATCATATTCAAATTTGTTTTAACAAGTGTTTCATTTGTTCCTAGTCGAAGTAAATTTGTTTGGCATTCGACTCCATTAAATTGTTTGTTGATTTCGACACCTTGTGGTGGTATTATCACTTATTTGAACCTTGCGCTAAACTCATTTACATATCTTATGCACGGATTTAATTATTCATTTATTGATTCAGATTAAATCCGCTTTGATTTATCACATTACAACAGTCTTAATACAATTGTGTGTTAAGACAATGGTACACAAATTCATCTCATATTCCGGTGTACCTCATAACGGTTCTTTCAACATCGATCGAATGCTTTGCGACATTCATTGCTTCTTCATCTTCGATCGAAAATATTATTTCTTTGATGTTCAAATTTCAATTGAAAATCCTATGATGTTTGTTTGGAACAAGCGTTCAGATTTATTTCGTTGAATCTTCATTTGACTTCAAACACTGTGAATTTGTTTGATCACCGCTATTATAGAGTTATTTAAATCACTACGACACCTTGTGGTGTCAGTACAAACTTGTAGCTTGGGCTAATTATATGATTGAGCGTTTCATGTAAAACAACAGGTGATACTTGTTCGATCACCGCTATATTCGAATTGCTTCATTCACTAAGACACCTTGTGGCGTCGGTATAACTTGCAGCTTGGGCTGATCACGATCGAGCGTTTCATGCAAACTATTTGAGATTGATGATTCTAAGTTCATCCAGTGGATATTATTGCTTCTAGAACTCATTCACAGGTTATAAACGTTCATATGGAATTCGATTGGTCGAAGTTCCTGTTCATTGTTGGATCCTTGTTAACTTAGTCGCATTGGTGACTGTATCATTACGTCTCGTTTCCTTTGACATCAATTACTGAGACACATTTCTTTTAAACCGTTGGGATTCCTATTGTGGAGGAATGTCATTAAATTCACATGACTCGAATAAGTCTTGTTTCGATTACGCGGTCATTCACTTTGTTATGATTCGGACTTACCTTCAAACAACACAATTCTGAGGGGATAACATAGTCTAAATTTCGAGGACGAAATTTTTGTAACAGGGGGAGAATGTGACAACCGGTGATTTACGGCACCTAATTACGTGATTAACAAGTAATTAACGCGATAATAAATAGTGTTTATAGCACAACTTAACTTAATTAGGCCTTTGGAGTGCCTAGGAACGTCTATCCGACTTTACAGTGCGCGAATGGTGATTTGCGGAGAAACATGCTAAACGTTAAGCGATAACGAAACGAAACCGTACGAAATACTGACAACGCCGACAAATACGGATTTTCTACGAGTATTTTATATTTATGAGTTAATTTTTTGTGAATTTATTGGGCTTCCATGCGACACAAACGCAAACAGGAACTAAAAACGCGATAGCAGGAAACGCATCGGCAACGAAACGGAAGCGACAGAGGCACTTGTCACCTTCAGAACTTACATTTTATGCTATATTTAGCTCTGTAATGAAATTTTAGTAGCTACAGTCGAAATCGGATCGAAAAACGGTTTAGAAACGACCTCTTGAGCAAATTTCGCGATTTTAACGCCACCGACGAACGAACACGTCAACCGTCAACTTCCGACGCTATTTTACATATCCTTGATCCTAAAATGACATTGTACGACATTACACGACGTTCGGGGTGCAAAACAGGCTTTAGAAACGAGATCGGACGGTTCAAAATGCTAGAAACAGGCTTGTGGGCCTTGGGCCCAAGCCCACAAAACCCTCACTATATAAAGGATTTCACCTGCAAAATCTATCATTTTCACCTACACTTTCTCTCTCTAACCCTCATAATTCTCTCTACTCTCTCTCTCTAGAAACAAGTCCGACGAGGATTCCGGCGGAGTTCCGGCGACCGACGATTTTTCCGGCGACTTTTTCGGCGGTCGTTTTCCGGCCAAGAGTACACTTTTTCGACTATATCTGACGTTCCGGATCGCGTGGTGAGGTTAGTTTTAGCTAAGTCTTAGCGGTTTGAGCTCTATGGCAACTCCGGTGAAATTCCGGTCAAATTCCGGCGAGTCCGTTTTGAACTTTTGACTTTGCAGATGCTTAGATCGGGACTTGAGGAGCATTTCTGCAAATTTTCAAGAAATTTTATTCTCCGACGAAATTCCGACTTTTGACATGGTTTTGGCGAGGTTCCGGCCGTCCGTTTTTGACGAAAATTATATTTTTGGGCTCCTAGTGACCCGTAGAGTCCATACGAAACACTTTCGTCTCGGGTGAAAATTTAAGTTCGGGATGCTCTCGGGCTCGGGTCAACGCGGTCAATAGGTCAAACACGGGTCAAGAGGCAGTTTTGGGTCATTTTTAGTGCCTCGGTTCAGTTTCGGGTCCGGTCAACCCTGGTCAACACGGGTCAAACGTGGTCAAAGATGGTCAAACGTGGTCAAAGCTGGTCAAACTCAGTCAACTGCTGGTCAACGCAGTCAACTCAGTCAACACGAGGCTCGGTAAAATTTAAACGATGCGAATTTTGTTATATTATTTATATAAATACTAATTTAACGCGAAACCGAGCTCGAACCGACCCGACTAATGAAAACGACAAATATTATACGAGCGAACTACTAACTACTTGAACTCGTATCCAAACGTGTGTATACAAAATTTCATATAATAGCTAAAAAGCGAACCGACACGTGACATAATAGCTATATATATGTTAGATTTTTTTACGGATAAAAGGGAATTGGCATTTTTGGAATATTTAATGGAAATATTAATATTGCCGTTACATTAAATTGTAGAGTTTTGAAAATGTTGCGTTTTGGCAAATATCGACAACTTGACTTGTCGGGTTATCCTAAAAACAGAGGAAACTCTGCCCGTTTTTCGTTAAAATATATACATTATTTTAAAACCAAAGAAAACATATCCGAAATCCAAACATTTATTTTTTTTCTAAAGTCAATATAAGTGTACGTTCATTCTCGATTCTCGACGACACCTATAACTTACAAACGAGGTTGTAACCTTTCAACGTATAAGACGACTATTCGGGAAACACGGGAATACATTATATGAGTTTATAACGTGTATTATTTTATACGAATATTTGATTACATACACGTACGACCATTCGGGCCAACTAACACGATTTCATAAATATATTTATATTTATATATAAACATATATACTCTAAGTCACTCGGAAACTAATTTGTTTCCAAGAATTAGTATTTATCCTTGCTATTAGTGGGATTAAAGCAACCATTGATTGGTTATTACAAGTCAAGACGATAACACTAACCGTCAAATCATTCGGTTAACGATTCGGTAGAGCTCGGTGACACGTAGTTTAGTTACCGCTTTTATTTATAAACTTATAAGATATTCCGTGTTAGGAATATTGTAGAATGCACGCTAGCGAGTAAAGTCTTGGAAACGACATCACAAAGTCGTAATTAGCTAGCTTCGCACAAGGCAATTCAGGTGAGTTCAAAACCCCACTTTTTACGGCTTTACATTTTTATAAATGTTTTCGGGGTGGAAAGACATGCACGTTTTGCAAAAACATACAAAGTTTTGAACTAACGCAAAACTCGTATTTCTAAATCATATTACGAAGGGATTTCGAGGAACTCAAATGATTTACGAAAGGTTTATACTAAACATACCGGTTTTTACAAAACAAATGCGTATTATAGAAAGGTGAATGATTTTCATGACTAGGGATGGGATCATCTGGTGATAATATTGAGGAAGGATCAGTTTTAGAGATCGAGGAAGGATCAGTCTTAGAGACTGAGGGAGGATCAGTCTTAGAGACTGGGGTAAAATACATGTACAATGATTACAGACACTTACAGACATTTTTATACATGGTATGGTTAGCTTAAGGAGGGTTTACTACTTAGATCATGTGAGTGGGTAGGCGCAACTTGAGGCCATTAATCCTCATTATAGGACCGAGGGACAGTAGCGGTAGATCTATCTGGGTGTAGCGAGCCCAGCCCCAGGCCCAGCAGAACGGACCTCGGGGTGACTTTGTGCCCGACGCATAAATCTGCTAGGTTTGAGTCTTCCTACTTGCACTTCACACATACCATTGGCTTTGCAAACCATTAGTGATCTCTTTTTTTTTTCCTTATTGCTACATACCAGGGACATATATACTTACAAAACTACTTGTTCATACAAATTAAATACCATGTTTTATACAAAATTCAAAGCATAGGATTATGCGGGTATGGAGTCAAAGTCAGGGTGGGCATTGACGGTTATGCGAACATTACAAATACAAGACTTTACAAATACATGGTTTTTATGAACATAATGTGTTACAAACACAACGTTTCCATCTAACTTGGCAAGAAAATGACTTTTGATTCGTTTTCTCAATACTATTTCAAAACCCGGTTATTCCAAAGATTTATTTCAAATCTTTCACAACTCAAAAGATTTATTTCAAATCTTTCAGAACTCAAAAGATTTATTTCAAATCTTTTACAAACAAACTATGGACTCGCTCAACTTTATGTTGACTTTTTCGCATGTTTCTTTCTCAGGTTACTTTTCAAACAATGGAACGGTTGGAATAGGAGAACCATTGGAGATACGAGTACTTAGGGGCGTTCATTTTTCTAGAAGTCTTTGCTTATTTGCTTCCGCTGTGCAATGAAGATACCAGTCCAGTCACGCCAATGCTCTGATATTTCAGGGTGTGACAGTGGCATCCGCATCTTTACACACACAGGGAGTGCAGCACCACTCACACGACACCGACCCTGACATGGCGTCATCAGCTGCACCTGCACCCGCACACAGCTTTGAGTTTGATCACGATGTTGAGGATGATCCTGTTTTTCCACCTGGTTTTGATCCTGACCAGGATATTGAGTTCATTCACTTAGACCAGCCCCTAGAGGATCCTGTAGCCCCTATCGATCCTTTGTTTGATGATCCCGCTGATTTTGATATGGATTTGGTTGACCCGGAGCCTGTCGTAGCCCCTAAGCCAGGCGTCGCTCCTGATCCCGCACTAGAGCATGACCCTGTTCATGCTGATGCACTTGCTGTTTCTCCTTTTGTTGATGACATACCTGTTGACGATCACCCCGTTGTTGCTCCACCGTTGGTGGATGATCATGTTGCTAACGCTCATGTTGATGCTCCACTTCTGTTAGAGGATCCTGTTGTTGCACCACTTCCTGATCCAGTGTCGGTGCTGTTCGACCGTGCACCTTTGGCGACCCATATTGATCCACGATACGCTCACACCCGCAACGGGTGGATAGATGATTATGATGATTACCCACCTTTCGTGATACCAGTTACACCACCTGTAGCCCCCGTTTCAGACCCTGTGTCAGCTCCCATTGATGTTCCTTTGCTTCCCACAAACACCACAGATGCTCACCGCATAGATCTTCAGATCACCTATCTCCAGATTTCTCATCCTACTGTTATTCCCACTGTTGCACCATTTACTGTACCATCCTTCACTCCATCTAGTGAGCCATTCCTCTGGACTACGCCCCCCATTATGCCACCATCTGACCCGTACCACCCATACCACGTTGGGTCTTCTACCGAGGATATTCTCACGTCTTTCATGATACAGCAGGAGGCGCTAACCCGTCGCGTACACGAGCTGGAGAGAGCTCAGCGACCACCGTGTCATTGTCAGACCCCACCTGCAGTATCACACCCTCCGCGCCCACTTTCACCTGATTCTGCCGCTCTCTTTTGGACTCTCGAGCAGCAGATAGCATACTTGTTGCGCGCTCATCATGCTATGGAGGAGGACTGGCTTCATATGCGTCGTTTACTCTTTTCTCATTTTCCCCTCCTCCACCTCCATCAGCTTATGCCTTTTTTATTCGACACAGGTAGACTTTTGGTGAGACGACCGCGATTGTGCAGACTACACAGCTTTTGGAGACCGCATTTTGATGATTGTGACTTTTGATGATTTGTATATTTGTTGCTGTTGTCACTGACTAGATAGTTTGGACTAGGGCGATGTGGCCCTTAGTCACTGATGATGTATGATATAGTTATGAACTTGTAAACCTCACATTGTGGTCTCGATTTATGACAGCGCAATCGCAGTATTCTCATTATATGTGAGGTTGGGTTGACTATTGATATTTTATAACATGAGATGCTATATGCTTGGTTAAATTGTAACATGAGATGTTATGTGTTTGAATGATATTACGTACGTATGTTGTTTACTTACTATGACCTGACCAACACGATCATCTTTTAGAAGATGCCACCAAGACGTGAGATGCGTATGCCTACCAGCGAGGCAGAACTCCAAGGAATCATTGCTGCCGCCATAGTGCAGTACGCAGCCTCACAAGGAGGAACCAGCGGGAGCAATTCGAACAATAACGGCAATAACAATCCACCACATGGTAATGATTAAGTCGTTTGAGGCATATTACAATACATTTGGATATTATAGCACATCCGCTAATACCATCTGTATATTCTAACGTATGTGCAGGATGCACTTACAAGCAGTTCCTAGACTGCAAGCCTGTGAATTTCGATGGCACCGGAGGTGCTGTTGTGTTCGTGAGATGGGCTGAGAAAATAGACTCTGTCTTAAGAATGAGCAAATGTGCTCCAGATCAACAAGTGAATTACATCTCAGGGCTATTTCTGGATGGAGCCCTATCATGGTGGAACTTACAAGTGCAAACTTTAGGAGAAGCTGCTGCTTACGCGTTGACATGGGCTGAGTTAAAAGAGTTGATGTGAAGGAAGTATTGTTCTCGTGCTGAGATACAAAGGTTGGAGACTGAATTCTGGCATTTAAGGATGGATGGTCCCAAGATCGCAGAATATGTTCAAAGATTTCTTGATTTATCCCACGTTGTGCCGTACATGGTGACACCAGAGTTCAAATGGATCGAGAGATTTATCTGGGGATTGGCACCCCAAATTATGAGTATGGTTACCACATCCAAGCCCGCGACGATCACAGAAGCCATCGACCTAAGTGTGGCGCTCACTGAAGAGGCCATTAGGTTGAACAAATTCTCCATCTCTGAACCAAAGAAGAAAGAAACACATGCTGAACCGTCTGGTGAAAACAAGCGAAAGTTTTCAAACTTCAAGCAAGGAACCAGCCATGTAAGCAAGAAGGGCAAGTCAAGCACTCCGGTCCAAGCTGCAACCGGTGTTGAGAAGAAAGGGAAAGGTTATATGGGTACACAGCCCAAGTGTAACACCTGTCAGCGTCATCATTCTGGCCGGTGTGGGCCAAAAATATGTGAAGCTTGTGGGAAGGTAGGCCACTTGAAGGATAATTGCTGGGCTAGTGCTGGCTGGGGTGGCCAAGGAGGTTTTGGTAATAGAAACAACAAACGTGGTGGTAATGTAAACCGCCCACAAGGAAACAACGGAGGAAATGGGAACCGTGGAAACGTTGCGAATCAAGCCGGTAGTGGGAATCGCAACCAAAACAACACTCAAGCTGGGAACGGAGGTGGTAATGGGCAAAGACTGGGCTGTTTTACCTGTGGTGACATTGGACATTTTAAGAAGGAATGCCCAAATTTGAACCAAGCACGGGGAAGAGTCTTTAACATTGGTGCAAGGGAAGCGCGCCAGGATCCGAACGTTGTCACCGGTACGTTCCCTATAAACCAACGTTTTGCATCTATTCTTTTTGATACTGGTTCTGATTATAGTTTCGGGTCGTTAGAATTTAAGAATATACTTGGATTGACCGCTATTAAGTTGGACGTTCCATACTCGATTGAATTGGCGAATGGGAAACTAGTTGAAATGGGTGAAGTTATAAGAGGATGCGTGATTGAATTGGGAGGACACGAATTTACGCTAGACCTGCTACCTGTCAAGTTGGGAAGCTTTGATGTGGTAGTGGGAATGGATTGGTTGTCCAGCAACAAGGCCGAGATTTTTTGCCATGAGAAGACCATCCGCATCCCTATGACGGATGAAGAAACAATCATAGTGCACGGAGAGAAGAAGGATACACCGCTGAAGATTATTAGCTGTCTAAAAGCTAGAAAGTGCTTGAAGAAGGTATGTGTTGCATTCTTGGCACACATCGTGGATAAGGAAGCTGCTGAACCGAAGATCGAAGACATTCCAGTCGTCAAGGAATATCCGGAAGTCCTTCCAGAAGACTTGCCAGGATTACCGCCTCAAAGGCAAGTTGAGTTCCACATTGACTTGGTTCCAGGCGCCACGCCTGTAGGCAAGGCACCCTACAGACTTGCGCCTTCAGAGATGCAGGAGTTGTCGACACAACTCCAGGAGCTTTTGGACAAAGGATTCATCAGACCAAGCTTCTCACCTTGGGGAGCTCCGGTTCTATTTGTTAAAAAGAAGGACAGTAGTTTCCGTATGTGCATAGACTATCGTGAACTTAATAAGTTGACCATCAAGAATAGATATCCTTTACCGAGAATCGACGATCTATTTGACCAGTTGCAAGGCTCAAGCTTTTATTCAAAGATCGATCTTCGATCCGGATACCATCAACTTAGGATACAGGAGGAAAGTATCCTGAAGACGGCCTTTAGGACTCGTTATGGACACTACGAGTTCCTAGTTATGCCATTTGGGTTGACGAACGCACCTGCAGTTTTCATGGACCTAATGAACCGAGTCTGCAAGCCGTACTTGGACAAGTTTGTGATCGTATTTATTGACGATATTCTGATCTACTCGAAGACAAAGGACGAGCACGAACAACACTTAAGAGCTATTCTAGAGCTACTTAAGAAGGAGAAATTATACGCCAAGTTCTCGAAGTGTGAGTTCTGGCTACGCGAAGTCCAGTTTCTTGGACATGTGGTTAATGGAAATGGAATCCATGTTGATCCCACAAAGATCGAGGCGGTCAAGAGTTGGGAGACTCCAAAGATGCCAACCGAGATTCGACAGTTCTTAGGCTTGGCTGGCTATTATCGAAGATTCATTGAGGATTTTTCTAAAATTGCTCAACCTCTGACCGCGCTCACGCAGAAAGACAAGAAGTTTGATTGGAGTGACAAACAAGAAGAAGCGTTTCAGTTGTTGAAGAACAAGCTTTGTGACGCACCGATCTTATCGCTACCCGAAGGAACGAATGACTTCGTGGTATATTGTGACGCCTCGCGTCAAGGTTTGGGTTGCGTGCTGATGCAACGCCAGAAGGTTATAGCCTATGCGTCGCGCCAGTTGAAGGTACATGAGAAAAAGTATACCACGCATGACTTAGAGCTAGGCGCAGTGGTATTTGCGTTGAAAATATGGCGACATTATTTGTAGGGTACGCGATGTACAATCTTCACTGATCACAAGAGCTTACAACACATATTTGATCAGAAGGAACTAAACATGAGGCAGAGACGCTGGGTAGAGCTGTTGAATGATTATGATTGCGAGATCAAGTATCATCCAGGGAAAGCAAATGTGGTCGCTGATGCCCTGAGTCAAAAAGAAAGGATCAAGCCCATAAGGGTTAGGGCTTTGGAGATGATTGTACAGACAGACCTCTCTCTGCGCATTCGTGCCGCCCAGAGAGAAGCTTTGAAAGAAAGGAATATTGAAGAGGAATATCTCCGTGGGATGGAGAAGCAGTTGATGCGAAACGAGGAAGGGACTTTATGCTTCATGAAACGGATTTGGGTTCCTCTGTTTGGTGGTTTGAGAAAGGTTATTTTTGATGAAGCTCACAAATCACGGTACTCAATTCATCCCGGTGCGGATAAGATGTACCAAGATCTTAAGGAGTATTATTGGTGGCCTAGGATGAAAGGCGATGTTGCTGTTTATGTTAGCAAGTGTTTAACGTGCGCCAAGGTGAAATCTGAATACCAGAAGCCTTTAGGACTTCTGCAACAACCTGAGATTCCCAAGTGGAAATGGGAACAGATTTCAATGGATTTCGTTACGAAATTGCCAAAGACGCCCAGAGGCCATGACATGATTTGGGTGATAGTAGACCGCCTAACAAAGTCCGCACACTTCTTGCCGATCAAAGAAAAAGACAACACGAGTAAACTTGCGGAAATACACATGAGAGAGATTGTTGCACGTCATGGGGTGCCTCTCTCGATTATCTCTGACAGAGATGGGAGATTTGTATCAAGGATTTGGCAATCCTTCCAAGAAGCTTTTGGCTCACAGTTGAATCTGAGCACTGCGTTTCACCCGCAAACTGATGGCCAAAGTGAAAGAACTATTCAGACATTGGAGGATATGCTGAGAGCATGTGTAATGGATCTAGGTGGTAGCTGGGATAATCACTTACAATTGGTCGAATTTTCATACAACAACAGCTACCACACAAGCATTGGAGCCGCACCATTTGAAGCGCTTTATGGACGCAAATGTCGATCACCCTTATGCTGGGCTGATGCAGGCGATAGACAACTTGTTGGTCCTGAAATAGTCCAAGAGACAACAGACAAGATTGCACAAATTTGAAAGCGCATCGAGGCGGCTCGCGACCGACAGAAAGCCTATGCAAATCCAAAGAGGAAACCTTTGGAATTTCAAGTTGGGGATATGGTGTTATTGAAAGTTTCACCCTGGAAGGGTGTGGCACACTTTGGAAAGCGTGGGAAGCTGAATCCGCGTTACATTGGCCCTTTCAGAATCCTGCAAAGGATTGGGCTTGTAGCCTACAAATTGGACCTACCTGCTGAACTCAATGGTGTTCACGATACATTCCATGTATCAAATTTGAGGAAGAGTCCATCACAAGAGACAGTGATCATTCCTGCTGACGAAGTTCATATCGACGACACACTCCACTTTACCGAAGAACCCGCCGAGGTTACGGATTGGAAAGTTAACAAAACACGCAGGAGTAGTGTTAAGCTCATCAAAGTTCGATGGAATGCAAGTCATGGACCTGAATTCACGTGGGAACGTGAGGATCGTATGATGGAGAAATACCCCCACTTATTTCCTAAGACCCCTGCAACTAGAAGCAGAGTCTAAAATTTCGGGACGGAATTTATTTAACGGGGGGAGAATGTGACAACCCTCACCAAATCAGGTATCCGTACGAATTAGTTAATATTTGATTAATGCTTAATTACTGTGCTTGCTTACAATTGTGGTTAAACTGCTTCTTGACTTCTTGATACATACATACTCATGCATCACATTTATACTGTCACTCTATTATTTACACACAAACATTAGTGACAACCTTGATGCACAAAAGGACAGTGAGCACACTATACGGATAACCCAGTAAACATGCTGACATTGCCAGCACTAGACAGATATTGTCTCTAAGGCCAGTACGAGCTAGGAATAGATTACTACACTAGTTGGGAGTGTAGGGAGGTGAGGATTACATAACTGCGTCACTAGGTGATAGTTATAGTGACCGGATGTGCCTAAAACATGTGATAATTACAAAATTCTGCACTTTATCACAAAATTCAGCATTTAACATAACTAGTGAGGTGCAAAAACTTGGTAAAATAATGTTAGACACTTTCCAAAGTGTCGGGAATTTATTGTGTCACTAAAAACACTATAAAAACGCTTTAAAGCTTTGCTTGACACTTTAACGGATCAATATCCAACCGAACAACCGGACTTTACCCGGAACATAAAAATATTGACAATGACATTGTTTACACTTTTCTGAGCTAGTTAGGGTCCCCGAACACCCTAACACCCGTTATATTACATAACACACTAATAACCTATTTAAATCTCTAAACTAAACAAACTAATCCCTAACTATACAATCAAAATCCAACTATAACCCCCCCCTCATCCGATCGGTTCCCCATGTGGGACAAACACCACTCATTTCTTTGATTACTTTATTAAGTGTGTCTAATATCTTAATGACACTTTACATGTTGGTTAAACACACAAGTTGGTCCATAAATAAGCTTAAGGGATAAGAACTTTCCTTCACTTCCACACTTCACAAATTGCTCTCTCTCTCTCTCCCTTTTGCCTTGTGTTCGGCCGAGAGCACACACACACCCACCACCACCGTCAAGTGTTGATCTAGCTATTCCACATACATCCCAAGGTGCAAGGTGACATACGAGGAGACCCGGTTCTTTCGGAAACTCAAGGACCCCTCTACATTGCTTTTATCCACCTTGTTTACGCTTTGATTCTTCCCTAGCCTCGAGCTAGTTGTAAGTGCTTCTAAACACTCCCTTGTTCTTGTTTAAGGTGGTTAATAAGAGATTTAACGGTTAAAACTCAAGAACACACAAGATCAAAACTAAAAGTCTTGAAAGAATGATAAATAAGTTGGTTAAAGAATAACTAGTGGTGTAAATCTTATGAAACTTGTTTAGTTGTGATTATTTTATGTTGTTTGATGCTAGTAGTGGGATAGATCATCATCTAACCATGCTAGATCATGTTCATGGAACATGAACTAGTAGTTTGTTAAGTGTGAAAGTTACAAGATGATGAACTCTTCCACTAACAAAACATGAACTTGTGTAAAAGTGATTTTTCTTGTAAAATAGAGTTCTAAACTAGTAGATCTGTTAGTGCATTACGTCTATTGACTTCGTCTTGTATCATTTAACGTAATAGAATTGGTTAGAATAACCAGTGCACGAGGTTCGAGAGTCGAAGGTTAGTGATTAAACAAGAGGTTTCGCTCATATGGACATTGTCCATAAAAGCGAAACCATAAGCAACAAGTTTCGCTTATATGGACATGTCCATATAAGCTAAACCTCCACCCTATAAATAGTGCACATGTTTGTTCATTTGGCACGGATCCAGAAATTGTAACGAAGTGCTGCCAAAGTCTGTTCAGGTTGTAATCTTTGTTAAAATCAATATAAGCAACAGATCTTAAAGTATCAAGCTGTTTTCGAGTCCAGTTCTCTGATTCTGCCTTTGAACCGGACATAAAGCTCTTTTGATCGACTCAGTCGGGTCAAACAACGATCCAACAAGTGGTATCAGAGCTCAGGAAGAAGAGTTTAGCTTGATATCATTCTTATTCTGACTTCTACACCTTCTTTCATCATTTCAGAAAGTTTTATCGGTCAAAACCGGCTCAAAATTTCACAGATTGTAGATAATTGGTCATAGATAAATCCTGGAAAGTTTCATACTGAAATTCGGATTAAAAATGGACTAAAAGTGGTTCGGACTAGGTTTCGCTTTTACGGACAATGAGTAATTTCGCTTTTGTGAACACATTGTTTCGCTCTTATGAACACAAATTATCCCTGGTCTCGCTTTTTTGTCAACTTGGTTTCGCTTTTGTGACATAATTCATTGAGGTTTCGCTCCAAAGGCACTTAATTTCGCTCATATGTCAATATAGTTTCGCTTTTGTGGCATAATACATAGAGGTTTCGCTCCTGAGGCAAAGTATTTGAGGTTTCGCTCATAAAGAACTATCAGATTTCGCTTTTAAGGACATCTGGGTTTCGCTCTTAAGTACATTGTAACCTAGTTTCGCTCTTGTGTCATATCAATTGGTGATTTCGCTCAAAGGGACAACCAAAGTCTGATTTCGCTCTAGTGTGTCAAAGATTGATTTCGCTTCAAGGGTCCTTAAGTGATTTCGCTTCAAGTGTTACAATCTGATTTCGCTCAAGAGTCTTATTTTGCTCGAAAGTGAACTTTTTCGTGTTTACATCATGGCTGAGGAATTCTACAACACGTTTTTCAACGCATTCACATCCGAATCGTCCGAGATTGCAAATGTTACACCGAAAACCATCACTAAGGCGATCAATGAAAACATCAAGCATGATAACTTTTACGGAACTCACTCAAAGCCACCAACTCTAGAAAGCATTGAAGATTATACCTAGTGGAAAGAACGTTTCATCAACTGGGCAAAAGCGTATGCTCATGAAAGCTGGTTCTGCCTGGAGTATGGATATGAAAAACCTAAAGATGATAAAGGCGAAGATCTTGTATTCAAGAAGTTTTCCAGAGAAGATAAATCTAAATTCGGAGCTGAACAGAGAATGATAGCATTGATCCAGTCAGCAATCAGAAATGATATTTTTGCATTACTAAAACATGATGGGTCATCTAAATCTGTTTGGGAAGCTTTACGAATTAAAGCTGAGGGGGGTAAACAGATTAAAAAGAATAAAATCGCTTTATTAAAAAAAGAATTTGATCTGTTTGATAATATTAAAGGAGAGACAGTGAGGCAAATGATTGAGAGGTTTTGCCATTTAAAACTTGAACTCGAGAGATTTGAGATAGTGAAAACAAGAGAGGAACTTATAGATAAAGTGATTGAAGTGTTACCACGAGCTGATCAGTGGCAAACGTTTGTTTTTATTTTGAAAAATGATGCTTTGTATGATACAATTACTCTTGATGCTTTGTTTGAAAAGATTGAAAGTCATGATCTGGAGCTACAAAAGCAAAACAAGATGACTGATTCGTCACATCAACAAAACGTTGGCTTGTACTACAAAGGCAATGTGCCTTCTGATAAAGGCATTGGTTCACGAAAAACAACATTTAGTGGTGAAAAGATGAAAGAACCACCAACAACGTCAACAAGTCATCATTTTGGATATCATTCATCTTCAAAGACAAATTCTGATGAATCTGAAGAAATTATGTGCAACATTGCTCTTAAACTGAAGAATTCTCCTGCAATGAGCATAAATGCAGCTAAGCAACAAATGAGTTTCCTTGCATCTGTTCTGGAGTCATATGAAGGTCTTGTAGCTGGCAAAATTGGAAACTCCGAATTGACAAAAGAAGATTACGACCAGATTGATCCGGAAGAGATGGAGCTCATTGACATCCGTTGGTGTTTAGCTAGTTGTATTCAAAGAGCTCAGAGGTATATGGAGATTACCGGAAAACAATCTCTTGGAGGTGTGTCAACAAAGCTTGGATTCGACAAATCCAAAGTGACCTGCTTCAAATGCAAGCAAAAGGGTCATTTCAAAAGAGAATGCAGAAACTCTGAAGGAAATGAACGTCCTTTCAACGATGACTATTATCGAAAGGCGATTTACCATCGAAGCAGAGAAGAACCAAAGTTGATTGAAGATAAGCCGAAAGAGAAATCAAGAGCTTATGCTGTTATTTACAAAGATGAAGGTTATGATTGGTCTGAAGTTTGTCCAGAAGAAGATCGTTTAGAGAATGTTCGTAAAACAGCTCATGGGAGAGCTATGACAGAAGAAAGAAAGTTTGCTTTTGTTGCTGAAATTCAAGATGAAAACAAAGACAAAGATACTACTGAAGTCCATGAAGAAAAAGTTGAGATCATAGAAAAAACTCGAGAAGAAATCTTGAGTGAGAAGACTTACAGAGAAAGAAACGTGGTCTACAACAGAATGGAGGATATGCAAGAGGAGTATGAGATGGCTGTCAGTAGCAGAAGATGGGATAAAAAGAGAGAATGTTATTATAACAGAGAAGGAGAACCGGTTGTTCCCAAGAAAGACATAATCTTCGATGATGTTCTTCTCAAAGTCCCGTTGAGAGCTGAATACTATAGATATGTATTGAAAGATGACACATACGCTAAAGATTTGAAAAGGAGATCAGATATGCTATGTTATGTTATCGTGTCTGAGAAAAAGGGATGAGGAGAGAATGAAGAAGAATGTTGAAGAAATGGTGAACAATCTGAAGAAAGCTGCTGAAGAGGTTAAAGCAGAAACTGTTGAAGTTGAAGCTGTGAAGGAAATCAAAAGTGAAAAAGTTGTTGTGAATGAAGAGGTTGAGAAAGCTGTTACTGAAGAACAGCAGATTGAAGAAGAGGTGAAGAAAGAAGAAAAAGAAGAAAAGAATGAGAATGAGGAAGCTGATAATGTTGGTGATGAAGTCGGTGTTGAAGAAAAGCAGAATGTTGCTGAGCAGACAGAGGTTGCTGAAAACACCGAAGTGCCAATCACTGAGGTAAATTCTGATTCTGAAAACTTGAAACTGATTGATCAGTGCAAGAAATGCATGGAACCGTGCAGAGCTTGTACTGAAAAAGATGAGCAATTCAGAACAAGAGATCTTGAATTCACAAAAATAGAAAACATTTTCAAAGAAAAATGCAAAGAGATGTTAGAAAAAGAAAAGGTTTTTAAAGAAAATGATGAAAAACTTTCAAAAAAATGTAACAAATTAGAGAAAGAAAATGAAGTTTTGAGAGAAAATGTTTTGAAAATAACAAATGAATGTGAACAAAAAGAAATTGCTTGTCAAGAAATGAAAAAGGAATATGACTCAATGAAATTATCATATCACATTACAAAAGTGTCATATGATAAAGTAAAAGACGAAATGAAATATGCTCAATCAAGAATGAATTATCTTTCTGAAACAACCAAAGAACTTAAACGAATGTATGCTATAAAACTAGATGTTGTTAATTCCTATATTGAGGATGTTGCTAAGTTGAAGCGACAGATTGCTGATTTAGAACAGGATAACAACAAGTTAAAAAGTTACCATGTGTCGTCATATGTGCTTGAAAGAATTTTCAATATAAAACCGGGTGATGGTGAGTCTGAGCAGAACAAGAAAGGCATTGGCTCAGAGTTTCATCAAGTTCCACCACCGGGAAAATTTGCATTTTATGATGAGGAAAAGGTCGAAAAAGCTTTCAACATGGTAGATAAATTGCCAGACAACATTGACATAACCTATTCCAAATCTGATGATTCTCATGATTCAGAGGTGGTAGGTAAAGTCGTTGAAAGTGTGTTGAAAGAAGAGTCGGTTGATACAGGTAAATCTGAATCACAGGATGAAGATGAAGGAAATCTTCATGATGGATATCTGAAAAACATAAAATCCGAGAAAAATTTGAATGATGATTCAAAAGGATTGGTTTATACCATGATTGGATCAGACAAATTGTTCTTAGATGTTGTATTCCCGATTCAGAATGTGATTTCAGAAAAGGTTGATAAAGTTTTCAAAATGGTTGAGATTGAGAAGTCTGAGATTTCAAAGTTTGTTGGTAAGAGTTATAAAGGTTCGTATAACAAACCTGGTTACAAGAAGAAAAACATGAAGGCTGGGTTGGGTTATAAGAAGAAACAGAATCGAAACAAAAATGAAATTCCGAATTTTCAAGCTAAAATGAGTTTTATTCAAGGAAACAGTTTAGCAGAAGAAAAAGAACTCAAATTGAGACAGTCTAATGATGAGTTCTTTGCTAAAAAGAAAAAGCAACAACCACAGATCAAAGATGTGTCCATGAGAACATGTTTCAAATGTGATCAAAAAGGACAACTTGCACGCAAGTGTCCAAATCTAAAACCTGTGGATGTTGACAAAAAGAAGATTGATGCTGAGAAACAAAAATCTGAGAATGTGAGACAGAGGTCAACCAGATTTGATTCAAAACAAACTTGGAGGTACAACACAAACAAGTTTGTTTCGAACCAAACTTGGAAGTCAAACCCATATAGGTTTGATTCTAGACAGACCTGGAATTCTCACACACCCAGAGTCAGAAAAACTCAAAGTTGGAAAACAACTGTTGATATGACAAAACCCCAAGAGTTTTGGAAACCAAAAAATGTTGTTCAAAATCAAAGTGTTCAAAAAGATTCACATTTTTACAAACGAGGAACACCAAAAGGTCAAACATGGAGTGTTAAGAAACATGTTGAATTGGTAAAAGATGAGAAAGTTGAAGTTAAAATTGAGAAAGTTTTTGTGAAAAATGACAAAGAATTTCCAGCATTGAATGAAAATTATTGTGTTGAAATGCCTAAGGTTCAACAAACCTGGGCTAAATTGTTCATGTAATCAAGTAGTCTGAATGTGCAGGTGCTCAACAAATTCAAAGATTGTGAGAATGGAGGTTGGAGCAGCCTGGCACAACGAGGAGAGGAGGCTGCTGGATCCTGTGTTGGTTGAAGCAGGAAGTTTATTTTCATTCTGTACATAAATAAATAATATTTTCAAAAATCCGAAAAATTGAAAAATTTGAAAAACCAAAAATATGTTTGTTTTTAATTTTTCTCAAATATTCAAAAATACAAAAATATGTGTTGATTGAATATGCCGAAACCCTCATGGCTGAACAAACATGATTAATTTCACAAGATTGAAAAACGGTTTTCAAACTGTAAAATATCAATGTGTTGTAAATCATGGGGGTATGTATATTTTCTGCATATCAGAGCACTTTAAGCAGAAAATGGATGGCGAGACAAAGCTATCAGTATTGTGTTGTCAAATTTTTAATGATTTTGCATTTTAGGGGGAAATATATTGTTGTTAGAAAATACAAAAACATTTGAAAAATTTGAAAAAGTCAAAAACATGATAAAATTCAAAAATTGAGTTTTTGCGTAAAAAGTGGAAATGATAGTACATCAGTAGACTATCATAGTATGCTAAAGAATTGGAAAGTTTAAATGTGTTAAACGATCTCACTGTGGATGTGTCGGTAGGTTTTTGCACATTTAGTAAACTTTTTCGGGATATAAACCTAAATTCAAACTTACTTATTTCGTGGGGAACACTACTTGGATATATAGGTAACCCCTGAAATCTCGTTTGAAAGGTCCCTCTTTCTGAGATACTAGGTCTTTATGCTTAGTGATATCTGGGGTATTATCCCGGGACTTCTGATTTTGCGGAAGCAATGGCCTAGTCCCCGGAGAATACTTTCCGCATTGCTTGAAACATAGCGCATCCCTCAGCTAAAAAATGATGAAACATTGAAAAATGCTAATCATGGCTGTTGTAAAAAAGATCCTCTAAAGGGGACACACCCAAAGTCGAACCGTCATCTCTCTGCTGAACGGAAGTTCTGACCTGAGCTCTCACGGTTTCGTACTATAATTTATTCCCCTTACAGATATCATCTAGGTATACTCACCTATAAGACTGAATATTGGGATCTGGATACGGGAGTATATTCAAGAGGTGGGACACATGAATGAGTTTAAGATCTTAATTCACCGAATTCGTATCCTGAATCAGTTGAAGTTTGTGTGAAAATTTAAGTGGATCAGTATATCGACAATCTAAGTGAATTGTTTAATTCTTAAAGTGTTATTAAGCTCAACGGTACTTGTGATTTGTCAAAAACTGATATGATCCTCTGACGCATACTCAAACAAAAATATTGTCTGTAAATATGTCTGTACATATTTCTTTACTGCTTTATATTTTCAGAAAATACAAAAAGATTTTGATTTCTGCTTTATTTTCGACAACCGATATCTGAAATGCTGAGTTTCAAAATCTAAGTAAGCTGATTGTGTTTCTGAAAATAAAACAAGTTCATTAATTTGATACTTGAATTAAAATCAAAAATTTCAAAAACAGTTTGTGATATCTCCACGATCATTAATTTGGACTTGGATGATAAACTGTGAGGGAGTTGGATTCTTTAATGCTGCTAGATCAATGAAGTTTGTTGATAGGGGGAGTGGATTAGAGAATTTGATTGATAATATGAAAACATTGTATTTATGAATGTTTGAGTGATTGCAGGTTATATACCAGACTACGATCCCGAGAGTAGAGTTTAAGGGGGAGTCTGAAGACAAGCTTGAAGCAAATAGGAGCTTGTAGATGGAAATCTAGGTGTCGATCCCAAATCACGGAAGCTTGATGAAAGGGGGAGCCTGGAGCTGATAGGAGAAGAGAAAGATTGTTGGATGCTTACAATGTTACAACTTGAAAGAAAAGACAGAATGATCAAGACTGAAGATGTGTCATATTGAAGATTAGTCACTGAAGACTTCGTCAATATCCGAGGGGGAGTCTGTTAGTGCATTACGTCTATTGACTTCGTCTTGTATCATGTAACGTAATAGAATTGGTTAGAATAACCAGTGCACGAGGTTCGAGAGTCAAAGGTTAGTGATTAAACAAGAGGTTTCGCTCATATGGACATTGTCCATAAAAGTGAAACCATAAGCACCAGGTTTCGCTTATATGGACATGTCCATATAAGCTAAACCTCCACCCTATAAATAGTGCACATGTTTGTTCATTTGGCACGGATCCAGAAATTGTAACGAAGTGCTGCCAAAGTCAGTTCAGGTTGTAATCTTTGTTAAAATCAATATAAGCAACAGATCTTAAATTATCAAGCTGTTTTCGAGTCCAGTTCTCTGATTCCGCCTTTGAACCGGACATAAAGCTCTTCTGATCGACTCAGTTGGGTCAAACAACAATCCAACAAGATCTAAAGATCTACAAGTGGTTTTTCGGAAGAACCAAGTAGAATATACAAGTCCTGTTTAAAAGCCGGATCTTTCATAAACTAAAGGTATTTTAGTAACTAAACAAGTGTGTAAACACTTGTGTAACAAGAAGGTTTAACAAAGAAACATTTTCGTAATTTTTTACTAGAAGTTGTAAAATTATACATTCTTTAAAAATAAAGTTTCCAAGGAACTAATTTTATTTTTAAAGATGACGAGATCCACTAAAAATGTTAAAAGGTTGCTACATATTTTTACACAACTTACAAGTTCATGAGTTTGCGATTTATAATTATTTTTGACAAGTTTGATATTGGAATATTGTATATTGATGATTGATAAGTGGTTGATTGAATTTTTAAAAGAAAATGATACGCTAGTAAGCGTGGCCACCTCCAGTTACAGAGGAAACTCTGGCGAAATTTTTCCAGAAATATAACACATGGAAATATTTTTGTGACAAGTGTTTATAAATATATTTTTAACTTGTTTTTCCAAATAAACTTCGCCAAGATTTTTATTACAAAATAACCAAGTGTCGGAGGTGGACTTTCGTAAATAAAACTTGTTAAATATATATTTAGAATATATATTTCATAGTAAAACGCTTGTGTGATTTTATGATTATTTTGTGAACTAGAAATATTATTTTTAGAGTAAAAATAATATAACTTGAATACACTGAGAAGTATCGACTCCAAAATAATACCAACGCCCTCACAAATAAATATTTAAGTTACACCGGTAGTGTTATTACCACACGAACTTTAAAACGTAACTTATGTATTTTCAGAAAATACTCTTAAATATGTATTTTGATAAGGCATTATTTTGGAAATTATATAAAGTAAAATATAATATTTTTGGGAAAATATGTATATTTTGGGAGACAGAATATTTTTGACAAAGTGATTTAAAATATATTTTCAAGTGAGACTTAAAGATATATTTTCGGAAATATAACGTTTACATGTATTTAAAACCCCCATCCTTGGGAAGGTATATACTTGTTAAATAAATAAGAAGTGTGATTACGGAATAGTTACCTAACTATTTCTCCAACAAAACATTAAACCCTAAGCCAAGGCACGGCCATCCGTCTAATAGGAATTAGTACGTGTAGGTCGTCACGCAGCAGGTTGATTTGGGATTGACTATTTCGAGATGCACTTCAGTGAGTTCATGTCCCCCTTTTCTCTTAACTGTTTTTAGTTTTTATACTCCGGGGGTGAAATACATGTTACAATGATTACGGATACTTTTATACATGGTATGGTTAGCTTAAGGAGGGTTTACTACTTAGATCATGTGAGTGGGTAGGCGGAAACTAGAGGCCATTAATCCTCATTGTAGGACCGAGGGTCATTAGCGGTAGATCTATATGGGTGTAGCGAGCCCAACTCCATGCCCAACAGAACGGACCTCGGGGTGACTTTGTACCCGATGCAAAAATCTGCTAGGTTTGAGTCTTCCTACAGCACTTCACACATATCATTGGCTTTGCAACCCAATGGTGATCTCTTTTTCCTTATTTGCTACATACCAGGGATTTTTCATACATACAAACATAATACAAAGGTTTACATACTCACTTTTACATGAACTCGCTCAACTTTATGTTGATTTTTCAACTTACATGTATTTCAGGAAATTAATGGATCTGGCCAAGTATGCAAGAATGTTAAGCTGCGTAGGAGTAGTGATGTCATCTGAGTTTAAGGGTTGTGACTTTTGCCTGGACGAGTCGCAAGTCCTAAACTGTGTCTATTTCATGTTTTGTGGTTGTGTCTTATGAACAAGGTTTTTATTATGTTGTGTTGTAAACTCATTGCATGTGTCAACTCTAAAACAATGTTGTTGTATTTTACTTTTAAAACTTGAAGTAATGGATGATCATCATGGTTTTACTTTCATATAGCTTTGTTGTGATTAAGCTATGGTATTAAGAAGTCACACCAAATAAACCCACGCTTCCGCAAAGCCAGGGTGTGACATGACTAAAAATCTCGTAATGGCCATATCGTGCTTGAAAAGCAGTCCTCATCATATCTTCGTCAGCAACCTTCAACTGATAACATCCCAATCGTAGATCGATCTTTGTGTAGAAGCTAGATCCTGGTAGCTTGATCGAACAAATCGTCAATCCTTGGTAAAGGGTACCGATTCTTGATAGCCAACTTGTTCAGCTCTCTGAAATCCTCTCACATCCTAAAGGATCCATCCTTCTTCCTCTTCAACAAAACAAATACACCTCAAACGAAAAGATTGATCGAATGAAACTCTTGTCTAATAGCTCTTGAGGCTGATTCGACAGTTCCCTCATTCCAAACGGTACTTAATCTACAAGGAGATTATGCAAATGGGTGCAGCATCGGGTACCAGATTGATTCGGAATTCGATCTGTCTCGCAGGGGGCAATCCAGGTAAGTCTTTTTAGGTCTGGATAATCACGAACACTAGGAATCTCTTCGATATTCCTACATTTTGCCTTCACATCTACCAAGTTAACAAAGAACGCAGGATAGCCATTTCGCAAAAACTTGAGCATCTTCAAAACACTGACGACTCTCAACCAACAACACTAGACACTCGATTGGTTTCCGCGAACAATCATCACTTCTCTGCCATCATTAGGGCGAGATATCCTATCTAGCTTCTTCAAGCGATAGTCCCCACTTCGTTCTCAGATAATCAATCCATCCTCGCATCTACGTCAAAGCTCCCCAGCTCCACTGGAAATAAACCAATACTAGAACTACGATCACCTACTAAATCCTACAATCGCGAACGGTCTCACTAGTTTCCATCAACTTACCAATTGCTAGTTCTATCAGGCGCTTTATACTCAGCTTACTTGTAGGTGAACACAAAAATGGTTCAGAGTTTCTCGAACAAAACTCAAGCCAGCTTTGGTATTAAGAGTATGAACATAGATTGGTTTTTGATTTGAAACATACTGTCACACCCCGACCATGTGAGACAACAAAACGTGGCGGAAACATCGGGGAGTGTCGTAACAGAATTAATTGTTTCAAATCCATGGCAATTAAAGTTTCGTTTTATTAATCAAACAAGAGAGTTTACATCGTTTTAAACAAGAAACAAAGAGTACATAACAAAAATTAACTAGTTCTTGTCTCGTTTTAAGTCACTAAGGCATAGGTCCGCCTAAGTATGTCTCGATAAGTCCTATTCATCAACTCCTGAAAACACATGTGAAAATAGGTACGTCAGCATAAAAATGCCTGTGAGATACATAGGTTTTGTGAAAATAGGATTCATGACTTGTAAGTTTAAAAAAATGTTTAATAATGTTTAGTCATGAACCTTGTAAATTGATTTGCTTTGTAAATCGTTTGAAAAACAATAAGTTCAGATGATATGTATAAATAAGAGAATAATGTATGGTTAAATGAATAACCATGTAAAATGAATTTGTATAAGATAAGTTGTTTGTAAATCAATGTCTTGTGAAAAGTATGTTATTTGTATAAAATGTTATATGTCTCAAATTGAAATGATTCAAATAACACTACGGTATGTAATACCATACAAACACTTATATATAGGAAGTACCAGCGGCGTATCCACCGTGCTTGTATCATATTACACACGCCTCATTACTTAAATCACTTACTCAAACCAAACCATCAAGATGTAATGTTTAACAATTGTAGAAATGTTTAGGTATAGTCAAATGCCTATTTTCAAATGGTAATGGTTCACATAATGTAATATAATGTGTTCATATGCTGGATGAGCATATGCAACAAAATGTAATGTAAAACAATGTACTAAGTATGCACACAATGGATATACATAGCATGAAATGTAATGTAAAACAATGTACTAAGTATGCACACAATGGACATACATAGCATGAAATGTAATGTAAAAGAATGTACTAAGTATGCACACAATGGACATACATAGCATGAAATGTAATGTAAAACAATGTACTAAGTATGCACACAATGGACATACATAGCATGAAATGTAATGTAAAACGATGTACTAAGTATGCACACAATGGACATACATAACATGAAATGTAATGTAAAACGATGTACTAAGTATGCACACAATGGACATACATAGCATGAAATGTAATGTAAATCATGTACTATAAATGTACTAATGAACATAGCAAGTATATGATGTGAAAACATGGAAAGCATGAAAGTAACAAGTAGGCACATGTGTTTCACCCCAAAACAGTTTGAAAACGGTAAAAGAGGGGTCTATGTACTCACTTGAGATTGCTTAGAAGTCCTAGGATAACCACCAAGCAAAGCTAGGAGATCACGGAATCAAACGGTAACTACATTAATAACCGGACCTATATCGGAGGATCGGATAGAATGAGGGCTCGTAAACCAAATGAGTATGGGAACTCATGTAACATGGTTTAACAAAGCCTACATACTAAAATGAAACCTATCCTAAGTGCTTACGACTCATTACGACCCGTTTAGGTAGCTTATGCTACTATAACGCGTCGTTCGCGTGAAACGCGTTTGGACCGCCTAACTAGTCCTATGACAAGTAAAATATGCCTTAACATGTCTAATATTGTTGCCAAATCAGTTTAGATACCAAAAGTTATGTTACATATGCTTAAAATGAATTTTGGCGTAAAAAGGGTATTTTGGTAATTTACCTAAGGCATATAAACTACCTATCATACAACTAACTAAACGTCGTGACCATAAGGTATAACCTCGGAAGGTTATTCCCTATACAACTATGGTTACCTAATGTGTTTGGTCGGATCCTAATGATCGACCAAACGGGTCGGGTTCGAAAGTATAAGCGATTGTTTAGATCGCTTACCTTACGACCCTATATAAGCACTAAACTAAAAGTGACGAGCTAAGTATGTTAAAACATGCTTAACTAAGTTTAGAAAACAGGTTTGGTATCAAAACAAACGGTTTTGATACCTAAGAGTAGTTTGTTTACAAAATACACAAGAATGCGCATTTTGGCCGAAACTACGACTCGTCACTGAGTCTTGATAACGTGGTAATCAGTAGGTATAGTCACTAGGGACTATGACCATCGTGATTACGCTCACGTTATGAAGTTCAAACGAACCTCGCATTGGCCATAACTGGTCAACACAGAAAGTCAAACAAAGTTTGACTTTTAACGCTAAAAGAATAAAAAGAACGAAGGAACACTTACAAAGGGTCCAAGAACGGAAGGTTTGAATCCGAACACTCTCAGGTATGAAGTGTTAAACACAACAACTTAGAGAGCAAGTTCAGATTTCAAAGGGATTAGGAGGGGGTAACAGTTGTTAACAGCTGTTTAATAAGAATTTGCTATTAATAGCTGTTTAATCAGAATCTGCTGATCTGGGGACCCCTTACGGACCGTAAGGGTGTTGGCTTACGGTCCGTAAGCCAGCAACTATGCAGAATTGTCAGTTTTGGTCCATGTTATGCAATAAAGCCATTTCCGACACGTTTAAGGCCCGTTAGCCCCATTTCAAAGCTCTAAAATGAAGTTAAAGTATAGGGAACTTAAAATGTGCTCAAAAATATCTCGGATGTCGGTTCGTTTGGCCGTACGGTTGCGTTGTTTGGTTAATTACGACGGAAGTCGTAACGAACGCAAAAACGGTCCAAAATGCGCGACGAATGGAATTTTGACAAGCCAAACACTAAAGCATAATATTATAATGCTTACATAAATTTTTGGATGTCCGGATGTATACAGAACGTAAGTTATGCACTTTTTGACGCTTTTAGTCCATAAATGACCCAAAAGTTTATTTTAGCACACCGAACCCATCAAAGCTTATTTCTAAGCTATGTAAAGGATATTTAGGGTATGTTTAACTTATGGTCATGTTCCGGAATGTCTGTTACAGTTCAAATTGGCATACTTTCGCAGTTTGTCAAATTTAGTCCCTGTAAGCGAATTAACTTGATTTCGGCATACCAAACTATCCAAAACTTATATCTAAGTTATGTAAAGGTTATTTAAGGTATGTTAAGCCTATCTCACTATTCCGGAGTGTTTGTTACATTAAACTGGTTATAGTTACGCATTAGATCGCGTATAACCTTCCAGAAAGCGATTTAAAGCCCGAAATCGAACAAGAATGATATGTGCAAGCGATACACATATTTTTTTACAAATCCCAAGTATGAAACACAAAATCTCATTGATTTGGTATTTGTTTGATGGTCACGGAGGCACAGTTGTCACAGTCTCCCCCACTTTAGGAAATTTCATCCCGAAATTTATTTGTAGGAGCCTGTCTGTGACTTTGTGTTAAATAACCATCAAGGATAAGGCATAAACCTGATATTCCTCTTTAACGGACATTTTTTTAGAAATGGAAATGAAGGAAGAATCAGGGATATTCATTTCCCTTCGATGGATAATTTTCAGAAACGAAAAATGCACGGAATGAGTCATTTTCCTTACTGGGTATCTTTCAGAAACGAAAATGCACGGAATGAGTCATTTTCCTTAATGGGTATTCTTCAGAAACGAAAATGAACGGAATGAGTCATTTTCCACAATTTCTTCAGAAACGAAAATGAACGGAATGAGTCATTTTCCACAATTTCTACAGAAAGGAAAATGAACGGAATGAGTCATTTTCCACAATTTCTTCAGAAAGGAAAATGAACGGAATGAGTCATTTTCCACAATTTCTTCAGAAACGAAAATGAACGGAATGAGTCATTTTCCACAATTTCTTCAGAAACGAAAATGAACGGAATGAGTCATTTTCCACAATTTCTACAGAAACGAAAATGAACGGAATGAGTCATTTTCCACAATTTCTTTAGAAACGAAAATGAACGGAATGAGTCATTTTCCACAATTTCTTCAGAAATGAAAATGAATGGAATGAGTCATTTTCCACAATTTCTTCATAAACGAAAATGCACGGAATGAGTCATCTTCCTAAATGGGTATTCTTCAGAAACGAAAATGAACGGAATGAGTCATTTTCCACAATTTCTTCAGAACGAGAATGAACTGAGTCAACTTTAGACACACGACCAAACTTGTTGTGGTTTCTGTGCACTGAATTTCCATAATTATGTATGCATCCATAATTACGTAATTCCTTGCATAGTCCGCACAGTTTGTCTTGTAATGCGAAGGGGAAGAAAAATGAAACCTGTGATGAGTGTGACTAGACTATCATAGGGTCCTTTTAATTAGATCGACAAATGATCTCTTTAATTAGACCACCAAGGAGTCTTTTCAGCTATTTCATCACATGATATTCCTAACCAGATTTTTGGATCAATCTGTTTAACTAAACCACTCAAGGGGTCTAATTTTGGAATAGTACAATATAAAGCCAAGGGTGTTTACTATTACGTAAAAGCCCATTGAGGATTTAATATAGTACCTTTGGATATCCTACTATGAATCCCTTATACGAAGATATGGAAGATTCTACGAGGATTTGGATAACAAAACTTGGATTACACAAAAACATAGGAAACACATAAGCACATAATCACATAGTTGTTTAACTTGGTTATTAATTTGTTATTAACTTGTTATCGATTGAAAATGGATATGGAAACCGGTCGATGGACTTCAATGTCCTCTGGGATCTATCTGAAAAGATAGGAAGATCTCCCAAAAATTCGATTTTGTTTTCAAAGAAACGTAATATTCGAATTAAGGAACACGACATTTTTAGGATTTACGGAAATACCCTTAGGTACCCTATTATGGATTTATAGTGGTACTTTGGGTATTCGTCCAGTGTTGTAACTTGCGCCTTGTACTTCGTTTCCTTGGAAGAAACGGGTACTTAGGAATTTCATGGAAAATGCAAGAGATCATAAAATAGAAAAATTTTGGGGGGTAGTTTGCTTTTCAAGGAATACGATTCCTTGATTGTCGGTATTGTAGGGGATATGTTGTTTATACATACAACCACATAAATACATTGCAATGTAAATAAAAGATTTATTTATAAACAATGATAACAACTGTTTCATGGACCTTGACAACAAAAGAAAATAATACATAAGACGTGATTATTTATAAAGGGTGTTGTCTTCTAGTCGGTCAGATGCTCATCCCTGTGCTGGATTTGCATTAGCAAGCTTTGGGCAATTTCTTCGGAAATGACCCATCTCGCCACAATTGTAGCAAGAACCTGGTGGAAAGCGAGCTTGAGCAGGATTGTTGTCAGCTTGATTTGGTGTAACTGCTGCTCGGAAAACTTTTGCTGTATGACCTTTACGTCCAAAAATTTGGCATTCGCGGCACTTCACACTAGCATGATGATGAAGGTTACATTGGTTGCACAAGGGTGAAGTTCCATTGTATGGCTTCCTAGCAGGGAGTTGAGCTGCTTGGTTGGGGACGGCTTGACCATTGTGAGCGACCACGGCGAAGTTCTGTGAAGCCTTTCGCTTCTTTGACCTCTTAGGGGATCCAGTCTGTTCATCCATGGTCTTTGATTCCTCGATTGGTTTCTTATCATCTTTTCGGAAAAGTTTACCTTTCCTGATTTGAGATTCAGTCAAGGTAGCAGATAGCTCAATGGCCTGCCTAACCGTAGTGGGGTTACTACTAGTAATAATGTCCTGAACTGAGTCAGGGAGACGATCAATGTATTTTTCGATCACCTTATCCAAAGGCGTAACCATGGTAGGACACAACAGGCTCAGCTCCTCATATCGATCAGTGTATGCTCGATGTTCATCGCTGTCTTGCTTAAGATCGTCGAATTCCCTTTCCAAGGCCCTGATCTCGTGACAAGGACAGAATTCCTTCATCATCAGTGCTCGAAGTTCTTCCCACGTTTGAGCCAGTGCCACCTCGGCACCCCTATCTCTCATCACACCGTTCCACCATGTCAAAGCTCGTTTCTCAAAGACACTAGATGCGAAATCTACCTTTCGCTCGTTTGGACATTGAACATGTCTGAAGGTGCTCTCTAAACTCTCGAACCATTGTAGAAGTGCAATCGCTCCTTGAGACCCAGAAAACTTTGATGGCTTAGCCGAGTTGAACGTCTTGAAGTTGCTGGGGGCAATATTGTTGTTGAGGGCTTGGTTACATTGAGCAACGATGTTCGGGATTGCAGCAGTCATTTGCTGTGTAATGACAGTTGCCAGCTCTTCAATAGATACCTGATTTTCGCGTCGTGGAGGCATTCTAAAAAGGGGAAAATAAGAGAGAAAACAAATGAAATGGCATTGGGTAAGAATAGGATGTTATAACTACCGACCAAAATCATGGGTGATGGTCCTTTGTTTGAACCACGAAGCAAACAAACGACACACAAAGGCTGAATCAAAGCATGTAGGTCCTCATAATGTATCGCGAAGACATGCTCGCCTATAAGTGGACACTCACCCCAAGAGTTCCCAGGTAAGAGTGACTGGTCCGATTATGTGGATTTGTACGAACACTCTAGCCTTAGACAGAAAGCTCAGGGTACAGGCATTCACTCTTCCAGTTTGCACGTGTTCACACTATTTTGGACCCAAAACTTTGACGAGAGTTTGAAAATTCAAAGGGGTTCAAAACCTTATAACAGAGGGTTCAAAAGCTAGTAATCAATCATCCAAAAACAGATGATAAATTTTCAAAGCGGATTCGAACTTTGTGTTCTCATTGTGGTTATCACCTAAGGATAGGTGAAGGTATCGTTTTATGACTAAACGCAAGTAAACCCTCGTTAGGGTCCTAGGAAGGTTATAGACTAGGTCAAAGCATTACTAATAACCTAATTCCCTATAACCATTGGCTCTGATACCAACTTTTCTGTCACACCCCGACCACGTGAGACAACAAAACGTGGCGGAAACGTCGGGGAGTGTTGTAACAGAATTAATTGTTTCAAATCCATGGCAATTAAAGTTTCATTTTATTAATCAAACAAGAGAGTTTACATCGTTTTAAACAAGAAACAAAGAGTACATAACAAAAATTAACTAGTTCTTGTCTCGTTTTAAGTCACTAAGGCACAGGTCCGCCTAAGTATGTCTCGATAAGTCCTATGCATCAACTCCTGAAAACACATGTGAAAATAGGTACGTCAGCATAAAAATGCCTGTGAGATACATAGGTTTTGTGAAAATAGGATTCATGACTTGTAAGTTTAAGAAAATGCTTAATAATGTTTAGTCATGAACCTTGTAAATTGATTTGCTTTGTAAATCGTTTGAAAAACAATAAGTTCAGATGATATGTATAAATAAGAGAATAATGTATGGTTAAATGAATAACCATGTAAAATGAGTTTGTATAAGATAAGTTGTTTGTAAATCAATGTCTTGTGAAAAGTATGTTATGTGTATAAAATGTTATATGTCTCAAATTGAAATGATTCAAATAACGCTACGGTATGTAATACCATACAAACACTTATATATAGGAAGTACCAGCGGCGTATCCACCTTGCTTGTATCATATTACACACGCCTCGTTACTTAAATCACTTACTCAAACCAAACCATCAAGATGTAATGTTTAACAATTGTAGAAATGTTTAGGTATAGTCAAATGTCTATTGTCAAATGTTTCACATGGTTCAATAGATACAAATGGTTCACATAATGTAATATAATGTGTTCATATGCGGGATGAGCATATGCAACAAAATGTAATGTAAAACAATGTACTAAGTATGCACACAATGGACATACATAGCATGAAATGTAATGTAAAACAATGTACTAAGTATGCACACAATGGACATACATAGCATGAAATGTAATGTAAAACAATGTACTAAGTATGCACACAATGGACATACATAGCATGGAATGTAATGTAAAACGATGTACTAAGTATGCACACAATGGACATACATAGCATGAAATGTAATGTAAAACGATGTACTAAGTATGCACACAATGGACATACATAGCATGAAATGTAATGTAAATCATGTACTATAAATGTACTAATGAACATAGCAAGTATATGATGTGAAAACATGGAAAGCATGAAAGTAACAAGTAGGCACATGTGTTTCACCCCAAAACAGTTTGAAAATGGTAAAAGAGGGGTCTATGTACTCACTTGAGATTGCTTAGAAGTGCTAGGATAACCACCAAGCAAAGCTAGGAGATCACGGAATCAAACGGTACTTAATATAGGTAACTACATTAATAACCGGACCTATATCGGAGGATCAGATAGAATGAGGGCTCGTAAACAAAATGAGTATGGGAACTCATGTAACATGGTTTAACAAAGCCTACATACTAAAATGAAACCTATCCTAAGTGCTTACGACCCATTACGACCCGTTTAGGTAGCTTATGCTACTATAACGCGTCGTTCGCGTGAAACGCGTTTAGACCGCCTAACTAGTCCTATGACAAGTAAAATATGCCTTAACATGTCTAATATTGTTGCCAAATCAGTTTAGATACCAAAAGTTATGTTACATATGCTTAAAATGAATTTTGGCGTAAAAAGGGTATTTTGGTAATTTACCTAAGGCATATAAACTACCTATCATACAACTAACTAAACGTCATGACCATAAGGTATAACCTCGGAAGGTTATTCCCTATACAACTATGGTCACCTAATGTGTTTGGTCGGATCCTAATGATCGACCAAACGGGTCGGGTTCGAAAGTATAAGCGATTGTTTAGATCGCTTACCTTACGACCCTATATAAGCACTAAACTAAAAGTGACGAGCTAAGCATGTTAAAACATGCTTAACTAAGTTTAGAAAACAGGTTTGGTATCAAAACAAATGGTTTTGATACCTAAGAGTAGTTTGGTTACCAAATACACAAGAATGCGCATTTTGGCCGGAACTACGACTCGTCACTGAGTCTTGATAACGTGGTAATCAGTAGGTATAGTCACTAGGGACTATGACCATCGTGATTACGCTCACGTTATGAAGTTCAAACGAACCTCGCATTGACCATAACTGCTCAATGCAGAAACTCAAACAAAGTTTGACTTTTAACGCTAAAAGAATAAAAAGAACGAAGGAACACTTACAAAGGGTCCAAGAACGGAAGGTTTGAATCCGAACACTCTCATGTATGAAGTGTTAAACACAACAACTTAGAGAGCAAGTTCAGATTTCAAAGGTGTGGGTTTTTGCAAATGAAAGGGTTGGGTATTTATAGATGTGGTAGAACCGTTAGGATTGTTTATCGAATAACGTACTTCAATCTCATCCATACACTTGTTGAAATACCCATGGAACACCAGATTGGCCCCTCATTATACTGAAGAGGCAAGTGCAAGGGGATTAAGAGGGGGTAACAGCTGTTAACAGCTGTTTAATCAGAATCTGCTGATCTGGGGACCCCTTACGGATCGTAAGGGTGATGGCTTACGGTCCGTAAGCCAGCAACTATGCAGAATTGTCAGTTTTGGTCCCTGTTATGCAATAAAGCCATTTTCGACACGTTTAAGGCTCGTTAACCCCATTTCAAAGCTCTAAAATGAAGTTAAAGTATAGGGAACTTAAAATGTGCTCAAAAATATCTTGGATGTCGGTTCGTTTGGCCATACGGTTGCGTTGTTCGGTTAATTACGACGGAAGTCGTAACGAACGCAAAATCGGTCTAAAATGCGCGACGGATGGAATTTTGACAAGCCAAATACTAAAGCATAATATTATAATGCTTACATAAATTTTTGGATGTCTGGATGTATACATAACGTAAGTTATGCGCGAAAATGCAAACTTATGCACTTTTTGACGCTTTTAGTCCTTGAATGATCCAAAAGTTTATTTTAGCACACCGAACCCCTCGAAGCCTATTTCTAAGCTATGTGAAGGAAATTTAGGGTATGTTTAACTTATGGTCATGTTCCGAAATGTCTGTTACAGTTCAAATTGGCATACTTTCGTAGTTTGTCAAATTTAGTCCCTGTAAGCAAATTAACTTGATTTCGGCATACCAAACTATCCAAAACTTATTTCTAAGTTATGTAAAGGTTATTTAAGGTATGTTAAGCCTATCTCACTATTCCGGAGTGTTTGTTGCATTAAACTGGTTATAGTTACGCATTAGATCGCGTATAAACTTCCAGAAAGCGATTTAAAGCCCGAAATCGAACAAGAATGATATGTGCAAACGATACACATATTTTTTTACAAATACCAAGTATGAAACACAAAATCTCATTGATTTGGTATTTGTATGTCATCCTAGTTTAAGGGTTGTGACTTTTTCCTGGACGAGTCGCAAGTCCTAAACTGTGTCTATTTCATGTTTTGTGGTTATGTCTTATGAACAAGGTTTTTATTATGTTGTGTTGTAAACTCGTTGCATGTGTCAACTCTAAAACAATGTTGTCGTATTTTACTTTTAAAACTTGAAGTAATGGATGATCATCATGGTTTTACTTTCATATACCTTTGTTGTGATTAAGCTATGGTATTAAGAAGTCACACCAAATAAACCCACGCTTCCGCAAAGACAGGGTGTGACATGACTAAAAATCTCGTAATGGCCATGTCGTGCTTGAAAAGCAGTCCTCAGCATATCTTCGTCAGCAACCTTCATGTCACACCCCGACCACGTAAAACAACAAAACGTGGCGGAAACATCGAGGCGTGTTGTAACAGAATTAATGTTTCATAACCATGGATACCAAAGAGTGTTTCGTTTTATTAAACATTGAATAATTACATCGTCTTGAAATCTAAATACACTAATTAAACATAGTCTATCATTGTTATTGAGTCACTAAGGCCTTGTCCAGTCCTATGTGAGCATGCATCTTATCAATCGATATCATCCAACAATACCTGAAACATATGTGAAAACGAGGTCAGCAAAGAAATGCTGGCGAATACATTGGTTTTGTTGAAAATAAGATTCATGACTTCTGTTTAAGAAAATGTTTAGTCATGAACCTTGTAATTTGCTTTGTCTTTGTAAAACATTTGAAAAATAATAAGTTTAGATGATATGTATAAATAAGAGAATAATGCATGATTAAATGAATAACCATGTAAAATGAGTTTGTATAAGATAAGTTGTTTGTAAATCAGTGTCTTGTGAAAAGTATGTTACTTGTATAAATTGTTCTATGTCTCAAACTGAAATGATTCAAATAACGCTACATTATGTAATACCATACAAACACTTATATATAGGAAGTACCAGCGGCGTATCCACCATGCTTGTATCATATTACACACGCCTCGTTACTTAATCACTTAATCAAACCAAACCATCAATGTATAATGTCTATGTCAAAATGTCTATGTCAAAACCATGTCAAAATGTCATGTATAACGAAAATGATATGTATGGCTAGTTGAATGCATCAACTAAACCATAGGTGAAACGCACAAAACAAAGTATTGAAGTAAATCTTGGTTTAAATCAATACTATGTTTCGTGGAAATGCATGATCAAATGTAAATCATGTCCAGATGTTTACCCAATCGTTACCCATTCGTTCAAATCGTTCTTGTTTTAATCGTCCAAAGCGTTCTTGTTTTAATTGTGAAACTACTTAATGGTCGATTCTCTAATAACATTCAAACCTTCTTGACGCGTTCCTCGTTCCATCTCGCTCTCGCTCTCGTTCTTAACAAACCCTTACCAAAGGATAAGTTAATAATTTCGTTCTTAACAAACCCTTACCAAAGGATAAGTTAATAATTACAGATTCAGTCGCTACCCACAACCCCCACACATAACAATGGGTGCAGTAAATAACGGGATTTGTCAGATCCTATGGTACCATAACCTAATACTGGTCGGCTTGATCATTGCTAATGAATGTCATCGGTCATGTAAACTACAACCAACAAGTTAGTTCACTTTTTGAAATTGTTATTAGTTTTTGAAATCATTGTATTCGTTCTTGAAATCATTGTATTCGTTCTTGAAATCATTGTTAGCGTTCTTGAAATAATTGTTATTGTTCTTGAAACCACATTGTAATTGTTCTTGAAACTATTGTAATTGTTATTGAAATCATTGATAAAACATTTAGCACATATGAGTCACCCCAAAACAGTTTGGAAAACAGTAAAAGAGGGGAAATAATGTACTCGCCTGAGAGTGCTTAGGAGTCTTGAACAACTACCAAGTAAGCTAGAGGAGTCCCGGAAATCAAACGGTACCTAATATAGGTAACTACATAATTAACCCGGACCTAAATCGGAAGACTGGGTAGCAGGAGGGTTCGTAAACCAAATGAGTGTAGGAACTCATATGATATGGTTTAACAAAGCCTACATACTAAATGAAACTTAACCTAAGTATTATCGACCCATCGCGACCCATTAAGGTAGCTTATGCTACTTTAACACGTCGTTTGCGTGAAACGCGTTCGGACCGCCTAACTAGTCCTATGACAAGTGTTATATGCCTAAACATGTTACATAATCAGTTATGTGACAAAGGTTTAGGTTACATATGCTTAATTACCAATTATACATGAAAAGGGTATTCTGGTAATTTACCTAAGGCATATAAACTACCTATCATACAACTACTTAAACGATGTGACCATAGGGTATAACCTCGGAAGGTTATTCCCTACCTACTATGGTCACCTAATGCGTTTGGTCGGATCCTAATGATCGACCAAACTGGGTCGGGTTCGAAGGTATAGGCGATTTATTAGATCGCCTACCCTACGACCCTAGACAACGTGGTAATCAGTGGGCATAGTCCCAAGGGACTATAACCAACGTGATTACACTCACGTTGCGAAGTTCAAACGAACTTCGCATTGACCATTACTGGTCAACGCTGAAAGTCAAACAAAGTTTGACTTTCGGACTCGAAAAGCAGTAAAATAAGGAAAAGAACGAAAGAATACTAACCCAGGGTCCCCGAATGCTAATCCCGATCCAAGAACTCAGGTATGAAACAATGGTTTCAACTTAGAGCTCTCAAATCAGAATTCTTGTAAGTTTTAAAGCAATGGGGGGTGGGGTATTTATAGTATTCGGGTAACCGTTAAGATCATTTCATGGAATAACGTGATTCGATCACATCCGTACAAGTGTTGGCAAGTTATGGTGACTAAAATATGATCTTATCAGCTGACTAAGCGAATTAGAACATGTGGTGGAGGATTAAACAGCTGAAAACAGGCTGTTATAAACACTGAATCTGGTCTGAACTTGGCTAGCGCACCGCTACGCTAAAAGTGTAGCGCACCGCTAGGCCATAGTTTGGCAGATTTACACTTTTGGTCCCTAAACTGTATTTAGGCCATTTTCGACACGTTTAAGGCCCGTTAACCCCATTTCAAAGCTCTAAAATGAAGTTAAAGTATAGGGAACTTAAAATGTGCTCAAAAATATCTCGGATGTCGGTTCGTTTAACCGTACGGTTGCGTTGTTCGGTTAATTACGACGGAATGCGCATAAGCGCGAAAAACGATCCAAATGACGCGACGAATGGATTTTTCTTAAGGAGAACACTAAAATATAATATAGTCATGCTCACATAAATTTTTGGATGTCCGGATGTATTCAGAACGTAAGTTATGCGCGAAAATGCAAACTTGTGCACTTTTTGACACTTTTAGTCCCTGAATGACCCAAAAGTTTATTTTAGCACACCTAATCCCTCAAAGCCTATTTCTAAGCTATGTAAAGGATATTTAAGGTGTGTTTAACTTATGGTTATGTTCCGGAATGTTCGTTACAGTTCAAATTGACATACTTTCGCAGTTTGTCATATTTAGTCCCTGTAAGCGAATTAACTTGATTTTGCCATACCAAAGCCTTCAAAACTTATTTCTAAGTTATGTAAAGGTTATTTAAAGTATGTTGAGTATATGTCACTATTCCGGAGTGTTTGTTGCATTAAACTGGTTATATTTACGCATCAGTGCGCGTATAACCTTCCAGAAAGCGATTTAGAGTTTGGAATAGAACAAAAATTGATATGTGCAAATGATACACATATTTTTACCAATACCTAGTATGAAATATAATATTTCATTGGTTCGGTATTTGTTTGATGGCCGTGGAGGCACAGGTGTTACAGTCTCCCCTACTTTAGGAAATTTCGTCCCGAAATTTATTTAGAGGAAACTGGTGAGAGCTTGAAAACATGAAGTTGAAAAGATCAAACAACATTGGTTAGGGTTCTGAACTTCTAGTAACCTTTAATAACATCATGATTGCAATGTAAGAGGGATACTTATATACAAGTATATGAAGCGTCATTGGTGCGTCCACCATACCTCCATTACATCGTTCTCATTTTGTTATTGTTGTCACTATCGGTTCTTACACATAATAAACCTTACTGGGTTTCTATGCACTAAATTTCATAATTATGTACGCGTCCATAATTAGACAATTCCTTGCATAGTTCACACAGTCTATTTTATAATGTGTAGGGTAAAACCAAATGAACATTCCTATGATGAGTGTGACTAGACCGCCATAGAGTCCTTTTAATTAAATCAATAAATGATCTAATTAGACTATCAAGGAGTCTGTCCAGCTACATCACTAGATGTCGTGCTTTTAACCAAATTGTGAATCAATCTTTTTGACTAGACCACTAAAAGGGTCTCCTATCGAACCATGGAATGGTACCATATAACCCAAGGGTCTTAACTACTACGTAGAAGCCCATAAGGATTAAGGTAGTACCTTTTGAATATCCTACTATGAATCCCTCATATAAAGATATGAAAGAATCTATGAGGATTTGAAAATCGTATCACACAAAAACATAGAGGAGAACACATAAACACATATTACATAATCGCATAATCGTTCAATTTGTTTAATTGTTTAATTTGTTATCGTTGGACACGGGTATTTAAAACATACTAGGGATCAAATCCTTAATTGCGGTAATTTGGATTGATCCATATGAATACCCTGCTTGTTGACTACATGACCCAAGAACTGAACTTCTTTAAGTCAAAATTTCCCCTTGGAGGATTTAGCGAAAAGTTTGTTCCTTCTTTAAGGGTTCCAGTGTCAATGAAAGTGTTGATCGTTACCAGCTCGGGATATGAATAGATCAAGATGTCATTAATAACAATGACGAACTGATCCAAATAAGGCTTGCAGACTCTATTTTTTAAGTCCTTGAAGATGGCTGGAGTATTTGTCAACCTAAAAGGCATGACTGTAAACTCGTAATGGCCATACTTCGTGCAGAAAACCGTTTTGGGAATATCTTCTTCGAGAATACAAAGTTGATGATACCCAAAACGCAAATCGATCTTGGAAAAACATGAAGTACCCTGCAGATGATCGGAGAAATCGTTGATTTAAGGTAGGGGGATATCGATTCTTGATGGTAAGCTTACTAGGCTTACGTTAATCGATATTCATTCGAAAAGATCCATTTTTCTTTTCACAAGGAGAACAGGAGTTTCTCCAAGGTGAAAAGTTTGGACGGATGAATCCTTTATCAGACAACTCTTGAAGCTGTTTTGATAATTCTTGCATCTCGAACGGTGCAAGATGATAAGATACTTCAGATTTAAAAGAAACAAGCGTTTGAGGTTCTTAGGGAGATCTCAAGTGATCATAATAAGAATGACAGAACCATACGAGTAGTTTTGTCTTTATGTTGACATCATAAGGTTGGATCAAACATTCTTACAATTGCATTAGTTAAAAATAAAAACCACAAATTTTTATTTATATAACAACCGCATTGTCTTTAAATGTTACAAGATACCAACCAGAGGAAAAACAAAATACTAATTGTTCACTCCTTCATCATAGAGTGCCTCATTGATGTTAAACACTCGACCGCGTGCTGGATTCACATTGATGTTGACGTTCGGGTTTGCGTTAGCATTTGCATTCACCAGTCTTGGGCAGTTGTGGCGGAAGTGACCCATCTCTCCGCAGTTGAAACATGAACCCAGTGGAAATCTCGCAGCATTCCCTTGAACCGGAGCTTGAACCTGAGCAGCTTGATTTTGTCCCAAACGACAAACTTTGGCCAAATGCCCAAGTTTACCACACGTCGTGCATTGCCAGCAAACTTGTTGTACCGCATGATGACCATTGCAGCGTGCACAATAAGGTGCAGTACCGGCATATGCTTTCTTTGCAGGTGGCTGAGCTGGTGGGTTCCGCGGGTTCTGCGCAGTCTGTGCTGTAACAGCAAAATTTTGGGCACCCTTTCGCTTCTTTGATTTCTTTGACGTCTCACCTTCCTTACCCTTCTTGTTTTGGCCTTTCTTGCTATCCTCCTTGTCAGTTGACTGTTTCTTGCCCTTGTCACCCTTCCTGTGTAACTTGTTCTTCCGAATCTGCGACTCAGTCAATGTCGCTGATAACTCGATCGCCTGACGGAGTGTGGCAGGGTTACTACCAGTAAGGATGTCTTGTACCGAGTCAGGTAGGCCGTCGATGTACCTTTCGATAGCTATGTCAAGTGGAGTAACCATTGTCGGGCAAAGCAGACTCAACTCCTCAAACCTATCAGTATACGCCCTGTGCTCACCACTATCTTGCTTCAATTCATCAAATTCCTTCTCCAAAGCTCGCTGCTCATGACGAGGACAGAATTCCCTCATCATCAGGGCCCTAAGTTCAGCCCATGTCTGTGCCAGAGCAACTTCTGCACCACGATCCCTCATAACCCCGTTCCACCATGTGAGAGCCCTCTTCTGAAACACACTTGAAGAAAACTCGACCTTGCGATTGTTAGGACACTGCACGTGGCGGAAAGTATTCTCAATGCTCTCGAACCATTGAAGAAGCCCAGTCGCTCCTTCAGAACCACTAAACTTGAGTGGTTTAGCCTGGTTAAAATCCTTGTATTTGCATAGTACATTGTTGTTGTTGTTGGCTTGGTTCCATTGAGCAAAGAGGTTTGGGAATTGAGCAGCCATTTGCTGCGCAATGATTTCTGCCAGCTCGGCAGTCTCTATCTGGTTTTCGCGTCGAGGAGGCATTGTCTAAAAGAGGAAACATGAAAGGAAACGAGTGAGAGAATTTAGACGAAAAGAATGAGATGAAACAAATCTGATGAAAGCAAGGATAGTGGTTATTTGTTTGTTACTACAAAGCAACAAACGGCACACAGTGACTGATCAAAGTAAATGGGTCAAAAATAATGTATCGCGAAGACATGCTCGCCTATAAGTGAACACTCATCCCAAGAATTCCCAGGTAAGCACAACTGGTCTCGCGTCTGATGAGATGTATACGAAGTGCTTGCCTAGACAGAAAACCCAGAATACAGGCATTCACCCTTCCAGTTTGCACGTGTTCACATTATTTAAAACCCAAAACCTTGTCGAGATTTTGAAAATTTAAAAGGGGTTCAAAACCATATAACAGAGGGTTCAAAACCTTGTAATCAATCATCCTAGAACAGATGATTAGTTTTCAAAGCGGTTTCGAAAATTATGCTCTTGTTGTGGTTGTCGCCTAAGGATAGGTGACGGTATTGTTTTATGACTAAACGCAAGTAAACTCGCGTTAGGGTCCTAAGAAGGTTATAGACTAGGTCAAAGCATTACTAATAACCTAATTCCCTATAACCATTGGCTCTGATACCATCTTTTCTGTCACACCCCGACCACGTAAAACAACAAAACGTGGCGGAAACATCGAGGCGTGTTGTAACAGAATTAATGTTTCATAACCATGGATACCAAAGAGTGTTTCGTTTTATTAAACATTGAATAATTACATCGTCTTGAAATCTAAATACACTAATTAAACATAGTCTATCATTGTTATTGAGTCACTAAGGCCTTGTCCAGTCCTATGTGAGCATGCATCTTATCAATCGATATCATCCAACAATACCTGAAACATATGTGAAAACGAGGTCAGCAAAGAAATGCTGGCGAATACATTGGTTTTGTTGAAAATAAGATTCATGACTTCTGTTTAAGAAAATGTTTAGTCATGAACCTTGTAATTTGCTTTGTCTTTGTAAAACATTTGAAAAATAATAAGTTTAGATGATATGTATAAATAAGAGAATAATGCATGATTAAATGAATAACCATGTAAAATGAGTTTGTATAAGATAAGTTGTTTGTAAATCAGTGTCTTGTGAAAAGTATGTTACTTGTATAAATTGTTCTATGTCTCAAACTGAAATGATTCAAATAACGCTACATTATGTAATACCATACAAACACTTATATATGGGAAGTACCAGCGGCGTATCCACCATGCTTGTATCATATTACACACGCCTCGTTACTTAATCACTTAATCAAACCAAACCATCAATGTATAATGTCTATGTCAAAATGTCTATGTCAAAACCATGTCAAAATGTCATGTATAACGAAAATGATATGTATGGCTAGTTGAATGCATCAACTAAACCATAGGTGAAACGCACAAAACAAAGTATTGAAGTAAATCTTGGTTTAAATCAATACTATGTTTCGTGGAAATGCATGATCAAATGTAAATCATGTCCAGATGTTTACCCAATCGTTACCCATTCGTTCAAATCGTTCTTGTTTTAATCGTCCAAAGCGTTCTTGTTTTAATTGTGAAACTACTTAATGGTCGATTCTCTAATAACATTCAAACCTTCTTGACGCGTTCCTCGTTCCATCTCGCTCTCGCTCTCTCTCTCGTTCTTAACAAACCCTTACTAAAGGATAAGTTAATAATTTCGTTCTTAACAAACCCTTACCAAAGGATAAGTTAATAATTACAGATTCAGTCGCTACCCACAACCCCCACACATAACAATGGGTGCAGTAAATAACGGGATTTGTCAGATCCTATGGTACCATAACCTAATACTGGTCGGCTTGATCATTGCTAATGAATGTCATCGGTCATGTAAACTACAACCAACAAGTTTGTTCACTTTTTGAAATTGTTATTAGTTTTTGAAATCATTGTATTCGTTCTTGAAATCATTGTATTCGTTCTTGAAATCATTGTATTCGTTCTTGAAATCATTGTTAGCGTTCTTGAAATAATTGTTATTGTTCTTGAAACCACATTGTAATTGTTCTTGAAACTATTGTAATTGTTATTGAAATCATTGATAAAACATTTAGCACATATGAGTCACCCCAAAACAGTTTGGAAAACAGTAAAAGAGGGGAAATAATGTACTCGCCTGAGAGTGCTTAGGAGTCTTGAACAACTACCAAGTAAGCTAGAGGAGTCCCGGAAATCAAACGGTACCTAATATAGGTAACTACATAATTAACCCGGACCTAAATCGGAAGACTGGGTAGCAGGAGGGTTCGTAAACCAAATGAGTGTAGGAACTCATATGATATGGTTTAACAAAGCCTACATACTAAATGAAACTTAACCTAAGTATTATCGACCCATCGCGACCCATTAAGGTAGCTTATGCTACTTTAACACGTCGTTTGCGTGAAACGCGTTCGGACCGCCTAACTAGTCCTATGACAAGTGTTATATGCCTAAACATGTTACATAATCAGTTATGTGACAAAGGTTTAGGTTACATATGCTTAATTACCAATTATACATGAAAAGGGTATTCTGGTAATTTACCTAAGGCATATAAACTACCTATCATACAACTACTTAAACGATGTGACCATAGGGTATAACCTCGGAAGGTTATTCCCTACCTACTATGGTCACCTAATGCGTTTGGTCGGATCCTAATGATCGACCAAACTGGGTCGGGTTCGAAGGTATAGGCGATTTATTAGATCGCCTACCCTACGACCCTAGACAACGTGGTAATCAGTGGGCATAGTCCCAAGGGACTATAACCAACGTGATTACACTCACGTTGCGAAGTTCAAACGAACTTCGCATTGACCATTACTGGTCAACGCTGAAAGTCAAACAAAGTTTGACTTTCGGACTCGAAAAGCAGTAAAATAAGGAAAAGAACGAAAGAATACTAACCCAGGGTCCCCGAATGCTAATCCCGATCCAAGAACTCAGGTATGAAACAATGGTTTCAACTTAGAGCTCTCAAATCAGAATTCTTGTAAGTTTTAAAGCAATGGGGGGTGGGGTATTTATAGTATTCGGGTAACCGTTAAGATCATTTCATGGAATAACATGATTCGATCACATCCGTACAAGTGTTGGCAAGTTATGGTGACTAAAATATGATCTTATCAGCTGACTAAGCGAATTAGAACATGTGGTGGAGGATTAAACAGCTGAAAACAGGCTGTTATAAACACTGAATCTGGTCTGAACTTGGCTAGCGCACCGCTACGCTAAAAGTGTAGCGCACCGCTAGGCCATAGTTTGGCAGATTTACACTTTTGGTCCCTGAACTGTATTTAGGCCATTTTCGACACGTTTAAGGCCCGTTAACCCCATTTCAAAGCTCTAAAATGAAGTTAAAGTATAGGGAACTTAAAATGTGCTCAAAAATATCTCGGATGTCGGTTCGTTTAACCGTACGGTTGCGTTGTTCGGTTAATTACGACGGAATGCGCATAAGCGCGAAAAACGATCCAAATGACACGACGAATGGATTTTTCTTAAGGCGAACACTAAAATATAATATAGTCATGCTCACATAAATTTTTGGATGTCCGGATGTATTCAGAACGTAAGTTATGCGCGAAAATGCAAACTTGTGCACTTTTTGACACTTTTAGTCCCTGAATGACCCAAAAGTTTATTTTAGCACACCTAATCCCTCAAAGCCTATTTCTAAGATATGTAAAGGATATTTAAGGTGTGTTTAACTTATGGTTATGTTCCGGAATGTTCGTTACAGTTCAAATTGACATACTTTCGCAGTTTGTCATATTTAGTCCCTGTAAGCGAATTAACTTGATTTTGCCATACCAAAGCCTTCAAAACTTATTTCTAAGTTATGTAAAGGTTATTTAAAGTATGTTGAGTATATGTCACTATTCCGGAGTGTTTGTTGCATTAAACTGGTTATATTTACGCATCAGTGCGCGTATAACCTTCCAGAAAGCGATTTAGAGTTTGGAATTGAACAAAAATTGATATGTGCAAATGATACACATATTTTTACCAATACCTAGTATGAAATATAATATTTCATTGGTTCGGTATTTGTTTGATGGCCGTGGAGGCACAGGTGTTACACTTCAACTGATAACATCCCAATCTTAGATCGATCTTCGTGTAGCAGCTAGATCCTGGTAGCTTGATCGAACAAATCGTCAATCCTTGGAAAAGGGTACCGATTCTTGATAGCCAACTTGTTCAGCTCTCTGAAATCCTCTCACATCCTGAAGGATCCATCCTTCTTCCTCTTCAACAAAAAAGATACACCTCAAATGAAAAGATTGATCGAATGAAACTCTTGTCTAATAGCTCTTGAGGCTGATTCGAAAGTTCCCTCATTCCAAACGGTACTTAATCTACAAGGAGATTATGCAAATGGGTGTAGCATCAGGTACCAGATCGATTTGGAATTCGATCTGTCTCGCAGGGGGCAATCCAGGTAAGTCTTTGTAGGTCTGGATAATCACGAACACTAGGAATCTCTTCGATATTCCTACATTTCGCCTTCACATCTACCACGTTAATAAAGAACACAGGATAGCCTTTTCGCAAAAACTTGAGCATCTTCAAAACACTGACGACTCTCAACCAACAACACTAGACACTCGATTGGTTTCCACGAACAATTATCACTTCTCTGCCGTCATCAGGGCGAGATATCCTATCTAGCTTCTTCAAGCGATAGTCCCCACTTTGTTCTCAGATAATCAATCCATCCTCGCATCTACGTCAAAGCTCCCCAGCTCCACTGGAAATAAACCAATACTAGAACTACGATCACCTACTAAATACTACAATCGCTAACGGTCTCACTAGTTTCCATCAACTTACCAATTGCTAGTTCTATCAGGCGCTTTATACTCAGCTTACTTGTAGGTGAACACAAAAATGGTTTAGAGTTTCTCGAACAAAACTCAAGCCAGCTTTGGTATTAAGAGTATGAACATAGATTGGTTTTTGATTTGTAACATACCGGTAACAACAGCAAGATCGTCTCGTGCTTTCCCAGCATTTAGCTCGAATGCTCTACCCCTGGCATCCTGACCCTTCAGTTTCAGACAATCTCCCTCGAAATGTCCTTGCTCACCATACTCGTAGCATCCTTTGAGCGTAATTCCATCCAATGTACTCTTGGCATAGCACTCGCGAGTCATATGTCTAGTCCGACCACATCTGGCGCACTTTCTCCACTCATTCTCGAGAGTCTTCCTCTCAAGACCACTCCTACCATCCCTGGCATTATCCTTTCCCGACTCTCTAGGGTTAGCTACACACGTTTCTCCAATCTGCGTTCCTCACCACGCTTCTCATCGGTATCCTTCCTCGAACTCTCTGACTTTCGCTTTTGCGAATCCCAAGGTCTAGGCTCGGAATGCGAAATTATTTGAATGGTCGATCCGCTAAGATGGCCCGACATCATGCATACCGTTGCCATGTCATTGCATAGGGTACCAATAAATGATCTTGGGATACAACCCTAGTTTGTTTTATGTGTACATCTATGTACTGTTCACAAAGTTAATGAAAAATCAGAATTACTCTCCGATTATATCATAACACAGGAACTACTAAAGCTTTCCAATCATTATACACCTGAAGGATTTCCGATCTGTGTCCCACCAAAACCATGCCCATGAGCATCATGTCCACGTTCCTGGCCATTATTTTGGTTAGCATCGCGCTGTTCCATGGCAGTATTAACGTGTTGGGCTATGAGTTGTGCCAACTCTTCCGGGGTAATAGGCAGTCCATGTAACATCTGTGCTTGTAATCATTATGAACAGTTCAATTATCAATAAAACAAAGTTATTTGATCCCAATGTTTGTTTGGTTGTGTTTTACATTTTTCATGTTTTGACTTTTATTCAATTTCAAACTCTATATCGCTTTCTGGAGAGTTATACGCAAACTGGTGCGTAAACGTAATCAGTTTAATGCGACAAATACTCCAGAACATCAACATATGCTTAACATACCTTAAATAACCCTTACATAACTTAGAAATAAGTTTTGAAGGCTTTGATATGGCAAAAACAAGTTAATTCGCTTATAGGGACTAAACTTGACAAACTGCGAAAGTATGCCAATTTGAACCGTAACGAACATTCCGGAACATGACCATAAGTTAAACATACCATAAATATCCTTTACATAGCTTAGAAATAGGCTTTGAGGGGTTCGGTATGCTAAAATAAACTTTTGGGTCATTCAGGGAGTAAAAGCGTCAAAAAGTGCACAAGTTTGCATTTTCGCGCATAACTTACGTTCTGAATACATCCGGACATCCAAAAACTTATGTAAGCACTAAAATATTTTATTTTAGTGTTTGGCATAAGATAAATCCATTCGTCACGCATTTTGGATCGTTTTTCGCGCTTGTGTGCATTCTGTCGTAATTAAGCGAACATCGCGTTCGTACGACCAAACGAACCAACATCCGACATATTTTTGAGCATGTTTCATGTCCACAATGTTTAGGAATCATTTTAGGGCCTTAACGTTGGCTTAACGGGCCCTAAACGTGTCGGAAATGGCCTTAAAACACACCAGGGACCAAAACTGTCATTTCTGAAAGATGTTTGCTGACCAGACAGGCCAGGCGGCCCACGTAAACCCAAGGTGACACCTTACGCGGCCTGCGTCAGGATCCCAGACCAGATTCAATGTATTAACAGCCTGTTAACAGCCTTTCAAACACCCCAAAGGCCAATGCCACATGTCAAACTCTTGTGGTGGGGGCAAAATGAGTTACCACAACATTCCGACAAGTGTACAGGTGTGATCAAGGCACGTTATCCAAGAAACGATCCTAACGGTGAACCGAAATATATAAATACCCATCCATCCCCATTGCAAAACCCACAAGAATCTAATTTGAGAAGCTCTAAGTTGAAACCATTGTTTCATACCTGAGCTACTTGAATCAAGATTAGCATTCGGGGACCCTTTGTAAGTATTCCTTCGTTCTTTTATTGCTTTTCGAGTCCGAAAGTCAAACTTTGTTTGACTTTCTGCATTGACCAGTTTATGGTCAATGCGAAGTTCGTTTGAACTTCGCAACGTGAGCGTAATCACGATGGTTATAGTCCCTTGTGACTATGCCTACTGATTACCACGTTGTCTAGGGTCGTATGGATAAGCGATCTAATAAATCGCTTATACCTTCGAACCCGACCCATTTGGTCGATCATTAGGATCCGACCAAACACATTAGGTGACCATAGTATATAGGGAATAACCTTCCGAGGTTATACCTTATGGTCGCTTCGTTTAAGTAGTTGTATGATAGGTAGTTTATATGCCTTAGGTAAATTACCAAAATACCCCTTTGATGCCAAAATTCATTTTAAACATATGTAACATAACTTTTGACATCTAAAACTGATTTGATAACAATATTAGACATGTTAAGGCATATGTTACTTGTCATAGGACTAGTTAAGCGGTCCGAACGCGTTTCACGTGAACCACGCGTTAAAGTAGCATAAGCTACCTAAACGGGTCGTAATGGGTCATAAGCACTTAGGCTAGGTTTCATTTAGTATGTAGGCTTTGTTAAACCATACTACATGAGTTCCCATACTCATTTGGTTTACGAGCCCTCATTCTACCCGATCCTCCGATATAGGTCCGGTTTATTAACATAGTTACCTATATTAGGTGCCGTTTGATTCCGTGATCTCTAGCATTGCTTGGTGGTTATCTTAGGACTTCGGAGCAATCTCAAGTGAGTACATAGACCCCTCTTTTACTGTTTTCCAAACTGTTTTGGGGTGAAACACATGTGCCTACTTGTTACTTTCATGCTTTCCTGCTTTCACATCATATACTTGTTATGTTCATTAGTACACTATTAGTACATGATTTACATTACATTTCATGCTATGTATGCCCATTGTGTGCGTACTTAGTACATCATTTTACATTACTTTTCATGCTATATATGCCCATTGTGTGCATACTTAGTACATTGTTTTACATTACATTTCTGCTATGTATGTTGACTGATAGCATGCTAGCACATTGATTTACATGACTTTTCTGCTTTGTATGTTAACTTAGCATACTTAGTACATTGTTTTCATATGACATGTATACAATTGCTATAACATTTGGTTTGTACAAACGAGACTTATATACGTTCATTAACATTAGCTACGCCGCTCGGTAGTAAGTAGTGGTACCATAGGACTTGACAAATCCCATTCCTGACATCTCTGGTTTGTTTGGATGTAAGGAATGACTGAATCCGAAAACATTTCTTTTGATAACCTTGACTAAAAGGGTTATCCGACTGTCTCAAGGCTTGAATGTATGTGTTAACTTACCACATAAATGTTTGTATCAATGTAACATGGATTCACTTTGCAAAACATAACTTTTTGATATATTCAAAATACTTTGTTTTGTACATTCTTACATTTGGACTATGTGACAATACTTTACTTACAATACATAACATTTGTTACACATTACTTGACTACTTTTGGACGTCTTAACATTTGACATGGTTTATACAAGGACTCTTTGACAATTGGTTTAAACATAGACTTATTACATTGGTGGTTTGTTTAAGTGACTTAAGTAACGAGATGTGAGTAATATGATACAAGCATGGTGGATACGCCGCTAGTACTTCCTATATATAAGTGTTTGTATTATATTACATATCATAGCGTTATTTAAATCATTCAATTTGGACTTATACATTTTACACAAGTAACAATGTAACTCTTATGTTGATAAATAAAATACAACTTTGTATGCCATGGTTATGAAACAATTAATTCTGTTACAACACTCCCCACGTTTTCTGCCACGTTTTGTATGTTATACGTGGTCGGGGTGTGACAGAAGAGTTGGTATCAGAGCCAATGGTTATAGGGAATTAGGTTATTAGTAATTCTTTGACCTAGACTATAACCTAGGACCCTAACACAAGTTATCTTGTGTTTAGATCTTAAAACATGCACATCACCTATCCTTATGTGATTATCAAAACAAAAACCAAATTTTCCAAAACGATTTTTGAAAAACAATCTTCTGTTTCTGAATAATTTATTAAAAGGTTTTGAATCCTCTATTGTAAGGTTTTGAACCCTCTGTTATAAGGTTTTGAACCCCTTTGAGTTTTTAAAATCTCGTCAAGGTTTTGGGTTTTAAATAATGTGAACACGTGCAAACTGGAAGGGTGAATGCCTGTACCCTGTGTTTTCTGTCTAAGGCTAGAGTGTTCGTACAAATCCACATAATCGGACCAGTCACTCTTACCTGGGAACTCTTGGGGTGAGTGTTCACTTATAGGCGAGCATGTCTTCGCGATACATTATTTTTGACCCATTTACTTTGATTAGTCACTGTGTGTCGTTTGTTTGCTTTGTGATGCGAACAAATGACCACCATCTTTGTTGTCTTCAATTTTTGTTTCATCTCATTCTTTTCATCCAATCATCTCACTCGTTTCCTTTCATGTTTCCTCTTTTAGAATGCCTCCTCGACGCGAAAACCAAATAGCGACTGCCGAACTGGCAGAAATCATTGCGCAGCAAATGGCTGCTCAATTCCCAAACCTCTTTGCTCAATGGAACCAAGCCAACAACAACAACAATGCTCCATGCAAATTCAAGGATTTCAACTCATCTAAACAACTCAAGTTTAGTGGTTCTGAGGGAGCGACTGGGCTTCTTCAATGGTTTGAGAGCATTGAGAATACTTTCCGCCACGTGCAGTGTCCTGACAATCGCAAGGTCGAGTTTTCTTCGAGTGTGTTTCAGAAGAGGGCTCTTACGTGGTGGAACGGGGTTATGAGAGACCGTGGTGCAGAAGTTGCTCTAGCACAAACTTGGGCCGAACTTAGGGCCCTTATGATGAGGGAGTTCTGTCCTCGTCATGAACAGCAAGCATTGGAGAAAGAGTTTGATGACTTGAACCAAGACAGTGGCGAGCACAGGGCATATACTGATAGATTTGAGGAGTGGAGTCTGCTTTGCCCAACAATGGTTACCCCACTTGACAAGGATATCGAAAGGTACATCGACGGCCTACCTGACTCAGTGCAAGACATTATTACTAGTAGTAACCCTGCCACACTCCGTCAGGCGATCGAGTTAGCAGCGACATTGACTAAGTCACAGGTTCGAAAGGGAAAGCTGCATAAAAAGGGTGACAAGGGTAAGAAGCAGGCGTCTGACAAGGGGGATAGCAAGAAAGGTCAAAACAAGAATGGAAAGAATTCTGGTTCCTCAAAGAGTTCTAGGAAGCGAAAGGCTTCCCAAAACTATGCCGTTAATGCACAGGCCCAAGCTGCACCAAATCAGCCTGCGCAACCGCTAGCCAAGAAGCCATATCTTGGCACTGCGCCTTTGTGCAACAGGTGTAACGGCCATCACCTACCACATCTCCAATGTCATCATTGCACTAACTGTGGGAGAATTGGTCATCTTGCCGCTACTTGCCGCATTCCTGCTAATCAGAACCAGGCAGTTCAGAACCAAGCCCAACAAGTTGCTCAGCCTTTTGCTCAGCAACAAGGTCAAGCTACACGAGCTCATTTTCCTCCTGGTTCGTGCTACAATTGTGGGGATCTGACCCACTACAGGAACCGGTGCCCAAGGCTAGCCAACCAGAATCAGAATCCAAATCAGAATCAGGCTCAGGCTCGAGGTCGAGTCTTCAACATGAATGCTCAAGAGGCACAAGCAGACAATGAATTGGTGAACGGTACGTTCTTTATTAATAATCAGCCTGCATCTGTTCTTTTTGATTCGGGTGCCGATAAGAGTTCTGTGTCATTATCTTTTGAGCCATTGCTTCGCATGTCTAGAACGAAACTAGGTAAACCTTTGACAGTAGAGGTTGCTAGTGGTGAACCCATTGTTCTTGATTCTGCTCTTCGCAACTGCCAGTTGAACCTTAACGACCATCTTTTTCCTATTAACCTCACGCCTATGCAACTTGGTAGCTTCGACGTTATTGTGGGTATGGATTGGTTAGCCAAGCATCGTGCAGAGGTAGTTTGTTTTGAGAAGATCGTTCGTGTGCCGCATTCGACGGGCAAGATCCTACAGGTTCGTGGTGAGAAACCTGCTGGTGGTCTCAAACTCATGTCTTGTTTTAAAGCTCGAAAGTATCTGTGAAAGAACTATGTGGCCTTCTTGGCACATGTCACAGCAGATAAAGGCAAAGGTAAATCTATTCAAGATATTCCTGTTGTTCGGGATTATTCTGAAGTATTCCCTGAAGAGTTACCTGGTCTACCTCCAGCACGCCAAGTCAAGTTTCGTATTGATCTCGTACCTGGTGCAAATCCCATTGCCAGATCTCCATATCGTCTTGCACCGTCTGAGATGCAAGAGTTGGCTAAGCAGCTTCAGGAGCTCTCTGACAAAGGTTTTATTCATCCTAGCTTTTCACCTTGGGGTGCTCCCGTTCTTTTTGTCAAGAAGAAGGATGGATCTTTTAGGATGTGTATCGATTATCGTGAGCTTAACAAGCTTACCATCAAGAATCGATATCCCCTACCTCGCATCGATGATCACTTTGATCAGTTACAAGGTGCTTCTTATTTTTCAAAGATTGATCTGCGACCAGGATATCATCAACTTCGGGTGCATGAAGAAGATATTCCCAAGACAACGTTCCGTACTCATTATGGGCATTATGAGTTCACAGTCATGCCATTCGGTTTGACTAATGCTCCTGCTGTTTTCATGGACTTAATGAATAGGGTCTGCAAGCCTTATTTGGATCAGTTCGTCATTGTTTTTATTGACGACATCTTGATTTATTCTAAGACGCGAGCTGATCACGAGCAACATCTTCGTCTTACTCTGGAACTCCTAAAGAAAGAGCAACTTTTCGCCAAATTCTCCAAGTGTGAATTCTGGCTTAAAGAGGTTCAATTCTTAGGACATATTATCAACAAATAAGGTATTCATGTAGATCCCTCCAAGATCAGTGCGATTAAGGATTGGGATAGGGATACGCCTACTACTCCTACTGAGGTTCGTTCTTTTCTTGGTCTAGCGGGTTATTACGGCCGCTTCATTGAAAACTTCTCAAAGATTGCAATTCCTCTAACTGCTCTAACTCAGAAGAACAAACCCTTTAATTGGGGATTCAAGCAAGAGGAAGCTTTTCAAAACTTGAAGCAGAAGCTTTGCGACGCGCCTGTTCTTACTTTGCCTGAGGGCAATGATGATTTCGTCGTTTATTGCGATGCATCTAAATTGGGTCCTGGCTGCGTCCTGATGCAAAGAAACAAAGTCATAGCATACGCATCGAGGCAGTTGAAGATACATGAGAAGAACTACACCACTCATGATCTTGAGTTGGGTGCAGTTGTCTTCGCTCTTAAGATCTGGAGACACTATTTGTACGGTACAAAATGTGTGGTTTTCACGGACCACAAAAGTCTTCAGCATATCTTCAATCAGAAAGAACTCAACATGAGGTAACGACGTTGGGTCGAGCTTCTAAACGACTATGACTGCGAAATTCGCTACCATCCTGGTAAGGCTAATGTCGTAGCCGATGCATTGAGTCGTAAGGAACATACTAAGCTTCACTGTGTTCGTGTTCAATCTGTTATTCAAGCTCGATCCGATATCCAAGCCCGCATTTCTCAGGCTCAACAATCTTGTGTTTCACAAGGTTTGATGGATAAGGAATTTCCCTATCACATAACACCTGATCTGGAACTGAAGGACAATGGATCGTATTACTTCATGGACCGTTTGTGGGTCCCAAGCCAAGATAACCTTCGCACCTTGCTTATGGATGAAGCCCATAAGTCTCGTTATTATGTTCATCCTGGCTCAGATATGATGTATAAGGATCTTCGTATTCAGTATTGGTGGCCTGGTATGAAGAAAGACATTGCCTTATATGTATCAAAATGCCTTACTTGTCTTAAGGTTAAGGCTGAACATCAACGTCTTTCTGGTTTATTGGTGCAACCAGAGATCCCAGTTTGGAAATGGGAAAACATTACTATGGATCTCATTACTAAACTTCCGCGCACAAAGAAAGGTCATGATGCCATCTGGGTAGTTGTTGATCGTCTTACAAAGTCAGCACATTTCTTGCCAATCCGTGAGGATTTTTCTGCTGACAAACTTGCAAAAATCTATGTGGATGAAATTGTAGCTCGACATGGTGTTCCTTTGAACATCATTTCTGATAGAGATGCTAGTTTCACTTCTCATTTTTGGAGAACCATGCAATCTGCTATGGGGACCCAACTTAACCTGAGCACAGCTTATCATCCGCAAACGGATGGTCAATCTGAAAGAACAATCCAGACTCTGGAGGATATGCTTAGAGCTTGTGTGATCGACTTTGGTGGTAGTTGGGATTCACATCTTCCGTTAATTGAATTCTCCTACAACAACAGTTATCACACCAGCATCAAAATGGCTCCTTTTGAGGCTCTCTATGGTCGAAAATGTCATTCACCAGTCTGCTGGAATGAGATCGGTGAGGCTCAGCTTACTAGACCTGCCCTCATTTTAGAGACAACTGACAAGATTAAGAAAGTTCGTGATAACCTTCAGACAGCTAGAAGCCGTCAAAAGAGTTACGCGAACCCAAAATGCAAGCCCCTGGAATTTCAAGTCGGTGATCGTGTATTACTTAAAGTCTCACCTTGGAAAGGTGTGATCAGATTTGGAAAGAAAGGAAAACTTGCACCTAGATACGTTGGACCATTCAAGATCATCGAAAGAATCGGTAAGGTAGCCTACAGACTTGAGTTACCTCCTGAACTTGGAAATGTTCATCCAACCTTTCACGTATCCAATCTCAAGAGGTGTTTAGCTGATGAGAACCTCCACATACCACTTGACGAAATTCGTGTTGATAAAACACTGAAATTTGTTGAGAAGCCTGTGGAAATCATGGAACGTGAAGTCAAGTGGCTTAAACGCAAGCGCATTCCTTTGGTCAAAGTTCGTTGGGAAGCTAAACGTGGACCTGAGTTTACTTGGGAACACGAAGATCAAATGAAGACGAAATATCCACATCTTTTCCCACGAGTTTCCTCTAAATAAATTTTGGGGCGAAATTTCCACAAGTAGGGGAGACTATAACATCTGTGCTTGTAATCATTATGAACAGTTCAATTATCAGTAAAACAAAGTTATTTGATATCAATGTTTGTTTGGTTGTGTTTTACATTTTTCATGTTTTGACTTTTATTCAATTTTAAACTCTATATCGCTTTCTGAAGAGTTATATGCAAACTGGTGCGTAAACGTAATCAGTTTTAATGCGACAAATACTCTGAAACATCAACATATGCTTAACATACCTTAAATAACCCTTACATAATTTAGAAATAAGTTTTGAAGGCTTTGGTATGGCAAAAACAAGTTAATTCGCTTACAGGGACTAAACTTGACAAACTGCGAAAGTATGCCAATTTGAACAGTAACGAACATTCCGGAATATGACCATAAGTTAAACATACCATAAATATCCTTTACATAGCTTAGAAATAGGCTTTGAGGGGTTCGGTATGCTAAAATAAACTTTTGGGTCATTCAGGGACTAAAAGCGTCAAAAAGTGCACAAGTTTGCATTTTCACGCATAACTTATGTTCTGAATACATCCGGACATCCAAAAATCTATGTAAGCACTAAAATATTTTATTTTAGTGTTTGGCATAAGAAAAATCCATTCGTCACGCATTTTGGATCGTTTTTCGCGCTTGTGCGCATTCCGTCGTAATTAAGCGAACATCGCGTTCGTACGACCAAACGAACCAACATCCGACATATTTTTGAGCATGTTTCATGTCTACAATGTTTAGGCATCATTTTAGGGCCTTAACGTTGGCTTAACGGGCCTTAAACGTGTCAGAAATGGCCTTAAAACACAACAGGGACCAAAACTGTCATTTCTGAAAGATGTTTGCTCACCAGACAGGCCAGGCGGCCCGCGTAAACCCAAGGTGACACCTTACGCGGCCTGCGTCAGGCTCCCAGACCAGATTCGATGTATTAACAGCCTGTTAACAGCCTTTTAAACACCCCAAAGGCCAATGCCACATGTCAAACTCTTGTGGTGGGGGCAAAATGAGTTACCACAACATTCCGACAAGTGTACGGGTGTGATCAAGGCACGTTATCCAAGAAACGATCCTAACGGTGAACCGAAATCTATAAATACCCATCCATCCCCATTGCAAAACCCACAATAATCTGATTTGAGAAGCTCTAAGTTGAAACCATTGTTTCATACCTGAGCTACTTGAATCAAGATTAGCATTCGGGGACCCTTTGTAAGTATTCCTTCGTTCTTTTATTGCTTTTCGAGTCCGAAAGTCAAAATTTGTTTGACTTTCTGCATTGACCAGTTTATGGTCAATGCGAAGTTCGTTTGAACTTCGCAACGTGAGCGTAATCACGATGGTTATAGTCCCTTGTGACTATGCCTACTGATTACCACGTTGTCTAGGGTCGTAAGGGTAAGCGATCTAATAAATCGCTTATACCTTCGAACCCGACCCATTTGGTCGATCATTAGGATCTGACCAAACACATTAGGTGACCATAGTATATAGGGAATAACCTTCCGAGGTTATACCTTATTGTCGCTTCGTTTAAGTAGTTGTATGATAGGTAGTTTATATGCCTTAGGTAAATTACCAAAATACCCCTTTGATGCCAAAATTCATTTTAAACATATGTAACATAACTTTTGACATCTAAAACTGATTTGACAACAATATTAGACATGTTAAGGCATATGTTACTTGTCATAGGACTAGTTAAGCGGTCCGATCGCGTTTCACGCGAACGACGCGTTAAAGTAGCATAAGCTACCTAAACGAGCCGTAATGGGTCGTAAGCACTTAGGCTAGGTTGCATTTAGTATGTAGGCTTTGTTAAACCATACTACATGAGTTCCCATACTCATTTGGTTTACGAGCCCTCATTCTATCCGATTCTCCGATATAGGTCCGGTTTATTAACATAGTTACCTATTAGGTGTCGTTTGATTCCACGATCTCTAGCATTGCTTGGTGGTTATCTTAGGACTTCTGAGCAATCTCAAGTGAGTACATAGACCCCTCTTTTACTGTTTTCCAAACTGTTTTGGGGTGAAACACATGTGCCTACTTGTTACTTTCATGCTTTCCTGCTTTCACATCATATACTTGTTATGTTCATTAGTACACTATTAGTACATGATTTACATTACATTTCATGCTATGTATGCCCATTGTGTGCGTACTTAGTACATCATTTTACATTACATTTCATGCTATATATTCCCATTGTGTGCATACTTAGTACATTGTTTTACATTACATTTCTGCTATGTATGTTGACTGATAGCATGCTAGCACATTGATTTACATGACTTTTCTGCTTTGTATGTTAACTTAGCATACTTAGTACATTGTTTTCATATGACATGTATACAACTGCTATAACATTTGGTTTGCACAAACGAGACATATATACGTTCATTAACATTAGCTACGCCTCTCGGTAGTAAGTAGTGGTACCATAGGACTTGACAAATCCCATTCCTGACATCTCGGGTTTGTTTGGATGTAAGGAATGACTGAATCCGAAAACATTTCTTTTGATAACCTTGACTAAAAGGGTTATCCGACTGTCTCAAGGCTTGAATGTATGCGTTAACTTACCACATAAATGTTTGTATCAATGTAACATGCATTCACTTTCCAAAACATAACTTTTTGATATATTCAAAATACTTTGTTTTGTACATTCTTACATTTGGACTATGTGACAATACTTTACTTACAATACATAACATTTGTAACACATTACTTGACTACTTTTGGACGTCTTAACATTTGACATGGTTTATACAAGGACTCTTTGACAATTGGTTTAAACATAGACTTATTACATTTGTGGTTTGTTTAAGTGACTTAAGTAACGAGATGTGAGTAATATGATACAAGCATGGTGGATACGTCGCTAGTACTTCCTATATATAAGTGTTTGTATTATATTACATATCATAGTGTTATTTAAATCATTCAATTTGGACTTATACATTTTACACAAGTAACACGATTTTCACAAGACTTTGGTTTACAAACAATTTACTTTGTACAACTCATTTTACTTGGTTATACATTTAACCATACATTATTCTTTTATTTATATATATCATTCAATCTTATCGTTTTTTTTAATAACTTACAAACAAAACAATTTACAAGGTTCATGACTGACTTTTACTAAACAACTTTTTCTTAAACTTAAGTCATGAATTCCTATTTTCACAAAACCTATGTATCTCACAGGCATTTTTATGCTGACGTACCTATTTTCACATGTGTTTTCAGGAGCTTTTGCGTAGGACGATGATCGTGACACTAGGGCGGACCTGTGCCTTAGAGACTTAAAATGAAGATAGACTTAGTTTAATTATGTTATAAACTCTTTAATTCCTGTTTAAAACAATGTAACTCTTATGTTGATAAATAAAATACAACTTTGTATGCCATGGTTACGAAACAATTAATTCTGTTACAACACTCCCCGACGTTTTCCGCCACGTTTTGTATGTTATACGTGGTCGGGGTGTGACAGTCCAGAACCCTGTCTCAATTTTGGCGGCATTTCGTCGTTTATATTATTTACAACAATAATAATCACATAAAACGATAACCAAGAATGATTCAATCATTAAATGGTAGTGGACCAAACATTGCGCATGTATAATATCCACATATTAATGAGAACAATATTTAAACCAAAAGAAACCCATTTGATATTTATACCAAAAATTTTACAAAGCTTGTTTTTAGTACTAAGACTAATCAAAATTCGGCGTGTCTACATCAACACCCGTTACAAGTCTATATGAAATTTCCTCCTAAATATCTGAAAATTTGGCATGCAAGCCATAAATAGGGTTCATCAGAGGAGACATACAAAAAAAAAAAAAAAAAAAAAAAAACAACCAACAACTAATGCTTCAATCCATGGAAGTCCAACATCTTCCTAACAAGCTCCTCTAGCTCATCACACTAGTCCATCTGTCCCTCTAAGTCCGTCATCGTCTTCATGCCTCAGCGTATCGTGGCGAATTGACGATCACAGTGAGAGCAATTGACCCAAATCCCTTTCTGATTCTTCAAAGCGGATGCTGCCTCAGCTCTCGAAGTCGATGCGATCTCTCTAATGGGTCGAGTCCTCTTCCTACGAAAAGTGTAGACTAAAAGAGGTGTAGCAAAATACGCGACTCGAGTAACAGAATAAACGATTCTGTAATGACGAGCGAAAGAATCTCAAGTGTAGGCTCGACAGTATCAGTGAGCAGAACTACTAATGGCTCTATAGGCCGAGACGTGACATATCATAACCGTACAAAGTAAGTGTGTGATCAACGTGAATAGTAACACATAAGGCATAAGTAAACAGAAAATCACGTATGCACATAAACATATAAGGGTTTTCATACATGATAAAATTTTCCATGTTTATTTAAAAATCTTGGCTTCGAGAATTTTGGACTTTATATCTCAAAATTCTTTAGTTGAAGTCTAGTGTTTTCCTCCGAAAACATCTAGTTCACTAACAACCATTGGCTCTGATACCAACTTCTGTCACACCCCAAAAACGTCATCGTGGAATATAAAACGTAGTAGTGACGGAAGCTGGTGCCCATTTCTACCTTGATGTTTGATGCATTATAGTGTTGGACATTATTACTTAATTCAAAAAGTTGATTTTAAACTTAACGTCCCAAAGCACGACATAACCATGACAAAATAAAGTTGTCTTTTGATCCTTATGGATCTTATTACATTGTCCCAAAAAATTTTAAAAGTCAGTCCAACATTTTAAATGATAAAACATGCATCAACAACCACAAGATACGCCATAATTCCCGAAGCCGAATTCAAGTACCCGTAGAACACATTAAAAATCAAGTGTCAACACAAAGAAAGGTGAGTTCACATATTCTTTTACAAATAATTTTATTCCAAGGAAAACTTTCTGATTAGGTGTTTATTTGAAAACATCTATATAAATTTTAGAAAGTCCATTTTACTTCCTTAATAAAATCCATGGGCCTTCCGTCGCAGTTTCTCGAACCCGACAATATTGTTACTGTCCAAGTTTTGTATATTAAATTATTGCGTCAATTTTCAGACTCGTATGTTAGCTAGACGATACGAACTATATATTAACCATGTAGGGATAATTAATGCTAGAAAATAAACATAATCAAAATTCGTCGCTTGACTTGACACGGGGCAACCGGTCACGACGGGGTTGTCAACCCGATAGATCTACCAACAATTCCTCGCGTACATTACTTAAATGATTAAACAACATAATGGGCACAGGGTTCTTTCTCGAAGAACAATATGATGTCTGCCTCACGTACAATATATATATATATATATATATCCTACTAATATGACAATTTAATACACGGTGTTACACGAATTCCCCTGTCACTCAAATGTTGAGACCCAGTCCGGAATTCATCCCCAATCCGTACGGTCGTGTTTCGCTTAGGAAAATACCGTACTTTCAATATTCATTCATAAAAAACGTTTTACTTCGAAACGTATGACTTATCAAATCTCATATATTTTCAGCGAAAATATATATTTTATATTGAAAGGTATGTTTTATTTCAAAACCATTATTAAACCCTTTTAACGACGTGTTCTACCCCCAAAATATATACAAAACAGTAAAAAGAGGGGTTTAGTGACACTCACCATTGGGTGCGTATTTTAAATAGCGCAATCCTAACAAATGATTTCTACACGTCCTATTGTATATATATAGGAATGATTTTAAATCAATACACATAACACAAAAATCCTAAGTTTCTCCGTTTCTTAGAATTATCACATAACTTTGATATTTTCTTGAAAAGTCATCTTTTTTTTTATTATGTTGGCACGTTAATATATATATGAGTCCATATATATATATTTTTATGATTTTGCGATTTGAACGATTTTATTTGTGACCATTATTGTGTAAATCCGTTAACTCTCCCGTTTATACGCAATATATCTACGATTTGCGCGTCGTAATATATATACATAAACGTTCACATAATTTAACACCGAAACACGCGAAATCTTGCTAACTTATCTATTTTGTCATTTTTAAAGCAAATATACATAAAACATCTCATAGGTATCAAATTTCATGCTCGACAAACAAGTTACACATTTAACGCGATTTTTACCGTTTCTACCGCACAAAACGCACAAATATATACATGCATAATCATATCTTTAAAATCATGTTAAAAGTTAACATATTTACAAATTCTCATATTTAAATCACATAACACATTTTAACACATAAGGTTTACCCAAAATTTTACCCATACTAGTGTACTTAGAAAAATGCGTATTTTAGCGATTCGGTAACGGTTTCGGGCGTCGGAAGTCACGTATGACCAACCAAACACCAAGTAAACTTAAAATTAGTTAAAATACTTATTTTTAAACTAAAAACCGATTTTTGACCGTTTTAACGCATAGTTTTGCGTTAAACGTTACTATAATCATCCTAACTCGAAAAGACTTGATATTTTAACACAATACATGTTATTTACTGATTAAAATAGTGGTTATAATCAGATTAGTGTAGTTTTTGTGCAAGTCACATAAATCATGTGATTTCACGTATTTTACAACTTTTAATGCACCAAGTACAACATGCAAAGCTAGCAAATATTAGGACAAAGTTATATATCATTAAATACTTCAAAATAATCATATTTTAATGTTTATAATCTGATAAAATATCATTTTTATCAAATCATGTTCAAATCATAATTTCATGCTTTCATATCATCATGCATGTTCATGTATGTGCATCTAATGCACTCATACAACATCAACATCATTTTATATGAACTAAAATATATATATATATATATATATATATATATATATATCTAACATATATTTTAATCATGTTCAAATATTCAAACATTCCATACTTCACATCATCATCATCTACTCATTTATTCATAAAAGCAAGACATATGATTATATCCTTACACATTCAAGACTTCAATCATCAAAATTTCACATGCATGCATACCTATATATACATACACGGCTCATATACGTACACACATATGTTTCCAAAACTTCACTTTATCATGTTCATCGTTTAATCATATGAACTTTTATAAGTTACCTTTTGATCATGCATGCATTTCACTTTCAAGAATTAAATCATACACAAATCAATCAAATCAAAACTCGACATTCATATATGTATATACATACATATTTACGGCCATACATACATACATACACATATACATCCATTTTTATTTTCTTCAAAAACCCATTTGTTTTAGTTTTAAGTTTTGTGAAATATCTTAAGAATCAAGAGAAACCTTCCATGACCATCAACATCACCAAGAATCAAGAACTTTTTTAAAAGATTAGTTTTTATACCTTCAAGATTCAAGTGGGTTTTTGAATAAAAAGATGATATGATGCTTGGTTCTTGTTTTAAACTCCATGGAATCACCCTTAAACCTTCAAATGGACTTTTTTTTTTTGGGTAAAAGGGTATACCCCGGTGATTGTATTACTATCCCAACCAAAATAAAACAAGAAGACTGGCAGAGTACCAATCTAGTTCAATAGTGTGACAGACCACACTAAAGTAAACGAGCAAAAACAACAAAAACTACAAAATAACCAAAACCCTAACAACTATACATCAAGTAACTAGCAATTAGGATTAAGTGTTATGAACAACATCCAAAGATGCTGTCTTCCATATCTTCAAAATATTTGTCATCCTTTGATTCACCTTGAACTTGAAAGAATGTAACTTTAACCGGATCGTCTCCACAATTAGCTCTTCAAAATATTTTTCAAATGGACTTGTAAACACCTTGAAATGAACTTGGATCTCCATGAACAATTTTGAAATGGTGTTTGAAGATGACAAAGAGGGTGTTGGCCGTAACTTTTTATGAGAGAGAGAGAGAAGTGTTGTGATATGATTCTTGGATTTGTAAAAGAGTTTGGTGTATTTTAGGTGATATATTCATCACCCTTTTTTCCAAGAAGCACACATGTCCATCATGCAAGAACAAGTGAAAGTATAGCTGCCATTTGGTCCTTCTCTCTCTTATATATTTTGAAATTTCACATATATATACATATATACAAATATATGTAATATAGAGTATAAACTGGTATTTTACTAGATACCGGGTATTTTATCTAGCGTTTTAATCCTGTTTATGTGCGTTTTAAATTATTTTTAACACTCTATAAAAATAAACTCACTAAAATATTATTGAACAATATTTTGTTTGCCTGGACTAGTGTCACACCCCGACCACGTGAGACAACGTAACGTGGCGGAAATGTCGGGGAGTGTTGTAACAGAATTAATCGTTTCAAATCCATGGCAATTAAAGTTTCATTTTATTAATCAAACATGAGAGTTTACATTGTTTTAAACAAGAACCAAATAGTACATGACATAAATTAACTAGTTCTTGTCTCGTTTTAAGTCACTAAGGCACAGGTCCGCCTAAGTATGTTTTGATAAGTCCTATGCATCATCTCCTAAAAACACATGTGAAAATAGGTACGTCAGCATAAAAATGCCTGTGTGATACATAGGTTTAGTGAAAACAGAATTCATGACTTATGTTTGAGAAAATGTTTAGTCATGAACCTTGTAATTTGCTTTGTCTTGTAAATCTTTTGAAAAACGATAAGATCAGATGATATGTATAAATAAGAGGATAACGTATGGTTAAATGAATAACCATGTAAAATGAGTTTGTATAAGATAAGTTGTTTGTAAATCAATGTCTTGTGAAAAGTATGTTATTTGTATAAAATGTTATATGTCTCAAACTGAAATGATTCAAATAACGCTACGATATGTAATACCATACAACCACTTATATATAGGAAGTACCAGCGGCGTATCCACCATGCTTGTATCATATTACACACGCCTCGTTGCTTAATCACTTACTCAAACCAAACTACCAAAGTAAAATGTTCATGTCTAATGTGAATCAGGTAATGTGTATCCAAAATGTAAGCATGTGATGAATGATAATGTACTAAGTATGCAACAAAGGACATACATAGCATATAGTGTAATGTATAACAATGTACTAAGTACGCACACAATGGGCATACATAGCATGTAATGTAAGGCAATGTACTAAGTACGCACACAATGGGCATATATAGCATGTAATGTAAGGCAATGTACTAAGTACGCACACAATGGGCATACATAGCATGTAATGTAAGGCAATGTACTAAGTACGCACCCAATGGGCATACATAGCATGTAATGTAAGGCAATGTACTAAGTACGCACCCAATGGGCATACATAGCATGTAATGTAAGGCAATGTACTAAGTACGCACACAATGGGCATACATAGCATGTAATGTAAGGCAATGTACTAAGCACGCACATAATGGGCATGCATAGCATGTAATGTAAGGCAATGTACTAAGTACGCACACAATGGGCATACATAGCATAAAATGTAATGAAATGTACTAAGTATGCTAAGTTAACATACAAAGAAAAAAAGTCATGTAAATCAATGTGCTAGCATGTTATCAGTCAACATACATAGCAGAAATGTAACGTAAATCATGTACTAATAGTGTACTAATGAACATAACAAGTATGTGATGTGAAAACAGGAAAGCACAGAAGTAACAAGTAGGCACATGTGTTTCACTCAAAAACGTTTGGAAAACAGTAAAAGAGGGGTCTATGTACTCACTTGAGATTGCTCAGAAGTCCTAAGATAACCACCAAGCAATGCTAGAGATCACGGAATCAAACGGCACCTAATATAGGTAACTATGTTAATAAACCGGACCTAGATCGGAAGATTTAGATAGAATGAGGGTTCGTAAACCAAACGAGTATGGAGACTCATGTCATATGGTTTAACAAAGCCTACATACTAAATGAAACCTAACATAAGTGCTTACGACCCGTTTAGGTAGCTTATGCTACTTTAACGCGTCGTTCGCGTGAAACGCGTTCGGACCGCCTAACTAGTCCTATGACAAGTAACATATGCCTTAACATGTCTAATATTGTTGTCAAATCAGTTTAGATGTCAAAAGTTACGTTACATATGCTTAAAATGAATTTTGGCATCAAAGGGGTATTTTGGTAATTTACCTAAGGCATATAAACTACCTATCATACAACTACTTAAACGAAGTGACCATAAGGTATAACCTTGGAAGGTTATTCCCTATATGCTATGGTCACCTAATGTGTTTGGTCGGATCCTAATGATCGACCAAACGGGCCGGGTTCGAAAGTATAAGCGATTGTTTAGATCGCTTACCTTACGACCCTATATAAGCACTAAACTAAAAGTGACGAGCTAAGCATGCTAAAACATGCTTAACTAAGTTTAGAAAATAGGTTAGGTATCAAAACAAATGGTTTTGATACCCATAAGAAGTTTGGTTACAAATACGCAAGAATACGTATTCTGACCGAAACTACGGCTCGTCTCTGAGCCTAGATAACGTGGTAATCAGTAGGTATAGTCATTAGGGACTATAACCATCGTGATCACGCTCATGTTATGAAGTTTAAACGAACTTCGCATCGACCATAAACTGGTCAATGCAGAAAGTCAAACAAAGTTTGACTTTCGGACTCGAAAACCAATAAAAGAACGAAGGAACACTTACAAAGGGTCCCCGAATGCTAATCTAGATCAAAATAGCTCAGGTATGAAACAAAGGTTTCAACTTAGAGCACATTAGATCAGATTCTTGTGAGGAAAAGTGAAGGATGGAGGTGGGTATTTATAGTTTTCGGTTCACCGTTAGGATTGTTTCTTGGAGAAGAGGGAATGATCACATCCCTACACTTGTTGGAATGTTGTGGTAATTTTGGCCACCATAAGAGATTAACATGTAGCACTTGGCCTTTGGAGGGGTCAAGGGTTGTTTAATATGTGTTTAAAATGGCTTTTGCTGATCAGAAGAGGCCTAGCGTGACGCCAAGGGGGCTAGGTGTCACGCTAGGGTCCCCCTGATCAGCAAACACTTTCTAATGTTCACCTTTCAGTCCCCGTTGCGTCTTAAGGCCATTTACGACATGTTTAAGACTTTTTAAATCATTTTAAAGACTCCAAAAGGATGCCTAAACATTGTGGACATGAAACATGCTCAAAAATATGCCGGATATCAGTTCGTTTGGTCGTACAATCGCGACGTTCGCTTAATTACGACCGGAATGCGCATAAGCGCGAAAAACGATCTAAATTGCGTGACGAATGGATTTTTCTTATGCCAAACACTAAAATAAAATATTTTAGTGCTTACATAAATTTTGGATGTACGGATGTATTCAGAACGTAAGTTATGCGCGAAAGTGCAAACTTGTGCACTTTTTGACGCTTTTAGTCCCTGAATGACCCAAAAGTTTATTTTAGCACACCGAACCCCTTAAAGCCTATTTCTAAGCTATGTAAAGGATATTTATAGTGTGTTCAACTTATGGTCATGTTCCGGAATGTCTGTTACAGTTCAAATTGGCATACTTTCGCAGTTTGTCAAATTTAGTCCCTGTAAGCGAATTAACTTGTTTTTGCCATACCAAAGCCTTTAAAACTTATTTCTAAATTATGTAAAGGTTATTTAAGGTATGTTAAGCCTATTTCACTATTCCATAGTGTTCGTTGCATTAAACTGGTTATATTTACGCATTAGTGCGCGTATAACCTTCCGGAAAGCGATTTAGAGCTTGAAATCGAACAAGAGTTGATATGTGCAAAAGATACACATATTTATACAAGTCCAAAGTATGAAATACAATATTTCATTGGTTTGGAATTTGTTTGATGGTTGAAGTGACACAGGTGTCACAACTAGCTACGTTGTCGGTATTTGGTAGTATGCGCGCTGCATCGCGCGGTACGCTCTTAAACTCGAAAAATAGAGTTTCCTAGCGTTTTAATTTATTTTTCCTCACGAATATGATTAAAATAACTATTCTAATCATAACAAACTATTTTTAGGATTTTTACACTGATCGGTGGTCACCGACGTTCGTTTCGCATTTTAACCGTTACGCGATAAGCGTTAATTTTATCAAACCTTGAGCTGGTTTTGGACACCCCTAGTATTTTAAATCAGTGGGAAACACTTGTAAGGTCCAGATTAAAGCCTGAATTACGAGAAATGATCGTAACGTTCTTGAATATCTATAAATACCCACTTGATTTTCACTCATTTCTCACACATTTGCTCTAATCTGCTCTAAGTTGAAGCCTTAGCTTCATACCTGAGTATTTTAGATCAAATTCTTCATTGCTTGGACCTTTTGTAAGCTTCTATCATGCTTTTATTGCTTTTCAAGCGTGAAAGTCAAACAGTGTTTGACTTTTTGCTTTGACCATGATTTGGTCAACACAAAGTTCGTTCGAACTTTGCAACATGAGCGTAATCATGATGGTTATAGTCCCATGTGACTATACCTACTGATTACCACATCGATTAGTCGAAGTGACGACTCAAAGTTTCGGTCAAAATACGTGTTGATGCATATTTTGCATCGAAGCTATTTTCGGGTATCAAAACACTTTGTTTTGATATCAAACCTGTTTTCTAACTTAGTTACACATGTTTTAACATTTTTAACTCGTCACTTTTGGTCTAGTGCTTTTGCGTGAACGACGCGTTAAAGTAGCGTAAACTACCTTAATGGGTCGTAATGGGTCGTAAGCACTTAGAATAGGTTCCGATTTAGGATATAGGCTTTGTTAAACCATATCACATGAGTTTTAATACTCATTTGGTTTACGAGATCTCATCCTACCCGATCTTTCGATTTAGGTGCCTATTTATTAACTTAGCGATCCAATTGCTAAGTACTACTTGATTTCCTTGATTTGCCCGAGCTTTGTTAAGTTCATTAGATCGAGGATACTTGTAATTCAATGTGAGTACACAGTTCCCCTCTTTTACCGCTTTGAAACGTTTTGGGGTGATTCATATGTGCAAAACGATTTCGAGATTTCTAAACGAATGTTATGGTTTATATTGAACACAACGATTTCAATTATATAAACAAACTTGTTGGGGCGTTGGTCGAAAGACAATTGAATGACATTCATTAACTATTTGAGCCGACCAATAGTACGTTATGGTACCATAGGATATTATGATTCCATAGGATCTGACAAATCCTGTTATCGGACTTTCACCATGGTTATGTGGGTAATGTGGGTAACGACAGAACCTGATGATTATTAACTTACCCTTTGGTGGTTTGTTAATACAATTTAAATGAGTAGGATGAGTCACACAGGTTTGAATGTATTCAATAAAACGACCAAATGTTAGTTTTCACAATTTAAACACGAACCACTGGAACTATTGAACAATGTGAACTATTTGAACTACTGGAAGTATCTGATCTATGTGAACTATTTGAACCACTGGAACTATCTGATCTATGTGAACTATTTGAACCACTGGGACTATCTGATCTATGTGAACTATTTGAACCACTGGAACTATCTGAACTATGTGAACGATTTGAATTGTTGAACCATTGGAACTATTTGATCTATTTGAACGATTGGAACTATTTGAACTATTGAACGATTTGGGTTATGGTGAGTGATTAGGTAACGGGGTGGGGGTAATGTGATAAAAGCATGGTGGATAAACCGCTGGTACTTCCTATATATAAGTGCTTTTAACACATTACGTATTGTTGCGTTATCTAGATGACTTGGACGAATGTTTTCAAAACGAAGTTAGACTACAAGGTTTTCCTAACGATATAAACCATACAAGTTTTATTACGAGAATGATTTACAACTTGGTTTAAAAAGACAAATGTTTTCAGTTAAGATTCATGGCTACAATGGCTTTGATTTATACATATATCAACTTGTAAAAGTTGATAGAAACATACTACAATATCAAACTCTTTTGTTTTCAAGATATACACTCGACAACTCTCGTAGTTAGACGAGGTATTGCAATATGAACTCAAGGCCATGAATCTGACACACTCACAAAACCTATGTACTCGCCAGCATTTTTATGCTGACGTACTTTCACATATGTTTCAGGTACCATAGTTAATGATGTTTGATGATGGTTATGATGCATGCTCACATAGGGATGGACGAGGCCTTAGTGACTTAATAACAATGAAGGACAATATGTTCATGTTTTGTATTTAATTTTTGAAACAATGTAATAATCTTAATTCAATAAAATGAAACTTCAATCCATGTGTTGTGAAACAATGATTCTGTTACGACACTCCCCGACGTTTCCGCCGCGGTTTGTTGTTTTAACGCGGTCGGGATGTGACAGAAAAGTTGGTATTAGAGCTCATGGTTATAGGGAATTAGGTTATTAGTAATGCTTTGACCTAGACTATAACCTTCCTAGGACCCTAACGCAAGTTATCTTGTGTTTAGTCTTAAAACAATACAGTTGCCTATCTTTAGGTGACAACCACAACAAGAACAGGAATTACGAATCTGACTTGAAAACTAATCATCCCTTCTTAGATGATTTATTATAAGGTTTTGAACCTTCAATTTTTTTCAAAATCTCTTCAAAGTTTAGGTTCTATTAATGTGAACACGTGCAATCTGGAAGGGTGGGTTTCTGTATCCCGAGTTTTCTGTCTAAGGCTAGAGTGTTTGTACAAATCAACATAATCGGACCAACCACTCTTACCTGGGAACTCTTGGGGTGAGTGTCCACCTATAGGCTAAAGCATGTCTTCGCGATACATTATAACGACCTATTTACTTTGTTCAACCATTTTGCGTCGTTGTTTGTTCGAAGTAACAAAGGAATGATCGCCTTCTTTATGTTTCGTTGATATCATCGATACCTCTTTTTTTTATCCAATTGTCAATCTCACTCGTTTCTCATGTTTTCTTGTTCTTTTTAGAAAATGCCTCCTAGACGCGATCAAACTGAAAATGCTGCCTTCGCAGCCACAATCATTCAACAAATGGCTGCTGTGATTCCAAACCTCATTACCCAGATAAACCATGCGAATAACAATAACAACAATAACAATGCTCAGTGTAACTTCAAAACATTCAATTCAGCTAAGCCATCGAAATTTTCTGGGTCTCAAGGAACAACTGCGCTGCTACAATGGTTCGAGAGTCTAGAAAGCACATTCAGACATGTTCAGTGTCCAAATGAACGAAAGGTTGAATTCGCATCTAGTGTTTTTGAGAAACGAGCCTTAACATGGTGGAATGGTGACGGGTAGTCCTTAGGACAACCCTTAAGTGGTATAATGATAATAAAATCCTACATTTAATCGGGTAGTTGTCTAGAATTAGATAACTACGGTTGTTTGTGTTTCAGGTACAAACGGGAGCTTAAAATAGAAGGAACACGGAGAATGAATGAAAAATCAATTTTTGGAATTGAAGAATTAAGAGGATAGCATGATAGCGGATGAAATTACGAGAACATAGGCGAAAACGGTGAAGAAAACGGAGTTGAAACGAAAGAGTTATGCTGAAAACAAGTTTTCATGTTGAAGCCTACAGTAAGCTACGGCAAGGGCCGTAGCTTACGGCACCGACTGGAACTTTTTGTCACCGTATGACAGTTTAAAGCTACCATAAACCATTCCAAGCCACTGTAAGCTACGGTGGCCACCGTAGCTTACGGCGCTGACCTGCGTAAATGTGTAACTTCCACCTTTTAATGTGGATTTATGGTGTCTTTTCATGCCCAATCAATCCCATTCGGTTACATACACTTTGGAGACGAATTTTGGGTGTTTTTGAGAGCTTGAAACAATTTCTAAACATCTTGTTAGTGTCTTGAATCCATATGAACATTGAACTAATTGTGAAGATGATTGTCAAAGCTATATGTGGCTAAACTTTTGATGATTATCTTGGGTTGAAGGTTTGTGTAAGACTTTGTGTTTTGATTATATATTTCTAGAATAATGAACTCTTCTTTATGATTTGTTTGTTATGGTGTGTGATTGCTTGCTTGTAAATTGTTAATTAGTGTGCTAATCTTGTTCGAAACTATACGTTCTTGGTGCCGTTGGCAATCGAGATATCATAGGTAGAATTAGGATTGGGTATTTATTAATTGGTCATCGGGTAACAACCTCGCGTTCTAGGAATCCGAGTACTTAGTTCCCTTTCATCACAATAAGTATCATACATGAATCATGTCTATGTGATTCTTTCTAGTTGAATGATAGCACAAATATCGAAGCAAACCGGAAACTTAAGATAGTCATTTGTCTCTAAATTTTTTACAAACCAAAACTTTCATTTTGCATATTATAATAGTAATTTAGTTTTTTAAAACTCAATCAACCAAACTAACTCTTGCATTTTACTTTCATTACATTTAGTTGAACTTGGTTAATTTAGACACATTTTTAAATAACACATTTTCCACAAACTCCCTGTGTTCGATACCCACTTACCACTAGCTATTAGTAGTATTTGGATTAAATTTGATTGTGACCACGACATCACGTCAAATTTTGGCGCCGTTTCCGGGGATAGTGCGCAACGTGTGTTATTTTTTTATCCTTTTTAGTTTGTTATTTTTCTGGTTTACGCTGGGTGTGTTAGTGTGCAGGTATTTACAGGTGCATGTGTAATAGAAGCTCTCACAAGATATCACCATTGGCATTTGATCCGGAAATTGAGCGAACATTAAGAGGAAACATAATTTTACTAAGGGAAAACAGAATCAGCGGTTCACTAACAACACCAACTACACCAATCACACCACTTCGATACATGGAACCACCACCACCACCCACTACGGGTGAACTTATACCACCTTTCATACCATCATCCACTCAACCTTCACCAAATACTACCATGCCTAACACCACTACCAACCCTATTTCACCTCATGATGTAACACCAACTAACACCACCCAACTCATTACCACTCAAGAAGAACCTACACTCACTTTTAATCCTTCTACTACAATTCCACCATTTTCCTATTTCTTCCCGTGTGCGGGTCAATCATCTTCAACCTACTCAATAGCACCAAACTCAACCATTGTCCATGCTACTTCTACATTTAGACCATCGAACCAGTCAGGTTTTCAATATTCGACTCTTCCATTTGGGCAATCTTCGGGTATAGGGGGAGATGGGTATGAAGAAGGATATGAAGATTTTGAGGGATATGAGGAAGAAGGATATGTTTATGGGGGTGATGGGGAACAAGGAGAACTTACTTACGTGCAAGGGCAAACTCAAAGAATGCCAAGTGTTGGTGGGTTTCAACAACAACAAATTATACCACAACATATTTGGCCAAGGCCGCAAGGGCCACAAGTGCAACGTCCTATACCATTGCAACAAGTTCGTCCACAAAACGTACAACCTCAATTCCAAAGACCGATTCAATACCCACCGATGCCACAACATCAATTTCAACCCCATGTACCACAAGGGCCTATGCAAAGGCCAATGGGACCTATTCGACCAAGGTTTTGGTTGGGTGTGCCAAGAAGGCATCTTAGAGAACATGCGAGAGGCATTGAAGCGCATTTTAGGCCAATAATCACTCACAATCCTTCACCGGTAGTTATTCCTCACAATGATCAAGGGAGAACATTTGAAGTGAGAACCAATTCATTGCAAAGCTTGCCAAAGTATAAGGGTCTAGCAATGGAGGAGCCTTATTTTCATTTGGAGGCTTATGATTCGATTTGCAACACTCTTGGGAGTCAAGGATTTTTGGCTGATGATGTTAAATTGGTATTATTTCAATTCTCTTTGGAAGATAAGGTGAAAAAATGGTTTTACACCCTACCTTCGGCATCTATCTATACATGGGCGGAAATGCAACAAATCTTTTCGGGTGAATTTTATACCGCCCAAAAGACAAATGATGCTAGAAAAGGGTTGAGAAGTTTCCAACAACTACAAGGTGAGATGTTCCATGAGGCATTTGAACGGTTTAACATGATGATAAAGAATTGCCCTCATCATGGGATAGAGCTATGGGAGTTGATGAATGCTTTTCATGAGGGGTTATGTGCCGAAGATGCTCGTGACTTAATGTCTATCACGAATGGCACTTTTGGCACGAATTATGAGCATGACGATTGGGAATTCTTGGAACAATGGCGGTCACATCAAAAAGAAAAGCTCAAGCATCAAGGAGAGCATGACCGGCCATTACCCGAACTCAAGTGCACACGGTAGACGATGGTAATGTTCAAACTTCTAATCAAATTTATAATGTTTGTGTGCTTTGTAATGAGATAGGGCATGCGACTGCAAATTGCCAAGGAGTGGAAGGGCAATATGAGGAGGTGATTGCATTGCAAGGGCAAGGCGGGGGTGGTAGAATTACCACATGAATTCCAATACTTACCACCCTGGTTTACGAAATCACCCGAACTTTAAATACAGGAATTCGTCAAATCAAGCCAACCCGAACTTCCAAGGAAACCAAGGATTTCAAAGGCAATATCAAATGGGTCAAAGTTTTTCGGGTGGGAACGAAGTAATGGAGATGTTGAAGGCGATGCAAATTGAGATGCAACGAAGGAATCAGCTTGATGATGCTCGCATTCAAAAAGACGAAATTCGTGATAAAGCAATTCAGTCGTTGACTACCCAAATGAGTCAACTTGCGAGTGATGTGGCAATATTGAAGAAAGCAAAAGACCAACTACAAAGTGACACGGTGACAAATCCTAAAAACATTAAAAATGTTAATATCAATGTGGTAAGTACCGTTCCTAGTAGTGAATTCAATGAAACATTTTTAACATCTTCTTGTCAAGTGAGTGCAGGTATAGGAAGGGATGCTGAGGTTGAAACGGACAAAGAGCATGGAGCACCACTCGTGCCTATTCAAGTGGGAAAATTAAAAATTCCTCAAGCATTGTTGGACTACGGGGCGAGTATGAGTGTGCTACCAGGCGATCTATATGATATGTACGACTTTGGTCTGCTTCAAGATATAGACACCATGGTGAGTTTGGCGGATGAAAGTTGGAGGCGTCCACGGGGAATGGTTAAGAATGTTATGATTCGGTTGGGAGAATTCGACTATCTGGTGGATTTTCTGGTTTTAGATTATGTTTCTACCAAAACGGCATCACAACAAAGGGTAATTTTAGGTCGACCGTTTCTTTATACGGCAAGTGCTCAAATCAACTGTAGAGACGGGATCATTACTATGACCGAAAAGAACCGTAAGTTGTACTTTGATGTTCATACTAGGGAGATTAGTTATGAACCTATTAAAGAGAAGGGTAGAGAGTCTAGTAACCATATGAAAAGTGTACATCAGAGAATAAAAACAAACAAACCACCAGGGTGTGAAAAGAAGTATGAAGGTTCGAGCAGGTATGTAGTTGACTATCCACTGAATGGACATTTGATGGATGCATTTCAACCAATGACAAGCTACAGTGGGGGAGGTGATAGGAACCGATTCTTTGAGCCACCATAAATAGGGATGGCATGGTCTGGCTGAAGACTCGAAACTTAACGCTGCTCGGGAGGCAACCCGGGGTTTTATATTGATCTTGCTGTGTTTATTTTTCTATGTTTCAGGGCCATGGCGACATTCAAGTGTGGGGAAGATGTGCGGATATTTGTGTGAAGGTGGTGATAGGAAGTCGGATTGTCTACAACATCTGTTGTGTCAAACTTCACCAGGTCATTGTACTCTTTCCTTAGTCTTGTTATGTTCTTTAGCTTTGAAATTTTGGTAGTTAGTTTGTTTATGTTTTGTTTAAAAAAAAAAGAGTTTGAATGGGTTTTAGCGATCAATTCCTTTCAAAACCATACATTGGGGTCAATGTATCCCAAGTGTGGGGATGGGGGGGGGGGGGATTTTTGAGAATTTTAAAAAAATTTGTGAAACCAAACGAAAAATTGTCGAAACCTGAACACTTGATATTGTTCCACTTGACACACCGACACCTCTTTTTAGTCATTTCTTGGTGAGTGTTTGAGCCACACATGATTATTAAAGATGCTTTCCTTGTTTTGAGTGGCGGTGTGTGTATTGTGTTAATAGAACTTGTGCATGAATGCTTGTTAAATCCTAGAGTTAGCATGCTTGTGAAAATGATAGGGATTTTTAGGTAGCCTCGTCCGAATGTGTGAGAGTGTGGGAATTGGGGGTTGGACCTCATACGTTACATATATGAGCTTGGTATTGTGAGGGGTGGGGGTTTGGTCTTTAGAAAGCCATGTTTGAGCCTTATACTATTCGGTTGTGACCCAAACCTACTTCTTACAAAAAAAAAACTTTACCTATTGAGACGACGCGGTTTAGGAATTTAGTTTGTGATTGTTGATGTTCTTGTATATATTGTTGAGTTTTGATGTGTTATGAAAAAAAATGAAAAAAAAAGAAAGAAAAGAAAAAAAAAAGAAGAAAGAGAAACATATGAGAAAAATACAAAAAAAAGAAGTATTTAGTTGCAATAGTAGTTGAGAATGTTGGAGAAGTTGTTTATATAGTTGATGTTTGCTTTGTTTAGTAGTAGAAATAAAAACCGGGTCAAATCAATTAGCTCTTGCATAGATATCCCACCATTTTCCTACCTTTACACATAGCCACGTTATAACCCGTAAGTCCTTTTGATTCAGAAGCATGCTAGGTATTTGATAGGAGGAAACTTGATTTGTATACAAGTTTATTGTCGCACAATCACACACTTGCATTGAGCGTGTTAGCATAATGTTGCTAATATTACTTGTCACCGAGAGTTGTTGTGAGGGGTGTGTCTTGTGGTATGATAAAAAGTTAGTAATAGGACGGTACATTTTAGCTTGGTTTGCATGTTGATCGCTTGTGGTTTTGAAATGGTTAGTGAACGAGTTGCTTGGGGCAAGCAGCGGTTAAGTGTGGGGATGTGACGGGTAGTCCTTAGGACAACCGTTAAGTGGTATAAATGATAATAAAATCATACATTTAATCGGGTAGTTGTCTAGAATTAGATAACTACGGTAGTTTGTGTTTCAGGTACAAACGGGAGCTTAAAATGGAAGGAACACGGAGTATAAATGAAAAATCAATTTTTGGAATTGAAGAATTAAGAGGATAGCATGATAGAGGACGAAATTACGAGAACGTAGGCGAAAACGGTGAAGAAAACGGAGTTGAAACGAAAAAGTTATGCTGAAAACAAGTTTTAATGTTGAAGCCTGCCGTAAGCTACGGCGGCACCGACTGCCACTTTTTGTCACCGTATGACAGTTTAAAGCTACCGTAAACCATTCCAAGCCACCGTAAGCTACGATGGCCACCGTAGCTTACGACGCTGACCTGCGTAAATGTGTAACTTCCACCTTTTAATGCGGATTTATGGTGTCTTTTCATGCCCAATCAATCCCATTCGGTTACATACACTTTGGAGATGAATTTTGGGTGTTTTTGAGAGCTTGAAACAATTTCTAAACATCTTGTTAGTGTCTTGAATCCATATGAATATTGAACTAATTGTGAAGATGATTGTCAAAGCTATGTGTGGCTAAACTTTTGATGATTATCTTGGGTTGAAGGTTTGTGTAAGACTTTGTGTTTTGATTTTATATTTCTAGAATAATGAACTCTTCTTTATGATTTGTTTGTTATGGTGTGTGATTGCTTGCTTGTAAATTGTTAATTAGTGTGCTAATCTTGTTCGAAACTATACGTTCTTGGTGCCGTTGGCAATCGAGATATCATAGGTAGAATTAGGATTGGGTATTTATTAATTGGTCATCGGGTAACAACCTCGCGTTCTAGGAATCCGAGTACTTAGTTCCCTTTCATCACAATAAGTATCATACATGAATCATGTCTATGTGATTCTTTCTAGTTGAATGATAGCACAAATGTCGAAGCAAACCGGAAACTTAAGATAGTCATTTGTCTCTAAATTGCTTACAAACCAAAACTTTCATTTTTCAAATTAGAATAGTAATTTAGTTTTTTAAAACTCAATCAACCAAACCAACTCTTGCATTTTACTTTCATTACATTTAGTTTAACTTGGTTAATTTAGACACATATTTAAATAACACATTTTCCACAAACTCCCTGTGTTCGATACCCACTTACCACTAGCTATTAGTAGTATTTGGATTAAATTTGATTGTGACCACGACATCACGTCAAATGGCGTGATGAGGGATAGGGGTGCCGATGTGGCATTGGCTCAAACCTGGGAAGAGCTTCGAGCTCTAATGATGAGGAATTATGTCCTCATCATGAAATCAGGGCATTGGAAAGGGAATTCGACGATGTTAAGCAAGATAGTGGTGAGCATCGAGCCTACACGAACCGATATGAGGAGCTAAGTCCACTATGCCCAACGATGGTTACGCCTTTGGATAAGGCAATTGAAAAGTATATTGATGACCTCCCTGACTCAGTTCAAGACATTGTTACTGGTAGCAACCCTACCACAGTTAGACAGGCCATTGAGCTATCCGCTACCTTGACTGAATCACATGTCAGGAAGGGTAAACTTTTCCAAAAAGGGGACAAGAAACCAACCAATGTTATGAAACCGAAAGATAAGCAGACTGAGTCCCCCAAGAAGTCAAAGAAGCATAAGGCTTCTCAGAACTTCGCCGTGGTTGCTCAAAACGATCCAGCTGTCCCTAACCAACCAGCTCAACCCCCTGCTAAGAAGCCATGCAACGGGACTGCACCCTTTTGCAACCAATGTAACCTTCATTATCATGCTAGTGTGAAATGCCGCAAATGCCTAAACTGTGGACTTGCGAGTCATACAGCTAGGGTTTGCCGTGCTGCAGTTACACCAAATCAAGCTGACAACAATCCTGCTCAAGCTCGTTTTCCACCAGGTTCTTGCTACAACTGTGGCGAGATAGGCCATTTCAGAAATAATTGCCCAAAGCTTGCTAATGCAAATCCAGCATGTGGATGAGCATTCGACTAACTGGAAGACGATGCTATTATTGAAACGATCAGACTTTATATATTATTTTCCTTTTGTAATCCTAGAACAATGAAGCAAATATTTTGGTTTATAAATAAACATTTATCTGCATTACGATGTACAAAAACAAGTGTGGTTACATGTACGAATGATATATCCCCTACAATACCGACACCAAGAAACCGTGTTCCTTGCAAAACGAACTACTTTCGTGGTTCTTCCATTTTTATGATCGTTCGCGATCTCCAACAAAAAAAATCCTAGGCACTCGTTTCTTCTACGAAACGAAGTTCAAGGTACAAGTTACAACTTTGAACGAATACCCAAAGTACCGCTTTAAATCCTTATTTGGATACCCAAGGGTACTTCTGTGAGTCCTTAATTGGTCTTACGCGATATACACATCATATCTTTTCGACTTCACGATATTTTACATAACATATGATTTCAAAAGATTATGCATGTTTTCAAAAACCTCATACATGTTTTCAAAAACATCTCACATGGTTTTAAAACATTTAATAAACAAATGTTTACCTAATATACTTAGTACATGATTTCGAAAAAATTACTAAAGGTTTTCAAAAGCATATTTTTAACGATTCCATAGCTTTCAGAAACAAATAGCCCGTATGTTGTATTAGCATACGTTTTACGCGATTTTCAAGAACACCATGCTTTGTATGATAGCATAGCATGCTTAGCACAAAAATTTCAAGGACCCATTTGCTTCCTATGTTGTCTTAGCATATCTAGCACCTTGATACCATAAACACTATACTTCGTATGTGGTCTTAGCATACTTAGTACCAAATTCCTAAACATTTTCCGATATACGAATTCCAAATCCTTATAGGATCTTCTTCATAGTTAGATCCTTGTGGATGTTTAAAGTGCAAAATCGAAGTCCTTAATCAAATTCTTTGTGTGCTTTAATACGAATATTACGATTCATTGTCAACGAAATCGAATCCTTATAAGAACATCCTATCTTTATAGATAGATTCTTGAGGATGTTTAAGGTACTGGTTGTAGTCAATTGATTGGATTCCTGATGAACTTTGAATTCACGTGTACAAATCGACATCAAGTTAATGACAAGTTAATAACAAACTGATAACGAATTGATAACCAAATGGACAATCGTGTGACTATTATGTGCTTACGTGTTATGTGTTCGACCGATTCTATCCCCTACACATTATAAAATAAACTGTGGGGACTGTGTAAGGAATTACGTAATTATGGATGCATACATAATTATGGAATTCAGTGCACAGAAACCACAACAAGTTTTGTCATGTATCAATCTAATCAAGAAACAAAAGTTAACTATGTTCATTTCCATTTCTGATGAAGTACCCGCTGAGGAAAAATGAACTAGCTATTCAATTTTCGCTTTTGAAAGAAATATCAGCTGAGGGAAATGAATAATCTATTCATGAACCATGTTCATTTTCATTTCTTATGAAGTACCCCTGAGGAAAATGAATTATCCATTCATTTTCGCTTCTGAGAAATATCCACTGAGAAAAATGAACAAATTCATTTTCATTTCTGATAAAGTACCCACTGAGGAAAGTGAACCATCCGTTCATTTTCACTTTTAAAGAAATACCCACTGAGGAAAATGAATAAATTCATCCCATTTCTGACGAAGTACCCACTGAGGAAAATGAATTGATCATTCATTTTCACTTCTAAAGAAATACCTACTAAGGGAATGAATAATTCTGCATTAATTTTGCCATCTTTGTTTCTAATGAAGTACCCACTGAGGAACATGAACCATCCGTTCATTTTCACTTCTGAGGAAATATCCACTGAGGAAGATAAATAAATCCATTCCACTTCTGATGAAGTATCCACTGAGGAAAATGAATTATCCATTTATTTTCACTTCTAAAGAAAAATCCATTGGGGAATGAGTAATCATATATTGATTCTTTCATTTCCACTTCTGACGAAGTACCCATTGAGGAAAATGAATTATCCCTTCATTTTCGCTTCTGAAGAAATATCCATCAGGGAAATGAATATCTTATTTAATAATCCTTCATTTCCACTTTTGACAAAGTATCCACCAAGGAAAATAAATCATCCATTCATTTTCGCTTCTGAAGAAAAATCCATCAGAGAAATGAATATTCTTTGCGACAATCCTTCATTTCTACTTCTGACGAAGCAATCCAGTGCGGAAAATGAATCATCCATTCATTCTCGCTTTTAAGGAAATAACCATTGAGAAATGAACAGCGTATCCATTCCTTCATTTTCATTTCTAATAAAAGTATCCATTGGAGAAATTGAATTATCCATTCATTTCCGTTTTTGAAGAAATATCCATTGGAAATGAATAACCTATTCGTATTTCATTTCCATATCTGACGAAGAACCCATTGGAGAAAGTGAATCATCCATTCATTTTCACTTCTGAAGAATATCCACTGGAGAAATGAAATACAAATCTTTACAAGATCTTTCTATTTTAATAAGTTAGATTCTTAAAGGATACTCTCAGAACTACTGGTTAGTTTGATCTTTATCATTAATCAAATCACTCGTTCCCACTTCTTGTTTTATCTAAGGAAGCACCCACTAGGGAATGATAAAATTATGTCTTACGTAGAAATCTTTGATGGGTTACTCTATGCAAATCAATGACACCCTAGATTCCAAGCAAGACCATTGTTTAACACAACGTTACAGACAGACTCCTACGAATAAATTTCGGGATGAAATTTCCTAAAGTAGGGGAGACTGTGACATTTGTGCCTCTACGACCATCATACAAATACCAAAACCAATGAAATCTTGTGTTTCATACTTGGGATTTGTATAAATATGTATATCATTTGCACATATCAATTCTTGTTCAATTTCAAACTTTAAATCGCTTTCTGGAAAGTTATACGCGAACTGATGCGTAAACGTAATCAGTTTAACGCAAAAAACACTCCGGAACAGTGACATAGGCTTAACATACCTTAAATAACCCTTACATAACTTAGAAATAAGTTTTGGATGGTCTGGTGTGTTGAAAACAAGTTTATTCGATCGCAAGGACTATTTGCGTCAAACTGCGAAAGTATACCGATTCGTACGGTAACGAACATTTCGGAACATGATCATAAGTTAAACATACCCTAAATATCCTTTACATAGCTTAGAAATAGGCTTTGAGGGGTTCGGTGTGGGAAAATAAATTTTTTTATCAAACAGGGACTAAAAGGGTCAAAAAGTGAATAAGTTTGCATTTACGCGCATATCTTACATTCTGAACATATCCGGACATCCAAAAATTTTATAATCATTATTATTTTTTATTTTAGTTTTTGGAATGCAAAAATACCGTTCGTCGCGCAATTTGGATCGTTTTCGCGTCCGTTCGAGTTTTCGTCGTAATTAACCGAATGACGCAACCGTACGACCAAACGAACCGACATCCGAGATGTTTTCAAGCACATTTCATGTTCCCTATGCTTTAACTTCATTGTGGAGCCTTGAAATGGGGTTAACTGAGCTTAAACATGTCAAAAACTGAGTTTTTAACATGCAGGGACTAATTCTGCCAATCTGTGAAACTTGTCCCTCGCGGGGCGCGTAAGATGGGACCTCATCTTACACATGGTGCGACTGATGCCCAGATCAGCAAAACAGTTTTTCAGCAACAACAGCTGGTTTTCTGGTTTTTGGACATGGTTTAATCAAACCTTAAGCTGGTTCTGGACACCCCTAGTATTGTAAATCAGTGGGCAACACTTGTAAGGTCCAGATTAAAGCCCGAATTACGAAAAATGATTCTAACGGTTCTTGAAAATCTATAAATACCCACTTGATTTTCACTAATTTCTCACACATTTGCTCTAATCTGCTCTAAGTTGAAGCCTTAGCTTCATACCTGAATATTTTAGATCAAATTCTTCATTGCTTGGACCTTTTGTAAGCTTCTTTCATGTTTTTATTGCTTTTCAAGCGTGAAAGTTAAACAGTGTTTGACTTTCTGCTTTGACCACGATTTGGTCAACACAAAGTTCGTTCGAACTTTGCAACGTGAGCGTAATCACGATGGTTATAGTCCCATGTGACTATATCTACTGATTACCACGTCGATTAGTCGAAGTGACGAGTCAAAGTTCCGGTCAAAATACATGTTTATGCGTATTTTGAATCGAAGCTATTTTCGGGTATCAAAACACTTTGTTTTGATATCAAACCTGCTTTCTAACTTAGTTACACATGTTTTAACATGTTTAACTCGTCACTTTTGGTCTAGTGCTTGTATAGGGTCCTAAGTCAAGCGGTCTTGACAAGCGCTTAGACTTTCGAACCCGACCCGTTTGGTAGATCGTTAGGATCCGACCAAGCATATATTGTGACCATAGTTGTACAGGGAATAACCTTCCGAGGTTATACCTTATGGTCACTTAGTTTAATTAGTTGTTATGATAGGTAGTTTATATGCCTTAGGAAAATGACAAAAATGCCCTTTTCATGCATAATTGGTATTTAAGCATATGTAACTTAACTTTTTCCACTTAAACTGATTATGCAACATATTTAAACATGTTAGGGCATATAATACTTGTCATAGGACTAGTTAGGCGTCTCGAATGCGCTTTTGCGCGAACGACGCGTTAAAGTAGCTTAAGCTACGTTAATGGGTCGTAATGGGTCGTAAGCACTTAGAATAGGTTCCGATTTAGGATATAGGCTTTGTTAAACCATATCACATGAGTTTTAATACTCATTTGGTTTACGAGACCTCATCCTACCCGATCTTCCGATTTAGGTGCCGATTTATTAACTTAGCGATCCGATTACTAGGTACTACTTGATTTCCTTGATTTGCCCAAGCTTTGTTAAGTTCATTAGATCGAGGATACCTTCAATTCAATGTGAGTACATAGTTCCCCTCTTTTACCGCTTTCAAACGTTTTAGGGTGATTCATTTGTGCTAAACGATTTTGAGATTTCTAAACGAATGCTATGGTTTATATTGAACACAACGATTTCAATTATGTAAACAAACTTGTTGGGGCATTGGTCGAAAGACAATTAAATGACATTCATTAACTATTTGAGCCAACCAGTAGTACGTTATGGTACCATAGGATATTATGATACCATAGGATCTAACAAATCCCATTATCGGACTTTCACCATGGTTATGGGGGTAATGTGGGTAACGACAGAACCTGATGATTGTTAACTTACCCTTTGGTGGTTTGTTAATACAAGTTAAATGAGTAGGACAAGTCACACAGGTTTGAATGTATTCAATAAAGCGACCAAAAGTTAGTTTTCACAATTTAAACACGAACCACTGGAACTATTGAACAATGTGAACTATTTGAACTACTGGAACTATCTGATCTACGTGAACTATTGAACTACTGGAACTATCTGATCTATGTGAACTATTTGAACCACTGGGACTATTCGATCTATGTGAACTATTTGAACCACTGGAACTATTTGAACTATGTGAACGATTTGAATTGTTGAACCGCTGGAACTATTTGATCTATTTGAAAGATTGGAACTATTTGAACTATTGACCGATTTGGGTTATGGTGAGTGATTAGGTAACGGGGCGGGTGTAATGTGATAAAAGCATGGTGGATACGCCACTGGTACTTCCTATATATAAGTGCTTTTAACACATTACATATTGTTGTGTTATCTAGATCACTTGGACGAATGTTTTCAAAATGAAGTTACACTACAAGGTTTTCCTAACAATATAAACCATACAATTTTTATTACGAGAACGATTTACAACTTGGTTTACAAAGACAAATGTTTTCATTTAAGATTCATGGCTACAATGGCTTTGATTTATACATATATCAACTTGTAAAAGTTGATAGAAACATACTGCAATATAAAACTCTTTTGTTTTCAAGATATACACTAGACAACTCTCGTAGTTGGACGAGGTATTGCAATATGAACTCAAGGCCATGAATCTGACACACTCACAAAACCTATGTACTCGCCAGCAATTTTATGCTGACGTACTTTCACATATGTTTCAGGTACCATAGTTGATGATGTTTGATGATGGTTATGCTGCATGCTCACATAGGGATGGACGAGGCCTTAGTGACTTAATAACAATGAAGTACAATATGTTCATGTTTTGTATTTAATTTTTGAAACAATGTAATAATCTTAATTCAATAAAACGAAACTTCAATCCATGTGTTGTGAAACAATGATTCTGTTATGACACTCCCTGATATTTCCGCCATGGTTTGTTGTTTTAACGCGGTCGGGGTGTGACAATAAGAATTGATAAGACATAACACTATTAATATATCACCTATATATATATATAGGGTGGGGTTTGGCTACAAAGTCATTTTTTACTACAAAGTGTACAAAGTCATAAAACACCACAATTTCAGCCATAAAACACACTCAAAACCCACAAATAACACAGTGAAGATCATTAAAACACAATATCTAAACCCGAAGAGTCCATAAAAACTTCAAACACACCATCGTAGAACTATGAATATAAAACACAACATGATAATCAACATAAAACACACTAATGTTAGTCATTCGATAATCAAAGCTTTATCATCCAAAACACAATACAAAACCTACAAATATGGTGTTTCAGTAATCTCTACTTTGTTATTTACGGGTTTTGAGTGTGTTTTATGGTTAACATTATGGTGTTTTATGACTTTTTACACTTTGTAGAAAAAATGGACTTTGTAGCCAACTCCCACCCTATATATATATATATATATATATATATATATATATATATATATATAATGTTAAATATAGCATAACTGTAAGATACAGATATGGGTAACATATATTGGGAATTTAAAATTCGTTAAATGACATAGAAAAATATCAAGTTTTGTATGTTCATAGGATAACACATAAGATAGTAATTTCCTAACTTAAAATGGTTAAGGTTGTAGGTATTGGAAGAACACCTAAAGGGCTTAAACCAGTGGCATAGCTCTGATACCTCCTTCTGTCACAGCCCCCGACCCCACCCTGGGAGCGGGAGCCGCGAGCCAGTCAGATGGTATCGGTGTTTATTAATTTGGCAGCGGAAATTTTCATCAGGACCGTAGTTAGGAAATATTTTTATCAGAGTTAAACACCAAATTGTTTAAAATTGACAAATGGGATAAAACCCAAGTTTTTCTGATAATACATTTATAATAAACAAGTGGGACAAAACCCGGTTTTTATTTGTAATATATTTATAGGGGTAAACCCTAATTATTGAAAATAATTCTTCTTTTTATTTAGGTAACTTTTATAGCCACTTTTCTAAGCCTTCAGTGCTCTCCAACTGGCTTTTGTTGGCTTTCACATTGTGTTACCTGAAATGCGTTTTAAAAACATTTTATCAGCAAGAAATACTGGTGAGTGAATCTCAGTTTAATCAAAACAGTTTTTTCATTTTACAGAATTGAGGGCAACCCACAATTACATTTGTTTATACCTATTCAATTACTCATTCAGTAATGTCAACCCAACCTGTGGGTCATATTACTCATTGGCTAACTCTTTGTCCAATGGTAACGTCTTTCACATTTTGTATACAAAACCCCAACGTACCGGCAGTAATTGTAGAACTACAAATACTCAATTACTGTTAAGTGTCAGTTAAAACATTTGAGGATTTGGTAAAACATTTTGAATCATATAAAAAGGTGGCAAAAAGCAGATGTACTCACTTTTGTAGGCTTAGGTACTTCTACAGGCTTCCTGGTAATATTATAGCTTCCTGTTGTTTCTCCTGGTTATTATTTCCGTGACTTTCTATGAATATATATAATGCACATGTGTTAGTAAAATAACCTAATTCACATTAACCGTACAACTCGAGACAGAACTCTAATGACTGAGTCAGGCAAAGCCTTGACATGAATTACGGAGTCCTAAATCAATCGGGTGTAACACGAGACATAATTCCAATGACTGAGTCAGGCAGAGCCGACATGCGTTACGGAATCCTATATCGATCGTGTAGGGTAATAACAGGGTTATAGTACTTACAACAAGGTAGAGCTTCGCTTTTTAGTGGGTATTAGGCTATAGCTTTAGCCTACAGAATTTGAGAGAGAATTAAAGAAAATTAAACAAGTTGAATAAGTTGAAATGCTGATCTCGGTCCCTTTTATAGCTGAAACCCGGGCGGGTCACGCCCCGCGACGCACATCAGCTTCTCCCTCGCCCCTCGCGGCCCGCGAGGGCCCTAAAGGTGGCAATGATTTGATGTGTCATCACCCTGGTTCTGACGCGTGTCCGACATGTGGCGGCTCAGATGACCAACAAGCAATGGGGCTTTGCGCCCCGCGAAGGAGCCCCCCTTCGTTCGCCGCGGCCCGCGAGCAAAGGGCTGGTCTTGTTTTCTTTGATTTTCACAAGTACGAAGGTATTTCGGGTCCGTTTTTCATGTACGGTGTCACACCCGCTCATAGCAGAAGCGCGAGGTGTGATCTGTATGGTTTTCATTGCATAAATATCGATGTACATGAACATACTATATGAATAAACATACTGTAACACCTGTGCCTCCACGGCCATCAAACAAATACCGAACCAATGAAATATTATATTTCATACTTGGGATTTGTAAAAATATGTGTATCATTTGCACATATCAATTTTTGTTCGATTCCAAACTCTAAATCGCTTTCTGGAAGGTTATACGCGCACCGATGCGTAAATATAACCATTTTAATGCAACAAACACTCCAAAATAGTGACATAGGCTTAAAATACATTAAATAAACTTTACATAACTTAGAAATAAGTTTTGGAAGGTTTGGTATGCCGAAATCAAGTTAAATCGCTTACAGGGACTAAATTTGACAAACTGCGAAAGTATGCCAATTTGAACTGTAACAGACATTCCGTAATATGACCATAAGTTAAACATACCATAAATATCCTTCATATAGCTTAGAAATTGGCTTTGAGGGGTTCGGTGTGCTAAAATAAACTTTTGGGTCATTCAGGGACTAAAAGTGTCAAAAAGTGCACAAGTTTGCATTTTCGCGCATAACTCACGTTCTGAATACATCCGGACATCCAAAAATTTATGTAAGCACTAAAACATTTTATTTTAGTGTTTGGCATGAGAAAAATCCATTCGTCGCGTCATTTGGATCGTTTTTCGTGCTTATGTGCATTCCGTCGTAATTAACCGAACAACGCAACCGTACGGCTAAACGAACCGACATCCGAAATATTTTTGAGCATGTTTTGAGTTCCCTATACTTTAACTTCATTTTATAGCTTTGAAATGAGGTTAACGGAGCTTAAAAGTGTCAAATATGCATCAAAATACAAGTTTCTGGGCTGCAGGGACCAAAATGGTAAATCTGCCAAACTTGGCCTTGCGCACCGTAAGGGTTATTTGTTACGGTGCGCAAGCAGTGTCCAGATGCAGCAAATCATTTTTGGCTGCTGTTATCTACCCCTAAACATTCTCCAAAGGTCAAGTGCCACTTGTTAAACTCTTATGGTGGCCAAAAATCAGTACCACAACATTGTGACAAGTGTACGGGCTAGATCATTCCCTCTTCTCCAAGAAATGATCCTAACGGTGAACTGAAAACTATAAATACCCACTTACCCAACTTCATTTCTCACTAGAATCTGATCAATTGTGCTCTAAGTTGAAACCTTTGTTTCATACCTGAGCTATTTTGATCTAGATTAGCATTCGGGGACCCTTCGTAAGTGTTCCTTCGTTCTTTTATTACTTTTCGAGTCCGAAAGTCAAACTTTGTTTGACTTTCTGCATTGACCAGTTTATGGTCGATGCGAAGTTCGTTTGAACTTCATAACGTGAGCGTGATCACGATGGTTATAGTCCCTGGTGACTATACCTACTGATTACCACGTTATCTAGGCTCGGTGACGAGCCGTAGTTTCGGTCAGAATACGTATTCTTGCGTATTTTGTAACCAAACTACTTATGGGTATCAAAACCGTTTGTTTTGATACCAAACCTGTTTTCTAAAGTTAGTTAAGCATGTTTTAGCATGCTTAGCTCGTCACTTTTAGTTTAGTGCTTATATAGGGTCGTAAGGTAAGCGATCTAAACAATCGCTTATACTTTCGAACCCGACCCGTTTGGTCGATCATTAGGATCCGACCAAGCACATTAGGTGACCATAGCTTATAGGGAATAACCTTCCAAGGTTATACCTTATGGTCGCTTCGTTTAAGTAGTTGTATGATAGGTAGTTTATATGCCTTAGGTAAATTACCAAAATGCCCTTTTGACGCCAAAATTCATTTTAAGCATATGTAACATAAATTTTGACATCTAAACTGATTTGACAAACATATTAGACATGTTAAGGCATATATTACTTGTCATAGGACTAGTTAGGCGTTCCGAACGCGTTTTACGCGAACGACGCGTTAAAGTAGCATCAGCTACCTAAACGGGTCATAATGGGTCGTAAGCACTTAGGTTAGGTTTCATTTAGTATGTAGGCTTTGTTAAACCATACTACATGAGTTTCCATACTCGTTTGGTTTACGAACCCTCGTTCTATCCGATCCTCCGATTTAGGTCCGGATTATTAATGTAGTTACCTATATTAGGCGCCGTTTGATATTCCGAGATCTCTAGCATTGCTTGGTGGTTATCTTAAGACTTCTGAGCAATCTCAAGTGAGTACATAGACCCCTCTTTTACTGTTTTCAAACTGTTTTGGGGTGAAACACATGTGCCTACTTGTTACTTTCATGCTTTCCTGTTTTCACATCATATACTTCCTACGTTCATTAGTACATTATAGTACATGATTTCATTACATTTTATGCTATGTATGTCCATTGTGTGCATACTTAGTACATGGTTCTACATTACATTTCTGCTATGTATGTTAACTGATAGCATGCTAGCACATTGATTTACATGACTTTTCTGCTTTGTATACTTAGTACAATTCTTATTCATCATATGCTTACATTTTGGTATGACATTTGGTTTGTTTAAACTATACTATACATTCATTAACACCGATCATGCCGCTCGGTAGTAGGTAGTGGTACCATAGGACTTGACAAATCCCATTCCTGAAATCTCGGGTTTGTTTGGACGTAAGGAATGACCGAATCCGAATACATATTCTTTTGATAACCCATTTTTACATGGTTATCCGACTGTCGCAAGGCTTGGATGTATGAATTTTCACAATACCGCATAAATGTCTAATATCAGTATAGCATATAATTACTACACAAAACATAACTTTGATTTAAACCAAGTTTTACTTCAATACTTTGTTTTGTGCATTTTCACCTATGGTTTAGTTGATGCATTTCACTAGCCATACATATCATTTTGGTTACACATTACATGATTTACATTTGTCAAATAAACATTTTCGACATTGGTTATACATAACATTTGTTGCACATTACTTGACTACTTTTGGACTATTAACATTTGATATGATTTATACAAGGACTTTTGACTATTGGTTTAAACATAAACTTATTACATTGGTGGTTTGTTTAAGTGACTTAAGTAACGAGGCGTGTGTAATATGATACAAGCATGGTGGATACGCCGTTGGTACTTCCTATATATAAGTGTTTGTATGGTATTACATATTGTAGCATTATTTAAATCATTTCAATTTGAGACATATAACATTTTATACAAATAACATACTTTTCACAAGAAATTGTTTTACATAACAACTTATCTTATATAAACTCATTTTACATGGTTATTCATTTAACCATGCATTATTCTCTTATTTATACGTATCATCTGAACTTATTGTTTTTCAAATGATTTACAAAGACAAAGCAAATTACAAGGTTCATGACTAAACATTTTCTTAAACAGAAGTCATGAATCTTATTTTCACAAAACCTATGTACTCGCCGGCATTTTTATGCTGACGTGCCTATTTTCACATGTGTTTCAGGAAATGAAGCATAGGATTGATCAAGATACACTTAAGCGGACATGGGCCTTAGTGACAATAAAAGATGCAAGACTAGTTATTTATGTTATGTTTCTTTGATTGTCAAGACATTGTAACTCTTTTATTAAATAAAATAATATTTAAATTTCCATGTGTTATGAAACAATGATTCTGTTACAACACTCCCCGACGTTTTCCGCCACGTTTGGTTGTCCTACGTGGTCGGGGTGTTACAGAAAAGTTGGTATCAGAGCTCATGGTTATAGGGAATTAGGTTATTAGTAATACTTTGACCTAGTCTATAACCTTTCTAGGACCCTAACGCGAGTTTACTTGCGTTTAGTCATAAAACAATACTGTCGCCTATCCTTAGGCGACAACCACAATAAGAACATAAATTTGAAAACCGCTTTGAAAACTAATCATCTGTTCTAGGATGATTGATTACTAGGTTTTGAACCCTCTATTGTAAGGTTTTGAACCCCTTTGAGTTTTCAAAACCTCGTTGTCACACCCCGACCACGTGTAACATACAAAACATGGCGGAAACGTCGGGGAGTGTTGTAACAGAATTAATGTTTCATAACCATGGATACCAAAAAGTGTTTCGTTTTATTAAACATTGAATAAATACATCGTCTGGAAATCTAAATACACAATTTAAACATAGTCTATCATTGTTATTGAGTCACTAAGGCCTTGTCCAGTCCTATGTGAGCATGCATCCTAATAATCGATATCTTTCAACAATACCTGAAACACATGTGAAAACGAGGTCAGCAAAGAAATGCTGGCGAATACATTGGTTTTGTAGGAGTGTCGAAATCATGGCTAGTTTAGATGTTGCAATACTTTATTTAAAAACTTTGTTTTGAAAAGAGTATAATATTGCAACTTAATTAACCAACTCAAATCAAGCGGGTTATAGTTTGGAAAACCTCGTAGCCATGACTCTTAACCCAAAAACATTTGTTTTAGTAAAGCAAATTGTGAAACATCTCGAAATAAATTGTTAATAAAACTCGTTACTAAATCTCGTTAAAACTCGTATAGTTTATATCATATCAAAAACCTTGTTTGTGTGACATCGTTTGAAAATCGTTTACCCAAGTGAACTAAATAACGCCACGGTATGTAATATGATGAAATCACTTATATATAGGAAGTACCAGCAGCGTATCCACCATGCTTTCATCACATTACACCCGTCCCGTTATCTAAACACTTAACCAAACACCAATCGTATATCGCTTTGAAACCAATCGTTTACCCAATCGTTAAAACATCGTGTGAAAACCAATCGTTTACCCAAATCGTATAATTCATCGTGTGAAAACCAATCGTTTACCCAAATCGTATAATTCGTTTTAGGTCGTGAAATTACTTAAATGGTCGTCTCGCTAATAACATTCAAACCTTCTTGACTCGCATTAATAAACCCTTACCAAAGGATAGATTAACAATTCGCATTAATAAACCCTTACCAAAGGATAGATTAACAACTCGCATTAATAAACCCTTACCAAAGAGTAATTAACAATTACAGATTCAGTCGCTACCCACAACACCCACACATAACTACGGGTGTAGTAGATAACGGGATTTGTCAGATCCTATGGTACCATAACCTAATACTGGTCGGCTTGATCATTGCTAATGAATGTCATTTGTTATGTAACCCAACCAACAAGTTCGTTCCCATTATCGAAATCGTTATTAGTTTTGTATAAATCGTCTGAATCGTTTTTGAAACCATCGTTATAACATTGAAAATCGTTTTGATACCATCGTTATAACCTTGAAAACATTTAGCACATATGAGTCACCCCAAAACAATTGAAAGCAGTAAAATAGGGGAATAATGTACTCGCCTGAGAATGCTTAGAGGTCTTGAACAACAACCAAACAAAGCTAGAGGGAGCACGGAATCAGTCGGCAATCTAAAACTATATAAATAAACCTGACTTAAATCGGGAGATCGGATAGGATGAGGCTTGGTAAACCAATTGAGTATTGGAACTCACATGATATGGTTTAACAAGGCCTACATACTACATGAAACCTAACCTAAGTGCTTTCGAACCATCGCGACCCATTAAGGTAGCTTATGCTACTTTAACGCGTCGTGCGCGTGAAACGCGTTCGGACCGTCTAACTAGTCCTATGACAAGTGTTATACGCCTAAACATGTTACATAATCAGTTATGTGACAAAAGTTTAGGTTACATATGCTTAATTACCAATTATACATGAAAAGGGTATTCTGGTAATTTACCTAAGGCATATAAACTACCTATCATACACTATTCAAACGAAGCGACCATAGGGTATAACCTCAGAAAGTTATTCCCTACCTTCTATGGTCACCTAATGTAATTGGTCGGATCCTAATGATCGACCAAATGGGTCGGGTTCGAGGTATAAGCGATTTATTAGATCGCTTACCCTACGACCCTAGACAACGTGGTAATCAGTAGGCATAGTCCCAAAGGACTATAACCAACGTGATTACAATCACGTTGCGAAGTTCAAACGAACTTCGCATTGACCATAACTGGTTAACGCAGAAAGTCAAACAAAGTTTGACTTTCAGACTCGAAAAGACTCGAAAAGCAATAAAAGAACGAAAGAATACTTACGAAGGGTCCCCGAATGCTAATCTAGATCACAATAACTCAGGTATGAAACAATGGTTCCAACTTAGAGTCACTTAGATCAGATTCTAGTGATTTTTGAAGTTGGGGTGATGGGGTATTTATAGTATTCGGAGAACCGTTAAGATCGTTTGTCAAATATCGTGCATTAATCGCATCCGTACAAGTGTCGGAACCATATGGTGGCTAAAAATGGTTCTTATCAGCTGACTAAGCATGTGTGAGTGTGTGGTTGTGGATCAAACAGCTGGAAACTGCTGTTAAATGCAGTTAATCTGGTCCAGAAGGTGGACGCGGCCCGCTTCAGGATGTTCATAAACTCAGGCGGGCCGCCTGGCTATGTCAGATCAGAAGTAAGTTTCAGAAATGACAGTTTCAGTCCCTGCACGTGTTTAAGCCCATTTCCGGCACTTCTAAGGCCCGTAAAGCCAACTTTAAGGCCCTAAAATGATGCCTAAACATTATGTACATGAAACATGCTCAAAAATATGCCGGGTGTTGGTTCGTTTGGTCGTACGAACGCGATGTTCGCTTAATTACGACGGAATGCGCACAAGCGCGAAAAACGATCCAAATGACACGACGAATGGATTTTTCTTATGCCGAACACTAAAATAAAATATTTTAGTGCTTACATAAATTTTTGGATGTCCGGATGTATTCAGAACGTAAGTTATGCGCTAAAATGCAAACTTGTGCACTTTTTGACGCTTTTAGTCCCTGAATGATCCAAAAGTTTACTTTAGCACACCGAACCCCTCAAAGCCTATTTCTAAGCTATGTAAAGGATATTTATGGTGTGTTTAACTTATGGTCATGTTTTGGAATGTCTGTTACAGTTCAAATTGGCATACTTTCGCAGTTTGTCAACTTTAGTCCCTGTAAACGATTTAGCTTGTTTTTTTTGCCATACCAAAGCCTTCAAAACTTATTTCTAAGTTATGTAAAGGTTATTTAAGGTATGTTAAGCCTATGTCACTATTCCGGAGTGTTTGTTGCATTAAACTGGTTATATTTAACGCATCGGTGCGCGTATAACCTTCCAGAAAGCGATTTAGAGTTTGAAATCGAACAAGAGTTGATATGTGTAAATGATACACATATTTTTACAAATCCCAAGTATGAAATACAATATTTCATTGGTTTGGCATTTGTTTGATGGCCGTGGAGGCACAGTTGTTACAGTCTCCCATACTTTAGGAAATTTCGTCCCGAAATTTATTTAGAGGAAACTCGTGAGAGCTTGAAAACATGAAGTTGAAAAGATCGAACAACATTGGTTAGGGTTCTGAACTTCTAGTAACCTTAATAACATTATGCTTGCAATGTAAGAGGGATACTTATATACAAGTATATAAAGCGTCATTGGTGCGTCCACCGTACCTCCATTACATCGTTCTCATTTTGTTATTGTTGTCACTATCGGTTCTTACACATAATAAATCTTACTGGGTTTCTGTGCACTAAATTTCATAATTATGTACGCGTCCATAGTTAGACAATTCCTTGCACAGTTCACTCAGTCTACTTTATAATGTGTAGGGGAAAACCAAATGAACAATCCTGTGATGAGTGTGACTAGACTGCCATAGAGTCCTTTTAATTAAATCATTAAATGATCTAAATAGGCTATCAAGGAGTCTGTTCAGCTACATCACTAGATGTCGTTCTTTAACCAAATTGTGAATCAATCTTTTTGACTAGACCACTAAAGGGTCTCTCATCGAATCATGGAATGGTACTATATAACCCAAGGGTCTTAACTACCAGGTAGAAGCCCATAAGGATTTAAGGTAGTACCTTTTGAATATCCTACTATGAACCCCTCATATGAAAACATGAAAGATTCTATGAGGATTTGAAAATCGGATCACACAAAATCATAGAGGAGAACACATAAACACATATCACATAACCACAAAATTGTTCGTTAATTTGTCTTGTAAATTGCGTACATGCATTTAAAGCACACTAGGAATCCATTCCGTGGATTTCATTTGGTACTTTAAACGTTATCAAGAATCCAACTATAAAGATAGAAAGATTCAAAAAGAAAATTTGATTTCGATTATTAGGAACCGAAGTGTTCGAATTAAGGTACATAAGGAATCCAATTAAGGACTCTGATTTGAATAATAATCATCCACAAGGATCTAATTGTGAAGATAAAAAGATCCCATATGAATTTTAGAAGTTGAAGATGTTTTGAAACCTTGCACTGGATGTGCTTAGGTCAAAACATGATGTAAAATGCTTATGAAGTTGAGATGCTTGATATGTCAAGGCGACATATGAAGCAGAATTTTGAAGGTTAAGTCAATGTACGAGGAAAAATATTTTTTTGAAAACTATGCATGGGGTTCATTTAAGAAAAATGTGTTTAACGTTTTTGAAACCTTATATATAATACTTTTGAAATCATAAAGTAGGTGTATTAGGTTGATATATTTACAAAATGTTTTAAGATCATGCGAGATAAATTTTGAAATTATGTATAAGGTTTTTGAAAGACATGAATGATGCTTTTCGAAATCATGCACTTGATAAGAAAATGTACTGTGTTAATATTGCCGTCAGACTATATGAAATATTTTGAAATTAGGAAGGTTGGTTTTGATAACATGGCTAATGTTTTTTTTTTTTTTTGAAATAACATAGACAATGCATCAAGAAAAAAATTGTTTTCAAACTATATGAAATGTTTTGAGATCATGAAGATTGTGTTGAAATACTTGTACTGTGTACGTTGAAAAATCAAAACGTAATGGGTATGAGATTTGAAAATACCCTTAGTTATCTAACCAAGGATTTAAAGGTAAAGATGTGCTGAAGCATGATTACTCATAATGTCACTTTATTTTCTGTACTTCGTATCTTAGAATGAAACGAATACTTAAAATTTTTGAGGGACTCATGAGCGATCATTTGAAAGAGAGAATCACAAGAGTAGCTTGTGAGGAACATAGTTCCTTAATGCAGGTATTATAGGGAAATGCCATAAACACTTGTTATTATACTTGTATATCAGAATTGTGATCAACAACTTTTATTTATGAACAAGACATATTGTTTCACAATACTAGAAAATGAAAGGAACAAAAGCATAAGACAACAACATCTTCTACTCAGCCTACTGCTCATCTGTGGGTCAGATTTGCATTAGCAAGCTTTGGACAATTTCTTCGGAAATGTCCCATCTCGCCACACTTGTAGCAAGAACCTGGTGGAAAGCGAGCTTGAGCAGGTTTGTTGTTAGCTTGATTTGGTGCAACTGCTGCTACGCAAACTTTTGCTGTATGACCTTTACGTCCACAAATTTGGCATTCGCGGCACTTCACCATATCATGATGATAAAGGTTACATTTGTTGCACAAGGGTGAAGTTCCATTGTATGGCTTCCTAGTATGGGGTTTAGCTGGTTGGTTGGGGGCGGCTTGTTCATTGTGAGCGACCATGGGGAAATTCTAAGAAGCCTTTCGCTTCCTTGACTTCTTAGGGGATCGTTCATCCATGGTCTTTGATTCCTCTGTTGGTTTCTTGGCTGATGGTGCTGGCTTGACTTCTGCTTCCTTTGGTGACTCTTGAGTGGCTTCATTGTTGAGACGAGAGGCTTCATTGTTGAGACGAGACATGGCAATGCCTAAATCCACAGACTTCAGTATTACCTCGCCTATTTGCTGGGCAAATTTGGCTGTTTGCTCGGACATTTGACCAGTGCTGAGAGGAATAGACATTCTAGAAGAAAATGAAAGACAGAGGAAGAAGCAAGTGAAAGGTTATTGGATAATCAATGAGAATGGTAACGAATGAAAATTGTGATCATTTGTTTGTTACCTAAGGCAAACAAATGAGATGGTGACAAATCAAAGTAAATGGGTCAATAATAATGTATCGCGAAGACATGCTCGCCTATAAGTGAACACTCATCCCAAGAATTCCCAGGTAAGCACAACTGGTCTCGCGTCTGATGAGATGTATACGAAGTGCTTGCCTAGACAGAAAACCCAGAATACAGGCATTCACCCTTCCAGTTTGCACGTGTTCACATTATTTAAAACCCAAAACCTTGACGAGATTTTGAAAAATTCAAAGGGGTTCAAAACCATATAATAGAGAGTTCAAAACCTTATAATAGAGGGTTCAAAACCTAGTAATCAATCATCCTAGAACAGATGATTAGTTTTCAAAGCGGTTTGGAAAATTATGTTCTTGTTGTGATCGTCGCCTAAGGATAGGTGACAGTATTGTTTTATGACGAAACGCAAGTAAACTCGCGTTAGGGTCCTAGAAAGGTTATAGACTAGGTCAAAGTATTACTAATAACCTAATTCCCTATAACCATGAGCTCTGATACCATCTTTTCTGTCACACCCCGACCACGTGTAACATACAAAACGTGGCGGAAACGTCGGGGAGTGTTGTAACAGAATTAATGTTTCATAACCATGGATACCAAAAAGTGTTTCGTTTTATTAAACATTGAATAAATACATCGTCTGGAAATATAAATACACAATTTAAACATAGTCTATCATTGTTATTGAGTCACTAAGGCCTTGTCCAGTCCTATGTGAGCATGCATCCTATCAATCGATATCTTTCAACAATACCTGAAACACATGTGAAAACGAGGTCAGCAAAGAAATGCTGGCGAATACATTGGTTTTGTAGGAGTGTCGAAATCATGGCTAGTTTAGATGTTGCAATACTTTATTTAAAAACTTTGTTTTGAAAAGAGTATAATATTGCAACTTAATTAACCAACTCAAATCAAGCGGGTTATAGTTTGGAAAACCTCGTAGCCATGACTCTTAACCCAAAAACATTTGTTTTAGTAAAGCAAATTGTGAAACATCTCGAAATAAATTGTTAATAAAACTCGTTACTAAATCTCGTTAAAAACTCGTATAGTTTATATCATATCAAAAACCTTGTTTGTGTGACATCGTTTGAAAATCGTTTACCCAAGTGAACTAAATAACGCCACGGTATGTAATATGGTGAAATCACTTATATATAGGAAGTACCAGCGGCGTATCCACCATGCTTTCATCACATTACACCCGTCCCGTTATCTAAACACTTAACCAAAAACCAATCGTATATCGCTTTGAGACCAATCGTTTACCCAATCGTTAAAACATCGTGTGAAAACCAATCGTTTACCCAAATCGTATAATTCATCGTGTGAAAACCAATCGTTTACCCAAATCGTATAATTCATTTTAGGTCGTGAAATTACTTAAATGGTCGTCTCGCTAATAACATTCAAACCTTCTTGACTCGCATTAATAAACCCTTACCAAAGGATAGATTAACAATTCGCATTAATAAACCCTTACCAAAGGATAGATTAACAACTCGCATTAATAAACCCTTACCAAAGAGTAATTAACAATTACAGATTCAGTCGCTACCCACAACACCCACACATAACTACGGGTGTAGTAGATAACGGGATTTGTCAGATCCTATGGTACCATAACCTAATACTGGTCGGCTTGATCATTGCTAATGAATGTCATTTGTTATGTAACCCAACCAACAAGTTCGTTCCCATTATCGAAATCGTTATTAGTTTTGTATAAATCGTCTTAATCGTTTTTGAAACCATCGTTATAACATCGAAAATCGTTTTGATACCATCGTTATAACCTTGAAAACATTTAGCACATATGAGTCACCCCAAAACAATTGAAAGCAGTAAAATAGGGGAATAATGTACTCGCCTGAGAATGCTTAGAGGTCTTGAACAACAACCAAACAAAGCTAGAGGGAGCACGGAATCAGTCGGCAATCTAAAACTATAAAAATAAACCGGACTTAAATCGGGAGATCGGATAGGATGAGGCTTGGTAAACCAATTGAGTATTGGAACTCACATGATATGGTTTAACAAGGCCTACATACTACATGAAACCTAACCTAAGTGCTTTCGACCCATCGCGACCCATTAAGGTAGCTTATGCTACTTTAACGCGTCGTGCGCGTGAAACGCGTTCGGACCGTCTAACTAGTCCTATGACAAGTGTTATATGCCTAAACATGTTACATAATCAGTTATGTGACAAAAGTTTAGGTTACATATGCTTAATTACCAATTATACATGAAAAGGGTATTCTGGTAATTTACCTAAGGCATATAAACTACCTATCATACACTATTCAAACGAAGCGACCATAGGGTATAACCTCGGAAAGTTATTCCCTACCTACTATGGTCACCTAATGTAATTGGTCGGATCCTAATGATCGACCAAATGGTTCGGGTTCGAGGTATAAGCGATTTATTAGATCGCTTACCCTACGACCCTAGACAACGTGGTAATCAGTAGGCATAGTCCCAAAGGACTATAACCAACGTGATTACAATCACGTTGCGAAGTTCAAACGAACTTCGCATTGACCATAACTGGTCAACGCAGAAAGTCAAACAAAGTTTGACTTTCAGACTCGAAAAGCAATAAAAGAACGAAAGAATACTTACGAAGGGTCCCCGAATGCTAATCTAGATCACAATAACTCAGGTATGAAACAATGGTTCCAACTTAGAGTCACTTAGATCAGATTCTAGTGATTTTTGAAGTTGGGGTGATGGGGTATTTATAGTATTCGGAGAACCGTTAAGATCGTTTGTCAAATATCGTGCCTTAATCGCATCCGTACAAGTGTCGGAACCTTATGGTGGCTAAAAATGGTTCTTATCAGCTGACTAAGCATGTGTGAGTGTGTGGTTGTGGATCAAACAGCTGGAAACTGCTGTTAAATGCAGTTAATCTGGTCCAGAAGGTGGACGCGGCCCGCTTCAGGATGTTCATAAACTCAGGCGGGCCGCCTGGCTATGTCAGATCAGAAGTAAGTTTCAGAAATGACAGTTTCAGTCCCTGCACGTGTTTATGCCCATTTCCGGCACTTCTATGGCCCGTAAAGCCAACTTTAAGGCCCTAAAATGATGCCTAAACATTGTGGGCATGAAACATGCTCAAAAATATGCCGGGTGTTGGTTCGTTTGGTCGTACGAACGCGATGTTCGCTTAATTACGACGGAATGCGCACAAGCGCGAAAAACGATCCAAATGACACGACGAATGGATTTTTCTTATGCCGAACACTAAAATAAAATATTTTAGTGCTTACATAAATTTTTGGGTGTCCGGATGTATTCAGAACGTAAGTTATGCGCGAAAATGCAAACTTGTGCACTTTTTGACGCTTTTAGTCCCTGAATGATCCAAAAGTTTATTTTAGCACACCGAACCCCTCAAAGCCTATTTCTAAGCTATGTAAAGGATATTTATGGTGTGTTTAACTTATGGTCATGTTCCGGAATGTCTGTTACAGTTCAAATTGGCATACTTTCGCAGTTTGTCAACTTTAGTCCCTGTAAACGATTTAGCTTGTTTTTTTGCCATACCAAAGCCTTCAAAACTTATTTCTAAGTTATGTAAAGGTTATTTAAGGTATGTTAAGCCTATTTCACTATTCCGGAGTGTTTGTTGCATTAAACTGGTTATATTTACGCATCGGTGCGCGTATAACCTTCCAGAAAGCGATTTAGAGTTTGAAATCGAACAAGAGTTGATATGTGTAAATGATACACATATTTTTACAAATCCCAAGTATGAAATACAATATTTCATTGGTTTGGCATTTGTTTAATGGCCGTGGAGGCACAGTTGTTACACTCGTCAAGGTTTTGGGTTTTAAATAATGTGAACACGTGCAAACTGGAAGGGTGAATGCCTGTATTCTGGGTTTTCTGTCTAGGCAAGCACTTCGTATACATCTCATCAGACGCGAGACCAGTTTTGCTTACCTGGGAATTCTTGGGATGAGTGTTCACTTATAGGCGAGCATATCTTCGCGATACATTATTTTTTACCTATTTACTTTGATTTGTCACCATCTCATTTGTTTGCCTTAGGTAACAAACAAATGATCACAATTTTCATTCGTTACCATTCTATATTGATTATCTAATAACCTTTCACTTGTTTCTTCCTATGTCTTTCATTTCCTTCAAGAATGTCTCTTCCTCTCAGCAACGGCCAAATGTCCGAGCAAACAGCCAAACTTGCCCAACAAATAGGCGAAGTGATTCTGAAGACTGTGGAATTGGGAATTGCTATGTCTCGTCTCAACAATGACGCCACTCAAGAGCCACGAAAGGAAGCAGAAGCCAAGCCTTCACCTAAACCAAAGAAACGTAAGGCTTCAAGGAAACCCGCAGCGGTGGCACCAAAACAGGCAAGACTTAGCCAAATGACAGCACCACCAGCCAAGAAAGCAATCATGGAATCAAAGACCATGGATGAAAGATCCCCTAAGAAGTCAAAGAAGCGAAAGGCTTCTCAGAACTTCGCCATGGTCGCTCACAATGGTCAAGCCATCCCCAACCAACCAGCTCAACCCCCTGCTAGGAAGCAATACAACGGAACTGCACCCTTGTGCAACCAATGTAGCCTTCATCATCAGACTAGTGTGAAGTGCCGCAAATGCCAAATTTGTGGACTTATAGGTCATACGGCAAGGGTTTCCCCAACTACAGCAGTACCAAATCAAACAGGACCCATCCGGGTGGCAACACCACCTGCTAAGAAGCAATACAAGGGAACGGCACCAATATGCGACAAATGTAATGGGCATCACCAAGCTCACTTACCGTGTCGTCTGTGTGTATCATGTGGGCGAGTTGGTCACCTGGTAAGTGCTTGTCGATGTAACCCGAACCAAGGTGGTCCAAATCAACCCCAAGTCAACCCTACTCAAGCTCGCTTTCCGCCTAGATCGTGCTACAACTGTGGCAATACGAGCCATTTCAGGAACAAATGCCCAAAGCTTGCTAATGCAAATCCAACCCACGGATGAGCAGTTGGCTGATTAGAAGATGTTGTTGTCTTATGCTTTTGTCTCTTCTATTTCTTGTAATGTGAAACAATCTATTTTGTTTATAAATAAATTGTTGTTCACAATTCTGCTATGCGAGGGTAGTTACATGTGTGTATGACTTTTCCTATGATACCTACATCAAGGAACTATGTTCCTTACAAACTACTTTTGCGAATTTCCCATTTTAGTGTCTACTCATGATTCCCTCGAAAAATTTTAAGTACTCGTTTCATTCTAAGAAATGAAGTACATGAAATAAAGTGAAATTATGAGTAATCGTGCTTTTTACACATCTGTGCCTTTGAATCCTTGGTTAAATAACTAAGGGTATTTCCAAATCTCATACCCATTACGTTTTGATTTTTCAACATATACAGTACAAGTATTTCAAAAAAAAAAAAAACAATCTTCATGATCTCAAAACATTTCATATAGTTTGAAAACAATTTTTCTAAATGCTTTGTCTATGTTATTTCAAAAACATTGGCCATGTTATCAAAACCAACCTTCCTAATTTCAAAATATTTCATATAGTCTGAAGGCAATATTAACACAGTACATTTTCTTATCAAGTGCATGATTTCGAAAAGCATCATTCATATTTTCAAAAACCTTATACATAATTTCAAAATTCATCTCGCATGATTTTAAAACCTTTTGTAAAAATATCTACCTAATACACCTACTTTATGATTTCAAAAGTATTATATATAAGGTTTCAAAAACGTTAAACACATTTTTCTTAAAAGAACCCCATGCATAGTTTTCAAAAATATTTTCTTCACACATTGACTTAACCTTCAAATTCTGCTTCATATGTCGCCATGACATAACAAGCATCTCAACTTCATAAGCATTCTTACTTCATGTTTTGACATAAGCACATCCAGTGCAAGGTTTCAAAACATCTCCAACTTCTAAAATCCATATGGGATCTTTTTATCTTCACATTTAGACCCTTGTGGATGATTATCATTCAAATCTGAGTCCTTAATTGGATTCCTTATGTACCTAAATTCGAACATTTCGGTTCCTTATAATCGAAATCGAATTTTTCTTTTAAAAATCTTTCTATCTTTATAGTTTGATTCTTGATAATGTTTAAAGTACCAAATGAAATCCATGAGATGGATTCCTAGTGTGCTTTAAATACATGCGCTCTGTAGCAAAACAAATTAACAAATTAAAGATCTAAATGAACAATCCTTGTGGTTATATGACTATGTGTCTATGCATCTTGTGTTTTCTTTTATACATTTTGTGTTTTTATACTCTGGGTATTAGTTATCCAAATCCTCGCAGGATCTTTCATATCTCCATATGAGGGATTCATAGCAGGGTAGTCAAAAGGTACTACCTTAAATCCTTAATGGGCTTCTATGTAAGAGTTAAGACCCTTGGATTATATAGTATCACTCCATGATTCATAAGAGACCCTTTTAGTGGTCTAGTAAAAAAGATTGATTCAAAAATCTGGTTAAGAATGACATGTGATGATATAAGCTGAAAAGACTCCTTGGTTGTCTATTAAAATCATATATTGATTTAATAAAAGGGACCCTATGGTGGTCTAGTCACACTCATCACAGGTTTGTTCATTTGGTTTTCCCCTACACATTATAAAATAGACTGTGTGAACTATGCAAGGAATTGTCTTGTAACAACTGTGCTTGTAATCACTATGAACAGTTCCGTTATCAGTAAAACAATGTTATTTGATCACAATGTTTGTTTTGTTATGTTATACATTTTTCATGTTTTGACTTTTATGTAATTTCAAACTCTATATCACTTTCTGGAGAGTTATACGCAAACTAGTGCGTAAACGTACTCAGTTTAATGCGAGAAATACTCCGGAACATCAACATATACTCAACATACCTTAAATAACCTTTACATAACTTAGAAATAAGTTTTGAAGGCTTTGGTATGGCAAAAACAAGTTAATTCGCTTACAGGGACTAAATATGACAAACTGCGAAAGTATGTCAATTTGAACTGTAACGAACATTCTGGAACATGACCATAAGTTAAACACACCTTAAATATCCTTTACATAGCTTAGAAATAGGATTTGAGGGGTTCGGTGTGCTAAAATAAACTTTTGGGACATTCAGGGACTAAAAGTGTCAAAAAGTGCACAAGTTTGCATTTTCGCGCATAACTTACGTTCTGAATACATCTGGACATCCAAAAATTTATGTAAGCATGACTACATTATATTTTAGTGTTCTCCTTAAGAAAAATCCATTCGTCGCGTCATTTGGATCGTTTTTCGCGCTTATGCGTATTCCGTCGTAATTAACCGAACAACGCAACCGTACGACTAAACGAACCGACATCTGAGATATTTTTGAGCATGTTTTAAGTTCCCTATACTTTAACTTCATTTTAGAGCTTTGAAATGGGGTTAACGGGCCTTAAACGTGTCAAAAATGGCCTAAATACAGTTCAGGGACCAAAACTGTAATTCTGCCAAAGTTCACCCATACGATGCGTATGGTATATATACCATACGATGCGTATGGGGTCTCCAGACCAGGTGCAATGTTTAAACAGCCTGTTTTCAGCAGATTTAACCACAACCACATGTTCTCAATTGCTTAGTCACTAAGATAAGGAGCATATGTAGCCACCATAAGGTTGTGACAAGTGTACGGACTAGATCTTTTCCCCTTTTCCAAGAAACGATCTCAACGGTTACCCGAATACTATAAATACCCATGCCATCCAACCTCGTTACTTACAAGAATCTGATCTATTTGACTCTAAGTTGGAACCATTGTTCCATACCTGAGTTATTGTGATCACGATTAGCATTCGGGGACCCTTCGTAAGTATTCTTTCGTTCTTTTCCTTATTTTTACTGCTTTTCGAGTCAGAAAGTCAAACTTTGTTTGACTTTCAGCGTTGACCAGTAATGGTCAATGCGAAGTTCGGTTGAACTTCGCAACGTGATTGTAATCACGATGGTCATAGTCCCTTGGGACTATGCCTACTGATTACCACGTTGTCTAGGGTTGTAGGGTAGGCGATCTAATAAATCGCCTATACCTTCGAACCCGACCCAGTCTGGTCGATCATTAGGATCCGACCAAATACATTAGGTGACCATAGGTGGGGAATAACCTTCCGAGGTTATACCCTATGGTCACATCGTTTAAGTAGTTGTATGATAGGTAGTTTATATGCCTTAGGTAAATTACCAGAATACCCTTTTCATGTATAATTGGTAATTTAGCATATGTAACCTAAACTTTTGTCACATAACTGATTATTTAACATGTTTAGGCATATAATACTTGTCATAGGACTAGTTAGGCGGTCCGAACGCGTTTCACGCGCACGATGCGTTAAAGTAGCATAAGCTTCCTAAACGGGTCGTAATGGGTCGTAAACAATTATGTTAAGTTTCATTTAGTATGTAGGCTTTGTTAAACCAAATGACACGAGTCTCTACACTCGTTTGGTTTACAAACCCTCATGCTACCCAATCTTCCGATTTAGGTCCGGTTTATTAACATAGTTACCTATATTAGGTGCCGTTTGATTCCGAGATCTATAGCATTACTTGGTGGTTATCTTTAGACAACTGAGCAATCTCAAGTGAGTACATAGACCCCTCTTTTACTGTTTTTCCAAACTGTTTTGGGGTGGAACACATGTGCCTACTTGTTACTTTCATGCTTTCCTGTTTTCACATCATATACCTGCTATGTTCGTTAGTACACTATAGTACATGTTTTACATGACATTTCATGCTAGGTGTGCCCATTGTGTGCATTACTTAGTACATCGTTTTACATGACATTTCATGCTAGGTGTGCCCATTGTGTGCATTACTTAGTACATCGTTTTACATGACATTTCATGCTAGGTGTGCCCATTGTGTGCATTACTTAGTACATCGTTTTACATGACATTTCATGCTAGGTGTGCCCATTGTGTGCATTACTTAGTACATCGTTTTACATGACATTTCATGCTAGGTGTGCCCATTGTGTGCATTACTTAGTACATCGTTTTACATGACATTTCATGCTAGGTGTGCCCATTGTGTGCATTACTTAGTACATCGTTTTACATGACATTTCATGCTAGGTATGTTCATTTGATTACATACTTAGTGCATTGTTTTCACATGCTTACATTTTGGTATGACATTGGTTTGTTTACATGGGACAATACATTCATTAACATTAGCTACGCCGTTCGTTAGTAGGTAGTGGTACCATAGGAATTGACAACTCCCGTTCCGGACATCCCAGGGAAAGGGGACAGAAAGGAATGACCGAATTCGATGATATAAGACAGATAGACCTTTAATTTGTTTAAAGGGTTTATCACCACAGTCGCAAGGCTTGGATGTATGCATTTTCACAATACCGCATAAATGTTCATATTGAATAGTTGCATGCATTTACACAAAACATAGCTTTGATTTAAACCAAGTTTTACTTCAATACTTTGTTTTTTGTGCATATGGTTTAGTTTGAGACATTTCACTTGCCATACATGACATTTTGACATAGACATTTGACATGGATATTTGACATAGACATTTGACATGGATATTTGACATAGACATTTGACATGGATATTTAACATAGACATTTGACATGGATATTTGACATAGACATTTGACATGATTTACATCTTGACATAAACACTTTGACATATTATTCAATACATTTGACAATTTGGTTAAACATAGACTTCTTACATTGGTTGGTTTGGCTTGATTAAGTGATTGAGTAACGATGCGTGTGTAATATGATACAAGCATGGTGGATACGCCGCTGGTACTTCCTATATATAAGTGTTTGTATGGTATTATATGTCGTAACGTTATTTGAATCATTTCAGTTTGAGACATAGAACATTTTATACAAATAACATACTTTTCACAAGACATTGATTTACAAACAACTTATCTTATACAAACACATTTTTTTACATGGTTATTTATTTAAACCTGACATTTACTTATACATATCATCTGATCTTATTATTTTCAAATGATTTACAAGACAAAGCAAATTACAAGGTTCATGACTAAACATTTCCTCAAATACAAGTCATGAATCCTATTTTCACAAACCTATGTATCTCACAGGCATTTTTATGCTGACGTACCTATTTTCACATGTGTTTTCAGGTGCTTTTCCATAGGATGTTGATCATGATACTAGGGCGGACCTGTGCCTTAGAGACTTTAAAAGAAGATAGACTATGTTTAATTATGTTCTGAACTCGTTAATTCACTATTTTGAGACAATGTAACACCCTTGTTGATAAATAAAATACAACTTTGTATGCCATGGTTATGAAACAATTAATTCTGTCGCGACACGCCCCGATGTTTCCGCCGTGATTTGTTGTTTTACGCGGTCGGGGTGTGACAGAAGAGTTGGTATCAGAGCCAATGGTTATAGGGAATTAGGTTATTAGTAATGCTTTGACCTAGACTATAACTTTTCTAGGACCCTAACACAAGTTATCTTGTGTTTAGATCTTAAAACATGTACATCACCTATCCTTAGGTGATTATCAAAACAAGAACCAAATTTTCCGAATCGATTTTTGAAAAACAATCATCTGTTTTTGAATGATTTATTACAAGGTTTTGAACCCTCAATTGTAAGGTTTTGAACCCTCTGTTATATGGTTTTGAACCCTTTTCAGTATTGTTTTTTTTTTGGCCTTGTGCCTTCAAATTTTCAAAATCCCGTCAAACGTTTTGGGTTTTAAATAATGTGAACATATGCAAACTGGAAGGGTGAATGCCTGTATTCTGGGTTTTCTGTCTAGGCAAGCACTTCGTATACATCTCAACCAGACGCGAGACCAGTTGTGCTTACCTGGGAATTCTTGGAGTGAGTGTTCACTTATAGGCGAGCATGTCTTCATTATACATTATTTTTGACCCATTTACTTTGATTAGTCACTGTGAGTCGTTTGATTGCTTTGTGATACGAACGAATGACCACCATCCATGCTGTTTGCAATTCTTGTTTTTATCATCTCATTCTTTTCATCCAATCATCTCATTCGTTTCTTTTCATGTCTTCCTCTTTTAGAATGCCTCCTCGACGCGAGAACCAGATAGCTACTGCTGAACTGGCAGAAATTATTGCGCAGCAGATGGCTGCTCAATTCCCAAATCTCTTTGCTCAATGGCAACAAGCCAACAACAACAACAATGGTCCGTGCAAATACAAGGATTTTAATCAGGCTAAACCACTCAAGTTTAGTGGTTCTGAAGGAGCGACTGGGCTTCTTCAGTGGTTCGAGAGCATAGAGAATACTTTTCGCCACGTGCAGTGCCCGGATAATCGCAAAGTCGAGTTTGCTTCGAGCGTATTTCAGAAGAGGGCTTTGACATGGTGGAACGGGGTTATGAGGGACCAAGGTGCAGAAGTTGCTCTCGCACAGACATGGGCTGAACTTAGAGCCCTTATGATGAGGGAATTCTGTCCTCGTCATGAGCAGCGAGCGTTGGAGAAAGAATTTGATGTTTTGAAGCAAGATAGTGGTGAGCATAGGGCTTATACTGATCGGTTTGAAGAGTTGAGTTTGCTTTGCCCGACTATGGTTACCCCACTTGACAAGGCTATCGAAAGATACATTGACGGCCTACCTGACTCGGTACAAGACATTCTTACTGGTAGTGAACCTGCCACACTCCGTCAGGCGATCGAGTTATCAGCGACGCTGACTGAGTCGCAGGTCCGGAAGAACAAGTTACACAGGAAGGGTGACAAGGGCAAGAAGCAGTCGGCTGACAAGGAAGATAGCAAGAAAGGTCAAAACTTGAATGGAAAGAACTCTGGTTCTTCGAAGAGGTCAAGGAAGCGTAAGGCTTCCCAAAATTTTGCTATCACTGCCCAAGCTAATCAGGCAGCTCTCAACCAACCCGCACAGCTTCCAGCAAAGAAACCCTATACAGGGAATGCACCTTTGTGCAATAGATGCAACAGTCACCACCAGCCGCAACTTCCATGCCGTTTCTGTACTAACTGTGGGAAGTCAGGCCATCTTGCCAATGTTTGTCGGTCTGCTCAGAATCCCGCGGTTCAGAACCCGGCTCAACAAGTTGCTCAGCAACAGGGTCAAGCTGCAAGACCACAATACCCACCGGGTGCTTGTTATAATTGTGGGGATCTGACCCACTATAGAAACCGGTGCCCAAGGCTAGCCAACCAGAACCAGAACCAGAACCAGAACCAGAATCCGGCTCCGGCTCGAGGGCGAGTCTTTAATATGAATGCCCAAGAGGCACAGGCTGACGATAATGTGGTGAACGGTACGTTCTTTATTAATAATCAGCCTGCATCTGTTCTTTTCGATTCTGGTGCCGATAAGAGTTTCGTGTCTTTGTCTTTTGAGCAAATGCTTCGCGTGTCTAGAACGAAACTAGGCAAATCTTTGACAGTAGAGGTTGCTAGTGGTGAACCCATTATTCTTGATTCTGTTCTTCGCAACTGCCAGTTGAATCTTAACGACCATCTTTTTCCTATTGACCTCGCGCCTATGCAACTTGGAAGCTTCGACGTTATTGTGGGAATGGATTGGTTATCCAAGCATCACGCAGAGATAGTTTGTTCTAAAAAGATTGTTCGTGTGCCACTTTCGACAGGCGAGATCCTGCAAGTTCAAGGTGAGAAGCCTACCGGTGGTCTCAAACTCATGTCTTGTTTTAAAGCTCTGAAGTATCTGCAGAAGAACTATGTGGCTTTCTTAGCACATGTTACAGAAGATAAAGGCAAGGGTAAGTCTATTTCAGATATTCCTGTCGTTCGGGATTATTCTGAAGTGTTCCCTGAAGATTTCCTGGTCTACCTCCAGCACGCCAAGTCGAGTTCCGTATTGATCTCGTACCTGGTGCAAATCCCATTGCTAGAGCTCCATATCGTCTTGCACCGTCTGAGATGCAAGAGTTGTCTAAACAGCTTCAGGAGCTCTCTGACAAAGGTTTTATCCGTCCCAGCTTTTCACCTTGGGGTGCTCCCGTTCTTTTTGTCAAGAAGAAGGATGGATCCTTTAGAATGTGTATCGATTATCGGGAGCTTAACAAGCTTACCATCAAGAATCGATATCCCCTACCTCGCATCGATGATCTCTTTGATCAGTTACAAGGCGCTTCTTATTTTTCGAAGATTGATCTGCGATCTGGATATCATCAACTTCGGGTGCAAGAAGAAGACATTCCGAAGACAGCATTCCGTACTCGTTATGGACATTACGAATTCACAGTCATGCCATTCGGTTTGACTAATGCTCCTGCTGTTTTCATGGACTTAATGAATAGGGTCTGCAAACCTTATTTGGATCAGTTCGTCATTGTTTTTATTGACGACATCTTGATTTACTCTAAGACGCGAGCTGATCACGAGCAGCATCTTCGTCTTACTCTGGAACTCCTGAAGAAAGAGCAACTTTTCGCCAAATTCTCCAAGTGCGAATTTTGGCTTAAAGAAGTTCAATTTTTGGGACACATTATCAACGAACGAGGTGTTCATGTAGATCCCTCCAAGATCAGTGCAATTAAGGATTGGGATACGCCTACTACTCCTACTGAAGTTCGTTCTTTTCTTGGTCTAGCAGGTTATTATCGCCGCTTCATTGAAAACTTCTCTAAGATTGCAGTTCCTCTAACTGCTCTAACTCAGAAGAAAATGCCCTTTTTCTGGGGATTCAAACAAGAGGAAGCTTTTCAACACCTGAAGCAGAAGCTTTGCGATGCGCCTGTTCTATCATTGCCTGAGGGTGATGATGATTTTGTCGTGTATTGTGATGCATCTAAATTGGGTCTTGGTTGTGTTCTAATGCAAAGGAACAAAGTCATAGCCTATGCATCGAGGCAGTTGAAGATTCATGAGAAGAACTACACCACTCATGATCTTGAGTTGGGTGCAGTTGTCTTTGCTCTCAAGATCTGGAGACACTATTTGTACGGTACAAAATGTGTGGTTTTCACTGACCACAAAAGTCTTCAGCATATCTTCAACCAGAAAGAACTCAACATGAGACAGCGACGTTGGGTTGAGCTTCTAAACGACTATGACTGCGAAATTCGCTACCATCCTGGTAAGGCGAATGTCGTAGCAGATGCATTGAGTCGTAAGGAACGTACTAAGCTTCATTGTGTACGTGTTCAATCTGTTATTCAAGCTCGATCCGATATCCAAGCACGTATTTCTCAAGCTCAACAATCTTGTGTTTCACAAGGATTGATGGATAAGGAATTTCCCTATCACATAACACCTGCTCTGGAACTGAAGGACAATGGATCGTATTACTTCATGGACCGTTTGTGGGTCCCAAGCCTAGATGATCTTCGTACCTTGCTTATGGATGAAGCCCATAAGTCTCGATATTCCATTCATCCGGGCTCAGATAAAATGTATAAGGATCTTCGTATTCACTATTGGTGGCCTGGTATGAAGAAAGACATTGCCTTATACGTATCAAAATGCCTTACTTGTCTTAAGGTTAAAGCTGAACATCAGCGTCCTTCTGGTTTATTGGAGCAACCAGAGATCCCAGTTTGGAAATGGGAAAACATTACTATGGATCTTGTTACTAAACTCCCGCGCACAAAGAAAGGTCATGATGCCATCTGGGTAGTCGTTGATCGTCTTACAAAGTCAGCACATTTCTTGCCAATCCGTGAGGATTTTCCTGCTGACAGACTTGCTCAAATCTATGTAGATGAAATTGTAGCTCGACATGGTGTTCCGTTGAACATCATTTCTGACAGAGATGCTCGTTTCACTTCTCATTTTTGGAGAACCATGCAATCTGCCATGGGGACCCAACTTAATCTGAGCACAGCTTATCATCCGCAAACGGATGGTCAATCTGAGAGAACAATCCAGACTCTGGAGGATATGCTAAGAGCTTGTGTGATCGATTTTGGTGGTAGCTGGGATTCACATCTTAAATTGATTGAATTCTCCTACAACAACAGTTATCACACTAGCATCAAAATGGCTCCTTTCGAGGCTCTCTATGGTCGAAAATGTCGTTCACCAGTCTGCTGGAATGAGACTGGCGAGGCTCAACTTACTGGACCTGCCCTCATTTTAGAGACAACTGACAAGGTCAAGAAAGTTCGTGATAACCTTCAGGCAGCTAGAAGCCGTCAGAAGATTTACGCGGACCCAAAACGCAAAGCCTTGGAATTTCAAGTCGGTGATCGAGTATTACTTAAGGTCTCACCTTGGAAAGGTGTGAT